>OZ007571.1:17268011-17868011 GCA_963931925.1 Onchidella celtica
TACAATCTGTCCGCATTATTCCGTGTCTGTTTTTTTCCCTCATTATTGACTTCGGAAAAGTCATTGTGGTTATGTTCGTGCAGGTAAAGATGACGGTTGCTTTGTTTAAGCTGCCATTATTTCATTTACCGCACAAGAAGTCAAAAATTCGATTCAGAAAACAGATGAATCAATCACTATTGACAATGGAAACATTGAGACACATTTTAAAAGCTTATTGATCTCGTTTTTAAAGACAACGATATCGTTCGCTTAAGTAGCCATGATAAAAGTATGGCTTCCATTTTGTGATGTAATATGATTATGTGTACATTATACTGATGTGATTTTTTTTTCCTGCAAACCACAAAATGAATGTAAATCATTTTTTTTTCTCTGGCACTGTTTTTAAGCGCATTCTTCGAATTATAAAACTGTTTGCCAGCACATCATTGAAAAAAATAGTTTGGTTGTTGTTGTTGTTTTTTGTTGTTGTTGTTGTTGTTTTTTGTTGTTGTTGTTGTTGTTGTTGTTTGTTTGTTTTGTTGTGTTTTGTTTTTAATTTTATGTTAGCTCAGGTTTATTATTCTTAAGGATGACAACCAGATTGTTAAATCGATTTATCAGTGCGTAAAAATTTTGATGAATTAAATAGCCTATTATGTGCTTCCAGTCAGGACAGCTTGTGCCTCTTGTGATCTGACCAAGTATTCATTTCGTTATATTTCTTAACTGAACACAAACGTTTATGTAATTTGAATAACGTAGCAATTTTTATTTTAAGAACCCAAAGCCTGCTATTTTCAGTTTGTTTGTTGTTGTTGTTGTTGTTTTTGTTTGACCATAATTTTCTTATTGATAACGCATTTACCTGGGCATAGGTAGGTCGTCAGGACAGCGTAGTTGTATTCTGAGACATGCTGGTTGAAATGCCTTGGACATTGAAAGTACTATGCATAATGTACAGTGATTATTGCATTACATGACTACGATTATTTTCTTTTCAGGAATCGCACGATTGATATTTACCTTGACGACACGCCCCTGTTAGAGTATGGGCTGGCCAGATATGACCAGGATTGTAAGATCAAATTTGTGCGGTTTCAGAGGAAAGGATTTGGTTCCGACGGCTATGCATTTGGTCTGTCACGACATTCCTGGTTAAAGGTGGGTTTAATATTTGGAAGATTGCTCAGTCTGTTCATTTTTCTATCTGGTATTGATATACTAGTTGGCCCACTGACTCGGAGAATACACACATTGTGATATTTAAAGTTGTGTTGCGATCACCAATGTGCAAACTGAGACCCAGAACGAAATTCCCCGTCATACTTTTTAAGTCTACTCGAAAAAAGTGCATCGTTGTTTTTGTTTGTTTGTTTGTTTGTTTTTTTCGGGCTCAAAATGTCGGAACTTTTTCTTCTGTTCAACTTAGCTGTGACTCAAAATCAATGAAAGTATTAAAAAATTAACGAACTTCGAGGCCGTTTAAAAAATGCCCACGTACACCTTTACGTCTTTCAATGCGTAATATTATATTTTGTAGAATTTAAGGCTCAGCGCTTAAAAAGCCTTTCATGATTACTTTGGACGCCTTACTTCCTTTATGATATGATGCTAAGTGCACAGTAAACTTACATTGATCACACGCAAGATCCACATGACTATTTTGTTGACTGGCCTTATTTCTGCCTTTCTTGGTGCAGTCTGTTTCTTTATCAGCGTGGACTTCAGTCATTGTTTCTTAAAATTATTTAAATTTTTTAAACTATTATTACAACTAAAGATTATATTCTTCTGTGTGTTGGTAGATACCAATGTCCAATCAGATTTTATGGTATACGGACTCGGGATATATGCAGGAACTTGCAAAAAAGTATCTCTCTCGTCCTCTATGTGAGCATTTCTTGGCAGGGGCAGCTATACCATACGGGCTTGAACACACAGGTCAGTGGATGGATGGATGGATGGATGGATGGATGGATGGATGGATGGATGGATGGATGGATGGATGGATGGATGGATGGATGGATGGATGGATGGATGGATGGATGGATGGATGGATGGGTTAAGAAAGGAGCTTATAACTAGGAAGAATTAGTAAATAAATGTCATTTTAATTAAATTGATTAATCTCTTGTAGTTTTTTTCTTCCAATCAACAATCGATTGTTATTAAGTGGGGCAAATATTTTTGCCACTGGAATTTTGCTGAAAGACTTCTCATTTGTTTGCCTGTCTTCTTCAGGTGGACTTTTTATCATTTTGTCCTCCGCTATTATTCTGTGTGTGTTTTTCTTGATTCTGGAGCACCTGGCTTACCATTACTTCGTACCGTGGCTGAGGAAACAACCGCCTGAATCGTTCTGGAAAACCGAGAACTTTGCTTTTATCAGTCAGGTGAGAGCATTTTACGACTTTAGATATTGAACTAATTCTTGATGGGCAAATTTTAATTGTATGCGAGAGGAATAATCCACATCTTTTTAAACTCTTGGGGCAGTCTTTATGTTTTGTATGAGATTGAAAGGAAAATATGTGGTTGGGAACGAGACGGAGAGAAGTGGGGCTGTATTTGATTTGCACTTTTTGATCTGGATAAGCCAAGATTTACAGATCATTTTCAGACCCATCTCCACTGTGCCAACCCTAAAAATTGTTCAAGGAGGGGAAAATATGAACGATTGGTGTGCCACACAAACTCTTTCGACTTCCACGGTGTAGCATTAACTTATGGTACCGGGTAGAATTATTGGAAGTTTGATATTCATCTCCATGTTTTCAGAAACAAATTCAGTGACCTTGTTTTCGTTTTTTTTAAATACATTTACCCTGGTTTTCTTTTTTTTTCTTTTCAATTCAGTGATGTTTTGTCTTGACAGATTGACTAATTCAATTAAGTTTTACGCATCGACAGTTGATAAACCGATTACCCCAAATGCAGAAAAACATGTTTAATAAATCTGACTGTAATACTTTAGAATATTAAATGATTGTGAACTAATACGAAAAAATTCATTGGTACATGGTATTACTCGTTTTAGAGACCGGTATACATTTCCCGGCTTCAGTTAGAGAAATCATTATGTATATACATTGTACATCGTCTTTGTCGTGCTTCACAGCGAGTTTCCCGAGTGGTCAGGAGTGAGAAACTCTACAGTCAAAAGCAAGCAGCTCAGGAAATGATCAAGATTGTGAAACAGAGAGATTTTACCAGACTTATACAGAAGAACGAGCTCCAGAAACGGGTAAGTGCTAAAAAGATGCCTGCTTAAATATGGAATACAAAATAAGCATCCACCCCACATCACCCCTAACAATATTTATTCGATTAAAAAAAAATCACTGCCGCTGCGTCTTCGTATTCCTCGGCGCCGGTCCGCCCAAAACAGTCCTTTTCATGGCTAAACAAACAGCCGTTTTGAGGACGCTGGGAAAGCCAGAAAAGGAAGAAGAAGAAGACAGAAGAAAGAGAAAAAGAAAAGGACAGCAAGGAATAAAAGAAACCAAAGTCAAGAAAAGAGTTGCAAATGCTTTCAGTGGAGTCTCTCGAATTAAGACCTCAAACCCGGAAAAGGGGAAATGCTGTTACATAGTTCATCATTGAAATATAAACAGGGTTTCATAACAAGTCCATGCCAGTCTGACATTTGGAGGAAATAACGTGTGGATTCTTTAATGTGAGAATTCGTTATGTCCTGCATGACTGTGTTGTGAATTAAATGAATATCTGATTGATACAATATTTAGTGTGAAACCCCGTTTTCTACAACATGCTAGTTTTTTTAACAACAAATATGTGTTCATGGTAGGAATATATTTCACCGGTTCGACATAATACTGAGAAACGGATTTAGACATGTGGCTATAATTTGAATTGATTTTGTGCTTAAGAATGAAGAACGGCATCGTAGACTTAGATTTTAAGTTGCTATAACCCTGAATAAATTTAAAATGCCAAATACAGTCGAATTCTTTCCTTGCCGAACATTAAACTATCACAGAAGAAAATATAAACCGGTCTACTCGTTGTAAGTTTTCGAATGTTCGCCGTCCGTTTGTTTGGCAATAAGCACTTCCAGTGTAGGCCTTATTACCTAATTACATTCAGTCACGACGTATCAGTTTTATTTGCTTATTTTCAGAGAACAACACAACAGAAACGGATCAAAACAAAAGCTGAAGTCTTTCAAGAAATCACAGCAAATATTGTGAGGTGAGTAACTGTGTTGGTTGGTCGGTTTGGTGTTGTTGTTTTCGTTTTTTGTTGGGTCGTTGGTTGGTTGCTTGCTTGCTTGGTTGCCGGCTGGCTGGCTGGCCTACACTCATTTGACAATAAGGCTATTTCTGGAAAAATTTTGACTCGACCAGTGTTTCTCAAGGTGCGGCGGAGGACCCAGCGGTGGGACGTGGCAATATTTTGGTGGAGCGTGGGACTTCAAAGTGGAGCGTAGTGATTTTTCATAGAAATCTTAATTTCGTAGTGTAGTTTGACTTACCTGTATACATGAAGTGCTGTTTGTTTATGTCATGCTGGTGGTTTCCTTGTTTAGCTCGGATTAAAACATCGAACTTAACAGATATTGTATACTTTGTCCGAGCTTGGGGGGGGGGGGGGGGACACGTTTTTGGGGAAAATTGAAGTGGGCGTGGATCAAAAAAAGGTTGACAAACACTGTCCAGACTAGATACTTCACACCTGGCTTAACATTTTTGGCACCTTGATGTTAATAGCAGATAGAAAAGCAAGCATATGACATGTATAGGCAGACAGACAGACAGACAGATAAGATAAGATGAGATAAGCTACACACCAGAATCCAGAAAAATAGGAAAATTATTTGAGCATTTTGCTAGTGAACTAGATTGTGTGTGGACTTCAGTTCAATGTTAACTTAGGTGTCTCCAGCAGAGATGTAAGAATTTCACTGAGTATACATCCATGTATAATTACTGAAACTGGTCAGCGGCCCAAATCTCTCTGTTTTCATTCCGGCCTTTTCTGCAGTTCCACATTATTGGCCAGTTTCCGCTCTTGAACATACATGACGAACCAGCCAAGGGCCCCTGTCACCCGAGTGACGATTTAGATAT
Source organism: Onchidella celtica (assembly GCA_963931925.1). NCBI lineage: Eukaryota > Metazoa > Mollusca > Gastropoda > Systellommatophora > Onchidiidae > Onchidella > Onchidella celtica. The sequence continues at coordinate 17,273,087 of OZ007571.1, forward strand.
TAAAGCCGGTTCAATATCCTGGATCCCTTTACCCGACACCGTCGTCCTCTTCTGCTTCGATTTCCGCTTTGTGTCCTTCCACACCAAGTTAGAGTGTTTGCTGTTTGGAACTACTTCTCTCAGCGCCTCCATTTCCGGACCAGTAGTATTCCTGCGCTACATTTATGAAGATTATAGAGAGTACGAAGTCCCGGGAGAGGCACTCTGGTCTTGCGAATTTGAAAGGCAAGACACTTAATTAATCAGCTTCCCCGGGTATTTTTAAAAGATGCCTCTAGGTACCATCTCAGACATCGTTTGGTCTAAAAATGGTCACTTTGCTTCCAACAATAAATCGAATAACATCTAAGGTCCACAAAATGGAAGGTCGACATAAGTGTTGAATTTCGAAACTTGAGAGAGCCTTTATCGATCTTGCTAATGTGAACTGGCCGCTGTGGTCAGCAGAGCACTTATCCGAAATTCATTTTTCAAAGTGTCCTTACGACAGGGATGAGACTTTGACACTAAACAAACTCAGACATCCTTGCAAGACTGAAAATAATTTCCTTACATCTATTTGTGTCTGGTTTTTCCGTGTTGTCCACGTATTCGTGATGTGGATAACTGATGTAATTGAGTGAAGATTTGCAGGGGTGCGAGGAAGACAAATAGAGGAAGGGCTGTAGGTAATGGATAATACAAAGATGTACCGAAAAAGTGCTTCGGTTGGTTAACAACTGTGATGTCTGTTTTCATTTCATGAGCTTCGTCTTTCCGAAATCATAGAGAATCTAAAAAGCGAGAGAGAGCGAGAGAGATCGCCGCGTTATGTAATGGCGTCCTGTGGTAGTGTTTCTGAAACCAAATAGAAAGACGTACAGATATTTGCTCTGGACGTCGTGGGAGTGAGACAGTAATTGGGGTGGAAATTTTTGTTGGTGTTAGAAATGATTTCGTCAGGGAGGCAGAGTGGAATAGATTTTTTAACTGTGACGTGTCTTAAACACCGTAGAAGAAGTTTGTGTTAGGATTGTGTAACTACTGCTGTTTCCACTGATCTTTTGTTGGTGCTGGTGTTGCTGTTGTGTAATACAATTAGCAGAGTCAACGGGAGAGAGCGCTGAAGGTCTCCGACTCCACCAACGCCTGTCAATCCCATTAGTGAGAGGCAATGCAGCAAGCATCCTAGCGTGCTTGACTTAAACTTTTTACGCGAGGTGTAAAGCCCATTCCCAAAATGTTACTAATTCCAAACTTTTAATTTTCAATTCCATTCCAGTTTATCATCTTACATTAGCAGAGCCATTTTGGTTTTATCTTGTCAGTTGTGTAACTGTCCAACCAGAATTTCGTTTTGACGAACTGTGAGATAGAACCTTTTGGGGAGGGGGGGGGGGTACTAGTGTCGCTTCTTTTCTGTTTTGTTTTGTTTTGTTTTTGTTTTTTGTTATTTTGGAAGGAATATCCATTGACGTTTTGTCGTTTCGCGGAACTGTTATAATAATTTGAGACTAATGCTGTTGGCAGGACGGGAAATCAACAGTTCAATTGTACGATACTATTACAGGAAGGAAATTACAATGTAATAAATATATACATTTTGTTAGTTTGGGGTCGAATTATGGGATTGAATATATCGAGTTATGGGATTGAAAAAAAAAAAAAGCAGTAGAAAAAATATCACGAAACAGGAAGAGTATTACTATGCCATCGGTATGTAAAACTCTTGCATTTTGCTCTTCCACAGCTACCACCGTCAGCTGCAATCAGCATCGGAAACAGCTGAGAACTCGGATGCCGATATCGATCAAGAAGAGCTGGAAGGAGTCGATAACGACGCCATCAACGACCTGCACGATATTGCCATGGGAGTCAACAATGCTGCTTACAGTAGTGACAATCCTGACTTAGCCTTAGACATATTCTTCAGGAGAAGAGGCACCAGTTCAAGTGTTGAGGATTATGACGACGATGAGAACGATGATATTGTATTTCCGCCCGAGATAGTCCTGGAGGACCAGTTTGCTGGGAGAGGCGCAAGCCCAGTCAGAAAATTGTCATCAAGATCCATGTATTTACCCTCAGAAAAACCTCATGGGCCGCTGGTAAGGAAACACTCAGATTCCTACTTTTTGTACCCGTCTTATCAACGCCCAGAACATGGGTTTTACGTCCTGCCTAACTACGACCATGCTGGGAATGGTTCAAAAAGGTTATCATTTTTGTCGTCACTAACTAGAACAGACGATGCTGATGATGACCATTCTCAGCCTGGTCATGAAAGGATATTCCGTAATGCGGACGAAAATGATAGTGTCAATCCCTCCAATATGGAAAATTCAAACACTTCCATGAATGTGAATCCTTCACAGGCAGAGCTGTCGTCTCAATGCGTATCCCCTCCTCCAAGCCACGGCAGCTCCTACTACCACTCGCCAACGTCCTCATCCATCCAGTCCCCGAGTGACGAGAAACGCGAGTTTTCTCCATTACCATCTCCAGCCTCTGCCACCACGGACGATTTCACGGGCTGTGATGAGTCTTTGGGCAGTATCTCAACACTTCCCCCAGACAGCAGCACCTCACTAACCTCTCCTGCCAACACGTCTATAGACAACGATTCGCAGGGTCTAGAATCTCAGGGAAATGCATCGCAGGCATCCGCAGAAACCTATTTGTCTACTCCCAGGCCCACGCGTAATCCTGTCGTGTTGGATGTCACAAATCACGATATTCTTCCCCATCAACTGCCTAAAGCGGGCCACCCGAAGAAAGGATCTGTCAAATCTCGTCATCCCACTACCGATGGGTTTCCTCGATCCGCATCGACTAACTCATTTCCTCGGCAGATCCGCCAGAACAATGACATGAGTACTTCAGCTAACAGAATCGATTCCGAACCTAATCATGACCTTGACTTCTCCGTAGTTAGCATATCGGAAGATGGCCATAATGGCGAGACACCATTATCTGAAAATAGTAAAAATAATGGAGTTTACACCATTGAGGGCACAAGCGCTAAGCGGGTGATCAGAGCACTCAGAAAATCTTCGGATGTGAATCCAGTGCGGGTATCCGGTCAACAACAAAACAATACAAGGCGTACACGAAGCTATGACAAAACCAGTAGGGATTACTTCAAGAGGAATCTGCGGCTAAAGGTGAAGTGTAGAAGCATGAATGTACCTTAAGATATCTAATGGTGTCATTGACGTGGTTGTTTTGTTTTGGCTTTTTTTAAGCTACTCAGTTCATCAATCTATCTATCTATCTATCTATCTATCTATCTATCTATCTATCTATCTATCTATCTATCTATCTATCTATCTATCTATCTATCTATCTATCTATCTATCTATCTATCTATCTATCTATCTATCTATCTATCTGCTCTTCTTCCTAGTATTCTCGTTGTCATAATTTCCATATTTTGGCATACATTTTAGTTTTGATCTCATCGTCCTTTCCCAATTTTCTTCAGTCATTTCTATCATACTGTCCGCTGTCTCCTCTGACACTTTACTGATACTGTTGAGAATTTTATTGTCACCATCATTTACTGTGTAGTATTCTGTTATTTTGATATCTATAGCGAGAGACAATTATTTTGCAGTCATTGAGATTATTACGCCCAAGTACTGTCTATTCGTATCATTATGTAAATTCATTTTGTACTACACTCCACACGAAGTTATTCACTTGATACACTTGGGAAATTAGATATTGTGTCTTATCGCCTTCATTTTTATTTTCTCTTCCATCTACTTCCTTCTGGTGTTCCTATTTGCAATCTCCTCCTTTACTTATATAGCGACCATGAGCAGGCTAGAAATATCCATGCTCTACATGAAGAGTTTTATTTGCATCTGACAGTGTCATTTTAAGGCTGTTTAACCCTGTAATGCCAAGACATGAATTGCCCTGGAGAAAAATACACAAACGTGGAAAACAATTTTAAAATCCTCAAATAAATGTCAAAACAGCCAAGCAAATTTATATTATCAGGAAGACGTATGTACTGATAGTGTGATACATTAAAAGTGCTCCAGGAACAGGTATTTGGAACATGTTAATTTGTACAACACTGGGCATGAGAGGGTTAAAGAGACTAGCACTTGTAATAAGGGCCTTTGCTATTGAAACAATGTATAAAGTTCAAATAACTGACTCGGTGCATTTCCTAACAGTTTGAGAGTGTGCTGGCCCTATCATGAGACCTAAACAGCTGTCATACACAACAAGAAAAAAATGTTTCCTCGAAACTATTTGAGGCGTTATTTTAAATGTAAGTGCATGTGACGAAATCGGGCTTACGGTGAAAGACGTAATTCCTTCAACCTTCCCCCCTCCCCCTCTCCCACCCCATCCCACCCCACCACCCCCTCAAAGGGATGGGAGAAATTTTTTTATGGAAATTGAGATTTGCTTGTAATATAAAAGATTAGCCATTTTTCTGCATTCAATTAAAATAGTTTACTTGAAATCATCTTAGAAATATTTTGTTTTGATTTTTTTTTTAAAGGGATATAAAAATTTCACCTTAGCCCGGTTTGGTCAGATCCACCCGCATATACATTTTTAATTGTGTACATAACTATTTCAAATATGCGAAACCCTTTTATCAACAGAAAAAAAAATTAAATTCTTAGAGGGAGTTTATAGAATTTAAATAAAAAGGAGGGTGTCCTCTTTAGGTGAGCGAAGACACTTGTGTGGTTTCATGATATGGCCATTGCTTATCTCCAATACTGGCTCGATCCACAATCATCGATTTCTTTAGATGTTATGGCTTTCAATTTTCGTTGGCTATGTGAATAGTGATTCTTAATTTTGTGAACTATTTGATTTCTAGGATAACAGAGTAAAGTCGACATTACGAAGGCATGCGATGTCAGGCTACCAAAGTCAATTGCCAGCCAATTTCATTGATGAGTGTACGCTGGAGGCATTGTCCAAGGAAGACATTCTCATTCTGTGGAAGAAGTCTGAAATTGACCTAGAGGGCAGACTCCAAGAGGTAGGTTATTACATGTATTGGATTACTGAGAGGATGTTTGTTAATTGTTTGCTGTCTGGTTGTTGAGATAAGTGTTAACAAGACGCTTATGAGGTGCTAGTGGTTACTGTCGTAGCTGTAGTTGTGGTTGTTGTTATTACTGTTTTTCTTGTCCTTGTCGCTGCTGCTTTTATTATTGAAGCTGTTGTTGTTGTTGTTTCTTTCCATTGTACCCGTCTGCACTTAGAATTGCCTTTCATAATTTGCTGTTTGTTTTGTTATTCTTCGTTTAAGTTTCCTTTTCATTGTGGCGGCCGATGTTGTTGTCGTTATGCTGTTTTTTTCTTGTGTTCTTGTTGTTTGGGGTGATGATATGATTAGGACAATCCAGTCTTCGTTACATTTCTGTTTGCATGGAATGGGAATGGAAAGATGGTGAGGTCTCTTTGCGCCATCTAAAAATCAGATTTGCACTTCTTAATGATATTCGCCTTTTCTGAAATTCAAATCGTTCACTGCATGGGGAAAAGGGGAAATTTCATTTTGCATGCTTGTTGAATTAAGTTAGTTTTCTTATGGTAAGTCTATTTTGATTTGGTCTCACTTAATGTTAAGCTTAGGTATTATTTTGGATCAATATTATTATTCTCATTGTCTCGTTTCTCGGTGGTCTAGCAACATCCCAAGTTGTGTTGTGTATATAATAGCATGTCAAACTTTAGTCAAATAAGTGTGAAAAACCTCCTCACAAAGGAATTTTAACGCTAATTTTTTCTTCTTCTTCTTCTTGGCTGTATTTCAGGTTCTAGCAAGAAATCGACGCCTTAGTCTGGCCATTGACTATTTGACCAAAGACGATAGACCAGCAGAACCGGAAGAGGTTTGACCATTCTTTGAATGCGAGCGGCAATTTTCGCCCACACAATAAGCAATCCCAGCTTATAAAATATCTTCCTGTATCCCGACTATTACAGTCGTCACAGCAAGGCATCTTCGCGGCTGCAGTCTTCAGTTTTCTAGGCTGTACGGAATTTGGGAACCCGAGATAAGCAATTTTGCCTCCAGCTGTTTGCACTAGCCTTGACTTTGACCAAAGTCCACTGTTTAAGCAATGCTCAGAGGTTTTTGAAGAGCAAATTCCAAAATTGTCTGCACCATCAAAACTCTCGCCTCGTAAACTTGTACATAGCCATACCCGAAAACAAATAAAGTGTCTATCTGCACGTACCTTGTCCAACAGTTATGCAATCTTATTAAACAGTTACGTGTTTGTTTGTGCACCCATTAGTAGTTTTTCCTCGTGTTTGATTTTTGGACATTCGAAATAGAATGTGGTCCCAATGTTGTTCTTTTTTATTCATATGAGAAACAGAATGCTTTAATTCGTTTGTAACTTATATTAGATGTGGTCTACATTGCATTTCTTTCTTTAATTTTTTTTTTCCAAAGACCACAATCGTCTTCAAATGACGGTGGAGAGTAAAGATGTAAAAAATGTATTATTTCTGGAAAGGCCGGACTATTGGTAATAAATTGTTGCCCAGGTACTGCTTACTTCTATCTCTACTTTTTATAAAATTAATATTGAGATAAGGCCGTGATATGGCGTAACAAATTGTATTCTATTATTCCTACAAAAGTCGTGGAGGGATCTCACCTCTGGGAGTAGATTTTGAAGTGTTTACATCTTGGTTTAACACTATTTTTTAACTACAAAACTTTATAAGCCACTTCCTCAAAACGCAATATTATCAAAAAGAAATAAAAATCTTGTAGAAAAGTCAAAATATAGCAAAAAGAAAGAGAAAAGCCTCGCATAAGAAATAATACAGAGACGATTTTAAAAAAAACAAAAAAACAAATTGCTATATTTACTTTTGTCTTTGTGCCAAATTCTGACGTTTCCCAGAACGCCCTGATGTGGAGATAGCATAAAGCAGCAATGGGGCATCAAAAATAGTGAAAGTGTATATATTTATCACTGAATCGAGTGAAGCATCGGGTGATTTTATTCACTGCGGGCTAGTTGTAATTGTGGACAGTGCCTAGTGTGTTAGTGTGATGCATAATTTATGGGCGGCGAGCCACCAGTCTGGCGCCTACATCAGCCTTGGGCTGTTTCACCCCTAAGAAGGTGTGTGTTTTGAAGAGAGACCTTCTTGGGCCGTGTAGATCTGTCTAATGTTGCGATGTTCGTGTGTACTTGTAAATAGTTATCCTCTCTGTGGGCCTGGTTGTGTGTTTTACTGTAACATGTTAAACATTTTTACGTCAGCATAAGTTGACACATAATAATGAAATAGGACATTAGTCATAATTATTTACACGCTGTCAACAGGAGTATCGCAGCAATGCACAAATTATTCAGAACTATAAACTGTCTGACATGAACATGTTGATATTTTGTTGTTTTTTCATTTCTTTGTACACTCATATAGATTGTCACCTAGACAATATTTCTCATAAAAAATATCAATAGAATTGTGGACATTTCAAACTGATACTATGTAAAGATGTTGTCCTGATATTTATTACCGTAATATGACCTGTTGCTACCACTGAAAGCGCCCATGTGACATTTATTTCAGTTACACATTGTGCTTTTCCACTATCAGAATAGAATCAATGACGTTTTATTGCATTTGTTGATTACTCTAATTTTGTATTAAAATTTTTCTAAAGTCATACTTTGTATCATTGATACATCTGCTGAATATCATATTCTTGTCCACTTGTGGTACTGTAGGCTCTTTTCTAACCACCGTATATACATCGTGAACTCTCACTGTTTTCTATGCAAAATTTTGTTCATTGTCAATATGTGGTAAGCAATACATCTTCTGACGTCTTCATGTACAGATATGTTGAAGAGTTGCATGTTGTTACTCGCAGAGTTTAGATACTTCATAATTGTCACGGTAATAAATCTTCGATTCCACCACTTTTTAATCACATTTTAATAGAAGCTTAGAATAGAACATCTCTTCCTCTGTGGGTAGTCACATGTTTGCTCTTTAATGTGTTGAGGGTCTTTGTTTCTCGAGAGCCTCGTCAAATTTCTTATGTATCATAATACGTCATCTTCCTTTTTTTTTTTTAGGCTTCTTACTTTTAGAAACGGTAGGAAATTGTGAATGCTGGTTTCTTTGACAATAACCCACGTATTGCATGGCGCCATCTATATTCTTCAGACCCTTAGGTTTCGTTTCTGTCACCTCATTCCAAAGTAGATCTAAGAACTTTTTTCTTTTTTTTGCGGACGGAGAGTGCAACCGAAATCGTGGTGACTGCTCAAATACCCGGAAATCTAAAAAAAAAAAAAAAACAAACTTAGCCAATCCAGGGCATCGCCAAACTTGTTCGGCCGAGAAGTGGAAGGTTTCACTATAGCCGTGCTATTGCTCCTCTATAGATTCAGGTTTATCCCTTGGCAGGGCTCGATGCCTACTACGACCTGCCCAGTTTATGCCATAGGATGTCCGTATTACCGTTCGTGGACCGGGTACTTTGACTAGTAATTTTAACTATGACAATAATTGCTACTATCCACCAGATTGACCGAACATTCTGCAACTGGTTAACATAAATCTTTGATATTCCGCTTCCCAAAATTAAATAGAACCAGTTAACGTGTTTCCTGTCACCAGGATACAGCCTATAGATTACACACTTAAACATTTTTGTGATGTTTTATTTTACCGACCTCATGTGTTTGACATCGCCACTGTTACACAGAGATTGGTCCATACGCTGAAACTGATCCTCACTTTGTACAGTAAAATCAATGAGATTAGATCTAGATCTAGTACTTTCTGCTGCTTGAAAAACCTGGGTACAAATTCATTTGCTTGCATTATTATCATGCTCGCTTTGCCGTGTGTCTGTTACATGGTCTTTGTGTTCATTTTTCAAAGCGAATTGTGATAGAACATGTAAATAAAATAATAATGTTTCGGTTACGGGGCACCTTTAATGTAGCATGATACTTTTGTTTAAGCATGTCGGAATGACAGAGACCTGAGTAATGAGAACTTTGTCCATTACAATTGATCTGTGTGTTTTCTATTTTCACACTTCGAGTGTATGATTTCCAGAAATACAATTCAACAATGAAAGTGGCATATGAAAAAAAAAATTATATATATATATGTAGGAGTTTATTATCAAATAATGGATTGCCATTGATATCACTGAAATTACAACTAACCTGAATAGAAGTTATAAAAAGATTAACTTTTTTTTTTTTTTGTAACTGCTGCTGCTGCTCGTATCATTATTCTTTACTGTTATCGTTTTCTATGCTTGTTCGGCAATTTTCAATCATACTCTCAATTTCCCTTCGCTCGCAATAATCGTTTTAAGCCTCAAATTCCATTACCAACCATTCAATAAAATGATGTAACTATGCTGAATGTGAATATCTACATTCAGTTAAGCCAAGGTTTTCAGATGAGTGCCGAAAAGGAGCTTTGGGAAAACTGACATAGTGAAACAACAATATATTGATAACGAATCATTAGTTTCAGCATTTCTCAAGATAGGGCGTGGCAATATTTTGGAGGAGTTTGGAACTTCAGAATGGGGTGTAGGAATATAGTGTATAGCCTACTAACGTTGTCCGATCATGGTGGGGCGTACGGTACTTTTTTTTTTTTTTTTTCGAAAATTGAAGTGGGGTATGGGACAAAAAAGGTTAGAAACACTGGTTTCGTTTATTCTCGCATAGACTGTCAAGACCACAATAACGATGAATATTTTAATGTAGCCTATGTGATTATCACAAGATCAACAGATACATAAAAAAAAAAAAGAATTTAAAACTTAAAACAATGATACAACGCAAAGGAAGGTCAGCAGTTCAGTATTTCAGTCGTGGATGGTTTCCACTCAAGAGGCATCTTCGATTGTTGCTTTTGTTTTCGCGCGCGCGGGGTGGAGGGGGGGGGGGGTGTCTTTTTTTTTTTTTTTCCAACATTGAGATAAATCAAAATCGTATATATATACATACACTAGAGTGTTAGTGCTTATGTCTGTCCTAGCTGAGGCACCCGGCATTATCCGGGGAAACCTGTGAACCCACCGTTCTCTCTCTCTCTCTCTCTCTCTCTCTCTCTCTCTCTCTCTCTCTCTCTCTCTCTCTCTCTCTCTCTCTCTCTCTCTCTCTCTCTCTTCGGCCTGGAAAAACTTCCCATAATTATCCTAGAACCTTACTACAGATTTCATGCGCACCAGCACACAACGCACTCATTTCTGGTAGGGATTTGCACTTTCGCTGTCTTTCAGTTTCAACTTCGAAACAAACATAATGCGCATTCGCAGATTCAATGAAACCTTAAAATGGCGAACCATGACTTGAAATAGATCTAAAAATTGGGGAAACAATAAATTTCCACAAAAAAAAAACTACACCGATTTGAGACTTCTATTAAAAACTGTGCACCCTTACATCCATTCTGTTGCACCATATAAAATTTGAAGTCTTGAGTGTTGAGTGGTTCAGAAGCCTTTTGCAACGAAAAATCTCAAGTCCACAAACATATATAGTATAGATGTTGTATCTCTTTTTAACATTTTGTTGTAACTCCGCGCTAAAGAAACACGTAGGCCTAGACCCCGATGAAATTGAGCGGTACCAGCGACTGTTTCGATAAGATATTGGTTGGGTCTCGTAATTGACAGATCTAGAATATTTCTAATGAAGTGATATAAGTTGAGTGGCAAAGCTTGGTGTTTATGCCGTAGTCAACGCTCAAAGTAAGGCATGACCACAGTCTCGGGCACAAACTGTACTGATTCGAAAATTGGCTTTTTTCTTTTTTTATATATAGTAGTAGAAGAGAAACAGACATCATTCTAAAACATGTATAAAGATCTCGCCATAGAAAAAGTTAAATGTACGAGAGAAAAAATGGTCAAACCGTCTCCGTTCATTTTTTTCCGCCAACAGCATGAAACAACCTCTCACAAACCGCCCAGTTCCGAAATTTTGCTTTTTTTTTACATATTATAATTATTAGTAGTAATGGAACTCTCTGTAATGGAATGAGAAATCGTCTGCATTCTGCGCCATATGTAAATGTCTCGCCACAGAACAAAGTAAAACTACAAAAAAAACTCTACATATATTGACAGCACGAAATAACCAAGTCCAGCACTGTTTGGTTCGCTTTTGTCAAATAGATTTTTTTTTTAAACAACAACAACAAAAAAATTAACTATTCCAGGTAAAGGACGTCCAGCAGTGGTTTATTGGCATTTGCAAAACCGGTAAAACAATCCCTCTAACAGTAACAGGTGAGGGAGTTTTGCAACAAAAGTTCACGATGTTTTAAATAATAATATGTGAGTTTATCATCAGTTGTGCCTGTAAATGTCAAATGCAAGTATGACCTGTGGGCGGTATAACGGAATATTTGTAATCTGTTATACCACGGCAGGGAAAGCTTATTATTGTCTTGTGTAGAGACTGTTCTGCGGGATTGGTTCTAAGAGATATTAATATGATTCTGTGTAACATTTTGACAAATGTACGAGGCCTGTGATAACAGAAGATGGGAAATCATTGTTGCATTATGATATGAACGGTCCACATAAAAACTTGTCCGTATTGTTTCGGTGACCGTCCCTCGATTAGTGAATTAGCCTACGCGATGAATTTATTGGGTTTCTTTGGTGAGTTCTTGGCACTGCAGGCTGATAAATGGTTGTTCATCCTTTGTTTTCGGTGTTTGTTTGTTTGTTTCGGGGTGCACATTTTTTGCTGACCAAAAATCCGAAAAATTACGAGAAAGCACAGCTGAACTCACACAAAGGATTCGAAGATCTTCCAAAATGATGATGCATTTGGTCGACTGTAAATAGAAGCGCGAGTCTAAAGATTTGTGCATTAATGTAGAAATCATGTTTTGTGAAACAATACGTGTTTCAGCTCCTTCACGAACACCATCATTTTTAAAATGCATCCTCTATCTTCACCCTATTATACTGAAACTTGAACGGTTATCCCTGTGCATACGGTCTCCTAATTCTTATCTCTCTCTCTCACTACGTTTTTTTTGTGTGTGTGTGTGTGTGTTTTTTTTTCGGTCTACGGTATTCTTATTATCTGTCAATCTGCCAGTTCTATCCGTTAATTCATCTGTCTAGCTAGACTGTTTGTGTTTGCCTGCTTGACCAGTTTCTGCTGCTGGCTGTTGCTTGGATTCTCTCCTCTTTGCCTTGATTTCTCATCCCGTTTTGTTGCTGTGAGCATTTTCAGCCTCTCTTCTGCTATCTTGACTTTTCCCTCGTGCATCTTCTTTCTGTTTTTCTGTCTATGTCTCACTCTCTGTGTTCCTTGTCTCCCTCTCTCTATCTATCTATCTATTTATCAGTATCTCTCTGTCTGTCTGTCTAGCTAACTAGCTAGCTAGCTATCTACCAGATCTTATCTGATCTGCATTCTGCCACGGGTTCTCAAACGCTTAATATTTATAAGAAAAAGGTCGTGCGAAGCATTCTGGTGAGAAAGAGGAAGCGGATATACCCTTGTATTATAGTTGTCTGGGCCACAATTATTGTCACAACTGGAATAGAAGATTAGTTTTATAAATATTCTGCATGTACATATAATTATTTAATGTATTCTGTGATGATGCATGATTTACCAATGCAAATTGATGTGTGTATTCCACTGTAATTTCGAATACGGTCAATCTCTTTTATAATGTTTTTACGTGCATTTATGTGACCGAGTTTGTATTAAGATAAAGTGCATTTTATTTATATGACCACCATTTTATTGTTATAATACAGAAGGGATTCACGGACCTGTTGAAGGGAAATCTGAGTTTTTGGACAGTCAGGTAGGCGGTGAAACTGTTGCTTTGTATCAGACCGATTGCATGGTTTAACCAAAGGTAGTAGACAAACCAGCAGCCGCGTAGAGCTGTGGTAATCACGGGTGATGAGCAAAAATTCTGAATTTCAGTAGACTGTTTGTATATTTGTTTGTTTGTTTTCCCATGAATTTGTCAGCTGATATTAGGCCTACTCATTTTATTTAATAAAAATTCATTCTTCAAAATAAGAGGGAGGAGGGCTGGTTTACAGAAGCATTTTATGCTGTTGTTTTTTAATTTAAATGCATTACTGCCAATGATTTCATTGGTATTGGAATCCTCAGGTGTCAGCATCGACGGTGTTTTACCGAGAGAATGAATTTAGTCGCATGCTGGTTTCTGTTTTCCACTGGGGAAATTCAAAATGAGTCAAGGTAATAGTCTGGTTATTCGTGGATGTTACTTTCAGTTTTGTTTATTTATTTATTTATTTATTTATTTATTTCATTTGTTTATTTATTTATTTATTTATCTATTTATTTATTTATTTATTTATTTATCGATATATTTATTTATTTATTTATTTATTCGTTCATTCATTATTTTAGTCGTTTATTGTAATTCATTTTTAAGAGACCGAAAGAACAGGAGGGTGATAAAGAACAGGGTGTGATAGTCATTGACCTTTCTTTCAAATTGTACGGGTTCACTATGATTTAGGCTACCAGTTGTGTCCGTTTTTTGTTTTTTTGTTGTTATTGTAGTTGTTTTTATTTCTATGGAATTCTTTCGGTGTACCTCAGGTTTCAAAACTCGTCCTTGAATCCCTTTATGTTTTCAGTATGTATTTATAGTCCTAACCATGTAGCCTGGCAGAGTGGTTTGAAACTTGATACGCACAAGTTGTGCCGAAGGTTTTGGGAAGAGACTTGAGTATGCCAAAGATCTGCAACCATGGGCTCCTTTCCTCAAGTTAAGCCCTCGGTCTGTCTCTCTCATTCGTTTGCGCGTCTTTTCAGCGCATAAAGTCATTAAAAATCAATATTTAGTCAAATATCTCACGTCAGTCAAAATGACAGTAATGTTACTAATGTTGAACGAAAGATTTGGCTGGAGTAATCAAAGAGAGATAATTCACAAAATTATAAATTGTCTCCGGAGGATAGTGTGAATAGCTTCCTCTTTTTTTTTCTCCCTTTTTTTACTTTCCTATCTCCACTCCGCTACCATTTTCTTTATCGTTAAAAAAGTTTGTCCTACATCCTTTTCATGCACAACAATATAATTACAGATAAGCATCACATGCATGAGGAAAGGGCCCATGATAAAGCTAAAATTACACTGCCTGGGCGATCCGCCGAATGCAAAGGACTAAGGTCTTGTTGACAAGTGTCAGATAATGTTGTTTAATGTATTTGCGTGCATCAACCTTTTCCCCCACGAATTAAACTTGAAATTTCTTTTTAACCTCCACATCTGCGTTTCTGAAGTTCTTTATATTGTTGGTGATGTAGTGTGGCGATGCTGAGTATTGGTGTTTGTGTGTATCGGATGTTGACTACTTTTGAAGCTTATCTGGAGATGAGTGTTTGTTGGGACAGTATGGACCAGAGGATGAAATAATTCAGTCAGTTGTGAAGAGGTTTGGTGTATAATATTTGGTAACTCGGAAATTATGTTTCCCTTTTTTTCCCCCTTTTTACCCCAAAAAATACGGGGGGATAATTCAGACAATAGTGGTTTGGTGTATAATAGACATTATGTTCCCTCTTTTTAACCCAATTATGGGGGTAGGGGGGGGGGGGCGAAATAATTCAGTCAGTTGTGAAGAGGTTTGGTGCATAACCGTTGGTAACTCAGACATTATGTTCCCTCTTTTTAACTCAAAAATAGGAGGGGGGGGGGGGGGGCAAATAATCCAGTCATTTGTGCAGAAGTGTGATTTATAATAGTTCGTAATGGGAGATTATGTTCTCTCCTTTTTGTCAAAAATAAATTGGGGAGACGGGGGGCGGTGTAAACGTACAGTTTTTGAAACTCTCGGGGATGAAAAGTAATGGAAAAAAAATCTGGGTTTTGATGGAGCCAGGTTGTGAATAAATTGTTCTGAAAAGTAAATTGTATGTAGACGGAAAACAAGAATGTTGTGTACACGGCTATGGATTCCCTTTGCAACTCTTTAAAGAGCCGATTCTCCATGGGATAGCTAAAGTAAGGCCGGGGCATCATCATCATCATCATTGCCTTTCTCACCCTGGATCAGGGTATAGGCCACCAACAAACACTTTCCATCCCTCTCTATCATGGGCCAGCCTCTTTACATTATTCCAAGTCTTTCCGCTTCGTTGCACATCATTTTCTCTGGCTCTTCTCCACGTTCCGCGCGGCCTTCCTCTTGATCTCTTGCCCTGGGGATTCCAATCCAATACCTTCTTCGTGATGCTGTTTCCTGGCCTCCTGAGAGTGTGGCCGATCCATCTCCATCGCCTCCTACCAATTTCCTCTCTGACTGGGCTGTCTTGTTCTTTTCCATACAATTTCATTGCTGACCTTGTCTGTCCATCTGATCTTAAGTAGCTTCCTCAAACATCTGTTGATGAAAACTTGGATTCTCTTTATGCAGGCCTGAGACGCATTCCAAGTCTCACATCCATACAACAGGACTGACTTCACGTTCGAGTTGAATATCCTCAGCTTTGTTTTTAGAGATATATCCTTGGTTCTCCAAATCTTGCTTAAGGACGTGAAAGCTGCCTGTGCCTTTCCAATTCGTGCTTTGACTTCTGCCTCTGTTCCTCCCTTATTGTCAATGATACTACCAAGATAGCAGAAGGACTCTACATCTTCCAGTGATTGATCTCCTACTCTGACTTGTGCGCTTGGGAGTGCAACAATTTTTAGGACCTTCGACTTCGCAGGATGTATCCTCAATCCAATAGATTCTGAAATTTTGTTTAGAGCTGTAGTCTTTGCTTGCATCTGGTCGTGTGTGTGCGACAATAGTGCCAAGTCATCTGCAAAATCTAGATCGTCCAGCTGTGTCCATGGGGTCCATTGTATGCCATTTCTTCCTCCACTGGTGGTTTCTTTCATAAGCCAATCAATCACCAGGACAAACAGAAATGGGGACAGCAAACAACCCTGCCTAACACCAGTCTTGATATCAAAGCTGTCAGTAAGCTCGCCATCGTGTACGACTCTGCAACTTGTCCCCTCGTACATGCTCTTGATAAGGTTCACCATCTTCTCTGGGATTCCATAATGTCTCAATATTCTCCACAGTGTTTCTCTATCGATGCTATCAAAGGCCTTCTCGTAGTCAAGGAAGTTCACTATCAGTTGGGAGTTCCACTCTAGCGACTGCTCTACTATGATTCTCAGCGTGGCGATCTGGTCGGTGGTTGATCGGTTACTCCTGAAACCAGCTTGCTCCTCACGAAGTTTTGGGTCTGTTGCATTCTGTATTCGCTTGAGAAGAATCCGATTGAAAACCTTTCCTGGGATGGAGAGAAGTGTGATTCCTCTGTAGTTACTACAATTGCTGAGGTCCCCTTTTTTTGGAAGCTTCACGAGGTGTCCTTCCTTCCAGTCCTTTGGAAACTTGCCTCCGATCCAAATCCTCGAGAATAGTGAGTGCAGACCCTCTGCAGCCCCAGCAGCATCTGCCTTCAGCGCCTCTGGTGGGATCTGATCTGGTCCAGCTGCCTTGCCTCGATTTAACTGCTTTATGGCATCATTAATCTCTGCTTTAGTCGGAGGGTCGCAACTGATCGGTAAATCATTTCTTGCGGGTAGAATGTCGGGTGGGTTGCTTGGTGGAGGTCTGTTCAAGAGGCTGTTAAAATGTTCTATCCATCTTTTTGCCTGAGCTTCCTTTCCAAAAATAGCCTTCCTGTTGTAATCCTTGACAGGAACTTCAGGTTTTCCATATTTTCCAGCAAGAGTCTTTGTAGTCTGGTAGAGGATCCTCATGTGTCCTCCTGTTGCTGCCTTCTCTGCTTTCTCTGCTAACATTCCTATGAACTCCTCTTTGTCTTTTTTAATTGATTTTTTTGACCTCTTTAGCTGTTGCCCGGTACTCTTCCTGGTTACCAACTCTTGAGCTTCTTGTACGACTTGCATTTACCTGTTCTTTTAGGTCTCTTCTTATCCTTATCAAGTCCAGTGATTTTTTACTGATCCATTCCTTGTGTTCCACTTTCTTTTCCCCAAGAACATCCTGACATGTCGATGTAAATACTCCTTTTACCTTAGCCCAGTGAGTCTCCAAATCTACTGTCTCTTCGAGGTCAACAAGGGGTTTGAATCTATTCCTCAGCGTCAGCTGGAACTCTTCCTTCTTGTCTCCATCCAGAAGGCTCACTTGAAACTTTCTTCTCTTTGTTCCTGCTCTGGTACCTTGTTTCTTGAGGCGGAGTTTGAGTCTTGCCAGCAGCATGTGATGGTCAGATCCAACATCAGCTCCTCTCTGTACTATGACATCCTCCAGTGAGCGTCTGAAACGTCGGGTGATGCAGAAGTGGTCAATCTGGTTTTCAGTTACTCCATCCGGTGAAATCCAAGTGGCCTTATGGATCCTCTTGTGTGGGAATACTGAACCTCCAATCACATAGCTGTTAAATGCGCAGAAACTTGCAAACCGCTCTCCATTCTCATTCATTTGTCCCAAACCATTGCACCCCATAATGTCCTCATACCCTGTATTGTCCTGTCCTATCTTGGCATTGGCGTCTCCCATTATAATGTTCACATCTTTTCTTGGCAATGTGTCAACTATTTCCTGAAGCTGGTTGTAGAAATCGTCCTTGTCCTCATCGGTTGCTTCATTTGTTGGGGCGTATATCTGCACAATGTTCATGTTGATGTTCTTGTTCTTTGTAGTAAATGATGCCAATATAATTCTCCTTCCGTAGGGTTCCCATCCCCTCAGTGACCTTTGGGCGTGCTTGCTCAAGATGATCGCTACTCCTTCTGTATGCTTTTTGTCCTCCCTTCCAGAATACAAAATCTTTTCCCCAGAATTAAGTTGTTTCAGTCCGGACTGTATCCAGCGGGTCTCGCTAACTCCAAGTATGTGCAGTCTGTATCGCCTCATCTCCATTGTAACCTGGGCACTCTTTCCTGCTTCATACATGGAGCGGACATTCCACGACGCAATCCGGAGTGACTTGTTTGATGAAGGAGCAGTCAGGCCAGTGGAGTCCTTTCGGCTTTGTCCATTGTCCTTCATTGAATCTACAGGTGCAGATGCTCCCCCTTCTCCCAAGATAAAAGACTGATTTAAAGTATTTGCTTGTGTTTCTGTAACTGGTTTATTTTTACAGGGTGGGTAGTTGGCCCACCGCCAACTGGCTCTTCTCGGGAGACCAGGACCTTTGCACCTTTAGTCGCCTCTTACGACACGCAGTATCACGTCAGATGTATTCTTTGCTGTCCCTCTTCTGCAAGAGGGCCCCGCATCTGCACGGGCGCCGGGGCATCGCTTTGAACGTAAACCAAAAAAAAAAAGGGGGGGGGGGAGGGGGGGGTCAACGATTATCCAAATTCCTCGATTCCATTGCAGAAAGCATAACAATGAACGGTGTTAAGCTCGAAGTATACCGCTCAGATCCGACTTTTTCCCGTTCATGGAAGGAGTACCCACACTTGTTACATTTTTAGCCTAGTCATTTATAAAAGAAAATGTAGTGTGATTTTGGCCATTTCTTTGTTCAAGCTACAGTCTGAATGAGACAGTTTCAAAAATTATGAATTAAATTTTCTTAAGTACAGCTAATCTAACCCAATCTTCTTTGTATCGACCTACAGTGCGTTTGTTCAAGTTCCAGGCAATCTTTTGAAGAATGTTGTTATGATGGTAAAAAACAATGATCTTTGTTTTTGCTCCCTTTTACAAGCACAGGGCATGGGAGGCGCATTTGATAGGTGTTCAATTTGGTGCAATTTCCCTCTCTAGAAATGAGTGCATTGTGCCCTGGCGCGCATTAGATCTGTAGCAAGGCTGTAGATTACTGTGAGAGAATTTCTAGATCAGAAAAAGTGGAGCAGAGAGAGAGGGAGGAGGGTGGGAGCACAGGCGTATCAAAGGGAATGCCGGGTACCCCAGATAGGTTATATTTAAACAAAATTAAAAATAAATAAGCGCGAGCTGGCTGGCTGGCCTGACAGCGTGATCCACCCCGTTTGACAACATCTCAGAGTTAGGGCTATCTTGTTTTTAATTAGGACTAACTTTAAAATATAAAAGCCTATGTCAACACATAAGGATTCTGAAAAAAGAAAAAGGGGACTTTTAAAATCGACAAATTAGAATAAATATTTTTTTTATTTTAAAAAAATTATAAAGTACAGCATGTCGTCGACCCAGAACCTACACATTTTGAGAAACCTTGCTCAGACTAAGGAGGACTGACATGCAGAACAAGATCATTTGGTAAAGTTAATTGCAAACTTGAAAATTGGAAATGTAAATTCAACTGCTGTCAGGGGTAGACCTAATTTAAATCCGCTGTACCTTTTAAACCCAACCTCTTTTCTTCTTTAATTCCTCACATGAACAATGATTACGAATGTCAAGATGCTAAAACACCTACATTGTGTCGTTGTGTTTTTGCCAGGGTTACCCTAACAAAAAAAAAGGGGGGGGGGGAGGGGCTGTCATTTGCTGTGAAGTAATATAAAATGTATGACGCTACAATTGCCAAACAGAAACAAAATGGTGAGGCGCTTGCATCATGGCAATACTAATGGTGCATGGTTCAACTAAAAAGCAAACCGATGTTACAATGGTGTTAATTTATTCTGTTGTCATGTAAACGGAAACGACAGCCAAAACAGCCGATAATAGGAAATACGGTGAAAACAATTTTTGCCGGGGGGGGGGGGGGGAGAAGGGGTGAAACAAGCATAAAAAGGTCACAAAAGAGATCAGAAAAATAAGAAGAGCATCCGTGTACCGGAGTCACAAATCGTCAGAACGACCAGGTTCTTATAACTCCCTTCCGTCAACTTTTGAGAAATCGAGGTTTGAAGAAGCACGTCTGCCAATGTGTGGAGGCTCGAAGTCATTGGCAGACGTTGTGCTGCTGTCCAAGCAAGAACTCGCAGTTGAGTAGACATATTCTGTTTAGATTCTATGCATTTTCTATTCAAACCTTTTATTTCTCGATTGTTTAATCTGTTCAATTTTACAAAAAAAAATTTTCTGTTGTTTATATTTCGTTGTTGTTTTTTTTTTCCTTGAAAATGGCTGTTGGCGAAATATCTGGCATTTTATGTCTTCTCTTTTCGTTTCCGTTTCATTGCATCGTTTGGGTATTATTATATATAGCCTATGTATTTCTTACGCGAGGCTTTGCTACATACAACTTTTTCTTTTTGCCAAATTTTTACTGTAGAAGTAGTGTGTAACTCAGTTCGGCCAAAAAATGGAGATAGAACCTTTGCCGTTCTAGGGGGACTAAATGGGGAGCAGAAGTAGGGGGGGGGGGTATACTCTAGGCTAGATGGTTGACTATTTTTATGGTACATCGGGGGGGGGGGTCAAGAGAAAAAACGGTCGTGTGTGAGGGGAGGGGAGCCCTGGTGGGGCGAGTTAATCCCAAATCTGTTTAGAGTGGGAATTTCCGCTAATACTCATTTTCTATCAAGTCGAACAGTCGTTACTGTGATCGAGCAATATCTTTACACTAAGCAGCTTAAGAGTCATGAAGAATAACTCAAACATTAAGCGTTTTGTCAGGTTTTATTTTCTTATTATTATAATCGTTCTTCAGATTCTTCCTCTCCACTCCACTCCAATATTTTGGTAGTCACCAACCTTGACCGCGGTTCTGAAGTTGCCAAGTTGTACATGAACTTTGTATTTTTAAACGAAGGCTGTTGTTAAAAAGTTCCTTATTTCTTTTGATGGCAAAATATAGATGTGACATTGGTAAGAAAAGTTTAAGATATTTAGATTCATCATTTCTGATGGCGATTTGAAGATAATTGAGCGCCAGGTTGGAAAAATGATGTGAAGGCCCATGATACTGATACTCCCATCTCCGGTAACTGAAATTCAAATACATTACACTTATCAAATGTAGTTTTCGAATTGTGGAAAAATAATTGAATCCCATTTTAGGTTTTAAAAAATAGAGAGAAGTGTTTAGTACTGTAGCTGTTGTGTTTCAAATATTTTCGCCGGTTTCAGAAATAAATGTCGCCATATTTTGATTTGTTTGTTGAACTTCTACTGCCTAACAGTGCCTGGCATGGGTAGTGAGCTTTTGTTGACAAAATGGCAGGCCAAAACCCTCAGAACGCACGGAACATCATACGTATTCTACAGAAAGTGCGAAATTGGTTGCTTAGCGTGAGTATCGCGAGTGATACCCAGTTTGTTCTCTGTGTCTTCCCATCTGGCTTTTAAATTTTAGTACTCGATTTGCATTTGCTCAGTATGAACAAGGAACGAACTTGTGACCTTTACCAAAGTCGGTAGAGCATTGTTTTTCTTGACACTTAATGACACTTCCTTCAGTTTATTCACTGACACTGGACCTATAGTCCGTTCACCGAGGCATGATCACAGAAAACTGCTCGTAGCGTTGCAACCGTCGATAATATTTGAGTGTAATTTGGCGTGAAGTCTTAGATTTGTGATGACCCTTACCCAGATTTTTTGCCCCCCGAATTATTCAAGTAGTTTTCGAGTTTGTTTATTTGCGGTAGATCTATATAGATCTAGATGTCTAGATCTATAAAATAAAGAGAGCACCAACAAGGGTAAACATTTAGGTGCGTTACTTTAATAATTTAACACATGGTTTTGAGTCCCACTAAAATGTGGTACAGCACGGGATTAAAGTGAGTTTAAAAGCAAACTCTCGTGATTGTTCACTGGTAGGCCAACACAGAGTCATAGGCGTTGTCAGAGATCTTTCAATTTCAGAATTCCTTTCATCGTGGATTTAAACATCAAAATCAATACGATGCGGAACATTGGAGAACAAGACCTTCAAACTGTCAGACATCCAAAATCTAACTCATGCAGCATTGAAAACAGTCGCTGCAGAATTTTTCTCCAAGTGAGAGGACCATGTATCGCGGCTGGAGAAAGAATACTGGCAAAACGAGGGCCTTCATTTTATTCAACCGAATATCGTCATTTATCCAATGGAGACATCCGACTCAGAAAGTGACTGAGATGATGAAACATTAAAAAACATTGAAAGCTGCTTGCCTGTTTTGAAATAAAACAAAAAAAACAACACCTTTTTAGGGCTAACCTTTCTGATGGTAAAGCAAACCTCAAGTCCGTAACGTGAAGCTACGCCACTGCAATTCACCACAGATTGTTACTATATTTAGGAATTTAGATCAACTACAGGGAAACGAGAAGTGACAGATCATGTTGTAACACACGTATACTGTAAACATCTATAAGTTTGGGGCCTATTCAATTGAAAACATAGAAAAGATCAAAGGAATTCGCCGCTTTGAAAGAACGGTGCTGTGCACAGACTTCAAATTCAAGATTTGTTGGGTCATGATAAATGTAAGACTGCATGCAAAAATTCAGGACACTGTATTTGGTAATAGCTGAGAAAATCCAACTAAACCGTGATCACGCCTCGGTGAACGGACTATAGTTTTAGACTCAAAGGTGAAAGTGCAGTTTAGACCCCCCCCCCCCCCCCCAAAAAGTTGCTGCCCATGTCATGCGTGTTTCACTAATTTCAGCTGTTCTGTCAGGTTCAAAGGTAAATAGACGTATCTGCAACCGAAATAGTTGCTAGTGTGCCAAATGCATAGACCCTAAATTAGAAGCATAGGCCTATAGTTAGGCCATAGATTTTTTGTTTTCTCAAAAGTATGAAATGAGCAGATACGTTATTGCATGCTAAAGTAAATGCAAAATACGTGTTCAAAATGATCCGACCACCGAGGTTAGCAGCAACACGCAAATGATCGGCTATCTAGCCACCAGCTATCCCTGCACAAGGCGTTACGTGGACAAGTTCACTCAATGTGGGACAAGGGTTAAAATGCCATTTTGACTTTACTATTTGAAATAATGGAACCACACAAGAATTGGTGTTGATGGGGATATAATATTCAGCTAATTACACCACCGCCCACCCCCCTTCCTAAAAAACATTTAAGTTGGCAGGCCTAGAGATGGAGAAGAAGTTCCATTTAAGTTACATGAGAGAGATTGCAGATTTCACAAAATGGAGTCCCCACATTTCCCTTTTTATCTCATAAATCAGAGGCAAAGCCCCTGCACATATCAAATCAAATCTTAAGACCTGGGTATAATATTTTTTTTTATTAGAAAGATAGTGAAGGTCTTATTTTAGAGAAATTGTTGTTGAAAAATTACATCATTTTAATCAAGGGATGTAACTCTAAAAATATTTTTGATGATGTTGCTGTGATGTTTTGATTTTGCATTTGATTGTCAGAAATTTATACTGTAACAAGATTAATGTATTAATGCAATAGTGACATGAACACACTTAGAAGAACAGTTAAAGACAAAATAGAGAAACACACTCTGCTTATATCTTGAAAAGAGAAGACGAAATACTCAATCGGAGGCAATTGCTTCCCTTGGAATATCAAGGGAGACAGTTTATTCGACAGTGTCGTTTGCTAGATAGGCGCAGTGCTATATTCCTGTATGTGACCGTGGCGCATGTGTCTGACCGATCCACAATTATTCCTACAGAAATATAGTGATAAAATCCTACCATAGAAATGGACTTACTTTCAGTTAGAAATCCAAACCTTGGTCCTCACGAATGTTTACAGCTACTTCGATGTGCGCCCAGTCACAATGACGGCGTGTGAGACAATGAAATTCACGGTCTCTCACCGTAACAGTCGGCAGCCCGATGTCGCTAACCCGAGATTTTGTTTTTGTTGTTTTTTTAACAAATCGTTTTTTTTACGGCTGCAATGATGTCCGAATGAGAGAAATATCATCGGCGCTTTGTTCTGTATAAAAAATATCTATTTTTTCGCATAGTCTCATCTCCATTAGTCAATTTGCGTGATCCGGCTTTCAGACAGATGCCGTTGCGTAAGAAAGCATTCTTTGTTATTGACCCACGTGGGTCGCTTCTATCGAAAATGCGTGTTTTTCATTTTAATGCTGACATTTAGGTCTTACTAGTTACTTGTGACCAGGAACTGAACTTTAGGCTTCCTGTGTCATTTGTAGTGGCGAATTTTCACATGCCTCTCAAAAAGAGGGAAGTAGGGCTGATCAGAATTGATCACGTGCATGAACAAAAACAACTTATAACAAACACAAAATGAAAGTCAAAGTCTTCATTTTAAGTTTTTATTTCAAAACAAGTATTGTGATATCAAACACAGCACGCAAAGACCATTTGAGGAGTTAATAAATGAGAGAGAAGTCTTAAGTTATCTCTGAGGGTCATTTTTAACGGGGGGTGGGAGGGCAGGGGATTTGATTGTTATTGTTGTTGTTGTTTTTTTTTGAGGGAAAGGGATAATTTGAAATAGATCGAGGTTAGAATTAGAATATCAAAAGGAAACAATTTTAAACTTGTAATTTATGGGATCCCTTGATAACTGATTAAATTAAACTATATAAAAGTTTAGCAACATAAATCTAGATCTAAATCTGAGCCTCCATGAGGGCTATGGTTTGCAATGCATTTAGAGCTTCAAAGAAGTTTCACTGTTTGTGTCACTTACCTTGACATGATGGCTTTTTTGTAGGTGATACTGAAACACTAGGCCTACATAAGTTAGGATTTTTTTTTCAAAAACATGGCTTTTAAAACTAAAAAGACTGCCAGTCGCTGCTAATGATAATGGAGTCATTTGATAAATAGCCAAGTTTCCTCATAGGCATGCCTGAGGTGTTCTATTTAGTGCTGAAGAAGTAACTGTAGATCAACATCAGTACCTCGTCAGCAGTGGCAGCAACTGGTAACCTATGCGACTCATTACCAAATGAAAGCAAACCCGCAAGTTAAACTAAAGTTTGTTTGTTTGTTTTTTTTAAAAATAAAGGCTTGAAAATTAGTATGCATTATATGGCATAATTACTTCTAATAATGTTATCTGGATCTGTCTTTACTTTCAGCATGATGAGATGAAATTATCCCACAGATATGAAGATTTTAATATTGTCAAAAGGTAAGTGATGTCTTGGTTGTGGTTGTGTTGCACCTTAAGAATTTATTGACAAAAAACATCATTTCACACTGATCTGCCATCCATTACCAGTGCATTCAAAAAGTTTTGACTGTTTAGCAGAATATTCCGAACTTCCAGTTAAGTTGCATATAGGTGATCCTTATTCGCAAACAACGCAGAACAGATGTCCAAAAACTAGTTACGGGTATCATATCAGAACCAGAAAGTATAACTCTAGGGGTAAGACATTGTTAGCACACTGTCAGCAAATTCTACGTACACTGTGTTCAAACTCTTTGCAATAAAACCTTTTTAGCCACTCATAAGTAGAATCCACCCATGCCATACATGTGACAAAACCGAATCTGATACTCGTCACTAATTTTAGAGAATCCACAGAACTTCTTGTATTTTGCCACTGTTCATTTGTGTACATTGTGTCACAAGTGCTAATTTTAACTCACTTGAGTCGGTTCCCGTGTATTTGCGGGACGAGCCTACGAGCGCTGCTGCCGGATCTCGTACATACACAGGATCAACATTATCGATCGATAACTCCTGTGCGAGATGCGGGACTCGGCGAGACGCTTGCTGGTCCTGTTTCTTCGTTTCATTTAAAGTTTGGTTGAGTTTTATAAGAAACTTTTTGAGGTACATGTACTTCCGTCTAAGGGAAATCACTACAGAAACTCGTGGCAAAGGCAAAGCTAGTAGAACAGGGCCAAAACGTAGTACTAGTAGTGCTGGAGGTAGTAGTAGATCTAAGTTATTCATATACAATAAAAACAACACAAATAAGAACAAAGAACTCTTTTGTTGTTGTTTTTTTTTTCACTCAGATTTGCTGGAAAAAAAATTTTTGTGTGACCGTGAATGTTGTCCACTTTCCAATATTCATAAAATGAAAACTATCAAATCAGTTGAAGTTCTGTTTGTTTTATCTGATAGAACATTTATTTGTTTGTTTTGTGACTTAATTTCAATGTGATTCCTTGATTAGGTTTATTTTGGTGAATTTTTTACTGAACCCCAAAAAAGCCAGGCTGCAGTTATTGTTGGGCCAAAAATTGCTCAGGCTCAAGTGAGTTAAGGTATATGATGAGACTAATTATTCAATTAATTTTATGTTCACAATAACCCTCATTCATTTTGCTGACCCATTCACAGGTAGAATCCACCCAGTAACTTCTAAATAGCGATAAGCAATGTGGTGGTCATATCTGTCACTCACGGTGAAATACACCGGAATAAGCTTAATACTAATACTTGAGTTTCAAAATTACGACATTGGTGACCATGTAGATCCATTTTGTTCCATATGTTGGCACAGATAGATTAAATGGTATTCCATACCAAATCTGGCCTAGGGTGCATTTCTGAAGAGTCTTGACACTATCCATCTTGCGTTTCGTAGACTTCACTTTCATTTCCCTCGTGCCATTACAAATGTTTTACTGTATTTTTAATGGGCAATTTCTGTTGACAGAGTTTGTAAATTTTCCCCATGGGATCTTAATGCAGGAACACTGAAAGTACACACTATAGCCTGTTCCACACCCTCAACGCCTGCACTTAATCACCTGCGACTGAAAAAAGTCTCTATCTTTTTGTACTCCTGCAAGCATACACAACTGAGTTTGAATGCAGAGTTCAGTGCTTGTTTACATGGTCCACAGTGGGGTTTGTTGGCAGACTTATTCGAGGAAAGGGGGAGGGGGGGGGGACTAACAACTTCAACACTCATGTAAAAGAAAAGACAATTTGACATGCTGTTAATGATTACAAAGTTGTTCAATGTGTCTTGTAGTTGTGTGACATCCAAACAGGAAATTATTTTGAAGACATACAGATGATCTGAGTGTGCCCTCACAGCACCAAAAAAGAAGTTTTGTCATTGTATGTTTGATTTTGTTGCTTTTTTATGTATGTGAACAATCCAAACCAAATCGTAGAGAAATGTATGATGGTACACAAAGAATCATAATATGAAGGAAGTAAGGCCTCCAATGTAATCATATGAAAGACTTTTTAACCACTGAGCCTTAAATTCTACAAACTATCATATGACGCATAGAAAGACGAATGTGTCTTAAAGTTCGCTAGGTTTTGAATACTTTAAAGATTTTGAGCCACGAGTTGAACAGAAGAAAGTGTTTCGGCATGAATCAAAAAGTGTGACCAGAAATCATGCTCTATGCCACTCTTTACACATTGCTGGTTGAAAATCATCTTTATCACATTGTCACGAGTGGAGTGAGTGCAATTAAGGGGATTGCTACAGAGCGGGTGTAGAGTAAGAAGGGCTCACGGCAGACAAGTAGGGAAAGACGGGAAAGGAGGAGAGTAAAATTAACGCACGTAGACAAGTAAGTTAAGCGTGCTGTTGTGAGTGGTGGGGGGTCTGAATGAGGCGAAAGCGCTGTATTACTATCACTGCAAGTTAGAAGGTCCTACGGAACGGACGCTAGTAAGAGCCCATCGGGCGGACATAAGGGGAGCAGTCGAGAGACCAGTGAGAGAGTTTCCAGTGATGACTGGTACGTAGAACGTTGATTGATTATTATGATTGATGTATTATATTATATTCGTCTATTACCATGATGTAAATAAGTATATGTGAGGAATGTGGAAGTCCTTGATATTGGATATAGCAATGTGCGCCATGAGCGATAGATGAAAGTGAGTTCATGGATTTGTAGCGCGAGTGAGTAGTGTGTACTCCGATGGAGGTGTGTTACCGTAAGATGTGCGGTGAGTGAAAGGTGAACTAGTGTGTGTACGCTTCATGGGTTGTAAGGAGAGGTGGAGTGAATAGAAATGGTAGGGTATTATACCAATGTAATGTTATTCTTGTAGGTGTCGAGGACGGGCCGCAGAGCCACCTCGATGAGCACAGGGGATAGGCCAGCATAGGGCCGGAGGCCACACATAGGCCAGAAGTGAGGCTGTCAGTGCAGGACAGTAGAGGCACATAAAGTCGTGGCAGTCAGGCCACGGACAGGGACGTAGATATGAGCGTGAATGTGATACTGTACTATTGCCATACATGTACTATTGCCATGTTGAGGGGCTAGTGAACTAATAATGTACTATTGAAATGATAATGTCTATTGAAATGATAATGTGTTATTGCCCTGCTGAGGTGCTAGGGGAGTGCTAAGGTGTATGACAATAGGAAGGTGATATTGAGAGACTGCGGTGCCAGTGAATTATTAATGTGCTATTAAGACCCTGAGGGGAGAGGCTGAGGCCGAAGTGCCTTTAGGAGTAACTACCGGGTTGTGGACCCGAGGAAGAGTGTGTGTGAGAATAAGGCCGTTGTACGGCAGTTAATTGCAATAATATAATGTATGTAATTGCGCTATTATCTGTATAATTATGTTTAATAAATGTGTGAGTCTGATGGATTGTTCTGTTAAGTGTTAAACTTGTTTGATCGTGATTGTTGTCCTGTCATAAACTATTACATCTCCCAGTCTGGGATTTGTGACACTGGGGGCTCGTCCTGTTTATCTGTGGTCATTTTGACATTGTCTATTCGTTATATCTAGTTGTTTTTCTGTTGTGCTAGGAATTCGTGCTGTTGTCTTTGTTCGTGGGATGAATGGAAATTTCATGATGGTATGATTTATGTATATTTATGAATATGCATTAATGCATGTATTTTGATGAATATGTATTAATGTGTACTTAAATTTCTGCAGAGAGTGTGTGTGCCAGCCTGTAGAGGTCAAGCAGCCAGAGCTCCGAGACAAGGGGAGAGGTTATAGTCAGAAAAGTTAAGTAAAAGTCAAAAATTTTGTACCCTGGATTGAGGGCTGTCTTTTCTTCTGTCTTTTTCCCTGTTTTTGCTGTTTTCGTTGTAATTGATTGTACGGACGGTGGCGCGGGTTTGCTGTGGTGAGCGTAGTTTGTCCTCTTCGGGAGGTGGGCTAATCTAGGAACCACGCTCATCACAGTGAACAGTTCTGTAGGGACCTGTATTTTTGTTTAGATTGTGCCGTTCCATCTTCCTCGTTGTTTTAGGAAGACGTCTCTCTTGTCCCTCTCTTACCTATCTGTAGATACGTTCTTTTTTTTCAGACTCTGTTCTTGTTCGTACCTTGTAGTGTAATCGGCGTAGTTAGGTTGCATTTTTTTCCATTATATTTTCTTTTTTAGGTTTTTGTCCTAGTCTGGTTCGTTGTTCCTCGATGTCCTTGTGGTCTTTCTACTGAATTTCCTTATTCTTGTCTTTTCTACTCTTTTTTATTATTAATAGGGCAATACATTTTATAAATATAGAATTAGTTAGGAAGGGCGTAAATTTCTGAATTGTATTTGAGACAATTGGGTATTGTTATATCTGGTGTGATCTCAGGTCTCTGGTCGTGTCGTTAGTGATCATACCGACAGGTTAGCCGTTTTCATAATATATACCGTAACCATAAATCTGTGAAATGGCGGAACTCCAACAACTAATGAAGTTGGGTAAAGAACTTGGCCTGGAGGGAGAAGAGCTACGCGGCTGGATTAAAGAACAGCAGGCAGAATTGCGCGATGAGCGTGCTAAGGATAGAGAGCAGGAAAAAGAGGCTCAGGAAAAGGAAAGAGAGGCTAAGGAAAGGGAGCAGGAGATAAGGTTAAAGGAGATAGAAGCCCAAGAGCGGGAGATAGAGGCTAGGGATAAGCAACAGGAGAGAGAGGCGCGAATAAGAATCGCCGAGTTGGAAATCAATAAGAATGCGCCAACAGAAACAGTTGAGCGGCAGGTACACAATAAAGGTGGTGTTCGGATTAAGCTCCCTACGTTCGACGACCGGAAGGACGACATAGACGCCTTCCTTTACAGGTTCGAACTGAACGCACAATTGCAATGGGGGGAAAATAAAGAATTATGGTCCACGTACCTGGCGTCTCTATTGCAGGGGCGAGCGTTAACCTACTTTAAAGAGCTACAGCGCGAAGACGTGCAAGATTACGATAAGCTGAAGGCTTTGCTGCTTCGCCGATTTGCGCGTACCGAGGAATATTTCCGGGAGCAGTTTAGGCGAGCACGTGCGGATACCAGGGAGGACTTTGCTGCCTTCGTCGCGAGATTGACGGAATATTTCGCGAACTGGGTAGACTTGGCGCATGTGGGCGCGGACTTTGCTAAACTGAAAGACTTAATGATCCGTGACCAGCTGTACGCGTCGTGCCACAAAGATCTGGTGGCTTTCCTGAAAGAAAACGAACCCGCGACGGTGCAGGAGGCGTCTAAGTTGGCGGAAGCATACCGTACGGCACATCCGTCCAAACCAGTCGCCAGGGCGTACGTCCAAGATGCTGGGTACGTCGCCGTTGTCGAGGGGTCGCCGGCAGGACTTAAGGACAGGTCGCGTCAACGTGGTGCCTATAGTGGGCAAGCCCAGGGGCAGCGTAGGGGCTATCACCAATCCCCTGCATATGGATCCGGTAAGTTTGACCGAGCAGGAGGGCTAGGTCGCGGTAATGGCCGGGGGCGATTTGTGACCTTTGCCGATGACCGACGGCATAGGGACTCTAGTTCCGGTCGCGATGGGTCACGGGGACCCAGGCCTAGTGCAGCACAGGGAGCGGAGTGTTGGACTTGCGGACGCGTGGGTCACTTTTCACGCGAGTGTAGGGCCGCGAAGTGTTGGAACTGCGGAAGAGCAGATCACATCAGCGTGAATTGCCCTGCAGGTAGGATAGCGGCGAACGTGGACAGTAGCTCCAGTCCATGTTCCCCAAATAAATTTCATCATGCGGCTGCGTGTGTTACATCGGACAACGGAGGCGGACAGTATTCTAAGTGTCCCAGTTGTGAGAAGTTATTATCTTCCGGTGTTTTACCTTGTGGGAGAAAGATCCTCGTTATAAATTCATGTCATACAGGAGGTGGTCTTAGGGTTTATCCGGGGTTTGTTGGGGACGAACCGGTCTCGGTTTTACGAGATACAGGATCTACCGTTGTGGGAGTGCATAGAGACTGCATTCGGGATTCACAGCTTACAGGTGAGACTGTCCCGTGCATCCAATTTTCGGGGGCCATTGAGAAATTACCCATGGCAAGAATAGTGATAGATACACCTTTTCCTTAGCGGGGAAGTCGAAGCAGTCGTTGGTTGTTTTCCAGGCGCCCAGCTCATCATTGGGAATGTATCACGGGTAGTTTCCCCTTCCGATGAGAACGTGCAAGCATGGTCGCAATCAAAAGGTATTGACTTTTGCGCCGCGGTCGAAACACGTCGACGGGTAGCTGATAAAGATAAGATTAGACCTTTGGCGACGCCAGCGGTCAACCTAGATATCACGCCAGAGCGCTTGGCGAGATTACAAAGGGAGGATCCATCATTAAACCCATGTTTTGGGGAAGCGCGAACCGAGAAAACGAGGAAATATAAAAACGGGTCATCTTCTTTTTTTGTCCAGGGGGGCATTCTGTTCCGTATGTACGTCACAGTGGCTTCCGTTCAAAAGCAGGTCGTCGTGCCACGGTCGTTAATTGCTACAGTATTGCGTCTGGCCCATGATGTTCCATTAGAGGATCATATGGGAAGTGCGGGAACCAAGCAAAGAGTTCTGAAAAATTTTTATTGGCCGTCAGTATACAGAGATGTAGGGTTATATTGTAAGACGTGCAGTGCGTGCCAAAAGACGACGCATAAGGGTCGTACACCCCAGGCTCCTCTTCAAAAGATCCCCACGGTTTCGGAACCGTTTAAAAAGGTTTCGATAGACCTTGTTGATTTAAGAGAAAGATTATCTTCAGCGCGCACTAGGGCAGAAGAAGCTTCTGGTATCGCTTCGAAAAGAGCAAAAGACTATAAGGATAGAGGGTCCAAACTGAGAATTTTTAAGCCAGGAGACAAGGTCCTATTGTTGTTACCTACGGACCATAATAAGTTATTGATGACATGGAAAGGTCCTTATGTTATTGAGCGAATTGTTTCGAAGATACATTACGCTATCCACATTGATGGATCAGTAAAGGTTTTCCACGTTGATATGCTGCAGAGGTTTCATGAGAGACCAGAGTATCTGTATTCTCATACTGGTATTAAAGGACGTACCTAATGTCGTGTCATTCTTTGACGATATGGCATGTCATACGTCGACATGGTCTGATCATATTCAGACACTAACAGTAATTTTTAAACGATTACGTCATTTTGGGTTAACTGCTAAACCCGCAAAGATGGATTTGGCATGTCCAGAGATAGTATTCTTAGGACATATCGTGGGTAGAGGTGTTCAGAGACCTGAAGTAACAAAAATTGACAAATTAGTAGGGTTGCAAATCCCAAAGACAAAGAAACAAGTCAGAAGCTTAGTGGGAATTTTAAATTATTACAGAAAGTTCATTCCAAATTTTTCCTCCTTGTCATCTTCTCTTACTGACCTTACTAAGAAGGGACAACCCGATAAGGTCCAGTGGACGTCTGAATGTCAGACAGCATTTGATAATTTGGTGACAGCATTATCATCGTCACCCATTCTGATATTACCCGATTTTCGATCTAATTTTATCCTCAGAACGGATGCGTCGGACTCTGGTGTCGGCGCTTGTCTTCTACAGGAGAAGAACGAATGTCTCCATCCTGTATGTTATGTCAGTAGGAAGTTATTGCAGAGAGAAAGAAAGTATTCTGTGATAGAGCGTGAGTGTCTTGCCATTGTGTGGTCCGTCCAGAAATTAGGACGTTATCTCATGGGACGAGAATTTTGTATCCAGACAGACCACAAGCCACTAACGTTTTTGTCGAAGAATCGTTCGTCCAGCCCATGTTTGTCTAGATGGGCATTGGCTTTGTAGCCGTATACCTTCGTTATTCAACCAATTCCAGGAACCAGCAATCATATCGCCGACTACCTTAGTCGAACCTAGGGAGAGAGTTCAGGAGCTTATACATCGGAGGACAGGAACATTGACAGGATCTGTGTGCATGAGTCGACTTTAAAATATTGACATTATAAATATGATATGAAGAATGGTTGATAGGTTGATTGGTTTTTGATTCTGTATTAAGTATTGTGGTTAGTTAGCTATTCATGATGTGACACATATATGCATATTACAGGCCATATTGATCCCCATATTTTCCCCTGATTTCGGTATTTTATATACTAGGGGAACTGCTAGGTCAGTTTTTTTAGTGTAGGTATTGCTCACGCTCACTCGTTGACAGTCATCTTGATGCGATTTGAAATTAATTGCATTAATTTTTTTGGGGTGGGGGATGATGTCACGAGTGGAGTGAGTGCAATTAAGGGGATTGCTACAGAGCGGGTGTAGAGTAAGAAGGGCTCACGGCAGACAAGTAGGGAAAGACGGGAAAGGAGGAGAGTAAAATTAACGCACGTAGACAAGTAAGTTAAGCGTGCTGTTGTGAGTGGTGGGGGGTCTGAATGAGGCGAAAGCGCTGTATTACTATCACTGCAAGTTAGAAGGTCCTACGGAACGGACGCTAGTAAGAGCCCATCGGGCGGACATAAGGGGAGCAGTCGAGAGACCAGTGAGAGAGTTTCCAGTGATGACTGGTACGTAGAACGTTGATTGATTATTATGATTGATGTATTATATTATATTCGTCTATTACCATGATGTAAATAAGTATATGTGAGGAATGTGGAAGTCTGTATTACTATCACTGCAAGTTAGAAGGTCCTCAGAACGGATGCGTCGGACTCTGGTGTCGGCGCTTGTCTTCTACAGGAGAAGAACGAATGTCTCCATCCTGTATGTTATGTCAGTAGGAAGTTATTGCAGAGAGAAAGAAAGTATTCTGTGATAGAGCGTGAGTGTCTTGCCATTGTGTGGTCCGTCCAGAAATTAGGACGTTATCTCATGGGACGAGAATTTTGTATCCAGACAGACCACAAGCCACTAACGTTTTTGTCGAAGAATCGTTCGTCCAGCCCATGTTTGTCTAGATGGGCATTGGCTTTGTAGCCGTATACCTTCGTTATTCAACCAATTCCAGGAACCAGCAATCATATCGCCGACTACCTTAGTCGAACCTAGGGAGAGAGTTCAGGAGCTTATACATCGGAGGACAGGAACATTGACAGGATCTGTGTGCATGAGTCGACTTTAAAATATTGACATTATAAATATGATATGAAGAATGGTTGATAGGTTGATTGGTTTTTGATTCTGTATTAAGTATTGTGGTTAGTTAGCTATTCATGATGTGACACATATATGCATATTACAGGCCATATTGATCCCCATATTTTCCCCTGATTTCGGTATTTTATATACTAGGGGAACTGCTAGGTCAGTTTTTTTAGTGTAGGTATTGCTCACGCTCACTCGTTGACAGTCATCTTGATGCGATTTGAAATTAATTGCATTAATTTTTTTGGGGTGGGGGATGATGTCACGAGTGGAGTGAGTGCAATTAAGGGGATTGCTACAGAGCGGGTGTAGAGTAAGAAGGGCTCACGGCAGACAAGTAGGGAAAGACGGGAAAGGAGGAGAGTAAAATTAACGCACGTAGACAAGTAAGTTAAGCGTGCTGTTGTGAGTGGTGGGGGGTCTGAATGAGGCGAAAGCGCTGTATTACTATCACTGCAAGTTAGAAGGTCCTACGGAACGGACGCTAATAAGAGCCCATCGGGCGGACATAAGGGGAGCAGTCGAGAGACCAGTGAGAGAGTTTCCAGTGATGACTGGTACGTAGAACGTTGATTGATTATTATGATTGATGTATTATATTATATTCGTCTATTACCATGATGTAAATAAGTATATGTGAGGAATGTGGAAGTCCTTGATATTGGATATAGCAATGTGCGCCATGAGCGATAGATGAAAGTGAGTTCATGGATTTGTAGCGCGAGTGAGTAGTGTGTACTCCGATGGAGGTGTGTTACCGTAAGATGTGCGGTGAGTGAAAGGTGAACTAGTGTGTGTACGCTTCATGGGTTGTAAGGAGAGGTGGAGTGAATAGAAATGGTAGGGTATTATACCAATGTAATGTTATTCTTGTAGGTGTCGAGGACGGGCCGCAGAGCCACCTCGATGAGCACAGGGGATAGGCCAGCATAGGGCCGGAGGCCACACATAGGCCAGAAGTGAGGCTGTCAGTGCAGGACAGTAGAGGCACATAAAGTCGTGGCAGTCAGGCCACGGACAGGGACGTAGATATGAGCGTGAATGTGATACTGTACTATTGCCATGTTGAGGGGCTAGTGAACTAATAATGTACTATTGAAATGATAATGTCTATTGAAATGATAATGTGTTATTGCCCTGCTGAGGTGCTAGGGGAGTGCTAAGGTGTATGACAATAGGAAGGTGATATTGAGAGACTGCGGTGCCAGTGAATTATTAATGTGCTATTAAGACCCTGAGGGGAGAGGCTGAGGCCGAAGTGCCTTTAGGAGTAACTACCGGGTTGTGGACCCGAGGAAGAGTGTGTGTGAGAATAAGGCCGTTGTACGGCAGTTAATTGCAATAATATAATGTATGTAATTGCGCTATTATCTGTATAATTATGTTTAATAAATGTGTGAGTCTGATGGATTGTTCTGTTAAGTGTTAAACTTGTTTGTTCGTGATTGTTGTCCTGTCATAAACTATTACATCTCCCAGTCTGGGATTTGTGACACACATCAGTGTATTCTGCGAGGAATTATGGTGTAAGAAAAAGATCTGCATGTATAAGTCTTTTCTTCGAATCCAAATATTGTTAATGTGGCCTAAACCTAGATGGTCAGCTGGTTGTGGTACACAGAAAATTTGCAAGATTTATCTTGCCCAGGTCAGCTAATATTAATGAGCAAAAAGAGAATAAGAATGTAAACAATGGAACAGGAACGTCTAGAACAGTAAGGCATTGTTAAATTTAAGGTGGATATGCTTGGAAGTAAATAAGAAATACACCTCACCTGTCACCTGTCGGCTTCATCGTCATCGATGTTAGCTGCTACAGTGGATGTCACGACAAAATCTCCTCCACCCAATCCTGTCCTTAGCTTTCCTAGTTAGTTCACTTATTTCCAGCTGGCTGACTTTCTTGATGTTATCGTGATATGTAATGGGTGGTCTTCCTTGTTTTCTCTTTGTTTCTGTCTTTCCTTGAAGGATTGATATCATAAGGGCCGTGCTTTTGTTTCGGGCCGCGTGGCCGATGTATGCAAGTCTTCTTTTATTTATTTCAGGTGTTATTCTTCTGGTGGTGCCAAGCTGTTCTAAGATGCTTGTATTTGTTCTCCTTTCTGTCCAACTTATTCTGAGTAGCCTTCTGTAAAGCCACATTTCAGCTGCCTCCAATCTTGTTATGTCTGCCTTTTTGAGTGTCCAGGCTTCACAACCATATAGTAGGACTGGCCAGATCAAGCACTTAAGTATGTTCACTTTGAGGTCCGTTGGTGTGCCTCTATCCTTCCAAATGTTGTTTAGTTGAACCATTTTGTGTTTTGCCATTCCTATCCTTGTTTCTATGTCCTTTGAGCAGCTTCCATCTTGCGATTTATGTGATCCTAGGTATTTGAAATCAGTCACTTTTTCTAGTGCTGTTTTGTTTACTAGTATCTCCTGGTGTTCATGGTGCCCTGTTCCAGTATGCATGACTTTCGTTTTCTTAGCATTTAGGTGTAGGCCTGCTGTCTTGCCCGCTTCATCCACTCTGTGCAACACTCTTTTCATGCTGGTGATGTTATCTGACATAAGAGCTGTGTCATCAGCGTAGCGAAGGTTTGGTTTGTGATGTTTCGGCCTCCGATCTTTATTCCCATATCTTCTATGTCTGCGTTTCTCATGATCTGCTCAGTATAAATATTGAAAAGATGAGGTGAAAGTATGCAACCCTGTCTGACTCCTTTCTCGATGTTGAAATATGGACAGTTCTCATTGTTCCATCTAATCGTTGCCTTTTGTTCGTGGTATAGTGCAGCGATGAGGGTCACAAGGTGTTTCGGGAATCCCATCTTAATCATTATATCGAACAGGTGATGGTGCCTAACGCTGTCGAACGCTTTGCTGTAGTCTATGAACGTGATGAAGGCTTCGTTTCCATTGCTTCTTATCTGTTCAATCATTATTTGTAGTATGAAGAGCATGTCAGAAAGTAAAAAGGGTGAAATTGACAGAGTTAATTAATGATCAAATCACATGATGGTTGAAGAATGTTTGGTTTGAACATTAGTTTTCATACTATACTCAATCATTAAGACTATATGGTGCAGATGTGAAAGTGAATTTCATTTTCATATGGAAAATATTATCACCAAAAAATATGTTGAACTTATGTATTGGTGCATTAAGTTTGGTCGGTATATTTTGAGCTGCCTCAATCATGTTTAATCACTGTGCAGCTAGATATGAGCATAGTGTTTTTGTAATATGGT
The DNA here is from genome assembly GCA_963931925.1 of Onchidella celtica. Classification (NCBI taxonomy): domain Eukaryota; kingdom Metazoa; phylum Mollusca; class Gastropoda; order Systellommatophora; family Onchidiidae; genus Onchidella; species Onchidella celtica. The sequence goes on from OZ007571.1 coordinate 17,310,386, forward strand.
AGAAATATTCATTTGATCAGGCTTCACAACTGTGAGAGGAGAAGAGGATGACTGGGCTTATGGTGTCTTCATGCTCCGTTACTAAACAAACACCATTCTCCAATACAGTTTGATATGTATTTTGATATTCCTTATAACTGCATAAAACTTTCTACTGACATTTTCTTGCAGTAACTTTTACAAAATGCTTGAAATATTGACCAGAAGAGAAAAAAGGACCTTCACACAGAAATTTGGGAAAACTTCATGAAAAATGTTCCTTTCTTTTAAATCTGTAATGATGATTCAGTGCAAGCTTGCATGGTAGTAAATTTCATCATTTTCCTCTCTCAGGAGCTGAGATACTGGTAGTGGTACAGGCATTCAGGAGGGTCCATTTTTCAAGGTCCGAAGGTTTATACAAATTCTCCAACTTTTCCCATAAATGAGTTTGAAGCTCTTTTTTTTCACCTGGTTCCATTAACCATTGTTACTCCTTCGCAGGACACAGCCTCCCCCCAGCATACCACCTGGTCCAGCATTCAAGTTATCAGACAACTACTACTATACAAGAGATGGTCGTAGGGAATCACTTCCACCTACCCAAGTTTATAATGCTTCCCAGAGCTTAATCGGAGCTGGGTAATTGACTAATTCATGAGTTTTGAAATTATTTTTTCTCACGTTGATGTGTAAAATCCCTCTTTTATATTTTCAAAGTTTCAAGTTAAAGCTATAGTTACTCCACAAGAAGTGTTTCATGAACCGAATAAGTGTAAACAAGTAAATATGAGTCACATAATGGTTTTGTTGGTATTGTTAGCTCCTGGTTATATGTAGTACAAGTACTAATTGTAGTACAGTAGATTGAGAGGACCATTTGATAGCCACTTTTTGCTCAAACTTTTATACAGGTGAATTTTTTTTGTTTTGTTTTGTTTCGTCTCCTCCCCTTCATCCTCCCTATATCTCCTTTAAGAATTGCCTTCATATCTTAAACATGTAGCGTCTTTTTTTTTTCTTTTTAAATTTTTTATGGTTTATTTTATTGATATATTTCAGAGAGGAGCAGGCTATGAAACGACCGGTACTTCCTGGTAATCAATATAATTGGCAAACAGGAAAGCCCGACACAGGAAAGAAGTGATGCAAACATATTTATGAAGTTATTTGTGTAGGTTTGTTACAAAAATTATGAGCGATTCTTGCATTTTTAAAATTTTTTTTTCCATGAATGAGCAAGAAATAGGAATTGTAGGCATATATTGGCATAGGCCATTTGTGAAATGTCAGTATGACCTAACAATCAAATGAATTCTGTTGGTTCATTTTGTACATATATGTCAATAATTGCACTTAGGTTTACTTGAACTGGTACAATAAAAGTAAAAAAAAAAAAAAAAACGGGAAAAACAGCTTAGAAATTGTTTTTGTTTCATTTACTCAGGTGCTGGATGAAAGTTTTGTTTCATTAGATGTTTGATTTTGCTCTCTTTAAACTTGGCTTCTGGGGATGTTGAGTATTGAATTTCATCTGTAAGTGAGCGAAGTGATATTTTGGTGGATTCATGGAAATCTGTGAAGATAACAATCTTCTGAAAGCAGCACATAAATTGTGCCTACATACCCCCTCTCCAACCCCTCCCCACCAGCAGCGCAAAAAGAAATGACGTCTTATATATGGGAAGTTGCATGGGCATTTTCGGTAGCACAATAGTATATCTAGTGTACTTGTTGTGCTCTGATCGGGGAGAAATATGTCAAGATGAGGAAAGAATAGGATAACACAGCGAGTTACGGGGAAATATTTAGCAGCATTAAAGAAGGAACAGGTTGGGACTTAAGAATTGTGTCGAGTTACCCAGAATGTGGAGGTTCATAGAAAGGACAACCAACTCCTTTATTTTATTGTTGCTGTCATTCAAACAGCATTTAATGTTATTAGCAATTTTTATTTTCAAGAAAAAACATTACTAAATGATGCAAAATAATCTGCATGACAAAACAATCAAAACATTTTGGATTTTGTCAGGGTTCTACCTAAAGTTACGAAAAAGCTCACGGTCTTCACATTGAAAGGGAATTGTAATTGTGAATATGATTTATTCGCATGTTAAAGATCAAATTGACAAAATCATGATCAATGACAAGATACTGAAATATGGCAAAACAAAGATTTCCCACATGTACTCAGAAGTCAATAAACACATAAGTAAAATACAGTGCAAAAATTGTCAATTTAATGTATTTCAACCTTAATCTTGAAAAATTTGAGCATAAGTTGATATCTTATATATATATATATAATAAAATATTCTGCATTTTAGTTTGTCTTTCACTTTTCAGGCCTTGTTTGCTTGTAGTCTAACTCTAGATTGAGCCTTGACAAAAATTATCAGAACTGGCACTTATTAAAAATATATTTAGACCCATTACCTATCTGAATTTCTTTTATAATTTGTTTCTATAAATGATATTTCAACTCCCTAATTATGGCTACAGTGTATTTTCTGAGGTACTGAAAATCCTTTCTCAAAAGACAGGACAAACATTTTACATTATCACCTTTGTTTTTAATCATCAATGTTCACGCATACATGACATGCCACTCAAAGTACCACATAAAAATTTAAATTATAAATACTGCATTTTTTTTCCCAGAGTAAAAGAAACTTGATATAATGATAAGCATAATTTACATCTGTTGTTATGAGATGAACACTATGTCATACAGCAGTTTGCATGTGGTTGGCAAGACATCACAAGGCCCTAGTTCTCAACTTCCATAAGGATGAATGTATTCAAGTTTGCTTACATGGAAAGTATTGAAACATTATTTTTTAGCCAGACCACAGCACCTGCAGACATTCTCCAAGTAAACTGTATTTGAAAGCCTTTGATTACGACTTTCAGCAATAAACTACAATTTCAGTTACACATTACTTTTAGAAACTTACAGACAAAATTCACATAATACTGCAATAGTAAGAAGACTAAAGTTTTAAATTTGCAGATATGTATATATATCAAAATAACTTATATTTGCTGCAGTCATCTTTGAAGATTTCTCAGTATTTTTCAGCTTTTTGCCCTTTCCATCGGTGCAGAGGGATCGTAATATAAATAACATTATATCCTATCCACATTTTAATGCTTATTCTCCCAGACTGGCAAATCAATATGCCCTCCGAGTTTATTTTGCTTTGAAAAATATCTTTAAAGGTAAATTAAGGCACTCTCATTCAATCAAATATCCACAATTGGCAGACCCCAACTCAGCAAACAGAAAATCATTGGAGAAATACGAGTCAGCATATTCAATGTAAGTGCAGCTCATTTTCAGTAAATCATCACAGAAGAGACAAAGACAGAGAGATCCCACACCTTAGATGGTGCTTGTGTCTTCTGTTCCATCATTGTCCTCTTCCTCTTCTCCTTGCTCAGTTTCTGTTGGCCCAGGTAACTGGCTTGCCAATGAGATCTTGATGATTTCTTTCAGTGCTCCTTCCTGGAAATAAAAAACTGCAAGATAAAATTCAATAATGCTTTTGTCTGTGAAATATGCTGTGAAAATTCAAAGCCAGGGTACCGGTACTCAACCCAATGGAAGTCAGGTTACTGTATAACAACTGAAGATCAACTGATTTCAATGAAACAAATTATGATTTGCAATGGAAGAAGGCAGTCGGCAGGTGCTCATAGAAAACAAACTAAGCAATTAAATTTTAGAGAATCATCATGTATGATAATAACAACAAGACCTCGACAACAGCAAGGAAATCACAAATCCCTGTTTTATCATACTGTAAATAAGCTATACAATGAATTACTTGAATAACGACCATCAATAATCAAAACCCCAGATACAGCGGGAGAATTTCTGAGCGGGGCCAGCCTAGTAGGGTACAGGTATATAATTTCGTCACCCTACTATCTGAATGTTGCTATCTTGAGAGATACTTGTATATTAAAGACATGTGTACATTTCTGACTATATTAACGGAAGCAGCATTAGTGACAGTAATATTTCATAGTTCCGTAGGTAATCATGATATAAGGACCAGTGCTGAGTATCCGTCTTGTTACTGACCTGATCAAAATGAGGATCTGCCATACATCTCAGTTCATATACGGTTACTTGACCTTCGCTGTCTCCCACTAGTAAGCACTGAAAATCACCAATAGAAAAATAAAAATCAAGAAAAATAAACTAATTAAAATCTGTTTTAATCATCTGATGTCTACTGTCAGAGGAATCAGCAGCATGTTTTCAATTTCATTTGTCCCCACAATTTTCTGCATCTCTCATCATTCTCATTCACTACTGTCCCCACAACATTCTACAGTACATTTAATTTCATTTTTCTGAAGTTACAGTCTGCCAGTCATGACAGCATTTGGCAACCGTCCACAACGAACGAAAAAAAACTCATTTGCTTCTCTCTGGCTGCACAGTAAAAATCAAATGTCTCCCCATGTCAAGTCCTTGTCTTCCTAATTTAGCTGACTGGTCTACATTGTAGAGGCACCATAAAAGACAGCCTGTAGTATTATTAATTAGCGTAATGCCTTACCACATAACTCAGTCCTCTTTCCCAAATTTGTCAATATTTGCTATTTCAGACTAAGCAGCATTTACAGCATTTAACTAAAGAATGATGATTATGTTGTTGAAATGCAGAGGCAGATAGGTGTGAGATTGCTATTTGTATTTGTATTTGTATTTGTATAACTCTAATCCCATTTGGGAAATTTTGCCTTTGTGCCATTGCAGCCCAGTTATAACTGGAGCAGGCACGTCGTCGCCACAGTGCAGCGCCGGTCGGCGTTTTTTTTTTTTGGGGGGGGGGGGGGGGGGAGATGAGGGGGGAGGGACTGGTAGAGATGAATTTAATTTAATTTTGCCCGGGCAGCGGCCTGTTCGGCCTGCTCTTTACGATTTTCAACTGCCAAGGTATCTTTAACGTGCGCAACGTGCACACGGGCCCTCCGAATTTTTTCGTCCTTATCCGAGAAGACTAGGTACTCGATCCTACCCCTCAATAGAATCAGTGAGCAGCAGCAATGCGTGCTCCAGTTTTTGTGCCAAGTGTAATTAAATATGAATTTGCCACCACAGGACAAAATTCTTTCCTAGCAGGAAAAAAAAAAGTGCCCAGTACATCGGAGAATTCCAGTAGGTGGTTGATGTGATATGCTGTGGGAAGTGTAAAATATCTAGAGGATCTTTTCTCACCAATGAGTTCTTGCTGAAAGATACAGAAGTTTGTTTGGCTCCTGATGTTGGGCTGATAGTATAGACCGCATCCAACCTGAGAGTGAGACATGTAATGGTATTGCTATCAGAGATGACAAATGTTCCTACAGTTTTAATGATTCTAACCCAGAAGAACTTTTTAATGGCATACATGTGCATGTGTATAAAACAAGCAAACGAATTATCAAACTTACAACTCCACATGGAGGGCAACAGAAATGACATACAGTAACACAAGATTTATTGACAATATTTACAATTTCAAATCCCTTGTTACATGAATGGAAAAAATCTAAATTCCAGGCAATTTTTGTGATTTCTGTGATGAAAATGTTTGAAATTTACAATAAATACTTTATCCAAACCAATCTTTCAAAACTTCAAAAAGATTTGTTTTCCAATTATTTCTTAGTTGAAAGTTTAATTCTCTATCGGAAAAATGTTTCATACATGTAATAGATCTACAGTGCAATCCTAATATCTCGACATCAGTGGGACCGGCTGAATTGCATCAAGCACAGAGAAAATCGAAATAACAGATTAGTGGTGGAAGAGAACAAAAAAATAAGCAGGGGAAATCAAATATCACCATTATGGGAAACTTGTCCAGTTATGTCCTTTGTCTCCTCTAATTATTGGCATACATTCGCCCGTTCCTCCAATATCATTGTGTGAAGCAGTTCCATGGCAACCGTTTGCCGATTTCCGCGAGGTGCTGTAGCTATACAACAAATGCAGTTTTTTTTTTTAACCACGACCTGTTTCTTCAGAAGAAGTGCCAAGTGGTAATACCGATAGACACAGTACGGCAGTTAAGTGAGAGATCTAGGTCAAGGCCTAGTATCAACAGCACACGAATGTTTTTGTGAAAAAAAAAAAAGAAGGTTAGTCATACAGTTTGTAGTACTCTGTACTTTTACTGCCGTGAGCTTATGCATGGCACTCCACACTCGCGTTATCAAAGCCAAGAGTCATCCTCTTTGTCCAACCACCCCCTTTCCCATCTCTCCCCGCCGGCACTGCAAAAGGAAATAAAAAGGTCTTATATACTATGCGGGGAGTTGCTTGGGCATTTTCGGCAGCACAGTATCTAGTAGTAGATCTAGTGCACCCGCTGTCCTCTGGTCGGGGAGAAATGTGTCGATATAGGAGGAAAGAATGGAATAGCACGTCGACTTACAGGGAAATATTTAGTAGCATCAAAGAAGGAGCAAATTGGGACTTAACACTTATGTTGAGTTACCCAGAATGTCGATAAAAGCCACGAAGAGATAAGTGGATTGGACTGAACATAATTTTCTCATATACCATACACTTCTACCACCAAAAACCAAACTCCTTCAGCTCAAGCTGCTTACTGGATGCGGTAAAATCACTTTTAGAAAATTCTGGGTTTTGGTGTTTTTTTTAAATAATATGATGGTTTCATACAGGTAGGAGAAATTTAAAGACAGAAAATATCAATTATCATTATCTTTTCTTAGTGATGCTCAGACCACTCCAAAAGAAGAATGAGGTTATAAAAGTTCCTCTTGACATTTATGGCCATCAATATGTGCAGTTAAAGAGTGAAATAATTACCATGAATTGAAATCAAGAATCTTTTACTGTCAGTGAACTTTTAAATTGTCTATGTAATTAGGTAATTCAGCTCTTATTTGAAGAAAATAACTTACGTGCTTTGACTCAAGTCCCACACCTCAACAGCTCCTTCATTAACACAAGCAAAGACCGTGGATGACCATGGTGACCAACACACATCGTTCACAGCTCTCTGATGACAAAATAGTCCATTTTGTTATTCGATTGTGACTGCATTTAAAGCAATCTTCATTTTGCTTCCTTCCTTAATAGTAAATGCCTGTACATTTCCTTGACCGATTCTGTAAATTACATTGATACTGAGTTCGCTCTTGTTCATGTACTCCATAGTCTGTCTTTATTATTATTACAGCAACTATGACTAAATGGCACTAGAAAGAGGTGCTTCACTACAATAGAAATACAGTGACAGAAAACAACGTTCAATTTGTTCCATTTTTTTATACTGTTTGAAACTGTAATGAATACTGTTCATCTTACATGTGAGGATTAAGTAACATTTCTAAAACTTCTTGTAGTTTAACTAAGAAAATGTCACTCATCACGACCATCATTTCTGCAACTTTTGTCAAGTGGCAATTTGCAGAGAATTTATACCTCACTTAACAAATAATTATGAAACACTTGCACGACTGAACACTGTTAACTTCTAAACATTCCATATGTAACAGCTTCAATTATAATTTGGTTACTTGGAGGCTGTATTCTCACTTCTTGCAGAAACTTCTGAACGTATAGTCATGAAACTTTTCCAGATGAAAACTAATGGAATAAGCTAGGTTTTAGCGGAGACAGTTTGTGAATAAAATGTTGTGAAAAGTAATTAGATAGAAAATTAAAATATTGGGAGGCTATGTATTTCCTTCACAACTTTTTAAGAATCCGATTCTCCATTAAGCACCATCAATCTATAAATAGCTCAGCAGCATCGAAAGTAGGACAGAGCTCAAGTTTATGCAAATAAAGAAAAAACACATTTTAGTGAATCTTTAAAAAATAATCCAAAGCCTTTAATTCTATTGTAGTAAATATATAAACAACGAACCATAATTTTTAAAAAATGTTTTTTTAAACGGATACTGGTACTAAGTTCATGGTGAAGGATAACCATGCTTGTATAATACAGTGGAATTTGGTTATAACAAAAGGTCAGGTTCTACCAAAAATGCCTCATTATACCAGAGTTCCTGCTATTCCAGGAAATAGTACAAAAAGCAAGGCAAGGGATTAAAATACCCCACTACTGTTTATGGTTACCGCCCTTGTTAGCGTGTCCTGTACATCAACGTACAATATATCAAACTAACGGCAGATCTCGGTCTTCATATCGGTAATGTTTTTGTTTTTATTTTCCTTTTCTGCTGATGGTGGCCATGTTTCAATCAAATTACGAGAGAGTCAGATGCAAAAGTCAGAGACAGACAAGTAGGTTTGTTTCCGGTGGTTTCTCGTGCTGTATCATTCAAAGTATGGGAACAGACTGGCCATGTGTTTGTGACACAGGGAGTGTAGGCATGTGACCACGAAACCCGGTGCAGACAAAGAGCGCACGGCAAGTAGTGACAAGCAGTGACCATGCTACATGTAATAGTTAGCGCACATCACAGGTAGTGACCAGACAGTGCAGGTGTCTGACAAAGCTACAAGGTTGTAGCCTGCATGGCCTGCCCCACAGCTTGCCTCAGTGGGTGATGAGTCATCACTTTAAACTGACTGTGTAGTGTGCTGTCACAGCATGTGGTCAGCAGGGAGAGAAAGCATACTACTAGGCCTAAGCGAGAGATGGCCAGCTGGGGCCACAACTCGCAAGGCAAGCGTGGTGAGAGGTAGTGACAAAGAACAATAAATGTTGTTATTGTCTGAGTCCAAACACGTTGTTCTGCGGCTGCCCCCAAATTTGCTGCACGCACTCAAAATTAATTCCCTTGCTATAGCAGGTGCTTTGATTATCAATTATTCAAGTATTTTATTATATAGCTCATATAGCAGAAAAAAATGGGGATTTAAAAGATTCTCGCTGTCGGTAAGGTGGCATTATTAGCAGTGTCATTAAACATGATGGTCCACTGTATAAAAAGTTACAGATAAGTTGTGCATATCACTACAGCGAAAACCAAACAAGGCTTTTGTTTTTTGCCTGTCTTCAGCTAAGTCTTCAAAAACAGTAAAGAGAAAAATAAGAGCTTACCGTTGATGAATGGAAAGAGAGTATTGGTCTCGTCTTTTCCTGTTGCCATAACTTGATGCTCCAGTCTGCACTGCAGCTTAAGAAGATATCAGATACAAAAGGGGACCATTGCACTGTATACACTGGAGCCTGTCAAATAAAAAACATCGAGATTAATATTTTTTTGAGATAGTACATGTTTGATCAGATGAGAGCACCCATGTGCTAAACTGTACTTTTGATTTATGTCTAGACACAGGTCGCATTACTACAGTATTTCAAATTACAGTATTTTGGTTCGAAAAAATAAGAGTCTTTTTAGACTGCACCACTCCAGCAATTTCAGGTGCTCTAACTGTTCATTTTTTTCCAAAAATACCATCCGTGTAAATTCCACTTGTTTAGGCATCTTACAAGTCTGTTGTGCTCACAGTAAACCTTAGGAACTCTGATGTGAACCAATCAACACATCAGCTTTGTACTGTACGATGGCCAGTCGGGGAAATCTTTAAACCTGGACAATGGCTAATTTTTATTATGTGAAGTAAAAGTAAACATATAGCTAATCACTGTACGAGATGCAAAAAAGGTACCGTGTGCCCTTGATAGCTCTCAAGATACTGCTCATTATGGGAGCATGAGCACTTGTGGATATAGCCTTCCTCTGTACCAGCCAGATATCTGCAGGTAAATTGACACAAGAAAGAACAGTGAGGCACCTATACACTAGTACTGAATTTTTGGGTCACAAATGGCTAAAGGCCAATGGCAATGTTATGAGTCCTATCGGAGCCAGGTGAAAACAATATATATTTGAATGTATGTATTTAATTTGAATCATGATACATAATTTTTGCTCTAGACTGTTCTTATTACAACATTAGTTGTGTGAGAAGAATTTACACTTTGAGGATTCCAACACTCAGGTTAATTAATTTCTATCACTAAGCTGAATGGAAAATTCTTCTGAATAAAAGGTTTATTGAGTAAGTTTAAAGAAATCAGATTTGGTCGCCCTGAATTGAATCTATCAGTACTTCCTTGCAATTTACTCACACACAACTGCTAGAAAAATAATAATAATAATACTCAGTCTCTTTTTCTATTATAATTTAGGCTCTCAGTTTTACTGTATGTAAACAACCCATACTAACATGTTTGAATCCCTCTCGTGGAAGTCAAAACACATTCCCCCAGCAAATCGTGAAATGAAAGCTTCGCCTTTCTTTTCCCTAGATCGACCTGCCATTCTGGTGGGCATCTTTTTCAGCTTCATAACATCTGGGAAAGTAGGCATCTTAGTTTGATAAACTGTGTTTTGCAACTTTAACATCAGTTACAATGCATGACCTAAAAACCTGTCACATTGTGTTATAGTAGACTACCATAACAAGACACATACAATGCAATGTTCATACATCTGAATAAATTGTTATTTTCTACACTGGAACATCTGAAAGTTCAGGGATAGGCCTACTGACTGTATTGCATAGCAATAAGTAAAAATAGACTTATTATAGATGAATATTTTCTTATCTGAACACGTGAAGCTGAATACTTGACAACTTTTTCTTAACTTCAATGACAAAATTCTTAGTCTTTTGACAAATTCTCCACAGCTCTAAATTTTCACCGAATAGGAACATACCTGTAAGTGTAAGATTCTCAATAACTTAATGAATCGTCCCATGTAAAAATCAATAATTTTAGTCCGTAGAAAATCCACTAAAGCAGTCCCAAAAGAAGCAAGAGAAAAGAACAACCATCAACACTAAACAACACACATACTTTCTGTTTCTGAATGTGAACTTGGAAATTCATCACAATAACAAATTTTTTACAATGAAAGTGGAAACAAAGAGCCCTGACAACTTTGCAATTTTTCTGTTACTATCTTTATATATGACAGTTGTTATAATTTTAAACTTGTGATATTATGCTGAATTTTACATCCAAATTATGTCATGAATTTCTCCTACAGCTTCCTTGTATTTTTTATCAGTGAGTGGTTTCACGTTTGCTGTTACACATTAAGAGATTTTGTACACAGAATCATGGGTACACTGACGTTACAAGGCCTTCCCAAAAAGAAATGTCCACTATGGAGGCAGCGATTATTAATATATATATGTAACTGCTGAGAACGACATCAGAAACAATAATGGAACTAACCAGGTAAACTGTGTAACAGCTTACATATAAAATTACTATTGTTAGCAGCACTTACATTGTGGCATTAATGGCAATAAGATGTATATATTATGCTAATTTTAATGATTTATCACCATAACTGCAGTGCTTCATTTGAGTGATTTGGTAAGGCACTTGTTTGGAAATCTTACATTCAGTAACAGCTGTTAATGGGGGACCATAATACTTTACATACGGTGGAGTCCGCTCAAGATAAAGCTCTTGGGACTGAGTCAATAAGTTTAAGGTTTATCTTAACCCTAGTCCTGCGGGAGGCCACTATATTTGGCCTCCCCGCGCAACACGCGAGACACGGGAGGCCATTATTTTGTCCGACACGCCTAACCGCGGGTCCTGCGGGAGGCCACATTTTTGTATAGCAACAGTGCGCCTCGCGCTTTGTTTATTCGGTTGCCAAGGCTGTCGTTGTTTTTTGTTTTTTTCACGTTTTTTTTCCATACTATTTTCGCGTGTATATCTATCCTGTCACCCCTACTATATCTGACAAAATGGTATCGTCCGATTACGTTTATTACGATGCAACTATTCGTCATACTCATGTAATAGTACTGACGGTCTGAAGTTCGAACTGGGGAAATTCTTGGGGAAACTTTTACTTTGATGCTGGTTGTCGTCTACATGCGAAATGAGAAGAAAGGGGCCATGTACGTATTTGAGACGCCGTTCTACGTCTGTAATTATGAATTCCGATGTAATATTAGGGCATGCTGCTAAGGGCGTCTGTCAGTAGGTTTTTCATCAGGGAAAACTGGGAGAAAATGACCGATTTTGTTGTTGGTCGTTGTCTTTATTTGATGTGGTAATTAGAGAGATATTGTGTTCCTTTGGTTAAACCGCTTTTCAGTACATGTGTGTGCTCTACGACCTGGAACTGGAAATCAAATCTCTCGCTAAAACTGACATTATAGTAAGTGGACACTTTATATAGTAGAGGAGGGAGAAGGCAATGTCACGATACATGTGGTTAGTAAATAAGCGAATAGCTTAAAATATAATTTGTTCACCTGAATGGCCTGACTTAGGGACAGAAAAAGCACAGAGGTCTTGGGAAAATGATAAAACGTGTGTCAAACGGCATGTAAATGCAGAAAACTCTTGATTTGGGCCTTCCATTTCATACTGCATACCATCACAAGTACTTTATCCAAATATCATAGGGGTCCCTTACGATTTATCCACCACTATTGTTGTTATTGTGTCCTGAAGTATACGCCGATACACGTGTTCACAAGGACCCGATTGACCCGACCGCCGAGGTTATCGGCAACACGCGAACGATCGGCCGACTGGCCGCTGGCTATCCCCGCACGGGGCATTACATGGACGAGTTCACTCAACGCAGGACGAGGGTTAACTATTTTCAAGGGAAACAACCTCTCACATAAGAATTAGAGGTGGATAATATACACAGTAGTCTCCCCTGCTCTTATAAACTGTCTGCGTGACCCTCACCTTGAAGCTAAAGACATTGTATACACCGTGTGTTGACGCGCGCATGAGAGGCGGGTGAGGAGGAAGGCTAGGCTAATCACAAGTAGGTCTCCCATGTGGAAACTGAGATGTACTGGACTAAGGTAGTGAAAGCATCGCCCTTCCCAACCTACACTCCCCTCCCGCCTCCACACACATGGCCCTTTTACATCATCAAGACTGCAGACAGTGCATGTGGACTCGACTTTGGCTTTATAAAGCCACTTTTTAGCCAGTTTAGTATGAATCGCACACTGGTTTTGACTTGCGGGCCGACAAGAAGGGTTTATTTTAAGTGGAGGCTGTGTTGTCAGCGTTTGTATTAACCAGTCGTTGATTGGTAATGGTAAAGAAGGAAAAAATCGGGGCTATGAGGAAAGTTTATTTTAACCGAGATTTTATCTTAAGCGAGTTTATCTTAAGTGGACTCCACTGTAGTAAGCCTTCCCTGAGCAATGAACACAACTCTCTATTTGGCTTGTTTGTAAAATTACTATTGTCCGTAACAACAGCCTTCAGTGATACTAACCATAGCTCTCAAAGCCTTTACGTATGGACCACTGGCACACACGACCATCTGTAGAGATGGAGATTAGAACTTCTGACTGTTCTTCTCCTGAGCCTCTCTCTTTCTCAATCCATTTCAGTTGCCACACTGGACCCAAGTGTTTGCCTGCTGTGGTACTGAAATAATACAACTGTCGCTTACCCAACAATCTTCATATTTCTTTGACTCCCAATGCATTATTCTATTTATCTGATTTAGATAGTTGTTATCATCGCCATTCCCTATGACTGTACTAACTCAAAAATTTGAAAAATTGATTTTCATATATATTCAACCACATTCAAAACTGCATTGAATGATCTTGGTTGTAGACTCCTAAGCCTAAAAATAATCAAACAACAGTACATTTTCAAAAAAATTGTCATAACTACACCATTTGTGCTGAAATAAACCGTTTTTTGCTTCCCTGAAAAGTAGACAAAACCTTTTATTACAGCTTTAGAGAACAGTGATATGAGTTTATCACCAGGCTGCATCATAACAAACAAGCAATAGGTTTGCTGAACCTTTTATCACACCTTACAAGCCAGTGCAATGGGGCCTATTTCAATGTTTTTCTCACTTTCTTTCAACAGAATGACATTTTTTTTTTTTACACGTACACAAAACTTACAAGTTATCAAGTACTGGTTCATCTACTGTTTTTCGCACATTATAAACTGCAATGCCTCCATCATAGTATCCAACCTGTAATGATTAAACAAAAGTGTTTATTAGGTTACATAATCGATGATACAATTTAATTTCATTTAACTTGGGATAAAGATGTACTGTTTCCTTTATGTTACATTTCTCGAAAACCATCATGTCTATACTGAAAATTAGGGTGATCCCCCTCAGCCAAATCCTCTAAAAGGCAGACTCACAAGGAAAGGATAATTATCAGTATCTGGCATCACGATAAATCTGTTTCCGCAATCCCGCTCTCTAGCTCTCCTTTCCTTCCTCTTCCTCCTCCCTCCCCTCTATGTTGTACCTCATATCTCCCCTCCTACACCACTCCTCTCTCACTCTCCAACTTCAACATCCTCTCTCTTGCTCTCTCTCCTCTCTGATAGAGCCTACTACAAAAGCCAGCTCTGCCTACATTTGTATAGACCCTATATTTAACCACCCTGCTATTATAAAAAAGGACAAAATAAACAATTTCCAGAAATTTAACCATTGCACAAACAACCTCTCAAATGTTTACTTACAGCCAATAGGTTTGCATTTGTAGATGAAAAATCAAGTGCTGTTACTCCATGGTTGGTTGTGAACACTCGCTCTGGGTACTAAAAACCGTAAAGTTAAAAAAAAAAAGCATGCTTATAAAAAGTACCACTAATTTTTCATATTGTCTTTTCATTTCTCAGGCTGTCAAGAAAACCTGATTCTTTCTTCTTCAGATTTCACATTAAATTTGTTTTCAAAATTTGGCATTCAAGGGTCCTATGTTCTTCTGCTAAAACAAAATCAATAGCATTTTAAAGGAAAGTAAGATAGTTAAATATGCGTCCAATACGCAATTATTTCTAACATGTAGGAGGACCTGGTCAACACTGAGACATCGGTTTTACGTATATTAAACAAAAATCGATCTATCCAAAGGTCTCCAGGCAAGACCATCTGCACATATGTGAGCCACAAAATCAGGAATATGTCACTGCCACCCAAACTGACAGAATAAAGGAAAACTATGGCGGAACTCAAAATGCTGAGTTTTTAGTTCTTGCTGATTTAGATTCTCGTGTCTGCTATCATTTTCTGTTAACATGAATGGTAAATTTTTGTGCTAACCATCATTTTGTTCAATTTTCCCAACTTGGGCAGCCGCAAGCTATCACCGATTTTGTGTCGTCGCCTTACAGATAGATTATAAATGGTAAATGTGAATTTAAACTGACTCTAATCCTTTCTTATCAAAATAGCATTTGCAGCATTGTATACCGAAATCATTACTTGTTTCTCACCTCTGGATTTTTGATACACCAACAGCAAACAAGTCCTGGTTTCTGTTGGGTGAATTCAAACTGCCCATAACCAACTGCTACCAAATCCTAAAATAACAAAATACAAGCATTATCTCATGCATAAGTAAGCTTCAGTTGTTGATGTATAGCTCATTTCTACCTTTTAATGTACAAAAAATATCTTCTGCCAAGCCCATACTGATTAATCATATAATTAAAAAGCCAAACCATTAAGTTTCTCCAGCAAAAATTATGAATATGATCATTAACCCTTTTGCTTCCAAACCCAAATTCCTTCTTTTAGACTACCAGAATAATGGATTATCAAGGAGAAAGACAGCGGGAAGTAGTAAAATCTGGAGTGCAAAACATGCCGGAAGAATGTTGGCCTATATATCGGCCTCGCTGCAGTTTTAGCATGAAACAGTAGGTCAGTCTTCTGCAACATATATCAGCCTTGTGGCAGTAAGAGGGTAAAAAAAGTGGGTCTAAACTTATGGCACAAAAAAACCATGTTAAACTGAAAGCATAGAACTCTATTTCTTGTGACAAGCAATCCATTAAACTAGTCTCAAAATATAGTTGTATGACATGCAATTTCTAATTTGTACTCCACCATCTTACCGGGTTGGACTTGTTCCAAGCCATACAGCTGACATTTTTGGAGCGAGTCAAGTTACAAGTATAGGACCATAAACGATCTAAATTAGGTCCCATATCGAGCACTTGAACTTGATTATGGGATAATTCCGAATCCACTAAAAAAGAAAAGAAAATGAAAGATATTCAGAGCTTTTCTGTACAAAGGCATCCTTTGATAGTGTGTCCATAAATGAATGTTGGGGAAAAAATTTAACATTCAAATTCAATGGGATGACTGATTCATTCAGTTTACAAGAAAGCTGAACAACCACTGAAGGCAAACCTGTCTTTGCTGGCTGATTCACTCTCATTTCAAACAAAATCTGTCACTGGACAATCAATCAGTTATTAGGAGACTGCAGGTGCACATGATAATGATTAATCAAGTGATTTATTTCTCTTTCTTTAAATTAACGCTGCATTTCTTGTAGTCTCTTAATACCATCTACATGTATGCTGAAACACACAGCCGGCTGTATTTCCACAAAGCAATTTATGTTTATGTAAACATACATTTTCAAAAACCACAAAGGCCTATAAAATTAATTGCAGACAAAATCAGCAAAATGAAATTAAAGGCAAAGTTATTACAGTATATAATCAAATTAAGCAGTAGAACAAAATCATATGCCTTCAATATCAGTGGCTGCACTCAAACACACATGCACAAATCAGTAAATGCACTCAAATAATCATCAAATTAACAGTAAATATGGCATACCATCAAGTTTGTCAAAATTATTTCAAGTATCATGAACATCAGTCATGCAATATATCCATTTGCCCAATCAATATTTAAATACTTTTTTGTGTGTGTGTATATTTCAATCAGTATATCAATGAGAAAACAGTAAAACTACAACAAAGACAAAGGATTTTTTTTAGTCTCATCTAAGTCACAAAACTGACATTCAAGCAAAGCTACTGTCTGAATGTTTTACCATCAAAATAAAATCATGACAATAAAATGGCAAGAATGGCTCAGAATTTTCAGTGATTAAACTGATTTAAGTTATTAAAATTAAAACCATAAATTTGTATGAAAGAAGGTATTTTGAATATAATAAAGAGTGTAAGAAATATACATGTACATATATTCAATATAAAATAACCATATCTACCTGTATGGATTCATACATATCGTCGCCCGCATGATAAAACCTCACAAGGCTGGTTTGGGAAATTTTACAGGAGAAGGAAAAAACTGATTTATTTCCAAACCACAGGTCGCAAGTTCTTGAAATTTTCTCACTAGTATACCTTTGCTCTTACAAGTACACTGCCTGATATCTCACCCTGATTACTTTGAGTACAATTATGTTTTAGGTGTTTAGCAGGTTTGCTGTCCCGAAATCCGCACGATAAAATCTAGTTATCCTTAAGGCGGTTTTATTGTGCGCATTTCTCCTCTCTCACTAGCCAGCAAACCTCTTTATCCAGGCATTTTCGTTTTGCTTTGTCAAGACTAGTTTTCGAGGGCAGTTCAGGTGTGTACCAGACATGGATGAAGTTGTATAGCGGCAGGAGGGACATAAAGTGATTTTAGGAAAAGTGGAGAAATATTAACATTTGGAGAAAGTGGAAGACGGGTAACCGCAATAAAGTAAACCTGAAGACGTTAAAGGCTCGGAATATGGACACATGAAAACATTTTTAAAAAACACACATGAGCAATTACATGTATTTATATTGTGGGAATTAAAAAGACGGTTTATCATTTAAAAAGAAACTTTAAAAAAGAAAAAAAAAATCTTTCTCTTTCAGCATTTCAGGTTCATTCTTTCTGTCTTTCCCTTCATCCATCCCTTCTATGCTTTCCCTTTTTTTCCTCCTTCCTTCCGCCCGCCCCCCCCCCTCTTGATATTCTTCCTCTTACACTGGTCTCATCTCCCGGTCCTGCCCTACTTTGAGCTGTTATCCCCCTTGTCCTGTCACACATCCCCCCCCCCTACTCGCTTTCTCTCTCTTCACCCATCTCCCCCTCCCCCTCTCTCTCTTTCTCACCCATCTACCCTCCTCCTTACTTTCCTCTCTTTCTTTCTCTTTCGTTTTTTTCACTTTCACGTTTTATCTCTCTCTGCATTCACCTAACCCCCTCTCTTCGTTCTCCCTGACTTCCTCCCTCTCTCTTTTCGTGCAGTGGAAATGTACCGCTGAATGCACGCAGACACATCCCGCTATAGTGTGACCCTTCTCTAAATACTTCTGCTCCATGACTGGTAGCTCATAGTCTTGAAAAGCGGAGAAGGGCTTTGGCCAGAGTAAGGTGGCTATTCTCATAGGTACAGCCGTCGATCTACTGGATGTACCTTTTGTAGCCCGCCCCAAGTTATCACACACACAAGATGCGAATTCACTGGGCATTAGCTCTCCTTCCACCTCATGCCACAAGAAGCATTCCACGTCATCTTTATTGGCCAGATTGTAGATTGTAAAGTTATGGACATACACGGTTGCTTTTGTAACATGAAGCCAATGTATGTAGACCTGGAGCGAGGAGCTTTGCCTGCAAATCCATCGTTGTCACTACAACATCCCCATGCTCAGCAAAGTAGTTTTTCCTTGGTTTTAGAAGTCCGTGCGTCATCTGCTTTTATGAACCTTCCATGTTACCTTGTCGTAGGACACACATGTGTCACACTGACATAGCGGTGTTTGAATGCGGCCAAATTCTGCGACTTGAAAGTATGATTTCAAAAAGTCTTTGGCTCACAGCCTGTTGGCCCATCTCTCTGTGGCGTTCCACGTAAGTTCGATAGACATCAGCCACAATTCTAAACTGACATTTCAGGCACTGCTTTTTGATGAACCTAGGACAATAGTGGGAAGGCATCCTTGACAACAACTGCAGGAATCCCTCTATGCAAAAGCCTTAGCTTTCTTTAGCTCCGTCATGGTGGAAAGTGCTTGCAGATCTCAGTGTCTAGTTCCTCATAGACCATCTTCCTATGTCAAGGGTGTTTACTACCATAAAGGCACACACTTGTTTCCGTATGGCTTTCAAATTCAGATGACTCAGCAGCGTCCTCTTCTTCCAGTCAGGTGTTTCAGAACTGCAAAAAGACGTGGCAGCCATTGTTTTGGTCTTCCATGACAGTTCCCAGAACTAATTGATGAGCTGCTGCGGATCTTCATCCGTGACTTCCTGTCAAGAGTTTGTTGAGTATGTACGCATATATCTCTCTTTGCGCATCGCTCTGGAACTGCCTGCAGCTTGTAAGTCTTTGATTCTTTGGTAAGCTTCTTTCCAGTGTACTCTCTGCCATTTTCACGCCATGACAATCATTTTGCTTGGTTGAAGGTAATCTTTTGTTTCACTGGAATGACCTATTGATTTAGATGGATTCCTCACTGATCCGTTCATCATGAGCTGATGTCATTCTCTTGATCAGTTTGCCGTTCCCACGCCGGTCCAGTACCAGAGCATAGACTTTCCTTCCCCTCTTCCTATCCACTCACTTCTTGCAGGTTGTCAGGGGCATCTTGCAGTACATTCACATTCTCTTGATGAGCCTCATCACTTTGCAACATTTGTATGTCCTCAGAGCACACTCCAGTGACCCTTAATGAAAGGATATGTCAGTTAATTCTTCATCACTGTTGACAGGCCATTGACAGTGGAATCATTTCAGACGCGTTGCACAGGACTGGTGGTCCAGCACTGGCATTTCCCTTTGGACTTGTCTCTGCCACAGCGTTCTCAGAGTTTTGGTATGGCCATTGAGAAATTGTAGCCTCAGTTTCTCTCAAAATGTATTCTGCTCTTTGTGTCTTTAAGATGAACAAGGTGATTTCGACAAGCTAGCCCTGGCTTTCGTTTCTCCTACACTAGCTGATCTCCATCTCTTTAATGTTGGTAGAGATGGAGCATTTCCGTCTTTTAGCCATCATAGTTCTGCTGGTGCTCCTGCAGTGGTACCTCCCAGCAACAGCATTCTCATGAGCTTTGGTTTGGCCATGACAGATTATTTGATTTGGTTTTATTTACATTTCTTTCGACAAAATAGGCTTTATGAATATATAAAAACCAAAGACCAGCTTTGTTTGTAGTGAAACAGTCAAATTGTCCGTGGAAAAGGCCATTGGAAACTTCAAAATATCAAGGGTCTATCATTGACAGTTAGTACTTCAGTGGCCGTATGCTCTTACAAGGAGGGAGAGGGGGTTGAAGCCAATGTTATTAAGAACGTACAGTGGTTTGGGGAGTGGTGGGGGGGGGAAGCCCTTCAAGTATGAATGACCTCCTTTGATATGAAGTCGCCATATCACATCGACAGTTGTAATGTGAAATGAAAGAACGTAAGAATGCTGACCTATCTACATTTGCCACCGTCGGCGAACTTCAAAGTGGCTTGACGCGACATTGAGTATGGGGATTAAAATATGATTATTGTCTACTTCTTTGAAGTCCATCTGGACCCCAAGACAGACATTAGGGAAGAAGCGCACAGTTGTTGTCTAACAATAGAATGTGTAATTGCCATGCCACCAACTGCATAGAATTTGTCGGCGAAAGAAATTACTCTCAAGATTTAAAATTAAAATAATAATAATAATAGAAATAAGAAGAATAATATCCGTGGTATATAGCAAAATAAACAGCACAATGTCATTAATTGTCTTTTATCCTTTTGAAATAATTTAATATGTGATTATTTAATTAAATACATGCAAAAAGAAATTTGTTGCAAGGGAGCGGTAACAGTCAAATAGAAGAAGAAGGTGTGTGTGAGGAGGGGAGGGAGAATTTGCTATTAAACATCTGCAAACACAGGTCGGTGACAATGACCAAAGGTTTAGTAGGCTATTGTGCACAACCAGCTAATGACTGACCAACGGGCACCAACACTCTTTTGTCAGACTGTCCTCGAGGGCGGCGCTAGGGATTTAGGAGTTTCTATCATGCGGACAGGTGGGCGGGCCAAACGATTGACCCACATATACCTGCTAAAGAGTTAGTGAGGTTTAATCGTGCGCATTCTATGGCCGTGACGGACAAGGAGGTTTGCAGTCGAAATTGTGTTATTAAAATTTTCACACTTAGGAATGGAATTTGGTTCTAATATTTTTTGAGGGGGTGGAGAAGGGTCTGAACAATAGATTTTTACGAAAAAACGATTTTCGCCAAAAATCGACTTTGTGAGGTTTATCATGCGGGTGACGATATATACGTTGTAAATTTGTCCACACATGTTGCTTAAATTTTTTAAAAATTGGCTTTCACGTTTTTCTACTTGTAACTCTCTCATGACGATTACAGCTGATATATTTTTTTTAACCTATCTTTAAAAGCTACGACTAAGTGATACGAAAAAGTATTTCTCATTGCTCATCATCAACAGGCAGCAGAAATTATTATAAATAAAATGAAACTCTTTGATCAACCGTAAAAAAAAGTCATAATAATTCAATACAATGCAACTGAAATGTGTCACAAAAATTTGGAAGAAAAGCAGAAATAAAAAAAACATGAGCTGCTATGTATGTTCATTCCACAGAAGAATCCTACATGTTTTCGAAATCAACGAAGAAGACTTTCAAAAATCAACAGGTCAAACATAAGGGGATGTCCCACATTCATAAAATATTTCACATTAATTGCCATGAAACAAATGGGGTTAAATTGTACATAAAGATTCAAAACTCTAAATGCAATTGAAGCAAACTTGCCAGCACGGGTTTTACGATGGCCATGATCTATATCTAGTGATGCATGATAAAGAATATCCAAATCAAAATGTGCTTGGATGAGTATTACCATACAAATTACACAATGCTGAAGTTGAAAAAATATTTTCCCATACAACACTTTAAAAACATAATTATCTATATAAACAAAGATAATTTCAAGAGCCTAACTTTTGTTTATAATTTATAACATGGGTGCACTGGAGCTAAGCTATCGATAAAACCAAATAGAATCTTTATGTTATAATGTTTGCTTATCCTTAATATGACTGTGCTGTGGCTTGAAATCCCCTTGTTTTAAAAGAATGCTTTACATAATAGCACATACTGGAACCCAGGTTTCTACTACTTTCTTTGTGTAATGCATAATACATATATAAGACTGACAGCTGTTGTTGTTGTTGTCTTTTCTAAGTTTTGAAAGTTGAAACAGTAAACTTGGTAGCTTAGAGATGTCTGTTTCAAGTTAAGTCATAACGTTTAAAACATCACTCCAGTGGTGTAAGAAAGCAAAACTATGTGAGCTTTAAGAAAATAAAAACAAAAAGTTGAAAAATCTGTGGAATCTTGTATAAAGTGACACTAGAATGCAGAAATGGACAGGTAGGGCATTAGAAGTAAAATAAAATCATAGATAGTATTTATCTCCATAAGGCTAAGGGAGTATTTGCAAAACCTTAAAATGCATAAAAAGGTACAAAATTAATGTGCCTAGCTCTGTCTGTCATTTAATCATGCACATACATTTTAACAGTTAATTACTGAATTTAACAAAGGAATCTCTCACTGGGACAAGGATGATAGCCAAGCATAGAGTTGATAAGGTTGTCTGTCTTGTGAAGATCTGGTAACAAAAGAACTGGAGCCAACTAAGAACAACAACAAAAAAGAAATGTCATGAAATTTGTTTCTGGTTTAAATGTTACCTGACATTTTCTCATCCTTTTCTGTGAGAAATCTGACAGGAATGGGGAGACTCACATCGGCATCTAAAGAAGTCCTTTTTTTCAGCGCTGAAGCCGATTCTTAAAATTTACAAAGTTGTGAGACTTGTCAATGGTTTACCAAAGAGTAAAGAAATAAAAAATGCAATTCATCAGTGAACATAAAAAATATCAGAAATGCCTTTTCTAAACTGCTGAGGGAAAGAAAGTGATGAAAAACATGCACTGAACTTTCAGTACCCAATTCATTCTTGTTGCTCTATTATCTCTCTGACATCCTTATTCTTCCAAAGAACTAAAAATTCTGTAGTAACAGTTAAATATTACAATAATAGTAATATATTTTTAAAAAAGGAAAAACATGAAGAGAAGAAAAAGACTATTATGTTTCAAATGCACTTTGAAATTTCATGTACATCACTGTACTAGCATAAGCATAATGGCTTGAGGTTTCAGAGTGTTCATATACAACGTATCGTCTAGGTTTTCCTCGTGTGCTGTTCCAGGGGTAAGTGTAACTTTCTCTGTCACTTTCAGCATATTTATTGTCAAATTCCATGTAGCTTTCAGCAACAAGTAGTGCACATTCCTTTATTTCCAGTTGAGAGGACTCACATAAAACTACCATTCATATTTTACACATTTTTGCGTGTGTACACATGTCATCTCTACCATCTCCACCACTGATTATCATGCAGCATTTGCAATAATCCTAGTACAAATCTAACGCAATACCCCTAAGAAATTCCTCTAAGAGGTATTCCATATAACTAAAGGCAACTTCGGGGACAAGGTGATCTAGAGGCAAGGTGCTCGCCTCTCGTGCCAAGGGTTCCGAGTTCGAAACCCGGGCTGTGCAGGCATGTTGGAAATTGGGATTTTTCTCATATTTTCGTGTCCCTGATCCTATTGGGGGGTATGATCAAGTACCTAGTCTTCTCCGATAAGGACGAAAAATTTGGAGGGCCCATGTGCACGTTGCGCACGTTAAAGATACCTTGGCAGTTGGAATTTGTAAAGAGTAGGCCGTACAGGCTGCTGCCCGGGCAAAATTGAAACTAAAAAACTATTAGATTAAAATTCAGCCATATCACCTCCCCCCTCCATATCTCCAACAACAACAAAAAAAAATGTATATAATTCATTATTAATTATTAAAAATAGGGAGAACCCCTAAAGGCAGGCTACACGGAGGAATGCACCTCCTGCAACACTGTTGGTTCCACGCGTATCGACCATGTCGTTCCAATGGATCAAATCAACACTGTCGAGAGGGGGAAAGTGCACCATGGGCTAGGCACTTTCTTCATACCCACAGCCCAGGCATGCAGCACAAAAACTATTTAGCTGCTGACTGTCCGCCAAGACAAAAAAGAGCCAATTGTAAAGCCAAATTCAAAATGAATCCAGAAACTACTGAATGATTACCACTCACATTTAGAAATTCAATTTATGTTATGTATTGGAGGAATAACTGATTATAAACCCCTTTAAACTTCAAATGTACGAAATTAAAATTGTATGTCAAAAGTATCTTAACTGTTTAAATAATGAGGTGGCTTTCTAACTCTGTCAAGCTCAAGACATCCATCTCCCTTAATTTATATCAAGCATCTCCACACAGGCATTTGAGCCACAAAACAAAATAATAATGTTAAAAAAAAAAATTTTTTTTAAACATTAACCACAGGCCTCCACTTTTCCTGACTTATTTCATTCCAGCACAGGCCATCAAATTCAAAACTAAGGATAAAATACAGTTTCAAAAGTGAATTTTCTTTTTCTCTTCTTAACAAAAAACAGCTGTGGAGGATTGCATTTATCGATGATAATTCCTAAATAAGGAATGCTGTGCTACAATATACTTGTTATGAGAACTTCCCGCAGCGTATTTCTTGTTGAAATCCCTCCCCTGAATGACATCATAATGCTGCACATTGGTTCACACATCTGATTATTTTCCTGGCATCAGTGGTTCAAGAACATAATTTTATGATTGAAACACAAAACAAACAAAAAAGGCAGATGGAAAGAATTTGAATCAGAATGTATCAACTTTATAATGAACATGATTTTTACAATTCCACAGTTATCATTATAAGTGTTTCTGAAATAAACAGTAACAGAATAAATAATTCACTGCAATGACCCAAAAAATGAACAAAAACAAATTTAGAGATTTTGAATTCAGATCAAATTTGTGTAGAATTATAAAAGTCAATTGTAATAATTCACGGATTCATTAAAACCACAACAGACACTGTCACCATGGTTTTTCACAAGTTCAGATCAGTTCGAAGCTCTTGCTTTGGGTTGTTGCTTTTTTTGTAAAGCAATGCAGTGACAAACAAGATATGAAAAACTGTGATCTCAGTGATAAAATACAACTGCTGTCTTAGCTTATGGGCAGTTAATGCCCTCTGAATGATGTGCAAGCCCCTTCCTTGTCATACTGGTGTCATTCCAAATAATGCATGATTTTGCTGACATGTGAAAATTATCTTTCCATTATTATCTCACTAAAACAAAATATTTATCCTGAAACTGGGAACAAGAAGCTCTTTTGCGGCTGCTTAACTGCCTGCACTATAGTGATATCATAAAAGATTTCAGAGAACTGGGTCCAGATAAGAGACAGACTAAACAGAGGGTTGACAGGGCCAAAATATTTACTCCATAAAGCATTGTACATTAGCATGGTTCTCACCATGAATGATTTAATTCAACTTCTTCCTCGCTGTCAATTTATATTTCACAGACAAGCTGAACATCAACTGAGACAGCATCAAAAACAGAAAATTCTGAATTGCAATAAAAAATACAGTAATGGCAAGAGGAAATTCTCTCTTGGGCGCTCGTGTTTCTTCAAACCATTCACTGTAAAGCATACACTGACAAGAACAAACAATAAGTGCCCTATGAATGACAGGATAACATGAGTTATACCAAGCTCGTGCAGTTCTGAGGAGACCACTGAGGAATGTTTCTTTTGGTACATCATGGCACCTAAAAGCATGTGAACCCAATATAAAGGCAAACCATAAGAAGTGACACGCAGTTTTGTACTCTGGTACATATCTTGCAGTTCATTTTGCATTTGCAGTCATGAAGGTAATCAGCATTCCATTGTCTGTTCCCATTTCCTTGAATAATCTCTTGTACTTTAAGAAATATATAACTTTATGTTGTTACATATTTTTTTTTTCTCTATGGATGTAGCTTCTAAACTTAGCAGTGCAATTTCATTGAGCTTTGCATAAATTAAATGAATGAAAGCCTACCAGTGTTTTTCTTTCACAAACTGCAGCTTTTATTGAATGTCACTATTACTTGATGGTCATGTAGAAGACATTTATCCAGCTGGCCAGGCAATTCATATGTTGCATACAAGCAATTCTTTTTAAAAACTGGATTGTTTGATAATTGAGTATATGAACCATTCACTTTTTAAAATGAATTGTTCTGTATGTCAATATTGAAGGAAAGCAAGTAAAGAAAGAAAGCTAATACAAGATATTTGGTGCAAACATTAAATGTGCTGTGCAAGAAATGTCTCGTCTCAAATTACCGTCAGCTACATGTACATGCAATACCAGAGAAAATATATTTCACAGCAGCAGTATATCTTCAGAAGGCCACAGATCTTTGCAGATTTCATCCAGTTTTGTATTATAAATCTGCCAACAATATACGCAAAAATTTTTATTAATGGGTACTTACGAAGCAATGGTTGGAAGCCACGATACTGCGCTTGCTTGTTCTGATAAGTGTTCAGATTGACAACTCTCTCCATCAAGAAAAGATGTTGTTTCAATAGATCTGACTGAAACAGATAATTATATAAATGTTCCCTAAATTTGCACACCATGTAAAGATCACAGGTTTGCATATTAATTATTATATCGAATTAATCAGTAAACTTTCCACCCAGAATTCTTTTGCTGTATTATCAAAATGAAAATGCACACTTGTCTTTTAATCTCAGTTGGGTCTTATCTCTTCGATATTAATTAATAGAATATTTCCGAATTTCATTCACAGACATGAGGCAACTTAACATCATGTCAGGCCTTTGTCACTTTACACTGCTTCAATAGGGCTCAACCAGAAGTTTTGTTATCCATGGAACCACATGCAAATACAATTTGTCTACTGGTTTCCAAACTAAAATGTACTATAATACCATCTCTGGCAACACTCAAGGTGTTACAAACTTCAGAGTGGAAAAAAATTCCAAGTGGTGGAGCCAGTCTTAGAGCCAATGACATGACACTATTGTCAGGCTTGTGCCTCCTCAATGCCCAGTTAAATCTGAAACTTGGTAACCTGAGCATATTTCAATTTAATGATTTATCTCATGGCTGTGTAACAGTTTAGTTTGTTCATTATTTGCTTCTAATATAGTTGGTCTTGATGCAATTCTCCACGGCATCCTGCCTCTTTTAAAGTCCTTCATTATCCTTAATTTCATTCACGAACTTATCTTTCAACTTACTGCAAGACCAATATGTCAAAGACATCTTACAACTGGGACCATTACATAAATGATGCCTTCAGAATTTGCAAAAGCTTCTACTATTTCCTTACATTTTTCCATCATCATTGTAAGGAAAAATTCTTCAACATATGACAAAATGAGTTATTCAAAACCACATAGTGGTTAGTCTACATACATTAGCAAGCTCTTCCCATTCTTGATTCAGTTTCTCTTTATCAGTGAGCTCCACAGCTGTCTCCAAGGATGACTGAACTTCAGATCCTAGCATCGAGGAGCCAACTGTATTTCTGCTATCTGTCGGGTGTTTTGGAGGTAGAATGTGGTATTATAAAATATTTGTCAATTCACTGACTGCATTTTTCTTTTTCATAAGTTATGTCATGACATACACTAACCTTCATACTAGGGAAAACATATCCATATACAAAACAAAAGTGCAGGAGATATATACAAAATGCAAAGTAAAATAAATAATAAAATCATGAAATTTCATGAATGCGCATTATTCTAATTACAATTAAAGAAAATATTTCATTTGGGTGGTTAACTACTGGCTTGCTTTAAGACTAAGATGCTTGCTTTAAGGCTTATTTTAAGATGCTTTAAGTGGCTATATTGGCCTCCTGGCACAACACGCGAGACACGCGAGGCCAATATTGTGGCCTACATACTGCAAACCGGGTCCTGCGGGAGGCCAATATATTGTATAGCAACACTGCTCCTCATGTTTTGTTTATTTGGTTGCTGCGACTATCGTTCTTTTCATTTGTTTTTTTCCACATTATTTTCGCATGTTTATCTATTCTGTCACCCCTTCTATGTCTAACAAAATGGTTTCGTCCGATTACATTTATTACGATGCAACTGTTTGTAACTATTCGTCATAAGCATGTAATAGTACTGATAGCCTGAAATTTGAACTGGGGAAAATCTTGAGGAAACTTAACTTTGATGCTGGTTGTTGTCTACATGTGAAATGAGAAGAAAGAGGCCATCTGCATATCTGAGAAACCATTCTATGTCTGTAATAATGAATTCCGATGTAATACTAAGGCGTGCTGCATAAGGGCGACTGTCGGTAGATTTTTCATCAGGGAAAACCGGGAGAAAATGACCGTCTTTGTTGTTGGTCGTTGTCTTTATTTGATGTGGTAATTAGAGAGATATTGTGTTGCTCTGATTAAATCGCTTCTCAGTACATGTATGTACTCTACGAGTTGGAAATCAAATCTCTTGCTAAAACTAACATCATAGTACATCGAAGCTTTACATAGTGGAGGAGGGAGAAGGCAATGCCACGATATGTGTGGTTAGTAACTTAAGCGCCTGGGTTAAAAAATAATTTGTTCATTTGAATGGCCTGACTTAGGGACAAAAAAAGCGCAGAGGTCTTGGAAAAAGGATAAAATGTGTTAAACGGCATGTAAATGAAGAAAATTCTTGATTATGGGCCTTCTATTTAACAATAGAACTTACAGCACATCATCACAAGTACTTGATCCAAATATCATCGGGGTCACTTACAATTTATCCACTACTATTGTTGTTTTATGTCCTAAAATAAACATGATACACATGTTCGAAAGGACCCAACTGACCTGACCGCTGAGGTTATCAGCAACACGCGAACGATCAGCTAACTGGCCGCTGGCTATCTCCACACAGGGCGTTACGTGGATGAGCTCACTCAACATGGGACGAGGGTTAAGATTTCAGATTCCCTTCTTTCCTTTCATTCTCTACATTGCACCCTTTTTTTTTCTTTTGCCTTTGTAACATTAGTTCTTGTCAAAATTACCTCTTCCTGTGTTAAAACCAGTACCTCTCCTTGGTCCTCTGTCTGAAGCTGATTCAGATTCTCTCTTCTCAGCAACAGATACTGTGTTCTCTGATGGCTTTTCTGATTCCACGTCTTCCTCCTCTTTTGGGCTGGATGGTCGACTGATGGTTCCTTCTTCATCATCTGCTTCTTCTTTGGCTGACAAAATAAATTTCAGTTTTATTTTGTGCACGATAGCAGCCATATTGTGGTTATCACGGTCTATTTTGGGTGCTTTATTTATGTTTCATACTCAAAGCTTCAAAGTTTTACAAATAAAATTAAATATTTTCTTATAAATTTTATCACTCCGTAAAATTCTCAAATGTTGTTTTTTGTATGGATCTGAAAAGAGCCTTGTAAATGAGTATAAAAGTTTTATATCAAGTTGTGGATTTTTAAACCTTCTCAGAAAGGACAAGATGCGCTGGCATAACTTTTGATACAGGATATTATGTTGAATTTATAAAAGAAGTTGAACAGAGTGTTTTTCACAATGACAAAAAAGATTACAGAGGCAAGTGACGAAAATTTACAGTGTCAGATCAGTACAATGAAACCGTTCTTTCTTTTCTTTGCCTCCTGCCCTACACATATTCCCACAACACATATGGATTATTAATTCATATCATGAGTCTTACTGAAAATACTCTCAGTAAAGACAAACCAGTCATATATCTTCAAAAGTCAGTATAATTTTTCAAATTAACTTTTACTGTTAAATTTTCTTTAAAATGAAACAAACAAAGTTCTGCATTTAAAAAGATTAAGAAAAAAGTCAGTCAAATCTTCATGTAAATAATAATGAGCTTCACGATAGTAAACAAGGAATTATGAAAAGCTAACAAATACAACAAAAAGTTGAATCTTCAAAACCCCAATCCATATAAAATTTCAATGATCATGACCTTCGTCTTCATGTTCAGATTCCTCCTGTGATTCAGTATAACTTTCCTCCTCAGACATCTGCCCTAGTGCAACTGTACGACACAAATGAATTTAATAATTGGTTTATAGAGTAGATAATGGTTAAACCAAAATCAGGGGGACCACGAGTTTGTTTTCGGTTTAGAAAGACTTTTGGTTTACTGATAGGAGGCCTGAAAAATGCCAGTTTCAAGAGAGGTAGCCCAAATCACTATCGAAGAGGACAAATGTATGTGCATTTAAGCAAAAGAGACTAACACGACCTCCGTTGCTCTGTATCTTTTACTGAGAATGAGGATGGGCGATTGCTCAGGCCTAGGAACACAAGAAGCATGGATATGCAGGTGAATATGGGGTAACCCTCAGAGTAGAAAGACATGAGTGTCGATGGACAGTACAGAACTGCCATCCTGCTGATCTGGTTATCGTTGCCACACACGATGCTGTGAACTACACTGTCCGCGGTTGGTAGTACACTGTATTGTCTTTCCGATGTCATACATTTTACACGAAAGGTCACCCGCGATGTGCCTATCGTCTTGCCTGCTGCCTTCTGATTTCAGACCAGCGAGGTTATAGGCCTGCCTCTCCCCCGACCCCTGTAGTGCTGCCGCTCCCATTGATGTCGGCCTATATGACCTGCAGAATAAAGCATGTTCTGCTCGAGATTTTTTTTTTTCGTAAGGGAGAAGGTGCGGATGGTACAGTAACTTGACTCAGCCTATGGCAAAAATCACAATGGACTGGCGCCACTGACTCCGGCAACTTTTTTTTCTATTTCGGTTTAGCGCTAGTTTATTAACAAATATAAAGAAGAAAAAAATCAGGGATTCCATTTTCTTTCGGTTATCCATTTTCGGTTTAACCATTCTCCACTGTATATCCTGTCCAACAGGAGAAACATTTCCATGCAGCTATGTAAGTTTAATCAAGTATTTTATGAAAGCCATTATTCAAAACTGAAATGTGGAATGAATGAACTGAGACAAACAATTTGATCACAATGTATTTTGATGTACCTCCATTGTGTTGTAAATGGTAACATCTTTTTGCACATGACAAGCCGAGGTACCCAGGGCTGCAAGGGAAAAACCTGTTTGGGCTCTCCCGCCCTCTCCCTCTCTTTCTCGTCCTGAACCCCCCTCGTCCTCTCTATCTCTCTCCCAGATCTACCCGTATTTTTGCCACATTTCAGTTTTTCTGTCTTACAAGGAAATTGCACCAAAGTGAACGTGTCAGATATAGTCTCCCATGCACATTAGTGTGGTACTTATACTGTTCCTATTAGGGAAAGGTGCACCGAGCTGCACGTCCTTGACAAGCAGTAGATGGTAATAATACTAATAGCTCTAGGTCAAAATAATGCTCGGAAAAAAAACCTCCTTAAAAACAAACTTAAATACAGAAACAAAGGAACACATTGACCATGCTTCCATGCTTCCACCCTTCTTTCTCTCTCTCTCTCTCTTTAATGATTTACAGTCTTGTTTCAGATCTTGTGTGTGCCAGGGTACTATGCACCAGATTGAACGTGTGTCAAATATAGTCTCCCATGCAGTATGCTTATCAAAGGGAACACAAAAAGAGATCATTGTGATTTTTCATATTTACAACTTTGAGAATAAAATGCCTGAAACTTGGAAACTCGCAATTGGATTGAAAATTGACTGGGTTAGATTATCAGACATCAGAGAAAAGTAATTTTATAATTTTGAAACCGTTCCTTAGGCTGAAACATAGAGCAAAAACAAAGAAAGGGTGAAAATTACACCACAATAAAATACTCCCGCCACTACTTTCTACTTTTTTTTAATAATAAGACTAGCTGAGTTACCCGGCCCTGCCCGCCAGAAAAACATGTATGTTTATTAGTTTCAATTTTCTGTGATTATAATGGATCTGCTTCACTTTGCCGTTCCACTGGGTTTATTTTTGTTCTTGTTTGTTTTTAGATAAGTCTTACTGCACCCCCTTTGCGCATTGGTGCCATACACAATGCATCGCCATTCATGAAATGGCAATAATTTGCACACAGGTCAGTGCGTCTAATAGTAAAGATATTGCAGGAACTGATTATGTCATGGGGTCTTGGAAAAGAAGGAGTTGGGGGGCGAAATTAGCAACACAAAGCAATCTAAAAAAAATACTTCCCCACTATTTTAAGTCTTCAAGAACCTTCTACAGGTCGAAAGGGACACACATAAAGTTTCAAGCCAATCCGAGTTGTCTGAGTGGCGGTAAGACTTGTTAAAAATCCCGCGAGTTTTTTTATTACATAAGGTGAAAAGAAAACTCAGTATGGATGAAGTATCATCATCAGTTACCCTGTCTGGAACAGACATTGGCAATTATGGCTCTCCACTCGGATCTGTCATCAGCCAACCTCAAGAAGGAGTTGTTGTGACCTTTATTTGTTGTCCATGATTTAAGACTTTTAGTGAAAGTTTTTCTGTGATGAAGTATACTGAAACAAAACTTGCAGGGAACAAAAAACAGAATGCATAGGAAAGGCGAATAGTTTGTGATGTGACCAGTTGGAGGAATAAAAGACACCCCAGCTAACTTACCTCTTTTTTCCTTTTCAATAACATCATAGGTATCAAACATATCCCAGTGTGTGCATTCCACAGCTGCAGTCTGTGAATGGATTTACAGTGCTAAGCAACTAATACACAATACCACTGACAAAACATGTGAAAAGAGGAAAACACATTCATAAAGAGAATCTTTTTATACTAGCACTTGGTCTCAAAACTATATCCTATTAATTTTGGTGGTAATCTATTAGAACCTCTTCTCAATAAAAATAAAACTATAATTTAACTTTTCCTGCCTTCCAATTCACATTTATATTAAACTGTCTACAAAAATGAGATCACTGATTTTTTAACTGGAGCCATTTCAAAACTGTAGCCTGTTAAAAACTTTATATCAAAAATAATTAACTTTCTTCCAGGATCAGTCATAAACCTAATTATCTTTTTATACTGTCACGACACCATATTCAACGTGGCTGAATGCAGAATTGAAGTTATAGTACGCCTAGCATTTCTGCTGGTAAATCTTCAGTCACACTTGTACAGTAATGTCACCATACATATCAATGACCTCCTCTTTACCATGTGTCCCTTTATCATATTTTTTCTCATCTGATAAAATTACATGGGGTAGTATTTTTATAAGTGCTCATTTTCTGACCAGGCACTCAGGACATCAACTCTTTGAGTGAGACAATATAATAACAGGCAGTACCTTAGTGGTGCCTAGGATGGAGGAGTTATTTCACTTGTGATACTCTTTTCTTCTGTTTTTCCTATATTACCTATCTTCTAGTACTGTCACTTTTTTTTTTAATCTCCTTGTCACTTGTGTTCAGTGATACTTCTTGCTTGCTCTGCATATTTATTTTCCTTGCCTACTTCATACACTGTTAGTTTCTCCCCCCATATACTCTTCACTGCTTTCAATTTTAAATTGCCAGTGATGTGAGCAAACAATAAAACCAATAATACTTTTTTTTAAATGCTTTTAAACAAATTATCAAAGAAAGATCTTTGTATATTTCTTGATGAAACAAATGGAATAAACAAATAATCAGAAATGTAGTGGTGTTGAAGTACAGTCCAATCCACTTATCTCAACATGGCTTTTGTCAACATTCTGGGTAACTCTACACAATTTTTAAGTCCCATTCTGTTCCTACTTTAATGCTACTAAATATTTCCCAGTAAGTCGACATGTTGTTCTATTCTTTCCTCTTATATCGACACATTTTTCCCCGACCAGAGCACAACAAGTGCACTAGATCTACTACTGTACTGCCAAAAATGCCCACACAACTCGACTACCCGCATACCTCCATATTTCTTTTTGCGATGCTGGCGGGGAGGGGTGGGAGAGAGGGTATGTGGACAAAGAGGATGATCCTTGGCTTTAATAACGCTAGTGTGGAGTGCCATGCATAAGCCCACGGCAGTAAATGTACAGAGTACTACAGACTGTGGGTACATTGTTGTTTTGTTTTTTTTTTTCACAAACATCTGTGCCCCACTGATACTAAGCCTTGACCTAGATCTCTTTGTTAACTGCCGTGCTGTTGTGTATTGGCATCATCACTTCTTCTGAAGAAACAGTCAGGTCGAGGTTAAAAAGAAATAGGCCTACATTATGTAGTAAAACACTGTGCATTTGATGCATGGCTACACCATCTCGCCAATATCGGCAAATGCTTGCCACGCAACTGCTCCTCACAACAATGATTTTGGAAGGACGGGTGACACACAGTATACCGATAATAAGAAGAAAAAGGGACATAACTATGTTATTTATTGGACGCTTTTCCCAAAGTGGTAAAGTTTGATTCCCCCCCCCCCCCCCTATTTTTTTTTTCTTCTTTCCCACCACTAATCTGCTATTTCAACTTTCTCTTTACTGAACGTAATTTAGACAATCCCACTGATGTCGAGATATTAGGATTGCACTGTGCAAAGTTTTTCTTAAAGTAAACAATTACCCAAAACTATGAACACTGATTGTGTTGCAATCTGTCCTGGGACTGATGTAACAAACACAATACATCTGACATTCTTGTAGAACATGACATTTCAGCTTACATTCAACTCAATCTTTTGTGTATAGACACTCTTCACTTTTGGAGGCTCATTGAATGTGTTCATGCCCCTTTCAGCATACAGATCATTTCCAGCACGGCTCTTCTGCAGCTGAAAAGAAATATTTTTTCGCAAAATTGGTTAAAGAGTAAATTAAGTGTAAATCTTAGACCTATTACGTAAGCTTACTATCCTAAAACAGAAAACAGTTTATGTGAATAGGTCAAAGTATTGAATCTTCAGTTTGTAGTCCTAGAGTAAATTAGGCCTAGGGTATACATATTTCATGCATGAGTAATGGCAGATGTGGGTCCAACTTCCTGTCAGGGGCAAGTATTTCTCCCACACATTTGGGTTTTTCAGATGATTTTTCACAGGCCTCCAAAAGACGTATGAAGCAAAAGTTAGTCAGATACTTGTCAGCCTTTTCTGCCCTACATATCCTAAAATGGGAAGGCTTGGTAGGAAAATTTACTTGTTTCACCTAAATACATAAATCTTGAGAATTTGAGACTTGCATGATCAATGCAAGAACTTGATGAAAATTGTGGGCCAACTAAAACAGCTAACTCTCATTGTTTGTAGTCCCCGGGATGGTTTAAGGAATGTGACTTGGTGACTACCCAACTTTGAATAGATCCATCATATTTTACTTTGTTTTATAATTTCAGAAGTGTTTATTTAATTGTAACCTTTATTGTCACATATTTTTGTTTCAGTTTACTGGCAAATTTTACATCATATTAATCCTTTTTCACTGTACTATGTATTTTCCCCCCTCCAACTTTCCACAATTCTTTCTAAAGAATTTGTACTATTTACCTCAGCATATGTTCTATTCCTTTCCTTCACTGCCTCAGCTTCTTCACTTTCTACCGACACTTTGACGTCAGGCATATCAAACATCCAAATTGTTTCTGTCTCTATCAGGGTGATGTCCACAATGTTTCCTAAATCTTCCTCTGTGGGCACTTCCTGCACCTCTTGTCTCTTGTGTCGGACCTCTGATGGACCAAATACTCATAAATTTCACACTTAAAGTATGAATTACAATTATTTCATAATCAAAATGATTGCTCATGCCATTCTCCACATACTGCTGCTTGCAGAGTTACTTTTATATATTATTCTCCATTTAAAATGTTCCAAATTCTACACTTCAGTTTTGGAGACTGCACCAAGTACCAAAGATTGAAATTAATGGGTAATGTTAACCATTCAAAGTATCTTTAAAAGCATTAGATCTGGAAGAGGATGTCATGTGCAAGTAATGATTGCAGGTAATGCATTTTGCATCCTGGAATGGATTTGTGAGAGGATGAATGAATTTTATTTTAAATAATGTGCTTTCATTGTAATGGTAGAGCGCAAGTAAGGTACGGCTACTCATCGAGGTTTGTGGTCACTTGACTTGTTGCCACTACTTGAATTACTTCCCTTGTGTACGGTAGCGCGGGACCCGTTATTAACACTGCTGTGAGGAAGCGCGCGTTTTGATTGGTCAATTGGAAATTGTGCCCAGCAGATATCCAGCTCCTGTATCATATCAGAAACTTACATTTCCTTTCTTGTTAACCACCAGAAAGACAGAAACTCGGGTTCATTTTCAAGAGCATGCTATACACTTCCCATATAATATTGGTGCTCATGATAACGTTTGTTACTAACGGAGATACATCGTGTTGATTATTCTTCCACGCACGTATACTAGTGAGATCGTCAATAATAGAGTCTCGGATTTCAAATAAACTATGAGCTAGACGCGTGTTATCACCGATTAATCCAACGCGGGTCAAACTTACTAAAATGTAGTTCAACGGGACGATAGACTAACTTCTGTAGTTTACCGGGATACCTGGTTGATTTCTGGGCATACAGTATTAGCCGTGCTATGAATTTTTTGTGTCAGTACACTGACCAATTATTCGGGTCTAGGCCCTACGCCAGAGCATTCAACTTGTCAACCACCGGGCCTGCTCTTTCCCACATCCAAGCGAGCACTATAAATATGATGCTATATCGGGTTAGGATGCACTCCATCAAAGACGCCGAGACAAGAGCTGGCCGGGGGTCAGTGAACCCAGACCAGTAGTGCGGTAGTTTAGAGGCTTGCCAACGCTTGCCACCGCCACCCCACCCCAATGCATCGAGCGGTAGCGCAGGACCTGGAGGGTCTTTGGGTGAGTTGAAAACTTTATTAGGAGTGAGTTTAATTTGCATAATTGATTCCGGTTAAGTGTGCTGATGCCGCCAATGTGCTCCCCGATGATGCCACAATAGAAGTGTATAGATCTGATCAATATTGTAAGTCCGGCTCAACAGTAATTATCAATTATCATTCGAAGTAAGATGCCTTGTTACTTGCGTTAGTTGCTGATGGTCCACTAGCCTTATAATGTAAACGATGTGTGTAGAGACGCGCGATACAGCGTATTATGATTAATGCATTATATTATAATCATTATGTTAGCATTCGGACAATGCTATATTGTTTAAATTTGCTAATGCGCAACAGTCTGTAGGTGCCCTGTTGTTATGCTAGATGTTGACGATGGCTCGCTAACCTGAACATATTACAATTTGCTTGTGTGCGTATGTAACATTGCCTTGTTGTCGTGGGCCCTAAGGATTTCTTGACAGACATGTATCGTGGGTGATTCATCATAGTGAGCAGCACTAAGCACTTGATTATATTACAGGTGCTTGTGTCAGGCCGCTTTACTACTATGCTATAGAGAGCAGTGTAATTATATTACATGCCTAGTGCTTGAGAAGTGTTAGTTAGTATGGTCTCACACGGGTGAGCCCCAGAATTGTTATTTTGATCCAATTATGTCGTTATTATTAATACGTCCCAATGAGTTCTATATGTGGCGATGAATTAGCATGTTTCAATGAGTTCCACATGTTACAATGAGTTCCACATATATATGTTACCAGAGACTCCTTGCATTTTAATTCTTACTTGTACTTCATTATCCTTAGCATTTGACCTCTCCATGTAATCAAATTACTTGTATCATGTTGATGTTATGAAAATTACTCGATTCCATGTATGCTCACAATTGATTACTTGATTGATGTTGTAATTATTCTGATCATATTTTGTTGTTTTTTTCTTTTGTTCCAGCTCATGGCTGGTTGGGTGTTTTTTTTAATGGTTCCTTTTTCTTCTATGGCTCCTTTTTTTTTTAAAATAAATAAGAGCATCCATGCAGAACATGTGTTTTTTGTGTGTATCCCTAACAAAGACTAGGGCCCACTACACCTAAACCCACAATAGCCACTTGTTCGCCCCACAGATTGTTTTATCATACATTTTCATTACAAGATTATGAAAAATTCCTAAGAGGAAATCTACTTTTCTCATTCATTTACTGCAAATATTGATACAGATGCAGAGATGAAAACATCTTCTGTAACGGGTCTTGCATATTGTCATTATTATGAAAGTGTCTATACGTGATGAACCAACCTGAAAATGAAGTCAAATCTGGTGTCCCTGATTCATCAGGTGGTAGAGAGTCAGAAGCTGCATCATAGGACTGAGTAAACACCGATCTGAAGTAAATGCAAGCCACAAGTGAAAAACCATACAAATCAAATAGATCTTTGTTACATTTCTCTCCCAACTGTAATCCAGATGATGGTCAAAGTCAAGAGAAGGATTAAAGATGGACAAGCAGATGTTTGGTAAAATAATACACATAATATTAACAATAGTCAAGACTAGCAAGGGGAAAATTTAAGGTATGTAGATTTCAGATGTGGAGCAGCCCCTTAGGATGATAAAAATGTATGTATTTGCATTCATTCAAAAAGAATGGTCATTAATTTTATCACATTCATTTATATAGTCTCATAACATTAACAACAAATGGGCGTGGGAATTTGTAACAAAAAAAGAAATGTTCACCCATTGATTCTCATGATTCATGACAATCCAGAAATGGATTAAGGAACCTGCAATCAAGAGAAAATGATGGCAAAACCATGACATGTCTGCCTCCAGTGGAATGCAATAAAATTGTTGGATTTTATGAGGCAAAAGAGCAGCAAATGATTCTTTGATAATTTGACATGCAACTGACTTATTTCTAAAGCAACTTAATTTAGTGGCCAAAATCTGTCACCATACGAGATGAACTGTGAAAATATTGAAAGAAAGTCCCGATAGCCAACCCAAATTCAGGATGCCAGTCACCACTACTGTTTTGACAAAATAATATTTCTTCTCCCATTGAGATCGTTTCAAGTGAGCACAGTCTATATTAGGGTAGCAATTATCATAATACATATTTTTTTCTGTAGCAATATATATAAATAAATTCAATAAATATTGAACCCATTACCTGGTGAATGGGCCACCACCAAAAACACTTGTAGCGGCAGTTCCACCAGCCTGGGTTCCATAAATTGAAGCTGAGCCTTGGGACATCAGATCTGTAGGCTTTATAGGAAAAAAATGATATCTTGAAACTATGTTTTTTTCATAATTCTTACCAGTATTAAGGCATCGCAGGCTAAAGAATCATGAATCAAAGAATCACAGCTTCCAATGCATTAACCTCAATGCTTTTTAATTGCCAGTAAGAATACCGTTAGACAACTACATGTACACTTAGATATACACATACAGATTTTCAAACAATATGGCAAACTATAAGCTTCACCCAAACAAGTGTATCTGACATTAATTAAGCACATCTATGGTAAAATGAGTTAGTGTTATTTACTGTTACTGTCCGATATTTAAATTCTCACATGAATACTGCTAGACAGCCGTTGCCGAATTGGGTCGATTGATACATGTATGCATTTCACAAGTACATTTTCCTGCATGACCAGACTTCTAATGCAGTTGTACTTATCAATACAAAATAGCAGAGGAGAGGCAACTGAAAATACGTGGCGCTTATTCTCTCAGAAATCTTCATAAACCATGCAACCATTCCAAAAGTTAGATAAACAAATGCATCCAAATGACATGTAGGCCTATACTCATCAGTCATATGTAGTACATCGATAAATATGGATTATTAGTATCCCTTGCACAATTATGCATATTCTTGGTTATGCTCCATTATTGTAGACACAATGGGTTGTAACCGTTGTTGTCTTGGTAACAGTTTTGTATTTTCTTGGTTTTCTTGATTATAAATGAAATGGGAAAGAAACCTTGTCGTCTAATAACAGTGTCATATTTTGTTTGTTATGTCACATTATTGTTAATAAAAAAAAAAAGGGAAATGAACATTATAGTATAAATAATAGTGTTTCATTTTCTTGGATATATTTTGCAAACAAAATGGCAAGTGAAAACCTTGTCATCCTAGTAACATCCTAGCTACACACAAGAAACACACAAGTAAAAATTTTGATAGAAAAAAAAATCGAAAAGGACAAAAACACACACTTAATCATCCACCTCTTCCACTCCTTACATTCTACAGGTATTTAAGCATAAGATATACATACAACAAGAATATAACTTACTTCCATAAAGTCACCATCACTGAGCCCCATCCTTCGGTTTAAATGCCCCCCCCCCCCCAACATACACACACACCCAGCCTTCTCCCATGTTTATCTGTCAGACCTTTACCATAAATCAGTCTCAAGCTTGCATTCTGAATTCCCACTTACAATGAAGGACACAAAAGTTAAACTATCCCGGTCTTCCCCCGGTGTGATGATGTGCTGACAACACAGATTTTTATTTTTTGTCAACACTTCCTCTAAGGTCAGCAACTTTGTAACTTTAACTGTTGGATTGCTGAGAAATTCATCCTTTAGGCTTAGGTAAATCCCGCTGGACTAGTGAAAATTTACATTACTTCCTAAGAAATGGTAGTTTTAGGAGTGTTTTCCCAAACTGATAGATGGAGTAAAAAATTTTGAATAATTTTTCATCTTCTATACCATGATTCATCCTTCATTGCTGAAGGGTTTTTTGGAAATAAAGGATGGTGAAATCACACCAGATTTTCTGCAATTGAGGATGTAATATCAGATCATCAGCCAGCAATCCCATAAGATGGTACGGCTTCTTATGAACAAGTGGGTTTAGTGTAAAATCCAAATTGAAAAAAGCTTTGAATGAATACCCAGTGGTTAACTGTGTAAAAACTGTAATGTACTCTTATAAAGTTTATTTTTTCATTGACATGGTAAGCCACAGAATGTAATACAGATTTCAAAATAATTTAAACATAATGCCCATTTTGCCTTAGATCACTTACAGTTCCAACTGAGCCATCCCCAATAACATTTGCCTGCGTCTTCTTCATCATATTCGGATCCATCTGAAGTAGTGGGAGGGGTGTCACATCATTACCTGCTTCATCCACTATCTGGTGAAAAGAGGCATGGTGAATATTACACGATCCTTAACACGTGCACTAACTAACCATTACACATAAAATGAAAATCCCACCCACCACTACGCAAATTACCTACATGATGAGAGTACAATGAGGAAACATAGCCTCCTGTTTCACTAGTCAAAACTTAACAGATGACATTCATTTTGCGGCAATTTGAGAAAGTAATCCTCCCCACCCCCTTAAATCAAATAAAAATTTCAGATGTTGAGTTTTCCTGCCCACAATTACAATTTTGTTTTCCTTCCTGGGTGATTAACAATATCTGTGACAAAATAGTAATAAGAAGAAGAAATTAAAAACAAATATCATGGACTGGCAAAAGTATACTAAAAAAAATACAATTTCTTGTTTTCATAGACATGACTTGAGAGAGGCAGACACATCAGCTCTGACTCTCCTCTTCTCTTTCCCTTAGATAAGTCTCACATATTTTAATTATAGCCATTTTGTAAAAAGTCAAAGTTTTCTTTAAAAGCTGTATGTCCATTACCTGCACTAGTGCTCTAATGTTGGATGACCTTTCACTTGCACCAGGTCCTTGGTGTCTCTTACTTGCTGATGAAACCAGGGTGCTACGTTGACTAGCAAACACTGGATTTCTGGCACCAATTTTGCTACCTCTTGACACTGAGGCATTTTTACTCCGATTGGAATCATTTGCACGCCTGCAGATCAGCAGAGGTTTCTAAGTATTAATGATTTTCAACATGATAATACTTGCTCAAATTAGTCCAATCATTTCACATACACACAAGGCTAGAAAACAGATTAAAATTACAAACAAAATACTGATAAAACAAGTAAAATGTATAGTAAATGCAATTCTTGTGAATGGTGTGTGAGTGTAAGACTGATTTGGCTAAACAGAAAAGCATCTACAGATATTCTCCAAATATAAAAGTAAATGTTAAGACAACCTAGGTTTATAGGAATTCGGTGACCTGTGTCGCTAAATGTGCAACAGTGAAAAATGCATTCGGGATGGATCCATGTTTACGCATAAAAATTCTGAATGAACTACATTTTCTTAGCTCCTTCAAAAAGCGCCCACTTTTTGGTTGTCAGCTCTTTGTTGGTAAATTTCACAATCGCAGGTTGTTTTTTTCCTTCAGCTTTAGTGCTGCACTAAAACTGATCCACCTTACATTCCTGATTTTCTAAATAGGAACTGAAATTGGGACACTGAGAGGGTTGAGCTAAGTGTGTTTGTATGGGTATAATATATTAACATACTTTCTCACAGTAGCCTAACATCAGTGGCCAGAAATAACAATGTCAAGCTCACGGCTATGACAGGGTATTCTTTTGCTGGCTGCAGCATGCAAGAATTTGTCTTCAAACCTCCTCTTCCACATGTGGAAATATATTATTCCAAGGGACAACACATTTTCCCTTATCATTGGTAATCTGAGATTTCAGATGATGATATTAGCCAAAAATGGTGTGAGCATGCGTGTGTGTGCATGTGTGTGAATGTGCGTATGTGTGTGAATGTGCATATTATGTGAGTGTATATTGGAGGATGCTACTAATGTCCCTGATGGTACCTGCCCTATTTTTATTAGCCAAATACAAAACATTTTTCCTTAGGTATCATAACACAACAACATCAGAGGAAATGTGTGCTATCAGTGAAATAACAAAAGTAAATGAATAGAAATGGACCAATTCTGAAATCAATATTCACTCCACATCATTTGCGAGTTTCACAAAATTCACTGCTTACAAAATGATGGATCTACTCTTACTGCAGCATAACTGGCAGATCTTTCATCTAGGAAGTGGAAGTCTCAGATTTGGTTTTCACTTGTGCGCAGTGTGATAAGTCTCTGATAATTCTTGTTCTTATATTTCCTTTAATTCAGAACTCACTGATTTTTTTATCAAACTAGCTATCATACAGGTTATCACAATTTATGGATTCATTTTCAGATTGTTTAGCTCTGCTACATATGGCAAACTAAAATTTCAGGAACCAAATCTAACAAATTTATTCTTAATAAGATATTTCTGTCTTGGTGTGAGTTGGAATTGGCAGGTGAAGGACTCTAACTATATCAGGATACAAGACAGAAAAATTGGGAATGTGGATGCGTGGAAGGCATGACAATTTATTTGGCTTGTGTCAACACAGTTCAAAAACTCAAATCTTCATTATATAATATCCACATTCTCCAGACACTGCTGGAGTGGTTTCTGACAACTTGGATGTACCTGAATTTGTTAGGCGGATGTGCACTATGTCAATTACCGTCTAACTGTTTGCCTGGAAGGCTGAGATTTCAGATCCAGTTCTGGTTGCGTGTTCTTCCTTAGTCTCTCATATTCTGACTTATGTTGGTTTTTTTTTTGGGAAGGGGACATAACTTACAATTGATGCTATGGATTTTCTCATCAACATCTATCATGAATGTCCATCAGAAATGTTAATATCTATATTTTTTATTTGCTTTGTGAATGGTTGGAGGTAATAATTTGTTGGCTAGAAAACTCCCAGCCAACAATTCTATGTCCATCGCAGGA
This sequence comes from Onchidella celtica, assembly GCA_963931925.1. Lineage (NCBI taxonomy): Eukaryota > Metazoa > Mollusca > Gastropoda > Systellommatophora > Onchidiidae > Onchidella > Onchidella celtica. The sequence goes on from OZ007571.1 coordinate 17,353,629, forward strand.
ATGACCTCCAGTTTAGTCGTTGCTCAACCACAGGTCTGCTGGTTATGACATAAAAACAATTAAACAAAACAAAAAACCAGACTAAATTATACAAAAACAGTATTTCTACGAAAGTGTACAAAACACTCACAGGTGTTCCACATAAGGGTACTTCAGTGCATGGAGTATTGTTCACTGAGTATTTCCCAATCGTTTCCCATTCAAGTTGAACACAGATTTTAGTGTTTCATGCAATTTGGTACAGCAGAAATGTTTCTCCTTTCCTTAATTTATGTCAAATATTCTTTTATATAAAGCACAAAGAAGCAAACCCAAAATCAAGCTATAAGATCCTGATCTTATTCGCTGATGGAGCGTTTCTTGGTTTTGTGATGTCTACAATGGAAAACTTCCAACACATTCCGCAGTCTGCGATGGCGCAATGGCTAGTATCTGCGGTTATCAGTCGGAAACTATGGGTCCGGTCCGTATTGGGTTCAATCCCACGCCGGAGCATTCTTTTTTTTTTGAACCTAGGATTGCTCATTTTTGGGAAGAATTTTTTTTTTTTTATGATTTTGCAAAATTGATGTCGTGGGAAAATTGATCAATGTTACTAGTGTGCTCCAGATTACTTTATTCCTGTTCATTTTATTTATTCCTGTTCACTGACATAAAAAATGTAAATCAAATTTTAAACATGTAAATGATTTCTTTTTGTCAGTGTGAACTGAACAGCTCATCTCTCTCTAGGGTAACCTGGATCCATTTGTCATGTTTTGTTTTATTACTTTTTTTGTTTCCATGGAAGTTTAATTCATTTTTATATGCTCTGTCTGACTTTCTCTGTGATTTCACACCCAACAAAACTGGCTCATAATAATAATTCATCTAAAAAAATTTTTAAATCCTAGTCACAATTTTATACTCTGGAGCAAATCAACAATGATCAGTGGGGGAAAATGCAGAAAAAAGTGACCTAAAAAAAAGAAAGTCAGATCTTGCCAAGCCTCGAACCCCTCACCCCCCACCCCCAACTCAGCAGGCGAGTTTACTTCTGGCAGGTTTTTGGAATAGAAAAAAGGAATGAGTGGCAGTGGAGGACGAACTCTTCTGGCTTTCAGATTTCCCCTTCGACACGCTGTTTGTTTACACTGGTCCGTTTTTTAATGAGAAGTGATGCGCATCATTTGTTTTGGTCATATGATTGAGATGGACGCTCGCGTGCCTGCCGCTGGCCTCTCACTCGTCGAGCAAAGAAATTGTTTGTTTCAGCTTTTCAGCGTATGTATATGAAGTTAATCTGATCTTTCTAGACTTTTATCACTCGCTAAAATTCAGAGGGCTTTGGTTCTCGCCTGCTTATTATAGTATTTGAGCGATTTTGTATCCCATAGACAGCTCTCGCCATCAAAAATGTTTTGGTGAAAGTTTTATCGAAAGCCCTTTTAAGGAGCCCTTCCTAAATAAAAATCACAAACCCAAGCTCCATCCGCAAATAAGATTCTGATCTTATTTGCAGACATCTGCGAATAAGCGTAGCCAATTTTTTTGCTTTTTGAAAACCTAGGCACAGCCTTTTGTTGGCGCAGCGTGAGACAGCGGCATCACATGGTATAAGATCTGGGAAAGAGCTCTAACTACTTTGAACTCTTATAATTTTTTACACTGTTCCAATATTTTCTTTTGGTTTTCTGGTTGAAAGGTTAAGGGGTGAGGGTATAGGTTTATGGTTAAGGTAAAAAGTTCCATACGTTCCAACCACTCTGAACTCTTACAATTCTTTACTGATTGTCTCAATACTTTCTCTTTGTTTTCTGGTTGAAAAGTAAGGGCTGGGGTCAGGTAATTGATTTAGTTTAGGTTTCGGGGTAAGGACAATGTTAGAAATGGTGTAGAGAGAGGGATGACTGGGAGATCGGGGTCATATGGAACTCTTCCCCAGTTAGGGATTGTCTGGGTGGTCGGGACGTACGGAAATCTTCCCAAAGTCTGCATTCTTAGCCAGCAATAATATAGGCATTTATGTCTGCGACAAATTAGATCTAGAGTGGTGAGTCCGTCTAGATCTACTTGAGCCCACAAGTGGGGTTTCGCCAATGCAAGGGCAGAGCTGATGGCGACACATCTACTTATCAGTTATCCACCTTCGGCCCTCCGATTACAGTTATGTCAGTCATTCTTTCCAGTTACTTTGCCTACTTACCCTGGAGCCAAGAGCTTTTTGTGTTGTTTAGAACTTGACATTTTGAATGGTGTATTTCTGACTTCTGGGCGCTGTTATGTCTGAATTCATATTACACAGTTATCTCCTTTTCTCCGTGGCTTCATTGGTTGTCATGAGATACATGGCATGTTTGTTATATTACAGTTGATTGGCCAAAAGATATTTGACCAAAATTTTCTACGTCATTTATTTCGTCTTGCTGGACTAATAGGACATGGGCAACTAATTTATTACTTTATATTCTATATCATAATGTAAATATTAACGTAAAATGTTAAGATCAAAACAACAAATTAGTTATCAATTAAAAATATAGTCCCCCAATAGGATGGCTTGTTTCATGACGTGAGGGCGCCGATACAAATATTACGAGCCTCGTTTCGAAAGTCGGCGAACTTCGGTTAAAATGGCGGAGGTTGTAGCAGTTGTGAATTTGTTTGGGGGGAATTTCTGTCACTTCTTTCATGACAGAATTGGAAATGTTCAGCTTTGTGCACGGACGAAAAATGTTCAAATATTAACAGTGGCATTCTGTGAAAACATTACGTTGTTATTGTTGCAAACTGCATTTTTTGCTCTTAACTTTGGGTCCATGTAAAGGACCACGAAAACTATCGAAAATAGGTTGTTAAAGTGACATTATTGTCAACATACTCTTCTTCGTAAACTTCATTACTGAAGTAGGCTTTTAATTCAACGAGCCTCTCACTCTGTTTTTCTGCACAATCAAAATTAATACAAACTGAGGTTAAGGAATTAGTCGCAGTGACCGAAATATCGTATTCAGGGGAAAATGCAATGAATAACAGGTGGCAAGAGAAGGATAGTGCTTTTGTTACTGTATCTAGTCTAGACCGTCTAGAGATCTAGCGTCAAAAGATTAGGCCTACTTGTAGACAGACTAGATCTAGATCTAGAGGACCGAACTGTCCGATCCTTGAGATCTAGATCTAATTCTAGCCTATCATTCAAATTCGAGCTTGAGATAAGTCTGGGATTTAGACCGGTTTGGAAGAAAGTCCTGGAGGTTTGGTCAGGTTTCAACATTTTAACTCATAAGTACCTGCCTAATTCGCCGTTTGGCTAATTTCTGGTAGATCTAGTCTAGTCTAGATCTAGATCTAGCTAGTACATCCTGATGCCTGTTTCACCAGTCAGCGAATGTTGCATTGCACCTCTAAGTCACCGTTAATTGGGCTACAAAGTTAACTGTATACCGCAAGTAACTTCCGTTACCAACTGCTAGGACCGTTATGAACTTCTGCAATCAACATTCATTGCCTTTTGCAGTTATCAAGTGGTTGAAGCGAGATTTTTTGGTTCAGAATTGGAAAACGCAGTGTTTATTATGTATGAACCATATGTCAATCATGATGGTTCAGATTTGGGTGCAGAATTTGAAGCTAGTGATTTTTCCATAGCTCGACAAGTGCATAGGCATTGTCAAATTGATATGTAACGACGCGAGGGTCTAGTCAGTTTGTATCATCGAGGCCGTATACCGATGTTCGTCTGGGCAGTAGTCAGATTGACATATCAAGGAAAGCCGCCGGGGTAGCTATGTATTGTTTTCACTCGGGCTATGGAACACATTCGGAAGTCCTTCCATGAAAATGGTGCTACATCGCTTAGACCTTGCCACATTGTTATTAACTTGAGTTATGAGTTTTTGACTGGACCACTCCTTTTCGCCCTGGTGTGTCAAGACAGGATAGCATTCTATAGAATAGAATATATATATTATTAGTACTATTTCATAGGCAGGTTAAGTGTTAAAATTTTATATCCGAGAAGTACTTGTTACATTTCAGGTCCTCTTAGTGTTGTGTCTTACAACCCCAAAGTATTGATTAGGCCTACTGCTTTATGAAACTATACAGTACTAGTTAGCTGCAAATCGTTGATCACTATCATGTTAGATACTTTAATTTTTATCTCCCAAGGCAATAGTAAAATTTTTTGAAAGGGAATCGTTTTGTTTGTAGGCCTACCAACCATTTAGTTGATTTAGGATGTTAAGAGAAGCAAATTTTTTTTTTAATCCTGACCTCTATCCTTATCTGTAACGCTGCCTGTAACTTACAGTGTAAGTGTAATCATATATCCTAACAACTTTGAACTTTTTTTTTTTTAGTTAATAATAATAGAGAAAAGATTGTGTGGGGTTAAGATTTAGGATTTTAAGAAAAGATTTATGGTTTTGGGATAAGGATTTAACTAAAGTGGTTGGGAAGTATGGAACTCTTCCCCTCTTTGCATTTTACCCTAACAGAAAGAGTTGATCGGGACGTAGGAAACTGTATTGAAAATCGAAGTGTTTTTTATCCGTCGATATCGTCGGATAAAATTTGCCCAAGGATTTTTTTTTCGCTGTGGCTATTCTTACGGCAGCCTACCAACTTACCTAGGCTATATTAGTCCATTGTCAGATTGATATGTAACGACGTGAGGGTCTAGTCAGTTTGTATCATCGAGGCCGTAGGCCGATGTTCTTCTGGGCAGTAGTCAGACTGACATATCAGGGTGGGCCGCCGGGGTAGCTATGTATTGTTTTCACTCGGACTATAGAACGCATTCGGAAGTCCTTCTTAGAGTTAACGAGTGAAAACAATACATAGCTACCCCGGCGGCTCACCCTGATATGTCAATCTGACTACTGCCCAGACGAACATCGGCCTACGGCCTCGATGATACAAACTGACTAGACCCTCACGTCGTTACATATCAATCTGACAATGGACTAACAGTTGGTAGGCTGCCGTAAGAATAGCCACAGCGTTTTTTTTTTATCCGTCAACATAAATTCTGTATTTGCGAGTCATCTCCCCTGATTCTGACCCTTTCTCCGTCCTCCTCCCTTGTTCCGTACATCCACACGCAATCAACGTTCGTATTGGGCGAGTGTTGATAACGATATTGAAATTGGAGAGACTTGGAATTTTATTGATTTAATTTTAATGGATACATGGCATGCAAAGGTTCAGGTCTAATCCGTTGATATGGGTTTCTTGGTTTGGTCATGCTTATTTAGTAAGACTTTCCTCGCAATTGTTCAGGGCCCGTCAGGCAAGTGTCCACGGTTCGATTCTCAGCAAGGCAGGCAGGCTTTTTTTTTTTTTTTTAATAAGGCATCAATCTTTTTTTTTTTTTAATCCAATAACAATAAGGGAAGAAATCCAGTTTTGTTGAGTTTTTTTGGTATCTACACCTGTCAATCAGGGGACAGTGGTTTGATTCTCAGCCGGGGAGATTTTTTTTTTTTCTTTTTTTTTTTTTTTTTATCGGTAATCAATCTGTTTGGTAGATTATTAATTTTTTTTGTAATCCAACATTAGGAATAAATCCAGTTTGCTTGTCAAGTGTGTTTGTTGTTGTTGTTTGTCATTAGTCAACACCAATACCTGCAGATAAACCCGAGCTTTATACACTAATACTGTTAGCGGCCCAAGATCTGCCGATAGTGTTGCCGGATATACCGAAGTCCCGCCGATAATATTGACGGATAAAGCTGGGCAGTATCCGCCAATAATGTTGGCGGATAAAGCTGGGCAGTATCCGTCGATAATGTTGACGGGCAAGGGCAGCCATTGAAAATACTTGTGATCAGAGCTGGCCTATAGGCCTATGTGAGCAGTTGTAATAATAGACCTACAGGAATTTAATCGTTTTCAATTTGTGACAGAGTAGAGATGTAAAAAAAAAAAACAGGCACATTTCTATGGATCACTTTCTTGGTTTAAAGTGTTTTTAATTTATTTTTTTTTCTGATTTTATCACAGGTAGCCCGTTCTGACACTAGCAGCCCAGGTAAGACAAGTTTCAGTTATTTTATTGTGATGTTGTGATACAAATTTTTTGCTAAGGGTAACACTTACATTCCATTGTTTGTTGGCATCTAGTCTAAGCCCGAACTCCATCTTTATGTGTTTAACTCTTTCACATTTCTGCTCTGGCTTCTCGTGAGGTGCTTTAATGGCTGGCTACCTGGCCATCCTGATTTGTTTGTATTTTTTAGCCCTATGGCTGCCACTGTTGCGTGCCTTCATTAACATGGAAATTATACTATTATAGCCCCATGTCGCGTCTATGAATATGATAAAGATAAAGAATTTTGACATGCCTGTTGAGAAATTAACTTAAAGATTGAATCCATGCACATTGGCAATGTAAAATTTTGCTTTTGTGTTTGTGTGCGAAATGTTAAACAGCGATGCGTAACACTGAGACAGACAATAATACACAAATATTAACTTAAGACTGCACTTAAGTAGTTTCCACTGGCCTCAGGTTGGTGATTACCATGTACCTACTACACTGCCCACACAAAGGCACCATGCAGGTGCTCTACAAATGTGTGCTGACTGAATACATGAAGCAGGCTTAGTCTGAGTGAAGAACAGGCCTGTTCGGTGGCTGTCTATAGCCTAATACAATACATTATAATTACTTGTAGGTTTAAGTCATCAGACTGGGTCTGGGCATTTGAAGATTACTAGTCTGAGATCTTTGGTTTCTCAAGTCAGGGGCCTCAGTCTAGAGCTGTTCGCCCATTTTTTGAAGATTACTGGTGGTGTCATGTACTTTTTATAGCTATTCCTGTACTGTTCTTCCTTTCAAAATTGTTACAAAACTGTGGGACACCAGCCAGTTGGGTTCAACATGCGGCGGGCATCATAGACAGAAGCGGGGTTGAACAATCACTGGTCCAGATTTTAAGGCTGGGTTCAGCAAGATTTAACACACAAAAAAAATTTTTGTTTTTTTTTTTTGTTTGCAAATTAAGTGTGCACATTTTGTGGACAAATTGGAAAAGCAAGCTGTGTTTTTTTTTCTTAAAGGCAGAGTTCTTTTGTTTTCAACCTGCATATTTGTTTGGTACCTCTGAATGTTTTACCATTTTCTCAGATACCGACAAGGATTTTGATCCATCAGCTGATATGATGGTTCATGATTATGATGATGAAAGAACACTTGATGAAGAAGAGGCAATGACAAGTGGTGAAAGCTTCACAGGAGAACTGGATGATCTGCAGAAGGTATCATTACTATCAAGTAACATTTTGATTTTGTATGGTTTTACTATCATTATAAAAAGACACAAGATTTAGCACTTTCTCTTACCATCTGGCAGATCGGCGATGTTTACATAGCAATAATATTGTTAATCGCAGTAGCTACCCTTGTTGGCATGCACAGTTCATATTGTTTCTACTTCCTTCCAGAATAGTGGAAGCAAGTAAACAAATATTTTTTAGTCAATTAGCACCCAGGGATGGAAATTTCAGGAATTCCGGATTTTTAAAAATTTTCCTTCAATGGAAATTTGCCACCAGAAGAAAAAAAATCGGAGAGAAAATTTCCGGAACACCGCTGTTTATACCACGAGCAGAATATATTTTCAAATTGGTTGTTAAGCTTTAAAACTTTGAGCCGCCATTTTGAATATTTTATTTAATTCGGATATTCGCATTTTTTACCACAGCATTGTTGTACAGAAGACATTGTCTCTAGTAGTTTGCTGGTTGTTTTAGATCTAACAGTCTAATCTTTTGCCAAAATGTTGCCCTATGACCCTTCAGGATTTTTGGATACAAGTGGGAGTGTCCAGAAAATAGATGGTGGTATTATTAAGTAAGCAGAACTGGTCTTAGATAGAAGGTAAAGACGATGATAGTGATTTTGTAAGAACCGTAATTCAGACACTTAGAACTTCTGAACTTGGATTTCTGCCTGATATGCAACAAAGGCATGGGAAAAGAAGTTAATGTATGGAAGAACCAGAAAGACAGCTCTGACCGGTCATGTTGAATTGAAACAACATAAAAGACAAAGAAGCTGTGCGATGATACTGGCTACATGGCTCACGCTTCAGCAATGGAACCTTCATGAGCTCAGTTTCTTTCTTTTCTTCTTGTTTAGTTCTTACTTAATCCACGTCATGGCCCCTCCGTCTTATTACCAATTGTAAAATAACATAAGGAGAAGTGACACATGTTACTGTCAGCACAATCAAAAGTGTAAATAAGTGTTCTTTTCTTTCTTTCTTTTTTTTTAATTATGCACACTTTATAATTGCAAAAGCAAACCAAGCATTTTGATGACCAATTGGGAAAGGGGGAATGTCTCATGATGAGGGTAAATTCATTAAAGTTACAGATGTGGAAATTTTCACCCTCTCTGGGAGAGAGTGGAAATAAAAAAATCATGAACATTTAATTATATAAGCATTTTTTAAGAGAGCCTACATGCGGTAGGTAAATATCCTATTACTGATATTGTTAAACACAGTCCCCACTATTATATTGTCAAACCTCTTTCATGCTGTTTCTAGTTTGCTATATACATAGTGCAGGTTGTGCTGATCACAGTAGTTTTTGTTTGAATTTTAAAAATTGAATGATAAGTGCAAAAGTTATGACTCTTTACAGGTTTCGTAATGGCGCTTTGTGCTGCTGGTATTGCGTGATCTTATACAGTATCGACATTTTCCATCAATCTTATTGCGATTTTATCTTTGCCATGGCAGTTGCCATAAAATTTCCCTTCAGATTGCAAAGTTTAATAATCATATTCCTATAAATAAATGTGTTAATTTTTTAAAGCAAAATTCTAAAAAATGTTTTCCATGGCCATCTAAATAAATTACTATATAAGCTATATGATTGCGCAATCCAAAAATTTATTTTTTATTTCATTAATACTTACACATTACACATTGAATCTGCTTGATACTTTGCCACACTGTGGAGAAGGCCCATAGAAGTAGCGTGTAACTCAGTTCAGTCAAAAAGTGGAGATAGAACCATGTCACTCTAATGCAACGATTATATGAAGGTATCCAAATTTCATTAAAGGTAACCAAATTTCATTAAAGGTAGGACTGATTTATTCCTAGTCTATGTCATAACGCAAGAGGTTTAGAAAAAACTCAACGCACCGTATTTTTCTGTTCCTCTGTTCTCTCTCAGGAAAGTGAAATGCCTATTGAAGCTCTCCTTGCTCAGTATGCTGCTGGTGGAGGGCCTATGGAGGACTTGGACAATTCGCGATGTGCATCATCATCCTCCAGTAGCGAAGAAGAGATTTTGGAGAGTCAGAACCTGACGTTGGACAAAGAAGTTATTTCTCGTGACCTACTGAATAATGGTACAGGAGGAGAAGATCGAGATATAAGTGTGAATGAACTTATACAAAATGTCAGTCGTTCTCAGACAGAGAGACTATTACGGTGTAAGTGGATCCGAAAAACATTCAGTTTCCTGAATTTTTTTGTTTTAATTTGAAAATTTAAAATGTTCTGCTGACAGCTATGTAACAGCCCTGCCAATTTTTAATTGCAATCATCCCTGGATAATTCAGTCTTTGTAGGAGATGCTCACAAATCTAAAGCTATCAAGACCTCTTTACTGAAGATACAAGTATTGTGTTGAAGACAAGTCTGGCCTGTCAAATTAGTTTCGTTAATAAATTCATAGAAACAAAATTAGATTGCAGAATTAGTCTAGAAGTATATATGAAGTATTTGTAATATACTGAAATGACATATCCTTTTTTTTTTTTTTAAAGTAGTATGAATGATCTACTATGAAAAGTTTGGTTCATTTGATGCTTTTTGATGAGAAAGAATTTTGTTCTCTTTATTTTAGCCACTAGTCATCCTGAAAGTGATGATTCAGAGTCATCATCAGAAGATGAAAATTATGAGCCTGTTGAAGAGCACAAAAAGGTAATGATGTTGCATTATTGTCTAGTCAAGTGTTCTTACTTTCTTTTTTAGCTACAGTTGTAGTCATTTCTTTGTTATAAATCAAGTTGTCTGATTTATTAATCCTCACCCTGCTATTTGCTGCCCATGTTTCGCAAGTGCTCATGCCGCACGGGCGGCAAAAGTCGGCAAGGTCAAGCTGACCGGGCCACGCGCAAGCCATATTTTTACACATCAGGTCGCTGACCTTTTTGACACGTAGCCACCGCGTTATTGTTCACTGTATCAATTTCTACAAAATCAAAGGCTTTGTGACATGGACATGTTAATCAGTGAACCACTGGTCGGAATCACAAAGACTAAGCTTTCAAAGGCTCTCCCCACACTTTCAAAATCTACATGCGAACTGTTGCTCAACAACTTGGCAATATTATCTCATTTTCTCACAAGCTGACCACCATCTGGGGTTGTCTGTATCTAAGAACCAATCAGAAACAAGCTCTGAAATGATCTGTGCCCCAAATGCCCACATTAGTTTATTAGTATGTGTCAATCAGGATGAAACCATTTGTGTAGGGCTTGGGAGGGTGTGGCTGGTTATCATGCTTCGTTCTCACGAAAACTACAGCTGTCAGTTTGGAATCATAAGTCAGATCATCGGTTAGAGACTGACAGACTAAGGTTTTGCTGGTTAATTCATTATCAAGCGTAATAAGGCATAGCAGCGAATGTTTTCATACTGATCAATAAAAACCAAACTACGTGGGCAGCATATGTGGTCATCGTACAGCGGCACGGGTCGGTGACCCCAGATAAGATTCTCCATGAGTAAGGTCACTGACCGGGCAGTGGGCTTTACGGGTAGCGCGCAGGGTGAGTGTTAAGAATTGTGTGATGGCATGGTTTGGAAGATGAAGTTATGAAAAACAGCTCGTTCACACATAAAATGCACCAGAACATATTTGACTCATTAAGATTTTGCTTGATTTACCATGACATAATAAATTTACATGTCATGGAAATGATGCCAGAAAACAATTTTGTTTGTAAAATCAAGGTTTTGGCCCTTCATGTATACATTGCCTTGTTAGATTTTCAGAATCTGAATGTAAGATTAGAAGAGGTGTTAGACATCAGTTTCAGGATCTTCTTTTTTTTTATATGAATGGGTTATGAAAGGGCGGAACATAAGGGTCACTGATTGTACCACATGTAAATATTTTATCAGTTATTGGAGTCATGATAGGGGTGGGAAATGCTGATCTCTAATTTTTGGCAACTTTGTGCAAAATTTGTCTCATCCATCATTTCTTGATTCAAATTAACAGACAATTCAAGTAGGATCAGACTTTCAGGCTGTTATTCCAGTAGGCCTCTCTGCATATGGTGATGCCCCAGCATATGAAAATGAGGACCGACTGTTATGGGATCCCTCAAAAATCAAAGACGAAAATGGTGAGTGTATGTTATTGTTTTAGCTATATTCTTACCTGAAAAATTCTCCAGTTTCTATTCCAAAGGTGTAAGTACACCAATCCTCAGAAGAGTAATGATGAAGATTGTGCAAGTCATAAAATGTCATGAGATGAAGAGACACCAGCATACTTTGCAGTTTTCATATGAGATGGGAATGTTTTTGGATATTTTGTGCATTGTAAAATAGTCCTTGTTGTCTACAACTAATTGTGTATCAAAGAAAACGTGTCAGGAATGAGTGCCTCAAGAGGTGTCAGTATTTTTCAGATGTGATATACGTATTCACCAAGTGCAATTGATTCAGCAGGGCAGCTGAAATTGGAAGAGAATTTGACCTGTTTAGAGTGTTTATTAATATATTGGAAATAATTTTGCCCTTTGTTTCTTTTGCATGCTTTTGTCTTTCCTGATATGGCCAGCAGTTGGTTTCTTTTGCATTCATCAATTCTTGTAATTCAGCTTCTGTACCACTGATGTTTCATTTGTTAGATAAAGAAAAAATGTGAAAGATAAATTCTTTGGACTAGTTTTGTTTCTTTCTCCAACATAAGTTTCTAGCTATGGAGGTCATTGCACTTCTGTAAAAATTTATTACCCTGACAATTAATTTACTTTTTACTTCAAATACTCATTTCAGCTTTGAATGAGTACTTGTGCAATGTTCAACGAGAAATTGACAGAAAACTTCACACAGTATCCAGCATTCCTAGAGGCAAACACATTCGTGATGATGAACAGGTAATATTACAGTACATAACTTGTGTGTTCTCCAGGAACTGTACTTTCCATGCAGTTAGTAATCAGAGACCATTTCTATTATCTATTTAGTATCACCCATGCAGCTCATTTTTGACATTTTCGCGATGAAGTGGAAAGCAAATATATGAGAGGGCAAAAGAGAGAGTGTTATACCACAATCTGTGCCATGCACATGGGTTAAGCATCATCCTGAGCAGTCAGGTCAGGTTTAACATTAGTCAGACCAACAGGTGCTGCATGAGGAAAGTACAGCATTGCAGACACAACTGGGATTTGTGTCATGAAATGGGCGGAGGCTTAATAAATTATAGCATACTGTAGCCAAGATATAGCTGCAGCTGACAATGGCAGGCTGTTTTATCATCATTATATAAGGGAAGGAAGAAAATGGGAAATTTATGAAATTATGAATTTATTGGGGGGGGGGGTCTAAATTAAGTTTATTCCAAAGAATACTACTGATATGTGTTTGTGCTGACTGTAGTGTTTGCTGGATTTCATTTCACTTTGACCTATGCTACGAGAATTCACAAAAAATATTGTTGACTTTCAGACTGCGAAACAAAATTGTTGTATTTGTGAGAAGAAGGGAAAAATGGTTTACATATAATTTCTTCTGAAGTTTCTGGGCATTTAAGAGTTTCTGCAGTGTTGAACTTATTGTAACTTTGACATTGATGAAAGTGAGAGAAAGGAAGACTTCATATTTCTTTGCAGGCATTGTTTCTGTTACTGCAGTGTGATAACAATATAGAGGAAGCTGAAAGGAGAAGGAAAATGCAGGCTGTACCACCAACAGGTGAGTTTTTCCCCCCATGTCTTGTTCCAGGCAGGATAGTAATTTACCGTGGGGGAAGGGAGAGATGGGGGGAGAAAGAAGGTGGACAGAAGCCAGCTTATTCTGGGCATTGCCAGAGATATGCACCAGAAGACGGGGTGTATCCTTGTCATCCCCCCTTCCAATACAGTTGTGGAGATGATGTGAAAGTCTGTTCGCAGTTTGTTTAATAATATCCTTTACATCATCATGAGTAGTAATCAGTAATCCATTCAATTGTTCTTTTCTTTCAGATGTCATGAGTTTGTGGTCTGAAGATGAATGTCGCAATTTTGAAGATGGTTTGCGCTTGTATGGGAAAAACTTTCATGAAATTCATCATAACAAGGTAGGACTGCAGTGATCACATAAACTATTATAAGGGAGTGACTAGCTTCTCAAGATGAAATACATTATGGAGATGTATGACCTTGCTGAACTTTGGTATTTAGACATGTGTTGTTGATATAGATCATTCATTACCTTGTTTAGACCAGGTGTATTCGAACTTTCTAAAAGTATTGTTGCAGCACTCAAACATTGAAATGTTATGACATGGGATTGTTCATGTACTTTCAGACCTCCTCAATTAGAGTTGGCACAGATGTAACACATAATTGAAGAATGTGTCTTTGAAAAATTGACTGGGGCATGCCTAACTGGAGGTCACAGAATTCTCAGCCATTTATAAATACAGTGGAGTCCACGTAAATCGAACTTTGATGAACCAAATTTCTTTTAAATGGAAGTAATTTCAAAGTCTGTTTTTTTTACATTTTTTTTTTTCGTTATCTCTGTTATTCTTTCAAATGTAATTCGTATTCGAACTGACCAATTACCAATAATTCAAAGTCATCAAGCTCGCTCACCCCAATGCAACTTCGAATTTCCTGCCTGCTCAAAACTTTAGTACCCGTGATCCAGAGGCAGGAATGATTAGGTTAATGTGATGCAGCAAACAGGGCTGCAACAGGGCCTGAAATGGGAGGGGGAGGGTACGAGTATGGTATTGTTGCACTGCATAATGGTTATTCCTTGATTGAAATGCATATGAACATCATACATGAGGGAATGGCTTTATCAGTTGATGTCACGGTAGGCTTGCTACATGGTTCGTACATGTACCCTGCTTACACAATACACGCGTCAAAGTCAAGCAGCAGTTGTCCGGCCAGAAGTACTGCTGTACTAGACCTGAGCCATTCAATGCTGCTTTCTTGTTTTACAACTACAACATGGTCACTTCTAAAGAGAAAAATAATCGAAAGATCTTAGACACGTGCCTTTTTTTTTTTTTTTTTAAATGGGGGGGGGGGGGGGGCTGCAAGAAATTGATGTAATTACCTGTATGGTATTGGGCAAACAGCATAATACAGGGGTGTAAAAAACTTTCATATTTTGAGGGTAAATTCCTAGATCTGGAGCTAAATCTATCCTTATTTTTAGTTACTATTTAGTTACTAGATGAAGTTCCCGGCATGATCCGGGATAAACCTGTGAGCTCATCGTTCCATATCTCTGCTCCAGAAAGCTTTACATTATTATACTTTCTTACCACTACTACAGATTTCATGCGCACCAGAGCACTACACACTCATTTCTGGTAGGGAAATTGAGCGCACCGAACTGAATGCGTATGAATACATCGTTTCCGGTGCTGTGGGCTTACTACAGGGACCTAAAACATAGATCATTTACATTTTTACAACTTTTTATTTAAAAATACAGGTCCTGAAAGTTGAATCAACACAGTCGGTCGATACAAAAGCGACTGGGCTGGATAAGTTGACACTTTGGAAAATTAATTTTATGATTTTTGAAACTGTCACTTAGGCTGTAGCGCCGAGCAAAAAAAGGGTCAAAATTGCACCAAAATGAATTACTCCCGCCACTATTTTTTTTTTTATAATAATATTTCAGGTTGTTTTTGTTTCTTTATTTCAGGTTCTTTTTGTTTTCTTTATTCACTGATAATATATTTTTTCAACAGTAACAAATCGCAACCTAAAGACTACGAATGAAAACAGTTAATTTCACAACTACATTGATACTATTGTCGCGACCTTGGTTTGCGATTTGTACGGCGAATTTTCAGAGAAAAATTCTCTTACCCACGAAAATAGCCTAGGCCTAGCCAAGCGGGTAAAATATGCAGCCCCTGGCGTTTCATTTTCAGAGAATTTTTTCAAATGTCATTTACACCCTTGACAATAGTGGTTATTTCTCTGTTCAGAGGTAAATCGAAGTCTAATCCATTTCTGAACAACTTTGGATTATGCGGACTCCACTGGTGTAATTTAATTTATATTAAAAATTTCATGGGAAAGAAAGTGCAAGAGAATACCATTTCATGAAGTGGGGCAACTGGAGAAATCATACGCCATTGTCTTTTCACAGGTTCGGACAAGGTCTGTTTTTGAATTGGTCCACTTCTATTACTTATGGAAGAAAACGGAAAGGCATGATATATTTGCTGCTAAAACGCGGGCAGAGAAGCGGAAGTATTCACTCAATCCAGGTGTCACGTAAGTAGCCTTTACTGTCAATGTTATTTCTATAGTACATAGCTGGGTTTTTTTGGTTGTTGTTGTTTTTTTTTTTCAGAATTAGGAATTTTTCACTTCACTTCACCAGTAATACCTAATGCTGCTTTTTCATGCAAGTGGGCATGCTGTTAACCATCATCCCATGTTCAGCAGACTTATCCTGGCGCTAACCTCATTGGTTGGGTCCATTAGGTCATATTGAACACGAGTATCATGTTTGCTTTTCATACACAACACCATGAATGTGGCTGTGTAAACTTTGCAGCTGAAGTGGCAACTACACACTTAGATATTGTTACGACAAGATGCAAAGATACAAGTTTTATTGTTAAATAGTGCACAGCTGTTTAAATTACATCAAAAACGGTATTCTAGTTGCCGATTACTTTTCCTGCCAGCCACCCTCAATGTGGTCATAAATCACTTGACAGTCTTGTGCACATTTGTGACAGCAAGTTGCTGCCTGGCCAGACCTACGTAATATCAGGGATGTACATTTTCCGTCCTTTTCCATCCACAACACAATTGCTGATCCCGCCTTTTCTGTCTGAGATGCGATCGCTGACTGCCATCCGCCACTAGCACTAACACTGGCCGTCATCCTCAAATCAGTCGACTGTTCTTTAAAAATTTGGCAAACCGAGTAAGCTCCTAATCGTGATCTTTCTGCATAGATTTGTTGTTGTCTTTCACTTCTGTTGCCTAGTGGTGTAGCTCCACTGCCTGTAGCGATGTTTCACATGCGGTTTCCAACATGGAATTTGGTGGTGGTGATGCTGAAAAGCTTTGCTAGCTCTAGATTGAGATTTAAAAATTTTCCCAGAATGAATAAGTTCCCAATTTATCACTGAGTGCTATTGGCACAGATGGCGTGACTCTGAAGAAGTTCAGGTGGCAAGTGGCTAAGATTAGATTTAGAATCTAGACCTAGATCTATAGCAAATCGACATGGGACAACCCATACTATTAAGAAAACTGACAAAATCCAATGGAAAATGATTGTTCAAACTCAAATAACTCAGGATTGGTTAACTTCGCAATGATGCGGGCAAATGAGTTTTGAAATTTAACCTAGTCCTATTTCTCATACTGTGTGATAATTTCATTTCATATCTGAAATTTCTGAAAATATTGTGTAAATATATATGCCTTTACATGTCTATTACGGTATTCAATACATGATTACAATTCATAATATACATACACTGATGATTTATCACAAAATTAGTATGTGTTTATGAAAGTTTGGCCAGAGGAGCGGTTTGGTCATAAGACTGCTTTGATTACCGATAACAGACCGCGAGTCAAAAGCGGTAGATGGGCTTTGGGAAATCGACGTCTTGAATACAGGCCGCGGCTGGATCAGGTTACCAGTAGCGGAGTAGGCCATTCGACTAGGCTAGGCTACTAGAATAGGGCCTGTTAACAGCCACGAGTGGCTCTTAGTAAAGAATTTTCTGTTTACATGCCATTCAAAACAATATTTAACCCCTTCCCCAAGAGGTCTTGACATTTTTGTCCTTGGGTTAATTAAATCTAATTCCCAATACCATCAACAATTAAGCAAGGCAAGTAACTCACATTATCATGTAGCAATGCCCACGAAAAAAAAAAAATTTCAGATTAGCTGTCTTTGAATGAGTACAGTGTAAAGAACTCTCTATTCTGAACATCATGGTTTTGAAATTTTCAAAATCCATCCATAAATTAAAAAGTTACGAATTTTTAAAGATCGAAGAATTTGGGATATACCTTGTATGGGAAAATATTCCCAGAAAATGGACCCATCTGCGACTATTTTTCTCAGAAAATTGATATCTCAGTCATAAATGGAGATATACAATTGAAACTTGGCAGTCTGGTATTTTTAGTTGCAGAAACTAAATCCACAGTCAGAATAATGATATCTTCTATAGTTTTTGGGGTAAATCATAAAAATATGGTCATAAATTAGTCTCCAGCCCGCAACATATTTTTTTCAGATTTACGACCATATCTTGGTACTCCATGGACAGATTAGAATAAAACTTGGCAACCGGTTGTATTTTTGCAATAATAATAATAATGGATTATTATTATCATTTTTGCAAGCAGAATCTTATGCTGCAGAGAAATTACGATAGATCTAGCTCAAATACTTTTTGAGCTATGAGTAAAAATACGGTTTTGGAATTACGAACGAACATGAACAAACAGAGAGGAATTCAGTCTTTGCTCTTACAAGAGCCACAGACAGAGAGGGGTTATCGATCTATGTGACCAGCACATTTGCTATTTATCCTGGCAATTTATTGTTCTCTTTCAAAAGATCAGTGACAAAACCGTTTCTTGTAGTGTGGGTCTGGCTGACCGTACATCGTAACATTGTCAATAAACTAGACTAGATCTATCTCTCACCGAGCGGCTGTAAGTGGAGATAAAATTAAAAAACGAGAAATGTTGTTTATAAGATTTATCTTATAAGATTATTCCTTATAAGGAATTAAGACTGCTTACTTCATAACTGTGTAGTTCATTTTCAAATACCCGATTTTAATGCTAAAATGTATGGAAGTTAAAGGAAATTGTATGCCAAAGACAGAAACGAATAGCCCCTGTAAACAATGTGGTCGAGTGCATTTGCCAACGGGAGGAGAAAGTTACAAACTCATTGAATACGGTCTCGATAAATTTCTTGTTCCACCTTTCAGAGATGCCAAGTGTCCCGCATTTTGCGGGACATCATCATCATCATCATTGCCTTTCTCACCCTGGATCAGGGTATAGGCCACCAACAAACACTTTCCATCCCTCTCTATCATGGGCCAGTCTCTTTACATTATTCCAAGTCTTTCCGCTTCGTTGCACATCATTTTCTCTGGCTCTTCTCCACGTTCCGCGCGGCCTTCCTCTTGATCTCTTGCCCTGGGGATTCCAATCCAATACCTTCTTCGTGATGCTGTTTCCTGGCCTCCTGAGAGTGTGGCCGATCCATCTCCATCGCCTCCTACCAATTTCCTCTCTGACTGGGCTCTGTCTTGTTCTTTTCCATACAATTTCATTGCTGACCTTGTCTGTCCATCTGATCTTAAGTAGCTTCCTCAAACATCTGTTGATGAAAACTTGGATTCTTTTTATGCAGGCCTGGGACGCATTCCAAGTCTCACATCCATACAACAGGACTGACTTCACGTTCGAGTTGAATATCCTCAGCTTTGTTTTTAGAGATATATCCTTGGTTCTCCAAATCTTGCTTAAGGACGTGAAAGCTGCCTGTGCCTTTCCAATTCGTGCTTTGACTTCTGCCTCTGTTCCTCCCTTATTGTCAATGATACTACCAAGATAGCAGAAGGACTCTACATCTTCCAGTGGTTGATCTCCTACTCTGACTTGTGCGCTTGGGGGTGCAACAATTTTTAGGACCTTCGACTTCGCAGGATGTATCCTCAATTTTGCGGGACAGCCCCGCATTTAAGGCCTTTGTCCCGCCCGCAGAGTAGCCCGTCCCGCAAATTAGGGGAAAATAGTAATAATGAATTGTTTCAAAACCATCCGATCGATCCCACTTTTTAACAACGAAACTACCGACTCTTTCATGCAAAGAATCACAATGGCTTACTTTCAGTTTCACACTTCCGGAACGTGGCTTGGTGCGCACTTGCTACTTCCGCTAATGAGCCAAACAGACGCTTTGCTCTGTGAGACTGACGATTTGTTGAGCATTTTATCCAAGCCATCATCATGTCTTTGATTGTTCTCAACATCATTTTCCCCTGTGGATTTGGGGGGCCTCACGCTGAAATTCCAGATTGCCACGATCAAAGACAGAAATGATGTAGATCTACTCTAGATCTAGTTATCTAGAGTAGTAGAGATCTAGATCTAGATCTAGTTTTAAAGTACAGCACATGCAGCTTCATAGACTTCTAAGACTTCAAGTTCTGGTACACATTCCTCTTCCTGTTGTGGGTGCCCTCTCTACTAGCCATATTTCTGGCTGTCTTTCTCTCCTCTTCACATCACATTCTGTCTTGAGGTATTGTGTGAGTGGCTCTCATACTTGACTTACAAGATTGTTTTAAAATAAATGTTTGTAGTGTATTATTTATGTTGCGTGCATAGACCCCCTAGATGTGTCCCTCAAAATCTTGGTTTGTCCCTCAAAATCATGATTCTTGTCCCTCATTTTGATTTCTTCGGGTTGGCATCTCTGCACCTTTGTTGGCTTGATATTTTTTTGAGAAATGTTTCAATTCAATGTAAATCAAACAAAACACATGCGTTAAAGACAAATTTGCGCTGAAAAAATACATTAAGATCAATAAAAACCCCGTAACGTGGAGCTGTCAACCCCCAGTATAAATTACCAGAGGAATAGAGCTGTTAGACGTACTTGAACTCTGCTGTGACCTGAGTAATCTAGGTGACCAAACAAATGGCGCCCAGCGATCACGCACTCGTAGGCTGCTAGCGGAACTCTGACCCGCATGTTGGGGGCCACTGAATGACATAATCCATGCCGTGGGTAGTTGGATATTTTGAATTGGTACATAAAAACGGCTGGACATATAAATTTGAAATTTGGACACAGTATAGAAAAGAGATGCTTAACTTACCTTTTCGGCGTTGGTGCAACAGCTTGGCGTACTTTGCGAAACGCAAATAAAACTTGCACGTTCACACGGATTTCGACCAGTTCCAAAAATAGCAGAATCGCCAACGTTCACATGTGGTTAGTTTATCCTATTTTCTGATTGGTTGCCAAGTTTCATTGAGCTTCATCTATAAATAACTTCGTAGTAATATTTAGAAGACAGGCACCTCAGATCCAAGATGGTCCAGAAAATCCCCGGCCGGCGGTGACCTGTTTTTGACTCGCGGCGCAGCGAGCGATGGGCATTGCTATATCATGACATTCGCTTCTCCCTCCTCCACTATTACTGAACTTCCATTTTAGTTTGTAAGCACTGCCTTCTTTCTTAAATGACTTTGGAAAGAGATTGGATTTCCAGCCCTTAAGTTATAAAGCAGTGAAATCAAAGCAACGGGATATCTCTCATTGCCTCATCAAATAAAAACGACCACCAATAAAGTGGGTAATTTTCTCCCAGTTTTGCCGGAAGAAAAAGCTACCAACAGACTCCTTTATGCAGCTTTTTCCCTGGTTTTATATCGGAATTCATCACTATTCATAGAGTGGTTAATCAAAAGAAAGCAGAAGGCATAGAGGATTTTTCTTTTTTCATAAGGAAGAAGACGAAAGTGTGGTCTAAAGTCACATATATTGCTTTTTTTTTTTTTTGTTTCAGTATTTAGAAGTCTAGTTGCAACGAACATCTGAAAACGCTATTTACAATGCGAAGGCTCGTGGCACTTTTTTCTTTATTTGTGGCGAACCAATTCCATGTTTAGGCCATCAGAAGTGTCTTGTTCAAAATGGTGTGTCATCAGCAGACAATGAGTGAATGAATTTTCATGTTTTTACTGACATGAAGGTATCTTGTTTGAAGAATATAGCAGAATTTTTAACATTCACCTTTCTATTTTCAGTGATCATATGGACCGTTTTCTAGAAGAGCAAGAAGTAGAACTTAATCAACTGATGGCACCACAGTCATCTGAGGCCAAGTCAGAGGCAGCAGAAGATGATCATGTGAGGCATACCATGGGCATTTTTAACACTGGCAAAACTACCATCATGTCCCCGCCTCGACACTTTGAGAGGAGCTTTGTGAAGGGCGAGCATCTGGGGCCTTCAAAACGAATACATCATCACCATCACCACCACCATCACCATCACCATGGTGAAGTCAATGGCAGCAGTTGTCCTACTGATAACCCAGAGCATTCTTCACCCAAAAAATTGAAGGTGGACAGTACTGTGTCTTCATCAGACCAACACTCTCCAAAGAGACAGAAAGTGAATGAACATTCACAAGAACCACCTCCCCAAAAGCAGGACAGTAATAGCACATCACCCCTACCCTCATCGTCTTTACCTCCACCCACACTATGTGACAAAAACCCCACCAAACCAGAGAGTGCTTCAGAAAAAGGAAGTGAACCTAAGCATATAGGAGGAAGCAGCGGAGCCTCCGCTAGCCAGGCAGCAGGGAGGGTACTTAGTCCTGACAATAGCATCACCAGTTCCAAGACTGAAGGTTCGGTTTTAGCGGAGAAGTCACCGGTTGGAGAGAAGCCTAGCCTGCGTGCAGACTCACCAAGCAAGGCTGGAGGAATAACAGCAGTAGTCAGTAGCAAATCTTTGAGTGGATCAGGAGACTCACTCACTTCAGAAATTACTCACTGTATTGGAAAACCAGTGGCGGCAGAGTCAGCAGTCCAATGAAATATGCCATGATACATATTTATTTTATTCCTTTCTTGAATTCACCCCACTGCTTTTTGATAGCTATGTTATTTTTCACATTTTTAAACATGGCTAGGTTAATTTAATAAGGATTTAAAATTATTCCAGAGATAGTGTTTCATCAGCAGAATGCAGTGGTTTTTTTAAACGTTTGATTTGCAAATTTCTGTTTTAAATAAGACAGTGATATTTGAGAGACATGCTTCCTACTCACACTTGTCACAAAACATCTTAAATGACAGTGAAGGGTAGCAGTAGCAGAAAAAAGAGAAAAATTTTGATTTGTCATCAGCATGAAGTTTTGTTTGTTTTCAAAACCTGTCATTACTCATCTTCAGTAGCAATATTTGTCAGTCATTTTCATTCTTAAAAATCCTTCATAAATGCCATAAGATTTGACAAAACGGGTATCAAACATACTATCAAGGTTTTTCATATTGGCATGTAGGCAGAATTTTTCATTACAACCTGAGTAATGGGGAGATTGTGGCTTGCAGGGGTGATCTCTTGATCATTATTCATTGTAAATCCCTGCATCATGTGTCTGTTTCTCTGTGTTCATTATTTTGTGCAAATTCTCATTGCATTTATATCTCTTATTAGTGGTATGGCCTTGTCCAGAATACTTTTGTGGATGAGATTGAGAATTACTATTTTTTTCGTCAGCAGTAAAATAACATTGATATTCTGTCAACATTAAAATCCCTGACTCACAAGAGTTATGAACTGAGATTTTCAGCTTTTTTTTTGTTGTTGTTTGTAATGAAATGTTTCTTTCTCTTACATATGTAATGATGATGGCCAGGATGACAAGTAGACTACAACACGAAATGGAAATCTGTCGCTGACAGGCACTTTGTTGGTTTTATTTGTTTTTGTTTTGTTGTTTTCTAACCCATTTAACCCCAGGCCTTCCGAAAGTTCTTGCTCTGCATGTCCAGCAAAGGGAAATAATTCTGCATTAGTCTTAAGTATCTTAAAACAATCATAACAACTGATTTTAATATTTTGATGAAATCAATTGTTCAATCACAAGTGGTTGCTGTATGTGCAAGTTGATAAACGAATGCAATGTGATGTTGTTCATAGTGTTATAACAGAAGAAATGTGGAAAAACATTAAAACTGAACTTTTTATATCTTGTGCTCACTTTTATTGTTTTCATGACTGGGTGTGTCAGAGATGAAATGGTGCAAAACACTGTCCTCTGCTTAGGTGGACAGCCTAAGACTGTAAGAGGACAGCCATTGGTGGTTCAGCTGCCCTTTTGGAAGAAGTTAGCCACTTGTTCCTCAAACACTCAATGCGTGAATATCTCTCTCTCTTCCCCCCCCCCCCCCCCCCCCCCCCAAGATGCATACAAAAGATTGTCTTGTTGCAGGAGACCCCGATGAAGATAAGCAAATGGAATGGTTTGAAAGTGTGGACAGACCTGCAGTGTAACAAACATTTTTCCCCAGTTCAAACTGTGATGTAGGCTTAGCTGGAGAAGTAACTTTTTTTTGACAGCAATGGAATTGAATTATATATTATGTTACCTCTTAAGTAAAGAAATTGAATACAATACTACTAAGTTTCACATAATCATTTGATAGAAAGGGTCAAAAATGGGTGGTTGTGGAAAAATGCTTTTTTTTTTCCTCGCAACAGAACGTCAAATACATGGAAATCAGTTGTGGTTTGCCTAGTTATTTTTGTATTTGGATTTGTTATCTGATGTGTTTGTATGTTCCTATTGATGACACCTTGGTAGGTTGTAGTCAGGAGCACTTTAAAATGTTCTGATGAAATGGCATGGTAATTGACCTACAGATTTGTTTGTTATTAATCAATTCAGCAGCATGCATATATGTTTATCAATTGGCTTACATGATATGATTAAAATTCTCACGCTGACTGACAAGAAACAGAACCGGTTATGAAGTTTCAATTACCAGGAATCAAATCAGTAATATTACCTGTAGTGAGCCATTCGTTTGCTCTAGGGAATGTTAATTTTTTTCATGATGTCACTGGAGAACTGGTAATCGATGTGTTGTTTTCATGCAGCACTGGATTGGTAACAAAGTGTAGTGCGGGAATTTAGTGTTAGCCAAAATGAAAGCCAGAAAATAGAACCCACAGGAAAGATTTACATTTTTTTTTCATTGTACTGGTAATGATGTGAAACCCATTCATATGAACAGGTTTAAATACTTCAGCAGCATTAAAAAATGGAGCTTTACAAGCCAGAGTAGAATGCAAAGACAAAATCATTTCAACATTTACAGCTAACTGGCAAGATTTATTGAGCACCAAGAGTTTTGTTCAATGAACACCCATTAGCAACATGTCATCTCAATCCTCCTGTGAAGAAGTAGTTCAATAATTTGGGCATTTTGAGGTTTATTCCTCGGTCACATAAGTACACTTTTATGGTGTCTATTTTGCCCCCAAGCATATTTCACTTCTTCATATCAGATTTCAGTGAGATCCATTCAGTGATTTTGAGCCTGTTGATAACAAAGGGATTTTCTTGTGTTTTTATGTAATAAGACTTTTTCCCCCTTACTTCTGGCACAGGATTTATTGGCATTTGAAACTGATTTGAGTGTTTTGTTTGCTTGGTATGATGCACACTTTCAGGAATGGTTTTACCCTGCAAGCATAGATTGACATATCATGTGTTTGTAACTTCTACAGATATTATCTGACAAGGATCATAAGATTAATACTTTATGCTGTGAATTTTTTCTTCACAAAAAACATCTTGCAAAAGGAAATAGAAAAAATGCCTATGTGTACTCATCTAAACTACTATCATTTCATACGTGTAAGGACTATGTTGGCACATGTGCCTTTTATAAAGCTGCATTGTATTTTTGGCAAATTATATTTCCTGTATCTCATAGTGGTCATTTTGTTCCAAAATTTACAGAGGGCTGCACACAAAATAGTTCATTCAGTTATTGATCAGAATTCAAGGCTGTGATGAAAGTTTCCAATTTTAAAAAAATTACTATTGGCAAGTAACCATCATTTCTCTTAACGTTAACCCTGCGACCATGGATGAAAGTTTGCCGGAAAAATTGGGGCCGTCGGGCATCATGCCGGAAACCATCCAGGAAAGCTTCTTGTTATTTCTTGTGTTCGTACATCATTTTTGACACCATGGAGGGACAACAACCACCTTTGTAAAGCAAACCACTGACAAAACACACATTCAAACACTGTTTTACAGATAAAAGAATTGCTTGATGCATGAATTTGACTTGCACAACAATTTACAGTTAAAAATTTAACACAAGTTGTGGGTCAAATGACATACATAACAACCGACCTCCATTGACACTAGAATTTGATAACATAATTTCAGTAAAAAAAAACCTGCAAGCAAGCAATGACTGAAACAAAAACAAAAAGATGTTAACATAGTAATGGTTTATGACAACTTGGAGTGAACTCAGTGACCAATAAATGCGATTGAAACATTCTTGTTACGTACATCATTGTTGACACCAAAATGTACTCTTCCTTTATAACTCATAAGTTTGCCTCAATTTGACACTAGATCTATCTATAAAAATAAAAAATTTTTCTTCATTCAACAATACTTTAAACTTGTGTAGAAACTGTTACTACTAGCACTAGATTTCCACATGTTGTCGCACTCTCCCGTTACGGACATAAAATTGACCCAGACAACTTTACGTACATCATTTGACTTCAAAGCACTAGATCTAGATCTAGCTGTCAAATTTTAAGATAAATTGTATTTTCTGTATTCCTTAGCAAGGGCCTAATGCTGCAATCATGCCTCAGTGTTTGCCTTGATCACTGATGTATGTTTGGAGCAATACGTTTCCATAACTTGCAACTGAAGAGCAAAAGTGAGTTTAAAAAAACATTACAAACGTCAGCACATTCCCGTTACGTTACGAACGTCACATGCTCTTTGAACTTTGACACGAACACAGAGGTTTTAATAATTTATAATAACACATTAACTTATCACTGTGAGTAAATGTAAATTCGTTTTCTGGTAACATCAAGCTACAGGTGACAAACGCTCTGTCCAAGCGGGCCGCGTTGTGTGGAGATCCACCACAATGTTACGAACGTCAAAATTGACCCGGGGGAGTAATGAGCTATTTATAAAGCTCGTTTTGCAAAACTGCAACCGGAGTTATAAACGTAACTTAAGATTTCGTTGCAGCAGAAAGTAAACGATAAAATTCTATGACGAAGATGTATTCGTAGTGGGTAACAGTCAAATCGGCGCTCCGATTCAGAATCCGTATTTTTGACACAATGAAAGACGTACATAACGGACATTTTCTTTTAGGTTTAGCGATGAGATTTAATGTTTTCCAAGTAATTTTCGGGTTTGCAGCTGTAGATGCACCATTCATTTATGAGCACAACATAAAAAACATGAGGTGAAGACACCCACTCATCCGATGTTTAGGTTTTCAGTAGACCACCTCTGACGTGTCCGTTTTCACTAACCGATTTTTCACCATATTTTCGGACTCAAATTAATTTTTCTGCACAGTTACATGATCTTTCGCTGCAATGTTGTGTTTCCTGTTAGATCTATCATTTCTTATCAAATATAAACAAAGAGAAACTAAAGTGGTGACATCTGTGTCATATAATTAGAGAAATCCCAAAGGCATGTGTGATTGACCCAATTTTTGGCATTTGACCATATGTCACCCTTCGCAGGGTGAGGGTTAAGATTTTCTGGCTCGCAGGAAAGAATAGTTGTTGTCGTCAATGTCAAATTTGAGAAGCTACAGCACTTTTTAATTTCTGAAGTTGTTTGAAAGAAAAAAAAAAGAAAAAAAGTACCTATCTCAACATGATGTTGGTTTCGCAAGAAAGATGGCCTGTAAATTAATATAAGCCTGTAGCTTATTTTTGGAATACAATTCCACCACAAAGGTCGGGGGGCTGACATTTCCAGGGTTTCATCTTTACCACGGATTGCTTGGCAGCGACTATCCAATTTCAGTATCTTTTAAAAATTGGTCCCATGATGATATTTTGTCCTGTAATGTTTGTGGGCTACACATTTCTTCTAATGACTACATATAAACAACAAACATATATATATTTCGACAATTGCAACAAGGCAATGTTTTTGCTACAAACATGGGAGTGAAGTCCTTTTTTACAAAGTTTATAAGCCTAGCCCTAGCAATATCCCTTCACAGTGAGTGATGAGTTTAACAAACTGGCTACACAGCTTTTCCCTGACTCTTCTGTAACTATTTATCTCATACTTACTATTTTCCTCTTCCCATTTTTCTAAAGTATCTTATAAATATTTACTAAACAGTCATGTCTTTGAAAAAATGTCCCTGACAGGGTTAAGAATAAGATGGCTAGCAAGTCTGTAATTTCATGATTTTAGTTATGTTTATTCCACATTTTGCACAACTGAAAAATTTGACATTAAAAATTTGTGGCTTTAGTATTATGATAAAGAGTTAGTATAAATCGTAACTGTGAAACTGCTCGATAAGTGCCACATTTTAAACAAGTGTCAGAGTGTGCATTTGCTAGAGCTCTTCTAGATATGTTAAGATCTTCAGTTTTTTTTTCAGAAAATGGAGATGGAACAAACAAAAACTAAGGTTGCAATTTGTATGTACTAGCCAGGTTTTAAGGGCCATTTACACGCGCAGATGAATCGGAACCGATGTATCGCTCACAAGATCTGTCAATTTTTTCTGCCCTGTGTATCGTGCTTACACGTAACGATCTGTCGTTCAATTTAGGAAGCGACGTCGCGACTTCCTTATAACTGGATTTGGTTTCGCTCTTGAATCAGAAAGCCACAATGTCTCACTGCGAGGACTACGTAGATGATTTGCTTGCTCTATGGTGGCTTGTAGACAACAAAAGACGAAGAAAAAGAAAAGAAGCTGATTTAGCAAATTTTTTCCTGACAGAGATATCCCCGTCCCATCCCATTCAAGACAAAAGTAACAAAAAGAAAACATTGAAGTCTATATTGCACAAAAATGCACAAGGGCAAATTGTATTTCTTTAATAATGCATCAAATCGAGTTCCACGCAACCCATTTTGCTAATTTTGGGGCGCTGATTCCGAAAATGCAATTAGTTTTGGGCTGTGATAAGTATTTCAATATTTTTAACACTAAAATTTTGTCTCCCGCGGTGTCAAACTTCAAAGGAATTCTCATTTCCTGCCCGCCACTCCAAAAATCGTACGAAAATATCAGGCAGCGCCTGATGTTTTCCGATTCGTCTGTGAACCCATTAAATAGTAGGAGATTTCGCATTTACACGTAATGATTCCTCGTAAGACGACAGATCGCTTCATTTTTTAACGATTTATCTGTGCGTGTAAATGGCCCTTTAAGGATTTCTCAGCGAGACCCCTGATACATGGAAGTGGCAAAACTTGATATTCTTTTGTGCCCGTGTTTTTCATAATCCCAAATGGCAGAGGAAAAACATCCTACAACCTGGTTATTCCAGATCAATGGCATATTCAAATGCACATCTTCCAGACCATTTTACTGTGACGCTAAGCAGACAATACAGTGCTATGCATTTGCTGTTTGAAGATAACCACAAGAAAATTATTATTAGATACTAATAAAAATCATAGTGATATTAAAATCAAGATAAAAGTTTATTGATATGGTTGCATAAGTTGATTTGATGGATTTTTACTTGGTGCTTGTTTACTTATTTAGTCCCTTGGACATTGACTTAACCCTTTCATGTTTAACCTGGCTGAACCTGGCCGCACCTGGTTTTATGTGATGCCGCCATGCGTTCAACCTGGCCGTATCCGGCTGGCCAGTGTCCCCAGTTTTGTATCGATTTTGAAAGGAAGAACAGTGCATGAATAGCTATAAATAGTAAATGCTATCACCAGGTAATCTTCAGATACCCACTGACCCAGTAATGTATTGTATTACACATGGTCATCCATCAGGCCTGTTCCTCTCTCTAAGCCTACATCATGTATTGGTCAGCAGACACAAGTTTGTAGTACATAGTACATGCATGTACTAGGGTAGTGCCTTTGTGTGGGTAGTGATGTATGCTTGGATAACATACGGGATGGGATGCGATAGGGTGTATTACATGTATTGTCCATCTGTCTCAGTGGTAGTGTCACACATCCCCCGTTCAGCATTTCACATTCACAAAACAAGCAGATTTTGGCATTCCGATGTAAATAGGCTCATCTTTTAGTTCATTCATTTCTAAATATGTCAAAATTCATTATCATAGATGCGACACGGGGGCTACAATTTCCAATTTAGTGAAGGCACGCAGCAGCGGCAGCCATAGGGCTGAAAATATAAACAAATGGGAGCGGTTGCATAGCCAGGAAGTCGGCCATTAGAGAGCTTCACAAGTAGCCAGAATAGAAACACGAAAGGGTTAAGCAGTGTGGACTGTAGATGTTTCTTGGATAGGCATTCACTCGACCGTGTGCACTTGTTTCTGGTAAAATGCCATCATCCAGCTATGAGACACAAGTGGCAGAGAGAGCTTTTCACCAGTTTAAAAGCTAGTTTAACCATGTATTGGAAAGCAGAGGCCAATGCTTCAACTTGTTACTACATGTTCTTGTTACTGACTTGTGGCAAAAAAGCATTATTGATAAATATTTTAAAGTTCATTTAATCCCTCTGATTTTTAACATAGATTTTTAATTTTCAAGGGCTGTATGATGAGTAGTGAAATGATTGAAGTACATATGGTCATGTAAATCTGCGGTACGCCCATGTTGGACGAAGCAACGCTTGTCAGTGTAAATAAAAACTGATTATTATCAGTGTTGTCACATTTGATTGTATATCTAGAGACGAGTGAAAGGAAAATCGTTGTATTCAGTTCATGTGTGTGTGTGTGTGTTTTTTTTTGCCAATGGTTTGTCTTTACTGATGGAAGGCAATTTTGGAGGGTGTATTCTGTGGGATGTCCAGGTTCGATAGTTGTGGCCAGGGAAATGAAATAATTTTACTCTGGTTATGTAATGTACCTTTGTAAAGTCAAGATGTTTATAATAGTTTGGGATTTTGTTTTTTTTTTTCATTAACAGCATTATATCTGAAAGTGTTTTCTTTGTCAGAACTTGTGTTGGATCATAAGACGTAACTGCTCTGGAGAGGTAGATAGGTAACAGTTTGGGTTGAATGGAGGTGGAACTCAGGATATGAAAACTAATAATTTTGTTCATTAATTCATAAGTCAATTTTGTTGTCATAGCTCATGAAGCTGTGCTGCAGGGGCCCTACCAGTATCAATGTGGAGTGAAAGGAAATAGCAATATAATAGTAAACTGTTTATTAGTGCTTTGGTGGCATTGAAATGGTCACAAAAATAATGCTTCTATTTTCAGTTTAGGGAAGAATTGGAAGCAGAAAGCCAGCCTGGACGTGTGAACAAAACCCAATTACTTTCAGTTCAACCTAAAATGATAGCAAAGAAATTTAGATGTCCAGTTACATAACGTTTCTTTATTGCCCAGTTACGCAAAAACTTACAATTTTCATGAATTCAAATATTTCACTTCCCTGTATATTAACCGGTGTGTAAACAAGTGCAGGTGTTGTGTGTTTTGAAAACTGCAGTTTTCTTTAAAATTCTGATTATCATAGTGAAAGACAGAGAATGTGTTTTGTAGGATTGTTTCATTTCATAAGCTCATTTGTCCATATTGGTTTTTCCCTTTATGGTTGTTAGTGTCATTTGTTCCATTCAATTCATCTCTCATCCTTGCATATATTAAATTATTTTGTAGATATCTTTCATAATAAACATTTTATGAATTAATGAGGGTCAGATGTTTGTTGTTTTTTTTTTGATAGTTTGGTAGGATACACGTAATCTAGCATAAAACTGCTGAAAGTAACAAACCCACATTTTTAATGCAGAAATTAGCTCACAATGTTTGTGTAGGAAGTTTTCAGATCTAGTTATGAATAACAAAGATAATTACAACATAGCAAAGACATCAAGATTTCAAAATAAAAATATAAACATAATGAATATCGTGAAGAACATAATAATACATGTATATTGTGCTGGTAACTAGGGTATGAAGCATTCTTCAGCCCACTTTCCACATTCAAGGATACTATACATGTCGATTATGAGAATGCTGGTGATCACTGGCCATGGGTCTGGTTAAAACAAAACATTATATCCATAGTTTCTTTTTCTTTCAATCTCACTGTGCCAATTTGTTCAGGCCTGCTGCTGACATATCAAACATTAAAGCTGGAAAAATATTTAATGATACTCAATCAAGAAGTTGCAGCATCATGCATCAAATACATAACATTACCATGAATTCATTGCATGAAAATACTCTGGCTCAAAGGTAACCATTTTGAGTCCAGGCACAAAAAATTCTATTTTCACTCAATTTCCATTCCACATCAATTCTTTCCTGGCCAAGAAAACGGAAGACTACACCCAAAAAAATTTCAAATGCCAAGAGCAGCGAACCGCCCTAAATAAAGATTTCAAACCGAGTGGAATCCATTCTGTGTCCACCTGCTTCCCATACTGAGTCTACAAAACATAAGTCTTAGCAATAGCACAGTACTAAATTTCAGTTCCAGTTTCATTCCACAATGGCTCTGTAGTCTGTGTGTTTTCAAAAGTTTTCAACAATCATCTACAATATTTTTAAATTGCCATAAATTGAAGATATAGTTTGGATATACAATGTATGCTAAATGGTGAATGTATTTTACAAATTATCAATTAAATAATGTCACTGGCTCTTTCACTGACAATGCTGTCCAAAAATTTGTTGCCCACTTTTCAAATGTGAAATAAAATATTTCTCTACAGATGTCACTTAGAAGCCCCTCAAGGAGGTGCTAAAATTCACCAATGTTTCCTTTTGCTGAAAGAAGTTTTAACCCCAGTACCTTTGTCTATGATTATTATAAAACATCAGTTTCACTGCCTCCACACTGAGACCTATTTTGGTGAGAGGAAGGGAGTGGAATGATGATCATTCCATTTCCTGTCCACTCAATTTTCTTTCCACAAAAGTAAAAGTTAAAGGAGTATGAAAAGGAATCCATTGTGTCTGGGCCTTTACACTGTTCATGGAAATACTGGAGTGTCAATAGTGTCAACAAACACAATCATGTACATGATGTAATAACATTTTTACTTTCTATCATACATGAACTAATTTGTGTTGTCAAAGAACCCATTCAATGTAATAGGAAAAGTAAACTTATCTCAAATAATAAAAATACCACTTGCAGCAGCTTAACTAGAGCATAAATCCATGATAAAATATATTATGCGTTTTCAATATTCACCATCCAGCTATTTCTTTCCCATGCACAGATGGTAAAGTGTACCACATACTGATACTTTGGCACAAACTATCAGAGTGCAGAATGGTCAACTTTACAAGAAAAAGAAAAGTAAGAGAAGCATGGAAAAGGCAAATGCAGCTCTAGCCTTGCTGCATTTTATTTAACACCAAGAGCGAGGCTTACCAGTCGCTCTGCTGGTAGTGTCATAATCAGTTTGCACACACACATCATAAGGATATATCGCTAGAGACCTGCTTTAAATGGCAACCTCATACTCATATGCTTAAAACCATGGGTAAAATTCTTTCCTAGGGAATCAAAAACTGAAATTTGGACAACAAATAATCGTAATTAGTATATAAATAATATGACAAAATACTGGTATGGGACTAAGTTTCACTTCGCTCACAGAGTACTATCGGACATTCAACATTAGTCCTACATGACAAAAAAAATTATCAAGCATCATTTCTATTCTATTTAAAGTCTTCCTGAAAACTTTTAATAACCGTCCCTATTTTTTTGCGTTGACTGGTATTTCTATTCATATCAGTATCGGGCACGTCCACCAGTATAATACATAAAATATTCTGAACAAATGTTCAAGAAATGCTGAGGCATGACTAGATGAGGTACCCCGTGTTGCCTAGGATAAATCTTCCAACATCCCTCCACTCCCACACTCTCTTTTATCATCCTCTCTCACTATTCCACCCCCATCCCCCCTCCACTCTCTCTCTCTCTCTCCCTCACTTCCTCCTCACAATGCCACTTAGATCTTTTGTGAGAGGCCTGTTTTGTGTTCATGTAGTATTTATGAGCAAGCATGTGCACCAAAAAAATACATGTACACGTATCAATATCATAATCAGTACTACAAGCCAATATTTTACCAAATCACTTTCACAATATACAAAAACTCTAAACCCACAAAGGGATCATCTCAGGAAAGTGTCTAGAAAGTTTCCCTTAATCTGCCGTCTTATTACAATTTCATGTGCGCCGAGGCACTGTGCATTCCTCTTTTGGCACTGAAATTGCACCAGATTGAATGCATGTCCAATGCAGTCTACCATGAGCATTACAAGGTGGTCTAGAGGCAAGGTGCTCGCCTCTCATGCCAAGGGTTCCGGGTTCTAAACCCGGGAGCAGTGCAGGCATGTTGGAAATTGGATTTTTCTCATATTTTCAAGTCCCTGGTCCTATTGGGTGGTAGGATCGAGTACCTAGTCTTCTCGGATAAGGACAAAAAAATTCGGAGGGCCCGTGTGCACGTTGCGCACGTTAAAGATACCTTGGCAGTTGGAAATCGTAAAGAGCAGGCCGAAAGGCCGCTGCCCGGGCAAAATTGAAAATTGAAATTAATAGATTAAAATTTATCTATATCATCCCCCCCCCCCCCCTGCCAAAATTTATTATTCATTATTAAATATATATTGTTATTAATAAATATTCATATATTATTTGAGTTGTGTGTTGTGTGAACTGATGTGAGTTGTGAACTGCTGTGAGTTGTGAACTGTTGTGAGTTGTGAACTGCGCCTAACAGGCTGCATTACAATTTGCTCTGAGATAGAGAGAGAGAGTGAGCGAGACAGGGAGAGAGAAAGAAGCAGTGCAGCGTGTTGAGCGCTTCGCAGGCAGCTCCATTCTGCTCTGTGGTTGACATGTTGTTTCTGTAAAGCGCATAGAGCATTTTAAATGGATATGCGCTATATAAATGCTATACATTATTATTATTATTATTATTATTATATTAACCGATATGTAGAAGTGCATGAACTGAACACTCTTGAAAGGTCTCTTAATACGATTCTAAATCTCACTGCTCGGATGGAAATATATCTGAAAAAATATAAGTTCTAAAAAATAATACAACACTTCCATTGATTGAAATTTCCACAGATGTCATATCGAATTTCAAGTACCCATAATATGAAATGTTCATGCCAGTTTCGAAAGTTGAAGGAAGTGATGGAGTTACTAAGAAAACTGGTTACTTTTTGCCCAAGTCCTCTATATACTACATGTAGGCTACATAGATAGTATCACAACATAACTTCCTGGCAATGAGAAATATGTGTACTACGGTACAGCATGTACATATATATTACCGTTGATTCTGAGACTTTTTTAACGTCTTGCTCTGACTAAGACAGGTGGGGTAGATGATTTTGATGCCCTGCAACGGTACCGTAACGCTGGTAATCTGTCTGTCATAAAGATGTCATGGCAGCAAAAGGCAGAGTTAACAATACTGACAAATTAGATTAAAATCAATTCGCATCGCTTTTGCACATTGTAATTACAAACACTGATTGGGCAGCGAGTCTAATCTCTCACATCAAAACTCGAGTAATCTTTCTTTTATTTGCCTACGCTTTCAAATGTGATAAAGATGAAGCAATGTTAATATGCCTATTTCAAATTTGTGTTCCTGAAACCAAGGATGGTTCATTCAACTGACTTTCAAAATCGAACTGTCAATTCTTTTTCCACTTTTCAAATGTTATTTGTAGTTCTTAGTATCCCAAGTACCAAAGCATACTAATGATGAACACTTTTCAGCCTTTAAATCATTTAAAAGGCTGGACTGAGGTGATGACGTTTCCCCGATTCAAACTGACAAAACTCGAAGTAGGTAGTCCAAACTGCCCAGCTAAAGGGGGGAAATCCCATTTTTGGCATAATTTTAGGTCAACATTTATGTGAAACAGCAAACTGCCTTACATCTATCTATCAATTTTCATATATATGTATGTTTCCAATGAGTAATTTTGGAGCCTTTTTGCTAAACGCTCCATTATGGTAAGATTATTTCTTCCATTCAAGGTACTGTACTTGAATTTTACACATGGCATGAACAATTTCTGTAACCTGATCCTCTTAACAGAGACCTGTCAACATCCATACACAAAGATAACCAGCAACATGTGCTCAAACTGACCTTTTTGAGCATGGGTTACATATATTATGTAACTTCAGCAGTACACAAATGCCATCAGCAGTGTAGAAGTGCCACACAATATGAAATGGGCATTTTTCTTCCAGGTTTGGAAATACATGGATAGGAAATGAATTAACCTGATCAGAGGTGCATAGAATGAGAGAACTAAGGCATGCAGTAGCAATGCATATTTGCAGGATCAACCTTATACATGTACATGTCCTGGCATGCTTCAATACATGCCGCTATTGAAGTCTATGTCATTCACAATAAACAACCATAAGGAAGATGATGACTCACATTGCTGCATATCAACAGCACCTCCAGTCAATCACACTTTTGACAACATTCGCATTTTCACTTATTTTCAGAAAAGTCTGCACTTGTAACAAGCAAAGAGAATTACTAATGTTCATATAAAATTTGTATGTGCAAGAAGTAAGCTCAAGGTCCTGGTGTCCACCTCCCAAAACAAAAAAAAATCTTTCTCACTTCTTGATACATTCTATACCTCCCTTAAGCACTGGTAGTCACACTAAAGTTATACCTGTGTGGTTTTTGTCATTTTTGCTTGCTGGGAGAGCTCACTGGCAATAGCAGATTGTGTACAGTTGTCATCCTTATCCAATAGGTCACTCCCATTAGCTGTTGAAATAAGAGTGTAACAGTGCGCTGGGTGATTTTTTACAGAATTCTACAGATCATAACACTCATTCACTTCAAGATGGACTAGTTTCATTCTGCAATTCAAGATACATGTACATGTATTTTGTATCAATTAGGTCAAGTTTAAAAAGTACAAGGATTTTTCATACTTCTTATCACGAACAGGCCACATACATGTAGTATGTGTGCATGGACACTCTCAGAGACACTGACATACAATTTTAGAAGAAAATGTCACAACCTGCTGAACACATGCACTCAACAAAATCTGCTAAAAATGACATTCTGCAGCTGACTAAATACAACTACGTGCATGCATTTGATACACAGTTTAATGTCTGCACAAAACTAAATGCCCTAAACAGAAGTGTCCTGCAAATTGTGAAATACAGATTTAACCTTATTACTGCCACATTATACATTTCCCCTTTTTAAAGAACTATGGTGGTACAATGTATAGCAAAATGGCTCTAACTCTTTGGAATAAAGTTTTGGCCCATACATGTATTAACTTTTCACTTTTGGAAAGGAAATTGGATTAGGATTGTGAAAAAAATATGAAGCACCATAATTGACCGACAAAATCGGGTAATAGCAGTACACTGTAATAGGGTTAAAACCTGCTTACGTCAAAGTCAGATAGTAAAAATTTCTCTACACCTGAAAGTAGGTAGTCCAAACTGCCCCGCTAAAGGGGAGAAATTCCGTTTTGGCATAATTATAGGCCAACATTACCAGACTATTACTGCTGTGTATTTATGTGAAACGGCATGTATCCTACATCAAAATAAAGTCAAGCCTTCCTCTGACAAAATTTACTTCCTTTTGTACTATCTAATGTCTTTAGCTGTGTGTTTTTATAGCTTGAACAGGACATAGTCTTGCCGTTTTCGCTCTGAGCTGCGCGTACTGAATTGACCCCCTCATAACAAAGAGTTGGAGAGTGTCGCGCCGATGTATCGCACATGTTTGAAAATAACTCACACAGAAAGCCAGATAAATGAGGTTTAATTAAATGTATTTTTCATCGTGTTTTAAGTTGAAATTCCTTTGAAAATCATTTGTTGAAAAGTTTTAGTCCGAGAAACTAGTGGAAATTTTAATAGATCAGAATCAAAATTAGACGCAAATAAACCTCAGCCTTTGCATTATAAGGTGATGCCAAGATCAGACATTGGGCATGTTTCGGCGCAAAGCGCCAACTGTTTTTCTGGACCCACCCGATGCTTGATTTCGTCACCTTTGTCCGACACTCAGTGCTAAGTCAGTGGTGACACAGATGACCTCATTTTCAATTTAAAAAAAAAACAACAACATTATTTTGTCTCCCCTGCAAGAGTTCACCAAAAAAAAGTCGGATGACGTTTGCTGACTAAAAAAAGTAAAATGAGATGCTTGTTATTATTATGTTTGTACTCCTCGGAAAAGATTGAGCTTAATGTACACCCCACTGACTTGGAACCTAAAAAGTTTCAATGCCGTGACTCAATAAACCGTCATTTTATGGGCGGTCAAAGTTGGACTATCATGCAATTTGCAAAAGGTAGCAAATTCAAGGTGTTTTTTCACTTTTGAAAATGCCATAACTTTCATAGCCTTTAAGCCAGAATAATAAATTTGGTATCAAAATTCTTGGAAAAACAAGCTCCATCAGATTTGACAATAATTGGTGAGATATATGATAAAAAGCAAAAATCAGTTTGGACTACCTACTGAAAGACTTCCATGATTCTGCCATAACTCTTCAATATTCCTTGTAAGTTAACACCTCTTTATACATAAGGAAAATCATGTATCCCTTTTAACAAAAAAATTCCCTTTCATTATGTGGTTTAGCGATGATAATGTCTCAAAATCACAATCCCTTTGATAAGAAACAAAACAGTCCCACTTTGTTCATTTCATGCCTGACTATGCATGTCTATTGGATGGGTTTGCAGGGAAGGAGAGAAGACTATATTATGTCATTAAACTGG
Organism: Onchidella celtica; assembly: GCA_963931925.1. Classification (NCBI taxonomy): domain Eukaryota; kingdom Metazoa; phylum Mollusca; class Gastropoda; order Systellommatophora; family Onchidiidae; genus Onchidella; species Onchidella celtica. Next base: position 17,391,401 of record OZ007571.1, read on the forward strand.
TCCATTAGGATATGTGACAGAAAGGCACCGTTGTCTCAAGCAGCATTTTATTGTTTTTTTTACCGATCTTGTCTTCACACCTTTCCATAGACCATTACGAATGTGTCATGGGTGTCACATCGACTACAATATAATCACTAACAGTATTTGTCCAGCAGTTCAGATACACTAACTTCATATAACTGGCTGATCACAACCCACTGTTTTGGCGGTTCTTTTAGGCTGGAATACATAAACATGCATCGCAATCACACACACACATACACACAAGAAAAATAAAGTTCAGTTGTTGGCTACAGTACATCAAGGTGGATAATAATGCAAAATTACTAAGATGTCATATATTGCTCCCCTTTAAGAAACTGAAAGTGGTGAGACTACTCTTTATCCAAAATACTGTTAATACAAAATACAACTGTTACTGTTGATGCCTTGAATTTTGGCTTAAGCAGGTTCCACCGTATTTTCTGCTTTAACAAGACACTGGATACCCTTTGTTTCTCAGATTATTTACATCCCAGGGCGAAATGAATGTATAGTTTCTTTCAAAAATGCTTAGATTACTATCATATACTTTGTTTTCACGGATGAATGTTATTAATTTATTATGCCTCCATTTTTTATTTTATGACATAACAAATCTGACTGATAACAATTGGTTAACGCAGCCTTGTTTTTGATTATGGCATAAATCCATGTGAAAAAGCCCATCCAAAAGAGTAACACTGGAATTTTCCAACTATTTAATCAAAACAAAGAACAATGCTATGTTTTATTGCCATCTTCAATTTTAAAAAATTAAGAAGTTGGTTTTCCTAAATCACAACACATAACATTAAAACAGGTTATGATGAATATTACTTTCTTGCGGTGAAAATAAAGTACATTATGATTGAAAAGAAATGAGGTCAAATCTGCGTTCCAACTGTTCTTCCAATTCCTTAACAAGTCGTAAGTAAGAAAACCAGAGCAACCCATTTTAACAACTGCCATAACTTATTGAGTAAAAGCTCTACAGTTACAAACTTTAATCCAAGTGAACAGTAAACGAATATAACTTCCAGCAGTTACATGTTATTCAATAAACTATTACAAATGTTCATTGTAAAGTATTTAAAAATTACAGTGTGAAAGAATAAGGAAAAGAACAAACGAACAAAAACACTCAGCACATAAATTAGCGAAGTGTTCCTACATAATATAATCCCACTTCATTGAAATTCATGAGAATGATGACAGGTAATATTTAACATGTAAGATGGATTTTTACTAGCATCAACATCAATCAATAGCTTCTGCCCCACTTTCATTCTGTAAAATTATCTCAAATATCGTTATCATTATTATAAATACTAGTAAATGCACCCGTTCTCCGAACGGTGAGTGGCAAACAAAACAAAAGAGATTGAGAGACTGCAAAGACACGTTAGACAAATGCTGAGTTTTTAAAACTATTAGCTTACCGGACAATCATGGTCGCAAAACTTCAGTCCCCGTCCGCGCCACTTACCAAAAAGTAAACAAACATAATTAATATGACCTCCCCTAACCCGCGCTTTCGTTCTTTCTTTCTTCTTTCTTTGTCCCATACAAATACTAAGCCCAACCATTTGATAAGCCCACTCAAAAGTCCCCTCTTTAGTGTGTTTTCTTGACGCGCGGACGGGCGGAGGACCTCCCCTTCAGGGTATACACAGCATTGCTTGTGTAACATTGTCAACATCAAGCTGAGCACGTCTTGTTTACTTTCAAGCAGGCCACGCTGAAAGGAAATGGCATATTCGATACTGTGTGTCGGTTTTGCTCGCGCCCAGTAAAGAGGTTGAGGAATCGCCATCCATAACAATTATATAAACATACATTACGGCATCCATGCAGCTCTACAGGATAAAAAACAGTAGGCCTAGGCCTAGATATACCAAAATTGTGAGTGTCTCGCTTAAAGGCCATGAAAATAAATGTTTAGACGTTATGCAGAAGTTTGCGCAAAATGACAGCCTTCGATACTGAGTATCGATTGCTACACCGATACGCAACACTCTAACAATCATAAAAACTACACCAGGAATTTAGTCCGGGTTTAGACGCTAAGGCGTTTCACAGTTTTCAAAAAAATATAAGACGTGGTCAAACGCAAAAACTAAGCCAGCCATGCAACTCAGCAGTATCAAAAACGGTAGTATGCAAACTTTCAAGTGTCTAGCTAGAATGGCCTTGAAATGCATAGGCGTCACAGACAGTTTACCCCCTGGTCTCATTATTATAAGATAAACATATAAAATCATAAAACAATAATCAATGGCAGAAAGAAGCAAGTTAAAAAAAATTATGCACGTTTTATTCCCACATAAAAAATATACAAGACTTCAACAATAAAGTTTTTCTTGTTCACCGAGAATTTTATGTACAAATAGCATTAATATTAATGTAAATGGATGCAGTAATAGAAATTTCTTTTTGTATCACAACTTTTGTGTAAACATATTTGATCAGAGTACCAATATAGTAAATCTTATCTTTTGTTCTGCTCCTTAAAGTAATAAAACACAAACAAACAAAACTGGTTTTCCCAAACATTTCAATTAAAAATGGTTTAGTCAAAGGTAGTGTCAAAGATGGTGGAGTGACAAGATAGTTCACTCGAGCAAAATTCCGTCTGCGCGCACCACCAACGCCACCTACCAAAATGCTTTCTGTTAACATGCCGTCTCCCTTGTGGAAACGAGTGAGGAGTGGAAACAGCCAACACTGTGCCACTATTAAGTGCACAAATGCAAGACACAATAAGCCACACTTGTCCTATTTAATTTTGTTATGTTTATATTTATAACAGTAACCTCCGTTACATAACCTCAATTACAGGCACCGGCTGACAAACTTATTCACATATATGATAACTGTCAACAATGGTTGTGTTTTTGTATTGTGCAGACCTAGAAGTTTCCCCCATAAGCAGAGCTATGTCATATGTAAACTACCATAGAATGATACTGGTCTACAAATCCTAAAGTCTTATTTTTGTTGTGAATTTATTGTCATAACACCACTAACACTGAATTAAGATTTGTGTTCCTTACAACCAGTAGTTGTCTTTCTTACAACCATGTAAGGACAAGTCTTACCAAAATGACAGTAAACAGAATTGTGCGTAGCAAGGGCTTGGCATTATGAAAAGGGACATAGTTATTTATCATTACCATTTGTTCATACCTTGTATTTTTGCGCATTTTATTTCTCTGAGAATTTATTAAAGGACTATTGTGTGGAAAAGCAAAATATATTGTTCCTCTTCCCCGAATCTTTTGAATCATGCAGATTGCATAGCAAATTATTACGAGTAAGCAGTTCATGAAAAAAATATTGAGAACAAATAAATGGATGGATGCAACAGTTCATTTGTTACATCATACATCATCTATAAGTTTATAGCAGAATGTCACACAGGATGTGTCGGGGGGGGGGGGGGGGAGAATTGAAAAAGCTCACGTACATTGTAAGGCCTAGATTATGATGAATTTATGTGTGCTTTTCATTAAATTGTACTTGGGTATCACTTTCATTTTGCTTTATCGTTTTCTTATTGTTCAAAGTCTATTCTGTCCTATGTTATTCTGCGGTCTCCGATCCATAAAATTATATAAATTGCTGTTCCAAGTAGGCATTGGCGACGGAGATTAACTGAAAAAAAAAAATGTTTTGCATGGTTTTGTCGGGTCTATGAACGATTCGAAGTTTAGATGAGTTTGTACTAGGCCTTTACTTACAACAAACATAAAATGTAAGGGCTTAGAAACATAAGAAACGGTTGCCACATTTGCTTCATTGGCCACAGGCTAGCACAAACCTAGCAGACAGCGTGCGCCGGCTCACTTCACACAAACAATTAGGTGGCGCTGCAGTCTCACAGTGAACATTTTTTTTTTATAGGCACGTAGAAGCGTGTCAAAGATCTGTCATATTAGTCACCTGCACTGGGAAATACAAGTACACTGTATAAGTAAGCACAAGTGGACACTCTGATGTGTTGATATGTTTTAGTGTAGTATACAGAAGAATGATTTCCAACAAAAGTGACACTGCAGACAAATGAATGTATCTGATGAAGATAGCTAAGTGCTTTTTTGTTCTGCATTCAATCACATGCATGTTTAAGATGCAAATAAAAGAATCTACATACCCTGGACCGTACTATGAAAGCCTCCGAGCTAACAAACAAGAATAATGAAGTTCATTAAATACAGTAATACTGCTCTTATGACTCAAATGATGTTTCATATCCATGTCTTTATCAAATAGCACCAAAGATATCACTTACCACAAAGTTAATCTGCTGAAGCCAGAAAATCTGATACTGAAGATCAGCACTGAGCACAAGTCTATTAGAAATCTTTATGTAAATAAACTAATATAAAACCTATATAAATTCGTAGATAAAACAGGACTCATTTGCTTCTCTCCAAAAATGTCTGACATTCCTTATATATTCCCCAACATTGTAATGGATCCCATAGGTATAAGCAATCAAATGGGATATTGGATATAACATAATAAAGCTGCTCACATTTTTACAGCAAAACAATTGCAACAAGCATTGATCAAAATTAAATATTGTTACATACAACAAGGCAGTATTTATAACTTCTCTTCCAAAATAAAGGATAAAAGACATATTGACCCGAACTTGTTCCCTCCCACTGATGCCCAAAATACTTCTTAAAAATAATACATGTGTATTTGCACTTAACAGGTTATCACAACAATGTGAAGAATGATGGTCTCACCTGTTACTTTTATACCATTGGATGCACAATTTAACCCTTTGAACCCTACCGACCTGTACCGGTCGGACTCTACTGCTACGAATACCCTACCCACCAGTACACCGGTCTGACACTCCTACCCTAAACTTCGTAGTCCTTAATGGTTAAAAATAGGCTCAATGAGTTGCTTCTGATGTCGGACACTTAGAAATAATATGGTAATTGCAAATTGCTGCGCCCATAGATTTGCCTGGTTGTTGTTTTTTGTTGAAAAAATCAATAATGAAAGGTGCTGGTGAAACTCCTTCCTGTTCAGGGGCGAAGAAAGGTAGATCCACCTGCAGGTCCAAGTGGCATCAAACACAGCGATACTGGCTTTGAAATTAAAATTTGTATTTACATATCGTCCCTCTCAATTATTTCTATCCCAACTTCTATGTTTATTGTGCTACTTGCACCACTTTGATATGGGCGTTTTTGGCCGACAAAGCCAGGGATAGGGGTTTTTTAATGGCAAAGTGGCCAGGGTTCAAGGGGTTCATCATTTCAAGTAACCTGGAAAGTCCAGCAGTAATGAGATTTTATTTACTTCTCATAACAATTTGGGCAGAATTTCATCTAAGAGGCTTCAGTATCAGCATGTCTGTTTTCTATCAAATTAAAATCTAAAACTGCCACAGTGAAATTTTACCCATTACAATTTTAAAACATCTAGCTGAGTAATAGTAGCAATGTCGAACTGTGGGCAATACAAACACCTGGGATAAAAAACTATCCAACGGTGTCTCTTACTGACTTGACTTTTCGTGCCCTTTCAAATAACATACAGCATCCAAACATCAGGCAGCGATTCAGGTATGTTCTCAATCAGCAATTGTAAAAAATATGTGCACCCGGTATCTACACCAGAACCTTAGAATGCTCCTTCTTGGTGATATTTCAACAGTAAATAACAATAATTGCTGTTCCCCATCTTCACACCATCAACAACTTTCTGTCACAGAAAATGACAGGAGCACACAAAAAACAAGAAAGATATTGATATTATGCCCAAAAATCCTCAAGGCAAACTAAAAATAACTGCCGTAACAAAATGAACAACTCGAATCAAACCACTGTTGTAAATGAAGCGGATAAAATCAGATATTTGTAATTCTCTCACTCCTTTGACTGTCAGGTTTGTCTGGTGCTTTTATTTCAATTACCATTGGTAGTACAACAGGCTGCTGGCGGAACGTCACATAAGTATATAAGATACTTCCAGCAACACTGAAATTATAGGAGATGACAGACTGATTAATTTCGTTCAAATTGGATTTGCAATTGGATTCACAACAATATAACAAGAGACCAAAACTAATTGCTGTTAAATTTAATTAATTTCTTAACCCACACGCTGCGAGAGGCGTCAAAATACGGCATCGACTTTCCAGGTATTCACTCTGCACGGGCATATTAATACGGCAAGGTCAAGCTGACCAAGCTGCGCGCAAGCCATGTTTTCACACATCAGGTCACTGCCCTCTTTGAGACGTAACTACCATCTTATTTCTCACTGTATCTCTTCTAAATCGAAGGCATTGTGACAAGGACATGTTAACCAATGAACCACTGGTCGGAATCACAACGACTAAGCTTTCAAAGGCTCTCCCCACAGGCACATTATCAAAAGGTGGAACATCGACATGCGAAATGTTGCTCAACAAATTTGCAATATTATCTCATTTTCTCACAAGCTGCCCATCATCTAGAGTTGTCTGTATCTAAGAACCAATCAGAAACAAGCTCTGAAACGACCTTTGCCCCAAATGCTCACATTGGTTCATTAGTATGTGACAATCTGGATGAAACCAGTTGTTTAGGGCTTGGGGGGGGGGGGGGCGTGGCTAGTTATCATGCTTCGTTCTCATGAAAATTACAGCTGTCAATCTGGTATCATAAGTCAGATCATTGGTTAGAAACTTACAGACAAAGGTTTTGCTGGTTAATTCATTATCAAGCCTGATAAGGCATAGCAGCGAATGTTTTCATACCGATCAAGTACAAACCAAACTATGTGGACAGCGGTAGCGTGGCCATCGCACATCGGCAAGGGTCAGTGCGACCCAGATAAGATTCCCATGAGTTGGGTCACTGACCGGACACCGGGCTTTAAGGCATAGCGCGCAGGGTGTGGGTTAAATAGATTTACGAAATACTATCCACAAGGAGTAAAACAGGCTAAGATTTCAAATCAATGATGATTTTTCTTCAAGGCTTGAATTTGTGATTATGTATATTTATAACATGCTTTGTGGACCTAACAAAGGCTTTCGACACCGTAAGCCGATCTGGCCTGTATGCAGTCCTTAAATCCATAGGCTGTCCACCAACATTGCTAAAACTTATTGCATCCTTCCACACTGACATGAGGGCATGTGTCAACTTTGAGGGCTGCACATCCAATTCATTTGCTGTAAACAGCGGTGTGAAGCAGGGATGTGTTCTTGCTCCTACCTTATTTGGTATATATTTTGCAGCCCTACTCAAGAATGCCTTTGGTCAATGTTCAGGTGGAGTACTTATTAACACCAGAGTGGACGGCTCCATTTTTAATGTTGCCAGACTAAAAGCAAAATCTCGTACAGAGCATATTATGTTACAAGAGCTCCTCTTCGCAGATGATGCTGCAATCGTGGCCCACGATGAAACCACGCTCCAGGCTCTCATCAATAGCCTTGCCAAAGCCTGTGACAAATTCATGCTAAAGATCAGTGTCTCAAAAACTGTAGTTTTGACACAAGGCTTGAGAAACCCCAACCCAATCATGCTGAATGGCTCTCCTCTGGAGCAAGTGGGAAAATTCTGCTACCTAGGCTCAACCATCAGTGGTAGCACAGACATAACAACTGAAATAAATGCCAGAATAGGAAAGGCGGCCACAGCTTTTGGCAAACTCTCAAAAAGGGTGTGGAACAATAGCAAGCTGACTATCAAAACAAAGGTACTCGTGTACCAAACTTGCATCCTAAGCACCCTGCTGTATGGCTCAGAGACATGGACCACCTACTCCAAACATAAAAGATCCCTCAACTCCTTCCACCTGCGCTGCCTACGCAAAATTCTCAAGATCAAGTGGCAAGACAGGATCTCAAATATCGAAGTTCTGAGCCGAGCCAACATTCCATCAACTCAGGCTCTCCTAGGCAAAAAAAGACTGCGGTGGCTTGGACATCTCCACCGTATGGAAAATGATCGCATCCCCAGACAAATTCTCTACGGGGAACTTGCTACTGGCAACCGACCCAGAGGTAGGCCACATCTGCGATTCAAAGACACTTGCAAGGTCACGATGAAAGCATTCAACATCGACCCCAATGAATGGGAGAACCTTGCAAGTGATCGAAGCAGATGGAGACAAAAATTGCGCAGTGGCACGCTCGCAATAGACTTCAAGGCAAAAGAAACATACCTGACAAAACGACAGAGGCGGAATGAAAACACTCGCCAAAGTGAACCCAAAAGACTGACCTGCAATCACTGCCATCGCACTCTCGGGTCAAACATTGGTAGAATAAGCCACGAGAGAAGCTGTCAGTCAAAGTGAAAGTGAATATTCTAGCTGCTAAGACCGTCTGTAAAGACGCTAAAGGCCATATATATATTTATTTCAATCCAAAAATTAAGTTTTGCACTTAAGACACAGGGCAGAGATTTTAAAAAAACATGCCCAACTGAGATACTGATCCCAATAAGAGAATACCAGCACTTCAGTTGCCTTTATGTATGTGATATCAAACATTTACAAATGACTGCCCTTCAGTTGAGCAAATCTGTCACAAACATGCATTTTCTCATTAATTTTTTTCACATGTGCACATGCAAGTGACTGGAAAAAGTACAACAATGCTGTTATCAAATGCTTGGAAATTATATACAGAGTCTAATTTCCATTTAAGTTTTTATCAGGCAGTCATAAATATCTTCAAATGATGACTCTTAGAAGCAATGTGATGCACTGCTGTATGTACCGCAAATAATCTATCAAACACTAGATGAGCTGAATTAAATTTCAATATCATGTTTGATGAAAAAATGTACCATAAAATTTTCTAATCACTCCTCAAATGTGATGCTATCATTCTGAAAAAGATTACTGTGATACTGAATCCAGAATCCAAAAATTAATCAGGGAATTTGGTGATGTTCAGCATCATTTTTTGTTCATATCATTTTACCTTAATTTTACTTTGTTTAATTTCTTTCATTTTTACCTACATTTAGAGGTAATGTACATAAACTGGCATAGTGTACAACTAAAAGGATATTCAGCTAAAGCCAGTGGAGGTAAAAATTCACATACAATCACTGAATAAACACCAAATGAGAAATATGCCAAAATGATGGACCATTAAAGAGAAAGAGAAGTGGCACAATACATCTATAAAAATAGTATAATATTACGTTGTATATAGAAGGCACCAAAAAGTCATTTAAAAGCATCATTGTTCCCCCATTCAGTATCAGATAGATTAGCAAATAAATTAATATCATGGTACTGATTGCAATATCCAAGGGTAGAACTCCATATGGCTTACCTTATATTAATACCGATGAAATTTGTTCTAGAAAAAACATAGTCTCCTCCTAGAAACATGCCCATATAGGTAACGAGCAGATTCTGAAAAATCAATACAGAGTTCCATTTTGTTATGTTTCATAGTTTAGGGGAAATCAATTTACATCTTCAGCCTCACTTCCAGCACTAAACAGAATATTATAAATTTTTATACCTTCATGAAACTAATCTCCAGATCACGCATGTTGTGTTTCAGAACTTCCTTGTGTTGCTTCTTTTTTTTTTTTTCAATATAAAAACAAAAACAAAAAAAACTTAGCCACTCATTCTCAACACCAACTGTGCCTTCCATATTTTGCAAACTTCACGTACCGCTACTCTTCTCCAAGTGTCTTTTCTTTAGGAATGTCAATGAAACTAGAAGAGAAAATATAATGGAACAGAAAGTGTTTGCTGTAATTGGAGGTTTAGGATTCAAGTAATTGAAAATACTTTGCTGTCCAAAATATATGACCATAAGATAATGGTACAAATCAGTCTTCTGACACTAAACAGGCACGATTAACATCATCTCTTATCCTGAGATTTAGTTAAAAATTAGATTATGTGAATTCATGAAACACAGGATCATAATCTTAAAACATCTTAATATCAGAAGTCAAAAACAATGTTACAATTACCTTTAAGACTCCAATTATGGTGGTAGTGAGTGCTGAATTATGAGCAGTGCACAGAATGATTGAGTAATTCAAGATAAACCCCATCACACATGACATAATGAACTGCACTAAGAACAAAGGTTCCGCCCATCGTTCAAACATCATTGCCTGTAATAGAACAGAACAAAATAGAAAAGGGGGTCTAAGGCCATAAAAACATCAAAATTACTGAATCTGACGACACCTTTGAAATTTTTCATTTCATATCAAATTTCATCATTAATCCTCTATAAAACGTTAGGTGGCGTGAAGGACAAACGGGTAGTACATGAAGATGATAGACAAATAATAGTTCTCTAAATGACAATGAGAATGAGAACTTGCAACTTACTCAACACGTTAATGTTCGAGAACACTGCTCTCGGCAGCAAGCTTATCTCTGGATCAACAACATTTATTAATAAAACAACAACAGTAACCAACAACAAAAGATAGAGTCATGAAAGATGTGGGGATTATCTTTCAATGTCACTTGTTGAATGACTGAATCAGCTTCCACTCCTGACAAATCAAGTATTTCAAAATCTATTCTCATTTGTCAATCCCTGTAAACTGGATTTGGCCTATGGTTTTAATGATGTGAATGACTATGCAATGTGGTATCTGAACTCATATTGCACACCCTGACAAAATGGGGAATTGAGGGTTTGACAGTGTGGTGAGGTGTGATGGCAAGCCAGACAAAGGTATGTAGGCCCTATGTCAAAGTAGACACAGAACAGGTAAACATTCATTTATTGTTGCAGACAAGACAATGACCTCACAAACAGGTAAAAATGAAATCCACGAAATCAGTCTGAGGTGCTAAAATACATTTATGACACAAGCAATGGCAATTTATGTAATATATACCAACTGAATTGGAAAAATGAAGGCCTGACTGCAGGATGTCAGCATGAGGCATTAAAAGAAGCAAAAAATTTCAAAGGGCTGCCTAGTAGTGTCACTGCCTCAGCTTTTCACCGACTTCATGGCGGTGACAATGTGGCGCACTGCGACTTTGAGGCAGGCAGGGATGTTTTTTTCTCTTTAGACATAATGAGTTGTACTTTTTCTGCTCGCTCTGCTGAAAAAATTCTCTTCTTATTTTACAAGGAGTCTGCCACTAGACTGAAGCCACAAAAATTTTGAGTCATTTGAGCTAAAGAATTTTTCTGGGTAAAAAAATGATGAATGCTGTTAATTTCACTTTTTGACTAGAATGATTAATAATGTCATTTATGGGTGTGATTCATACCTTGACTAGTTCTCCATCATATACTGTCAATAATAATATTGGCAACACCATGATGAATGAATTATAATACAGCAAACCATACTTGCCAAGTCCCTGAAAAAGAATGGAAAGATTTCTTACATCCAACAATGGAGTTTCTGGCAAAGTTTGTAAAGATTATGGTTTTACGATTTGTACTACCCCAAATTTTATTATAAAACACAAGATGAGCTACCGGGCATTGCCCGGAATAAACAATCAGGTGATCCCCCCCCCCCCCCTCTCTAGTACAATAAAAGTAACAAACTACAGTCTTGCTTCAGAACTCATGCGCACCAGAACACTACACACCAAACTGAACGCTTGATACGGTTAATTTTTATGACATGCACGGTACTATAATATTACGAAACAAACATGCAAAAATACAGATGTTACATAGCAATAAACATTGTCATTTTTTTAAAATACATGCTTGAAGTAAACAACTTTTAATTATAGCCATCATCTTCCTTATCTCAATTGCCACCTTCCTGCCAAAGTTAAGGCCTGAAGAGTGTATAGTTTGGTCAGTTAGTCATGCCAAAGGTTGCAAGTTACTGAAATATATAATAGAAGATTTTAATACCCGCCTTCCCAACTATGATGCAAAATTCAGCTAAGGACATTAACATTACTGCCTTTTTTATACAAGGATGGAGATATAAATATTTTTTTTAAAAGTTTAATGAAGCAATTCTAATGTACTTTATGAAAAACTGTTATTGTTATGTGAGATTTTACCAAAAGAAAAGTAAGTGACTGATAAGACAAAAATACATTTAAAATAAATAAATAAGCAAATAAATAAACAAGTAAATTTCACACACTGATACCTTTTCATCCAATTTTTGCTTTGTGTAAACACCATTTGCAGCTGTAGCCACATCATTCAACAAAATGAAAGTGTAGCCTACCAGATCAAAAGCAAGATCAGCACTGAAAAGATAAATGTTCTCTTTTTTCAACACTTAAACCCTCAAAAATTGATTCAAGATTACTCCACTAATATGTATTTCCTTCAAATTTAGCTTTCTCCTCACAAGTGCTCAAAATGGGTATCTGCATCTATATTTGTTCTTTTTACTGATGCCAGCCACCTCTACAAGATTGTATTATAAAACAAAAATTTATTGTATATCTTTTCATCCATGAAAGCTACTGCAATTTTCTTATCAAAATCAGAACCTTTTCTGATTGATCATTCTATTCGTTGTATTAAGTACCCCTTACTCAGAGTACGATTCAAGGAGTTCTTATACTATTGGATCGATTCTTCTTATGCCAATAAACCATTTCATAGTTGTAATTATAGGAAGGCTACAAGAAACAACTGCAGCCCAGCTTTGCAAAATAAATTCATCACAAAAATATCATACAGTGCATTCTCTACTTGTGTCACTTGAATCATAATTACCTTGCAGCAACCAAAGCACCAAGAATCATGAGGCACACAGTGCCCTGTACAAACCTAGATGCCCTCACTCTGGAAAGTAAAAATTCATTATCTAAAACATCACAAAAAAATACTGGGATAATTATGTTTAATTCATTTGCAAACATTACCATAACACATGCAATCAGAGAATTACAATTAAAACTGATACGGCTTTAGCAAGGTCATTTCAAATAGAAAAACAAACAAACAAACAAAAAAAAAGAATGAGAAGGCACTAAAAAAAAAAAAAATTTTAAATTATACCATGCATATCCAATGATTTTGCTATTATAACTGAAATATCAGACTGACATAATAATTCTGGTAATGCTTTTCTCACAGCCTTGGAAACTTCATATATCATTAGTGTGGACTCTGATCATGAAGGTGTCATGACTAAACCAAACGCATGTGCAGCCCCACTTACTTCAAAACATAATATTCGGCAATCATTGTAAACAAAATGGAGAATCTCCTCAGCACTGTAAACATTGGTAAACTGAAAAAGATATAAAAGAAATATTATTAGCTCAATTATAATAATGTTGTTGATGGCACAATAATCTGACAAGTCTCATGAACAAAAACTATAACTACCCATTCTCCATTTCATTCATCCCTCATATGAATGGAAATATTAAGTGTTACCTGAAACTACAATTACATTTCAGTGATTTATATCGAAAAGCAACTTTCTATATGCAGCCAGGTAGGATCGAGTACCTAGTCTTCTCGGATAAGGACGAAAAAATTCGGAGGGCCCGTGTGCACGTTGCGCACGTTAAAGATACCTTGGCAGTTGGAAATCGTAAAGAGCAGGCCGAAAGGCCGCTGCCCGGGCAAAATTGAAAATTGAAATTAATAGATTAAAATTTATCCATATCATATCCCCCCCCCCCCCCCCCCCCCCGTCAGAATTTATTATTCATTATTAAATATATATTGTTATTAATAAATATTCAAATATTATTTGAGTTGTGTGTTGTGTGAACTGATGTGAGTTGTGAACTGCTGTGAATTGTGAACTGTTGTGAGTTGTGAACTGCGCCTAACAGGCTGCGTTACAATTTGCTCTGAGATAGAGAGAGAGAGTGAGCGAGACAGGGAGAGAGAAAGAAGCAGTGTAGTGTGTTGAGCGCTTCGCGCGTTTGTAAAGCGCTTTGAGGTCTAGGCATAAAGCGCTATATAAGTGTACTTATTATTATTATTATTATTAAATATTTGCTGCAGCTTACCAGTCACATATAATACCGTCTTTTATTTAAATAACCAGGAACAACAAAACCAAGTCTCAAAAATTTTATAACAATTAAAACATGTAATCATGTCTCTTTGCCCACTCTTACGGCATGGAATTGTGGATCAAACACAAGAAAAGACACCCAGATCCAAAGGGGGCCAGACATCTGGAATGTTTTTGTACCCTATCCTAAATCAAGTGCTGATGGTAATACCAAGGCACTAACATTTAACAATATATTTAACAATGTATGATCCTATCTGACACGTAATGATGATCAGTTGAATCACAGTCACCATATTAATCTGATGTTTCATTATATTCCATTAGGCTTTGCAAAACTACTCTGCTGTTAGGCTACTCAACTGTCAGTAGAAAATGGGAAGATCAAAACATAATCAATATGAGACCCATCAATTCAACTACAACACAACCTTTTCAGATTCTGTTTATGATGATAAAATAAGTTATCAGTTTGAAAATCCTGTGATAACTTTTCACACTAATAATATCACACAGAATAATTGTAAATGGTGTCATGACAAAGTGATACAAAGTAGTGTACAATCAGTCAAAGTCTTAGTTCCATCATTCTCTTCAGACTTATTCATTCTTTCAATTTATTTCAACATGCCTTGTTTCCAGAATGAAAACAGAAAATTAACCTAACAAATCACCTTAATTTTTTAGTCCCTCCAAGACCAAATATCAAATTGCTGATGTAGATAAGAGGCAAAGGCCATATCTGTAGAGATTAAAACAAATGAAAATAAACCTTGCAGCACAGTCTGTTAAAACATGTATTATTAATGTGAGGTATTAGGCATAAAACTCCTGTGATGCTGCACTCAGCTTTTGATGGTACAATTTTTTGGAGTTTACATGAAAATGACACACAATAACATAGCTCAACAGGTAATGAAACCAGTGAAAATTAAGATTCTGGGTTGGGTCACTATATCTAACTTCAGACCTCCACATTTCATCATGTCTTGCTGTTTGTTGTGCCCATTTGGATTTGTTAATTTGCCCTGAGAAATAATTGCCGATAATGTTCTTTCTTCTCCACAATGGCACAAAAGAGGACAAAGGATTTGCTGGCACCCAAAATTCTCCAGCAACAATTTTCTGTCATGTGTTTCCCTTGTTTCCAAACAGAATCAGTTAGCTCCATATTTCGTTGTAATGTCAACATTGTCAATTTCTCGCCGCCATCTTCACACAATGGATGTACAAACATGCGAATGATGGCAGAAAGTTCTAGAAGCACATGGAAAGTTATGGGAAACAAAGAGTAAGGTTGCCATGTACACATTGTATATGGCTGTGACCCATCTTGGGGAAACTGCAGACCACCAGTGCTTTACCTTGTCTAAGCCAAATACAAGTTATCACCCCCCCCCCCCCCCCCTCTTGGCATCTGATCAAAATAAACCAGACATCCCTCTGAACTTGCCTTAGACAGACAGGCCCGCCAGTCAGAGTCTCCCTGTCATGGGAAAATGGCTGAATTCACAAAGCCTACCTAACACATATGGGCACTTTTGCCTGGATTGCCCAACATGTAACCCAGTATCACTTACTTATCTCAAGGAGTTCGTTTGCCATATTTATGTATTTTACATAATATGATGGCAAATTAGGTATTGCAAAATCAAATTATATGTTTCCTTTTTTACCTATCTGATATAAATGTCAATATTTCATTGAAAACAGGCCTTGGCAAAGGGATCAAGTAAAAACTTCGAGCTAAACAAAGATAATGTTAATTGGCTTCAAGCAACATGAAGTCAGCTATACCCCATCTGGCTCCCCCTGGCGAATCAGCTTATCCCATTCGGTCTATGAGATACTGGCAAGGGATAAAAAGAATTAAAATGTTAGGCATTAACGCATGCACATGGTATAAATGGCAAAATTTCACATCTCCATAAAGATGGTTGAATTTTCGTGTTGACTAAGGCACATTTTTAAAATTCAGCATCACAATTATTCAAGGAATTGTAATGATATGATTATAAATGCAAATGACCATCTGGCATTAAATCCTTATTTTCACACAAATAGAACTGAATTAATGGGACTAGTTATTCAGTTTATAACAGTTCAACAGTTATGAACTTACTTTTCTCAGTGTATCTTTTGATAAGTCCGGGAATCTAATTAAACGACATGTCTTCGCCACAAACAAGATAACTATTCCAGATACAATCTGAAATGAAATACATGTAATATGATAATTAAACAATAGCAGCATATGCATGTCCCTCACAATTATCTGTGTTCCTTTTGATTAGCTCCCATGAATGAGGTAGGGCCTATTCCTAGATGGATCAAGACAAAAATTAAAAGACCCAGAATGCTGTGGCTTAGAATTATAAAAGAATGACTTGATAGAATTTTCAGCTACAAATCTGAAAGGAGTGAGGTGGGGTGCAAGTGGCTGCCAAGATAATTTCAACATCAAAAACAGTTTTAATGATGTAATTGTCTTCTATACAATGATATTAAAATTATCATCAAGAAATAAATTACCAATAACGTTTTCAGGTCAAGAATGGACATTATTTCCAATGTCAGGTCCAAGACTTAACATATATCACCTTTGTAAAGTGAGAATAACAACTTCATTATTGTATTTTCAAGACAGGTAACATATACTGCCAGGCTCTTTCACTCGCAGGGAAGCTGCTTTCCCAAAACTCAGCTTACCTGGCCTAATCCTAGGACTTGAAATGATGGGAAACTGAAAATAAACAAAGTAAAGTAATTCATAAAACTTCCAGTTGAACCCTGAGAAATCTCACAGAAATCACAGATAGTTCAATATGATCTGAATAAAATGACCGCAGTTACCTGGATACCAAGAAGTCTTGAAAAACAATTGTGAAAGCAGGAAATACTTTAGCATACAGTACAAGTTCTCCTGTATTCCTAACAGTGAAATGTTGCTCCCTACATATTTCTTTAAAAGGAAAACACAACAGTGTATTTTCTGGAACATCAGTGTGAATATTGTTTCAACTGTATTGTAAGTATCACAATCATCTAAACAGACAGTTTACTGGTGGGTTCATCCAGCAGTCTCCTATAAAATTAGTATAATATTTAGCACCATTCATTTAATGACACAAAGCAAGTATATAAAAATAATGATTAAAGTCACAAAATAAATCAACCAGTGTTATTCACTTACCCATAAGAAGTTAAAACAACTTTGTTGACAACTACAATCAACATTGATGAAAGACCATAAAAACAAGCTGACAAAACCCTCTTCAATACTGGAGAGTCCATCATGCTGCAACATCTGTGACTGGTGGAACAAAGAAAATCAAGTCAATACGATTATAATGATGCAGAACTGGCAGGAGAAGAGAGATGAATCACATTTTTATCTTTCAAACTGCCCTTGAGTGCTTTGAAATCAATCTCAATCTTTGGGAATATCTTCAAATAATTTATACCAAGGCTAGCCAGTCTGAGTGAAAGCCAGTTTAATACTTTAACAAAGTTTAAGCACTGAGGCATTCAGTTACACAAGGATAACTTTGAAGTTTGTCACCAACTTGCATCAAGATAAATCCACTTCTCCATTTAACTGGATTTCCAAATCTAAATCTGGACTCTCGCCCAGCACTTATTTACACTACAGAATAAAATAAATGCAATAGCTCTAGTACCATACTCACAAAAGAAAATGAACTCAATCAATTTGGCTTTGGTGTGTAGACAGGCAAAAGTGATGAAAATCCTGGATGCCGATGATGAACGCTGTATGAAAGGAGAGAATGACAGCGTTGAATGACAAATTCAAAAGTCAAGCAACATTAACGTTAATGTGTCTATTGTGCTTCCCTAACAAGCACACACACAACTCAACTCGCATCTCAATACAAGGAATCAACGCATAAATTACATGGACAATCACTGACTATTCCTGGTAAAAATTTTACAGACAGCAGCATTACATTTAACAATTACGTAGTCAAGGCTAGTAACGCTATCAAAATACGCTTCTAGCTACCATGTCACAGTTTTGCTCTACACCCATGCTCCTCTCCACACCTTAACACCTCTCAGAGTGTGCCTCCCACCACTTTCTTTCTGACAGGATTGGTGCCTTGCATTCTTTCCATATGTTGTGCAAGTATTTCTGTGCACCAAGGAGGCAGAATTAACTAAAATGCCATCTTGGGTAGTGCACGTAATGTACGGTAATGTAATTACTAGTAAAAAGAGAAAATACAGCCAGGACCAATTAATTTGATCGTGATAGCCGAAGTGTTGTGCTAGATGGAGGTAAGTGGAGAGCAATGTATTTAATACATGGTCATGTACAAGCAGCACAGCAGCCATGTGAATAGAGCACTTTACCAGAGTGGGAAGGGTCTCACGTTCAAATACCGCTAGTTGGGATCCAACTTTTCGCAGTGTTTTTCCAAGGGCCCAAACCTCATTTCTGACACAAAAAGCTTTAATGTGCTGAGAAGAGACGTAAATACCCCCACCAAAGAAAAAAGGGCGCTTTTTCGGTTGTTCCCACCCCTCCTTAGTTAACGGAAGGACTTCCGAATGCGTTCCATAGTCCGAGTGAAAACAATACATATTATATAGCTACCCCGGCGGCTTTCCCTGATAGTGATATGTCAATCTGACTACTGCCCAGACGAATAAAAACCAAATCCAAGAAAAAAGAGCCAGCCAAAGAGAAAACCACGTTCAGAACCCAGGTTATAAATTTTCAAAGCATTTGGAACAAGAAAGAAGAACTGAGCTCATTTTTGAACGAAACTAAACCTGACGTAATCATCGGAACAGAAACATGGCTAAACGAAAATATAAAAACCAGTGAAATTTCAATTAATGATGATTATGAAATCTACAGAAATGATAGGAAGAAGAGAAGGGGAGGTGGGGTCTTGATAGCAGTGAAGAAGAACTTAGTTAGTGAAAAAATACCTAGTGTGGAAGCAGGAGAAACTGTTCTCTGTAAGATTAGAGTGCAGGGTAAACCTCCTCTTGTTGTGGGTGCAGTCTATCGACCTCCTGGTAGTGACTTGGAAACTAGTAAGAACATTTGTAATGAACTCCTCAGTGCCTACCAAAAGAACAAAAAGGCTACCATCTGGATAGGAGGAGATTTCAATTTACCTGATATAAACTGGGAAGAAGGAAATGTGAAGAGTTGCCAAAACTTAAGAGAAATAAATGACCTATTTTTAGACAGTGCTGCGGATATAGGCCTAGAGCAAGCAGTAAAAGAGACCACTCGAGGAGATGCACTGTTAGACCTATTCTTTACTAATTTCCCTAACCTTACAAGAGAGATCAAAATTCTTCCTGGTCTAGGGGACCATGACATAGTCCAGATTGATTCAGAACTGAAACCCTTTAAGAAAAGACCTATTAGGCGACAGATTTACCTATGGAATCAGACAGACGAAAATAATTTGAAAAGGGAGGCAGCAACTTTTGGCACTTTTTTCATGAAATACCACTCTTCAAAAACTGACGCAAACAAACTCTGGGACTGTATCAAGTTAAATTTGAACATGATCATGGAAAATGTCCCAACAAAAATGTCATCCACAAAAATTCACCAACCCTGGATAAATACTTTAACGAAAAGATTAGTTCGGAAAAAATATAAATGGTTCAAAAAAATGAAACAGTGCAACTCCGAACGAGTGAAAAACAAATATCTAGAAATTAAAAGATTGACACAGAAAGAATGCCGGAAAGCTCATAATAATTATATCCATGAGATGATAAGTGATTCATCTGATAACAGTAAAAAACTTTGGAGATATGTGAAAAGTAAAAATAAAGAAAACTTAGGAGTAGCCGCACTGAACGATGAGAGAGGGCACCCACAGCAAGATGCCCAAAAAAGAGCCAATATCTTAAATGCTCAATTTTGTAAGGTCTTTTCCGACCCAGGGGGAGTCTTCTCGGGAGAGCTGAGTGATGCCAAACTGCCGGATATGGATGAAATATTTGTCACAGAAAATGGAGTACTGAAACTTTTGGAAAACCTTAACGAAAATAAAGCTACAGGGCCTGATGGAATTCCCGCCAAATTACTGAAACTGTGTGCCAAGGAAATTGCCCCTGTTTACACTTTGTTATTTAGAGCTTCAATTGAACAAGGAAAAATACCGGAAGACTGGAAAAAAGCAAATGTAGTACCCATTTTTAAGAAAGGAAATAGAGCTAGTCCTGAAAATTATAGACCAGTCTCCCTGACATCAATATCTTGTAAACTTTTAGAGCATATCTTGCATACCAGCATCATGAAACATCTCGAGAAACACTCAGTTTTAACACATGTACAGCATGGTTTTAGAAAACACAGGTCGTGTTAGTCCCAGCTGGTCACAACTTGCAATGATTTTGTTAATAACTTGAATAACAACAGGCAGACTGATACCATCTTATTAGATTTCAGTAAAGCCTTCGATAAAGTGCACCATGCTAGTCTCTTGACTAAACTAAACCATTATGGAGTTAGAAACAGTACTTTGAAGTGGATTAAGTCTTTCTTAGAAAATAGAACACAGATAGTCGTCGTTGATGGAAAGTCATCCAATCCTGCAGCTGTTCTCTCGGGAGTACCCCAGGGTACTGTAATGGGCCCCTTACTATTCCTAGTTTATATTAACGATATGCCAAGTAAGATCTCTCCAGGCACTAAATTACGACTGTTTGCTGATGATAGCCTCTCTATAGAACAATAAACTCAAAAGAAGATACGGAAATTTTACAGAAAGATCTAGACAGTCTACAAAAATGGGAGAGGGACTGGCGTATGGAATTCCACCCCAATAAATGCCAAGTCCTGAGAATTTCAAATAAAAAACACAACATCACCTCAGACTACTTTATACACGACGAAAAATTGAGCGAAACACATGAGGCTAAATATTTGGGAGTTACATTGAACAGAAAACTTACATGGAACCAACACATTAATAACACATGTAACAAAGCAAACGGTATACTAGCATTTCTAAAAAGGAACATCTCTAACTGTGATAGGAAAGTAAAAGAAAAATGCTATAACACCTTTGTGAGGCCCTCCCTAGAGTATGGCTGCAGTGTCTGGGACCCCCACTGTCGAATAAACATAGACCAACTGGAAAGGGTCCAGATCAGAGCTGCCCGCTTTGTGACAAATGACTATACTAGAAGTAGTAGTGTAAATAAAATGATGAGAGACCTCGAGTGGACACCATTAGAAGAGAGGAGAGCAAAAAACAAAGTAAAAATATTTTATAAAGGCAGGGAAGGAAATATCCATATCCCACTGAACCACCTCACCATTAATACCAGAGGCAACAGAAGGAATAATATAAAATATAACATCCCAAGCTCACGGGTTAACAGCCATCTTTATTCTTTTTACCCTAATGTCATCAGGATGTGGAACAACCTCCCGGCAGAAGTCCAAACACTATCGTCTGCAACGACTTTCGACAATGAATTTAAGAACATTATTATCCGTTGCAGCTACCATTGTAACTAAAGTGCGGGTTGTATTTCTGTGCACAATCTGGAAACCAAGAGATATTTATACCAGAGTTATATATACAAAAGACTTTATACAACTAATATATTTTTTAATGGTCTTAACATCTATGTAAGATTTTACCCTGTTTTTAGCCTCAGAGGAGCGACGTTGAGTCGCATACTATAGTGCAGTTGGGGAATCGTCTTATAGACGAACCAACTATAAAAGAAGAAGAAGAAGAAGAATATCGGCCTACAGCCTCGATGATACAAACTGACTAGACCCTCACGTCGTTACATATCAATCTGACAATCGATTAAGTTGGGGTGGGAACAACCGAAAAAGCGCCGAAAAAAGTGCCCTGATACAGTGATAGTGATAGATCTAACCAAAAAAATCCCAAGGAGCTAAATCTTGCTAGATCTACATCAAATCACGACGCCTAGTTCAACCCCAGTTGTGTCAACTTACCTCACCAAGGAAAAGCCAAAATACTACTTCTTCTTAGACCTCCAGTTCTAGTCTAGGTCTCGGGCTTGTATCTTGTCATGCAACAGAGATCCCTGTAGGCCAACTCATCTTTTCAATATAGACTCTAGACCTCTAGCTATACACATATTTTTCAAGGTGCATTCTAATTTATTTTGTTGGGTTTTTTTTTCCATTTACTTCAAACAGCTTCACTTTCATTCAATTTTTGTGTTGGTTCCTCGCAAAGAATGAATGAGATGGAATGGGCAACAGCAAGAGCAACGTTATTGGCTGCTGTGCTGTTACATGGTTTTCGTCACTCTTTCTTTCAACGAGTTACAAACAGTGCAAACTGTTTCGTGGCACTGGCCCAAAAGTGATACTTGCGGTAAGCGATTTATAACGAAATGAAACAAAGCACAGACGAAAGCAGCGTTCACTGATGAACCACCGTCCCTTCAGTGAACCAGTGCCTACATTATGAAACACACTAAAAGTGACCAACGTATGCACTAACTGGAAGTAAGTCTGTTTCTTTTCAACAATGTAAAAAAATTATCAATTTAATAAAGGCCGCCTTTATCCGTCAACATTATCGACCGATACTGCCCAGGTTTATCCGTCAACATTATCGACGGCAACACTATCGGCACTATTGACGAATGACAAACAACAACAACAAACAAACAAGCAAACTGGATTTATTCCTAATGTTATTGGATTTTTAAAAATTACCAAAGACACTGATTATTGTCAACATTATCGGCGGATACTTGGGTTTATCCGGCAACACTATCGGCACTATTGACGAATGACAAACAACATAACAACAAACAAACATGCAAACTGGATTTATTCCTAATGTTATTGGATTAAAAAAAAATTACCAAAGACATTGATTACTGATAAAAAGACTTCTATAAGAAAAAAAACAAAACACCTTACCTCGCTGAGAATCGAACCACTGTACCCCCGATTGGCAGGTAGATACAAAAAAAAAAAAACTGAATTTCTTCCGTCATTGTTCTTGGATTTTAAAAAAAATTGATGCCTAATAAAAAAGACTTGTGACACAAAAGAAAAAAAAGCTGCCGTGCTGAGAATTGAACCACTGCCATTTGACTGACTGGCAGAGATGCTAACAATTACGCTATTGAGAACCCTGACAATTTGTGAGAAAAGTCTTACTAAATAAGTATGACCAAACCAAGAAACCCATATCAACGGATTAGACCTAAGAGCTGTAAATAACAAGAGAGGTAACGCCTCGTTTTGGAACGACCATGGGGCAATCAGCTGTTAGTTCGTGAAGCCGCGGTAAACACAAACAACAATGGCGTCGAAAAGCACTCATTGTGAGTGGCGCTCTGCGATTAATTGCAGTAACTCAAGACTGAAAAAAAACAGATTTGAAATTTCATCGCTTTCCAAAGGACCCTGAAAGATAAGTAGTAGTCTATACAAGATAGATATTTTATTTTTAAGTTTATTAATAAGGTAGAATATGCTTGAGATCTAGACATGATGACTAGCCCTAGCATACAATGAATTTTTTAGAATCTATGCTGCTAGACTAGATTTAGGTCTATCTTTCCAATTCTAGGCAGGAATTCCGAATGATCCGTGAGGTTAGGGTTATAGTAGGATTAGGGTTAGATCTAGGTTAGATTAGGGTTTGAGAGGCAGACGGGTCATTCGGAATTTCTTCCCAAGTCCAAGTCTACAAGTACACTAGATTCTAGACTGTGTAGTGTAGGCCCATGCCAGTGAGCCTAATAGTTTATTTAACGAGCTTGCAGATTCATCTGGGGATTCTGTTTAAAGCTAGGTCCAGCTGGAGATTTTAATTTTTTTTAGCGAAGGAGATTGGACGAAAAATACATCATCTAAGAATAAATGGAAGTTGTAGGGTGCTATTTTGAACTGTTGGATCAGCTTCTCCTAAGATAGGGGGGAATGTAGAATTAAATATTAAAAATATTAGAATTAATTTAAATATTAAATTGTACATATCTCAAATGGATTTCTAAGTGTTGTTCTATTTTACTTTCAGATGTCGCCGCTGGGTTATCAATTGCAGAAGAGCTGATCTAGAGGGAATACCACCTGAAAAGCTATTCAAATCCTATAACCTGTGTTCAGAACATTTTGAACCGGCGTGCTATGGTCCCTCTGGGAGAAACCTTGTGAAAACCTTTTCCCCCTTCCGTTCTCCCTCTCTCTCCTGCAGATAATTTTGCAATTATTTATAAATATATTTTTTAAATTTTTCTAATAGCTTCCTCTTTTGTCGACCTTTGCTCATCTCAGTTTTTGCCACATCTCTCTCTCACACATACACGTACACACACACACGTACACACACAATTCACACATTCTTCACTCTGTCTATCCTTGTGTTTTCGGTCATTCTGCAAGCACAAAAGACTAGGCATTCTGTAAACTTCACACGAACTGCGACTACATAATTAATTATTGTAATGTAAATGTACTACAGTGCAGTCGAAACTAGTCTTACCGCGGCTTTAGATTTTCAGCGACTGCGCGGGCTGGGTCGCTCTCTGGCTTTTTCGCTAACACTGGTTGTCATGGATGACGTCACTGCGCGCGCGGGCCGTTTCCCATCTTGGGGACTCTCTAAATCTTAGATTAGACCTAAACCTTCATGTATCCATTAAAGCAATAAAATTCCAAGTCTCTCCAATTTCAATATAGTTTTCAACACTCGCCCAATATGAATGTTTGTCGCATCGGGTTGTAGGCTCGTACGGAAAGGGAGGAGGGCGGAGAAAGGGTTCAAATCAGAGGAGATGACTCGCAAATACAGAAATTATGTTGACGGATAAAAAAATTCCTAGGGGAAATTTTATACGTCAGTATCGACGGATAAACACTTCGTTTAATAAATTGTAACAAGAGTACTTGAGAACACAATAAATGAATTGCAAATGAAAGAATTTATTAACATGACAAAAGAAATATTTACAATGTACTTCTTAGGTCCCCCAATTTTTTTTTTCCTAGGGGTACGTACACTGGATTTTAAAATCTTTCACCTTCAGATTTCCTTTTTGTTTTCCTCCTGATTTTTGGTTGAAAGGGTTGGGGGCAGGGTTAGGGATTCGATAAGATTTACGGTTGAGGAAAATAACGGGGTTAGGGATAGGTACGAATACGTAGGTGCCCATAGCGCAAAATGCTTAGGTTGCGCATGTAAAAACAGAATTCGTGGCCATGGTGCAAGTCTGCCTTCCCCATAGAACAATATGAATGGCTGTGCATAACTTTAAAATTTTGGCATAAACTGCGCTTGCTTCATAATGCTGAACAGCAGACCATAAGGTCTCCTCCCCCCACTGTAACTATCCTTGCCTATCTCTCCCCCTCCCCCCTTCAAGCTTGTAATAACTCTAAATTTCATAAATTTGTTACACGCGCCTGAAGGTTCTAGCTTCACACTTCTTAATTCTAGTGCCAACCCCTTTTGCTTTGGCAGGTTTAGAAAAAAACAAAACGGAGACACAAGTGACGGTTTTCAGTCCTGCAATGACCATTCTTCGACGAGACCAGATTAGGGTGATTGTTGGGAATATTATGTACACTTCTTCCTTATTTGTTTTCCTCTCACCTTCATTCTAAAAACATTACAAAATTGTGTACTATGTATTTGGATGGGTGGTCTTCATTTGAATTCTGTAGAAAAAGACATGGGGTTACATTACAAGTCGGATCTTCATTTAATTGCAATGTACAGTATGTACGGTGTACATATGTATGTAATACACTAGTATTCCGAAGTGTTTCTGTCCATCCCGCGGAATGTGTACATGTACTAAGGGCCTACTTAAAATCCTGAATAGGTCAGCGTGATTGTTGGGAATATTATGTACACTTCTTCCTTATTTGTTTTCCTCTCACCTTCATTCTAAAAACATTACAAAATTGTGTACTATGTATTTGGATGGGTGGTCTTCATTTGAATTCTGTAGAAAAAGACATGGGGTTACATTACAAGTCGGATCTTCATTTAATTGCAATGTACAGTATGTACGGTGTACATATGTATGTCATCATCATCATCATCATTGCCTTTCTCACCCTGGATCAGGGTATAGGCCACCAACAAACACTTTCCATCCCTCTGTACACTAGTATTCCGAAGTGTTTCTGTCCATCCCGCGGAATGTGTACATGTACTAAGGGCCTACTTAAAATCCTGAATAGGTCAGCACTAATTAACTACATGTATATTGCCTAATGTTGGAAGACACTAGACAGCGGTGTTTTGATACACGTATGTACTATGTAGTTTGACAATTATGCAAATACCATTAATGAATTTAATGAAGAGAACATAAAGGGCACATACATACATGTATATATACAATTGTGACCAGCCTCAGATCAGCGTCAAATACAGTACGTCATGTAGGCCCACTAGGCTACAAACACGTAGCTGCATCTGAAAGGTGCTCAAGCGAAGAAAAAAAATTCTTTCGTGTCGTAAATTACGTGTCGTTACGGGATTAATACCTGGGCAAAAGAATGTAATGAAACTCATTGTTGTCAATGTCATTAATGTTCATTCCATTCTGGGGACACCTCAGCCAGTTGAAAGTTGCTCAATAATATTATGTAGGTGATAGTGATGGAGCATTTTACATGTACATGTATAGGAGTATGCTTGATATCAACGTGAACATGAGAATCAAATGTTCTAAACATTTTATCAACAGTTTAGAAGTGTGACACTTCTGGAGAATTAGTGCCCTAATGTGACTCACAAATGCGACGGAGAGAATAAGTTTAAGGCAAGGACTACTGTATGAAGTCCTTGGTTTAAGGCTATGCAAGAGGCGCTCAACTAAAAGAAAATTGAAGAGTAACGTACACGTACTCACAAATTTCTGAAAAGAAGACAGTTCCTTTTGACATTAATTTCTCTGCAGGTCATGTGCGTCCAGTTGTGCATTATAATGTGCATTAAATTTGCTGGAAAGGGACCGTCCACGTATTATGTCATCAAAATTTGACCCCCCCCCCCTTTATCATCACATGTCATCAATGGCTATCCCCCCCCCCCCGTTTGATGACGTAATCAAGACTTGACAAATAACACCTAAAAATACCTGTACAGTGCTGTTTGCTATTTATTTTAATTCAAGCTACCAGAAGTAGACCTATTCATGATTACATGTATCCAAATATATAGATCTAGTTGAATAAGAATTAAGATGTATTGTTCCTGCCAAATGTAAGTTGTAGACCTAGGTCTTAAAACCAAGACTTGTCTAGATCTAGTCTAGTAATCCAGGATTTTAAAAAAAAAGTAGGTAACTGAAGATTCTCATTTCTCTTGATTTGAAAAATAAGGCTGAACAAACAGGAAGATAAACATTGAAGCAGAAGTGAAAAAAGACATGATGCAGTGTCGACTCTGTAGTAGGTTTAGTAGTTTAACAAATATTGAGTAGTAATAGTAGTCATTCAAGGTATTGGTTGATTAATTATTTTATTGGCAGGTATTATAATAAAAATATGAATTTGATCTATATAATTATTTGTTCTTCTTTTTCAATTTTACCAAACCACATTGATGACATCATCTTTGACTTTGGACTCAACACCCCCCTCCCCCATGTCATCATCCAAGAGACACACACCCCCCCCCCCCTTTACGTGATGACATAATATGTGAACGGTCCCAGATTCCTGGCAAGAAATATTGAGTAGTAATAGTAGTCATTCAAGGTATTGGTTGATTAATTATTTTATTGGCAGGTATTATAATAAAAATATGAATTTGATCTATATAATTATTTGTTCTTCTTTTTCAATTTTACCAAACCACATTGATGACATCATCTTTGACTTTGGACTCAACACCCCCCTCCCCCATGTCATCATCCAAGAGACACACCCCCCCCCCCTTTTACGTGATGACATAATATGTGAACGGTCCCAAAGATTCCAGGCAAGCCAATCATAATACCCCTGCCTCCCTTCTATAAGTATAAGAAGAGGTATTGTGACAATTGACGTATTAATCAACAGTTTTATTTAATTTAGTTTAGGTACGGAAACATGTAGCATTGAGGTGAAGAAATACAATTTATTACAAAATATTACATGTATACTGTATGTATGTATTTTAATTTTTAGTGATGTCAATCAGTAGGTTGGGGCGGCATTCACTACGGCCTTGTAAAGTAGGTATTCCAACTGGCGAGTTTGCCACTGCTGCCAGCACATAAAATTGACCCTCCCGGTAATAATGTAAATCGTCCTGCGTGTCTGACCAAAGCAGCACAGGGGCCCTGGAGATACATGTACCCGGTATGTAAATTTTATAATCTACAGCGGAAGAGGCCGCCCTTCGCAATGGTACCTCTTCAATCTAATCACACTCAGTAAATTTGAGTAATTTTGAAAATTTGGTTGTTTTCCAGCACATTAAAAAAAAAATAAAAAAATTGAGTGAGATTTCTGGCTGTTTGTTTTTTTTTAAATTAAAGAATAATGTTTCCACTTTAACATTATAAATACCAGAAGTTCCCCATGATCCATCGAACGGATCAGATGAGCGATCTAATCTGAGGTTGGATGCTCATCTCCTGTTTAATCTTTGGAAAGCAGTGAGTAATTTTTTTTTACTTTGTTCATATTTTTTTGTCTGGTTATTAATGAAACGTTACTGTAGTACAGATACACATGTAGTCGAAACTGACAGTGACATATACTATACCTAGAAAGCTCTCCCCCCCTTGCAAGTTGTACGGATACAGCATTTTTTTTATTGCTCATAATTATAATTTATCAAATGGTTGTTATCCATTATATAAAAATAATAATACTTGTCATTCAACTAGAGCTTCTATTTCATTTTCACACAAAACTGCAGCTAAAATATTTGTGTGTCCATTTTCTTCGGTTTTTATAAACTTTGGTAAATATTTTAGGCCTGGTTGCTCTTAGGAACTTCGAAGTTGTGAAATTTTTTTTTTTAAAGTTTTGTTACATGATATAGGTAGTCCAAACTGATTTTTACTTTTTATCATTACCAGTGCTCACCATAATATTGTCTAATCTGGATGGAGCTGGCCCTTCTCATAATTTTGATACCAAATTTATTATTCTGGTTTGAAGACAGAAAGTTATGGCATTTTCAAAAGTGAAAAAATACCTCGAATTTGCTACCTTTTGCAAATTGCATGATTGATAGTCCCAACTTTGACCGCCCATTAAATGACGGTTTATTGAGTCACAGCATTAAAAATTATCAGTTTCCAAGTCAAGGCCAGGAGTGTACATAACATTAGTCATTACTCTCAATTTTTTTCGAGGGATATAAATACATGTATAGTCCAAGCATCTCATTTTTCTTTTTTTTTAGCCATCCAACTTTATCCAGCGTCAATACTTTGTGAACTCTTACGAGCGAGTCTTCTTTTTTAAATTGAAAACGAGGTCGGCCGTGTCGCTGACTTTTAATTCCAATTACGTGTAGTAGTCTTTTTTTTATCTTTGTGGTGGCAAAGTTATTGATTTTTTTCTGATTTTTTGGAAAATGGCCAAAATTTCACTTTGTCTCCCTTTTTATTTCGCAGTTTTGCTCCAACTCCAAGCCACTTTTGTGCTAAGAAAATTGGTAGATGTAGGCATCTGTAATGTTTAAATTCCCCCTATAATTTAGTATAATAAGTTTGTTAATTGTAGTACAGAGACTGTTTTATCAAACTTAGTGTTCTGTGATATTTCTTTCTTGAATGACAGCTCTCCAAAAATGGCTTCTGGCACATAGCAAAATAGGTACATGTTTAATGGCTTTAAAAAATTGCGGTGATGAATTTGATACGAAAATGTTCATTAGGGAAGTCCTATTCAATGAAGTAACTTGTTATAAATCTCCATTTTGAAAAATCAGTTGTCAATT
The DNA here is from genome assembly GCA_963931925.1 of Onchidella celtica. Taxonomy (NCBI): domain Eukaryota; kingdom Metazoa; phylum Mollusca; class Gastropoda; order Systellommatophora; family Onchidiidae; genus Onchidella; species Onchidella celtica. The sequence continues at coordinate 17,421,288 of OZ007571.1, forward strand.
GTCAGTTTTTATCTTTATTGAGGCAAGTTGAAAGCATAGTGTCTCCTTCCATACATACAGCCTCTATCACTTAGTTTCTGAATTTGCATGAGAGTAGGGACTTACCCTCTTGTATCAATTTTTGCACTACATGTGTATAAAATACAGTGGAGAACGGTTAAACCGAAGGAAAATAAGAATCCCTGATTTTTTTCTTTTTATCTTTGTTGACAAACTGGTGCTAAAGCGAAATAACCCTACGGTTAAACCGAAAAGAAATTTATTGGATTCAGTGGCCAGACCACTGTGATTTGCCACAGATCGAGCCAAGTCACTATATTATTATCACCCCGCTACACCCTCCTCCCCTCAAGAAATAAAAAAGCACGCTTCCTGGTAGAATAGGCCTACATAGGAGCGGAAGCACTACGGGGATATCGCAAGTGACCTCTCATGTAAAATGTGTGACATCAGAGAGAACGCTAGTTATTGGGGACAGTGCATTTCGTGGCATCATATACGGTAACGGTAAGGAGGTTGGCGTTTCTGTACTGTCCATCCACACGCATGCCTCCCCCGTTCTGAGAGTTAGTCCACATTCGCCCTCGTATCCATGTTTCGAGTGTCTAGGTTTGAGCAATCAATCACCCATCCTCATTCTAAGTCAAAAACACAGAGCATGCGACTTGTGAGGACACATTGAGTCTGTTTAGCCTGAGCGCTTACATAATTTGTCCTATATGATAGTGATTGGGGCTGCCTCTCTTGAAACCGGCATTTTTCAAGCCTCCCATCACTAAACAAAAATTCTGTCTAAACTGAAAACAAACCTGTGGTCCCACCAATTTTGGTTCAACCGTTGTCTACTGTATCATGGTATATAAAAGAAGATGAAATTTATGAAACTGAGAAAATACACTATAAATCTAATTTTACAATGGAAATTTTGAATTGAAAGAACTAAATCCATGTTACACACAACAGAGTACTGAAGAATTTATGGGAGTAGTTGATATCAAATTATTTAACACTTGCTGACAATATTGCTGAAAAATATTGTAATAGTCATTTAACACAATTACTGCAAAGTTGTTTTTTTACTCCAGCTCTCACCCACTGAAAAATTACCATCAGAGACTGTACATCCCATTAAGTACATCCACGCACAATGCAGCAGCACATACAAATTACCAACAAAATTTCAGGAAAACAGATATTTTATTAATTTCTCTTTCATTTCAGTCATCACACACAAATACAGACAATTCTTATTGCAACAATTAACAAAACAGAAGTTTCATCTCATGCCGCAAAAAAAAAGAAGAAAAAAGTCCTGCCTCACAATACCAGTTTCAGATCATACACGCATCTTGGTATTCTATTTGTACTGTACTTCATGGTAGAGACCAAACAATTTGGAAGGATGAAGTGTTCATGAATTACCGGAGTTAAAAAAGCCAGAATGACCAGCTATTTTTTTTAAAGGGAAGGACAGTGTTTTTATTTTAGATGCAATCACCGATACACATGCGTGTAAAACAACCAAAAACAAAAGAAAACATTACTCATAAGGCTTATACATGACAAGTCTCTTCCCTTTCATGCATGTTATGTTTGACCCCTTTAAATAAGGGCGAGAAGAAGAAAAAAAAGCGCTATTGGGGTTTTTTAAAAAGCTGTGCTGCTTCAATTACACCCCCCACATCAGGTTTGTTTCCAATAAATACAGCATTTGATGAGACTGAAAATGAACATGAGGAAAATGGCAGTCTGTGATGAGGAATGAGATCATGAATGACATTTGAGGATGCAAATGGGATGAATGAAACAAACAAGCCTTTCACTCCGGTCTACCAGAGCTGACAATATCACACACACTCCATGGTATAACTGATGAGTGAAATGTACAAGCCACATGAGAACTTTAATTCTGCCTGACCATGAAAACAATGTTTTCTTTAAAAAAATTATGTCCTTTGCAGTGATAACACTGTCTTTGTCAAAGAAACCAGAATGAGACATCACCTGTTAGGATGGCCAATCATTTAAAAGTGTATGACTGTAGAACAATGGCACTCCCTAGCACTGGTTCGTAAGTCACACTTTTTGGGAGAAGAGGCATTACCTTGTCCATTCATGCAGTTCTTTGGACAACTAAATCATTATTGTAAAGAAACGTACATATTCAGCAAATGTCAACAATTTAAAAAAGGGGAAGGGGGTTGAAATAATTTCTGTGGCAGTCGAGTCATATGTACATATTTTTGAGAGGAATCTGCAGATTAACCTCTGGGAAGCTTTCTTCTCAGAGTTTGTGAAGAAATAAAAGTAATTCTGGTACATCAATATGAAGATTTCTTAGCTCTTTGTCTAAGAAGGGCCATGCAACAAAGCTGGCCAGTTGTGCAGCATTTACTGCCTAGGCTGCCGACTTCACAAGGGAAGGGAAGTCTGCCTCATCGTCAAAACGAGGCGCCGACTCCCGGGGCTTGCCACCCATACCCCTTGAGCCACCACGGGATCCACGGCCACCGCCAAATCCACCACCGCGTTCAAGCCCGCCTCTGCCTCCACGTCTACCTCGCCCCCTGCGTGGTGTATCATTGAATGTGATACGAATGTCTGTAACCAGGTGTTTATTACGTCCATGTCGATCCTCCTGATGGAAAGGACAAAAAATAAATTGTAATGGAATGCTTTACAGAAAAACAAAAACATTTATAAAAAGAACAATGTTACCCCACCCCCCCAAATCCCAGTCCTAAAAAGTCATGAAAGTGTTCGAGTGACATTAATATGTACAATGCTCTCCGGCTAGCTCTGCAGTGTACGCATGTGTGATTGAGCTAAGGAGCCCACAGGAAATAACATTCTGGCAAATGAATTTATCCAGGATCCTATCCTATGAAATAAAAACATCTGAGCCTGACCCCAAATCAGTATAAATTAAAACAAATACAAACAAAATAACCTGCCATCCTGGTACCAAGTTTTCATGGTTTGGCCTTTTGGAATCAGAATGGGCAGCATGTCTGTACATCCCTGAACAGTAAGTTCTATCTGATATGGCCCATTTGCCCACCATCAGTTATGCAAAATTAATGAATGTCAAATCTTAACGAACATGGAGAACAACAGGCTTATCTTTTTTTTCTTTTCTTGAAGTATTGCTGTTTGTGAATTATAAATTAATTTTAAAAATGTGTTTGACAGACCAAAAATTATTAATTGAACAATGATGTTTTTGGTGTAATCTTACAATAAACAATCAGGATGGGTGTGAATCCTAACATCTCTATTCACTAGTAATAAAAGATGGGAACAAGGCAGGTTTCACAGAAATTACCCTCAGAGATAACTAAGGGGGGACACTACCAGAAAAATTAGTTTTTCTGTTTGATTGTAAGCTATCCCTAATGGAACCAACAATGATGATGGGTTATTGACATTATATTTAAACATGAAATTGGTGAGTTACGTGACCGGTTGCCATGGTAATGGCAGCCATATTGAATATAAACAAACAATTTTATAAAATCTACCACACATAAACGGTCCAACCAATATAAATGAAAGTGACATCATTAGATTCGTCTTGAAAAACAGAAAAAAATGGTGGTTTCATTTTTCTCATAGCATAATTTTCAGATTTTTAATAATTTTTTTGCACCACATCAACCTGCCCAACACGAACGTCCCATCTTGTCATAAATCACCCATAAAATACATTAAATGCATTAAAATTATGATCTCTGTACACCATTTGGTGTAGAAACCATTTCTAGAGACATGAAAAGAAGAAAGAGCATGATATATCTATTAATTTTAATACGATAGATTTTATAAGACGAAAAATTGGAAACGAAAACTGATATTGAGAAAATTGATTTGAAAGTTAGTAGTGGTCAAAAATACAATTTTTCAAAGAAAATTACCCCAAAACTATATTTCAGACAAAAGGCACACGCATCTTTATCAATTAAACATTAAATTGTCCAGCCCCATAAGTATCTCCCTCTTTCAAGACTTTTTCATCATCGATATTCGTGCGAGTCACTTCGACCTCGTTCCCTTCATTAGATCTGTTCGGTACAGAAATGAAAGCACTTGCAGCCACTTCGAGGGGCTCAGGATTCGTAATTTTGCGTGTCCTGTCTCCATTTCTACCTCTAGCCTTTGCCGTAGCCTTCTTTTTGCCGAAGTGAAAGGTTTTAGGCAGTTTACAGTAAAATCTCGTTATACCGCCAAGTAAGTGGCAAACAGAAAATTGGCGGTATAACGAGAATGGCGGTACAATGAAAATACTATGTAGAACAAGGGAAATAAGTCATTAAGTACCAGCATTGGACTGGCTAACTGTCTAAAATATTGCAGTAATCTCCCTTATCTCTCCACTAGCCATAAACCTCCGTTGTCATTTTCAAGTTTATACATTGATTTCATTTGCATTTTTTTGTTGTTTTTTTGTGTTTATGTGTGTTGGAGTTCACTTATTCAGGAAATCGCACCTTAAGAGTAAAAGTATGTATTGCAACACGACAAATAATGCTACATTACAATTCAGCAAAAAAGGTGCGTTGTTTGCATCGTACCCTGCGACCGGTATGAACCAGTTAAAGCATCACCTCGCGCTCGCTTAAGTTCATTCGCAAACTCTCTATTGAACTGTGACCCGTCTTTCCCACTGCATGCCCCATCAGTAGGCCTATCAGGACTTCAAAAGCGAAGACTGTGTAGTAGGATTGGTGTTTGAGTAACAAGCACAGACTGTGGCACCATGTGATGTTCCGACTGTTAGCTGGATTTAGGTAGATGTGGGGAGTGGGGGTTAAATTTACGTTGGCGCTATAACGAGCAATATTTACTATACTCAAGTTATGAATGTAGCAGTCAGACTGTTGGCGGTATAACGAGATTTTTAGTGACTTTGTATAGGTGTCAGAGCTGTAGCACGGCGAAAAGTTGGCGGTATGCGGGAAATAACGAGGTTTTACTGTATTTGGTGTTTTGGAAGTGCAGTTATCGAGAGAACGCGGTTGTAGGCACGCCATTTTCACCAATGTAAACAATCGCAAAGCACGCCTCTGTGCACGCGCAATTATTTTACTATTGAATTGGGCCAATGAGATCTCCCGATTCGAGACACACCTCCAAACTTCGAAAATACCACGCTTGTTTTTCATTGAGAATCTCCTGTTTAGTTTCGTACATGAGTATCGTTGTGGTTCCATTCAAAAGAAAGAGTAGCGCTTTCCAACGATACCGGACATGCCTACTGACGCTATCGAAAACTGGCCGTAACGAAGGTGGAAAGATTGGCATTTTCTGCCTCTGTGATGATCGAACAACAGAAAAAAGGTGTAGGTTGATCATTTTTACCCCTTCAAAAACTGTTTTTTAGGTGAAATTCATGAAATTAATGACTGAAAACAGAAAGTAAAGACCTCAAGCAATGTAAATTTGTTGAAAACCCAGTATCGATATTTTTAACTGAAATCAATGTATTCACTACCCGTGCCCCCCCCCTAAGACATCTCTCTCATTTATTAACTCCTCAAATGGTCTTTGCATGCTGTGTTTGATATCACAATATTTGTTTTGAAATAAAGAAACAAAAAGCTAAAAATGAAGACTGAATTTCATTTTGTGTTTGTAATGTTTTGTTTATGTTCCAGCACATGATCAATTCTGACCAGCCCTGTTTCCCTCTTTTTGAGAGGCATGTGAAAATTCGCCACTACAAGTGACACATGAAGCCTACAAGTTCATTTTCTGGTCACAAGTAACTAGTAAGACCTAAATTTCAGCATTAAAATGAAAAACACGTATTTTCGTTAGAAGAGACCCAATTGGGTCGATAACAAAGAACACTTTCTTACGCAACGACGTTTGTCTGAAAGCCGGATCACGCAAATTGACTAATGGAGACATGACTACGCCAAAATAAAAGTATTTTTCCTATACAGAACGAAGCGCAGATGATATTTTCTCATTCTGACGTCATTGCAACTGTAAAAAATAAAAAACAAAATTTGTTTTTAAAAAAAATAAAAAAATCTCAGGTTTGCAAGATCAGGCTGCCGACTGTTATGGCGAGAGACAGTGAAACTCCATTGTCTCATGCGCATATCGGAGTAGCTGTAAACATTCATGAGGACCAAGGCTTGGATTTCTAACTGAAAATAAGTCTATTTCTATAGGAATAATTGTGTATCGGTGAGACATGCCTGGGAATGTAGCACTGCACCTAGATCTAGCGAACACTGTGTCGAATAAATTGTCTCCCTTGATAATCCAAGGGAAGTAATTGCCCCAGAATACTCAGATTGAGTATTTCGTCTTCTCTTTTCAAGATAAGCAGAATGTATTTCTCTATTTTGTCTTTAACTGTTCTTCTAAGTGTGTTCATGTCATTATTGCATTAATTCGTTAATCTGTTGTCACAGTAAATTTCTGACCATCAAAATGCAAAATCAAAACACCACAGCAACATCAAAAATATTTTTAGAGTTGCAGCCCTTGATTAAAGTGATGTAATTTTTGAACAATTATTTCTCTAAAATAAGACCTTCACCATCGTTCCAATAAAAGAAAAAATTATCCCCAGGCCTTAAGCTTTGGTTTGATATATATGTGCAGGAACTTTGCCTCTGATTTTTTAGAAAAAAAGGGAAATGTAGGGACTCCATTTTGTGAAACCTGCCACAAACAGATTGCAGACATGAAGACAAACCACGTTCTTTCAAGAGGAACAGAGGCACCTCATAAAAGGCACCCATTTTAAAAAGTGTGAATCCCTATGTGATGTGAAAATGCTGGACATAATGAAACCAAAATAAAATTTCTTACCTCATCTTCTTCCTCCGATTCTTCCTCCTCTTCTTCTTCATCCTCGTGCTTTTTATGATATTCTCTGCCCTTATTCCATCTTGAACCATCTTCACCTTCCCCAGCCTGGCGAATGTTGAACTCTGCCTTTGGTTTATTTTGAGTCTGAAGAGCTTTCCATTCATCCAAAGTCATTTCCTGTGGCTGAGGATCTTCCTCTGGGGCTGGTTCATTTTCAGTACTCTCACTGTCATGAAAAAAAAAAGAATGACTTTGAAAAAAAATAATTTCAAACACCATTCTAAGATTTCTACCACCAAATCAAAGTGCGTGCTTGTAAATACACCATAACTTTAATATGATACCGCATAATCCCGTCCACCCCACTTTCTGTCTTAGTAAAGAAGCACTACTCTAATTTTGCAACGCAATGGACTCCATTTAATATGTTCTTGTTTAATGTACATCTGCTTGGTCCCAAATAGTTTGCATATGTACTCTGGAATAGAAATACATTTTTAAACCCACTGTCTCCCGAAGGCCATTCCGATCGCCCTCACTCAAACTTACATTACGCCAAGTGCGCTGTTTTGTACGAATGGACCCGTCCTACTAATGTAGCTTTACCATTTTCTGATCAGAACAAAATGGCAGAACCCCGATCATATATGTAGCAATGCCAATCGATGTGCGCTGTGCGTCCGAGAAACGAGGCCGCCCGCCGAGTACATATTTCGGCAGCTCACAAATGCGAGGTGCGTATTTTGAAGTCCTAGTGCAGTGTGTTCCCACGGTCATATGGCTTTCCATTTCTTACAATCTCTGCTTCAAGATTCAGATTTAGAAAATGATGGAAAAAAATCTGACATAATTAGATGACGGATCTTAATCAAAAGAACAAGAGAAAGACCCCCAGCCTAGATCACGACAAAATACGACAAAAAGAAACAGTCTGAAGAGTCTAGATCTAGAGCTAGTCCCATGTCTAATAATGATGAAGAAACCGAAACCAGACCTACCACTACCAATAATACACATAATATGTGATTGGAAATTTATTTAATTCTGTTTTGGGGTGTTATTTCATAAAAATGTTCAAATATTTAATGGCCCAGATTTTTTTTTTAAAAGTTAGTTGTAAATTAGAATTACGTCCTTTAGTTAAGGGTTGGGGAGTGAAAATGGGAAAGGGAAGCCAGGGTGTTATGAGGGAAGGGCTGCAAGTGACAAATTGTAAAAACCAATAAACTCCACCTGAACCATACAGCTCACCAGTATCGGCATACATACATTCATAAGTCATATCATGATTCATATATAAGACACATATACCAACTGTTAAGTATAATACACAGTACTGGTTTATTATGTTCACAGCTTATTGTTTTGTAAGACCAAAAAAAAATTTTTTTTTTAAATTATAAATCATGTGTCTTTATTGCTTTGTGCATGCATCACTGTTAAAACCAATCTGAACAGTAGTCTTTCAGTTTCCATGGAAAATAAGGACAGCACTTTTTTTAACTCTTTGACTCCCCTAAGCCGGATCTTCCGGCTCGGAATTAAAAACTTAATTTACGAAGCTACCAATTGTTGTAACGAAGTATATTTTTGCCCATGCGCGAGGTTGGCTTTCCTGTTCCTTCCGCGAAACGTAAACAGTGAATACCATGTTGAAATCGATTTTTATTATTTTTTAAAAATATTTTTGTGTTGTGACATCGTGAAATATGTCGCCATATCTGTGATATGATTTTGATCTTAACTCAAAAATTTTGGGAGATATCTCATGAAATTTGGACGGTGAATTCATAATGGGATTACTTCTGGGACAAGGTGGTCTAGAGGCAAGGTGCTCGCCTCTCATGCCAAGGGTCCTGGGTTCTAAACCCGGGGGCAGTTGGAAATTGGATTTTTCTCATATTTTCAAGTCCCTGGTCCTATTGGGGGGTAGGATCGAGTACCTAGTCTTCTCGGATAAGGACGAAAAAATTCGGAGGGCCCGTGTGCACGTTAAAGATACCTTGGCAGTTGGAAATCGTAAAGAGCAGGCCGAAAGGCCGCTGCCCGGGCAAAATTGAAAATAATAGATTAAAATTTATCCATATCACCCCCCCCCCCCCTCCACCAGCAACAACAAAATCATATATATAATATATTGTTATTAATAAATATTCAAATATTATTTGAGTTGTGAACTGTTGCGAGTTGTGAACTGCGCCTAACAGGCTGCGTTACAATTTGCTCTGAGATAGAGAGAGAGAGAGTGAGCGAGACAGGGAGAGAGAAAGAAGCAGTGCAGCGTGTTGAGCGCTTCGCAGGCAGCTCCATTCTGCTCTGTGGTTGACGTGTTGTTTCTGTAAAGCGCATAGAGCATTTTAAATGGATATGCGCTATATAAATGCTATACATTATTTTTTATCATTATTATTTCAAAAGTTAAATGGATAGGGATACATTGTAGCCGTATGAGCATGGGGTAAGTTGAAAAATTTAGGTATGAAAATCTGTTCTTGAATTTTTCATTTCACTCTACTGTCCTGTTTGTGCATCAGAAGTGTGCTAAATCATTCTGTCAATCCTTTTATCTTATTCTGCATTCAATTTCCAACAAACTGATATGTATAGTGTGTAGTCTAGCTCTATCCAGAATAAACTTGTGTATGATTTAACAAGTCATATGCGGAATTTCGTTGGTCGCAAATATACCTGGGGTCCAACCGTAAAATTCCGCCGGGGAGTCAAAAGTGTTGAGTAGTGCTGAAGAAAAAAATGTTTCTGGTGAGAAATGAAATTGACCATATTCTTCCATAATTTACCTTTCTGGTAATTCTGAACCTGAAAAGAAGGCATGGTGGTAGCTAGATAGATTTGAATTATTACAGCTGGGAAGCATTACTTACTTCAGCTCTGGATTCTCCACGCTGGGCTCTTGAGTACCCCACTCATTTGATTCATTAGCAGTTGTTTGCTCCCTGATTATACAGACAAAAGAAAAATCATTTGATGATCAAGCTCAGAAATTCACGTTCCATGAGCACAATGTATATAAACAGTTCTCCCTAATCTGCCAGTATTCAGCTTTGTTTATTGCACATTCTGATTTTAGCCGAAGCCCTCTATTTTTTCGGTATCATAACCACTAAAAAGCAAAAACCTGGCCATGAATAACCATGCAAGATCTGGCTGCTTGATCAGTATCCGGTAAATGTAACCATAATGAATCTTACAGGTTGTTTTCATCATTTCAAGCAACATCACTGAAAGGCAGGATTGGCTAATCTATGTCAGCCACATATATCCCCCTTATATTTAACTCTTTTGCAGCCAGCCAGCTCTTAGATGAGTCCACATGCCAACTCAATAAAAATGATGCATTTAATTCTGGTCATGTAGCTTTCAAAAATTGCCACAGGTCATTTAATCTTTTACTGCTATGTTATCTTATATGGCTTCTTCAACACTCCAGGTGAGCTTTCAAAATTCTCTGAACCCCCCCCCCCCCCCCCCCCACAGGATTTGGTTTTCAAATCCAACAGAGCACATTCTCATGTAATCTTGAAGTCCCCATGACCTCCAGGAAAAACCATAATCTTACTGACACGACTATTTGTTCTTTAAAATTGTAGATTTGAATTTGGCATGGGCATCCGCACTGTTCCCAAAGCCAGCAACAAAAGAGTTAAAACAGAACCAATTAGGTTCACCCTTACTCAAGATCATCCTTGAAGCTGCCCCAATTGTGAGCTCCTCCACCTTCCCTCTTTTCAACAGGCTTGATTCCCCTGAAATGAAAAAGACACAGTGCTGTCTACGTAAGATTTAATTCAAATTCTGAATCCAAGCTAGTTTCAGGACAAGCCAGTTCAGGTTTAAAAAAAAAATAATTGGGGCAACTGCAATCAGGATACTCTGAAGATCATGCAGCCATCATTTGCTTTGAAATGAAAATACCAATACACAAAATGCAGCGCCAAAATCACTTAACTTTATTCAAAAAAACAACAACAACAACACACAAACAAAAGAAGACAAATGGAACATGCCATAAAAAAAAAGATGCCTTTCAGCAATTAGTATATTGGCAACAATATACAAACCTTTTGAACTTGTAAAGATGCCTGAGTGCAATCAGAAATTCCACCCAAGCGAAGAAAAAAAATAATTCTGCAAATACAGTGTGTAACAAAACCCCTGGACACAATAAAACCCTCTCCTATAATGGAGAATGTTTTCCCATTTCAAAACAAAGAGTACTTTCCACAATTTTCTCCCAACAAAAACTTGTAAAATAATTCTCTACATTGGAATAAAGAAACCATGCTGGGAAATATTCACACCATTAAAAAAAAATTATTTAAAAAAAAATTCATATGCTTTCAAGCATACAATTGCACAACAGTCATATTTTCAAAAAGGCTGCAATCAATATAAAATTTAAGAACAAAAACAAAGATCTCCAAAAAGCACAGAAGTAAACTTACGTCTTGTCAGTTCCACTGTGACGGTCAAACTCCCGTTTTCTATCTCCACCAAAACCACCTCTTGAACCAAATCCGCCCAGTTCACCTCCACGACCTCCACGGCCCCTTCCTCTGCCACGGCCTCTTCCCCTTTCTCCCCCAAATCCACCATCTCTGTCTCCGCGGTCTTCTCGCCTGCGAAAGCCACTTTCTGGTCGGTCCCTGGGAAAAAAAATACGAGTTCTTCATAAAATAATTCTTGTAATCCAGTGCAATATAGCTCATGATACAATATACTTGTTCATTTCCATTGCATAATGTATTAGTAACTACCCTGCATCAATTTGCATGTTCAACAATTAAATATCCACTACCTGTATTGTTTTATGACTCAATTCTTCTTCTCTTCTTTCGTTCACCAATCTAAATCTGCAGATTTGTTCTTTTAATAAAATCTACGGTTTTCTGCAGTTCTGGCAGAGCACCATAGAGTTTGATATTCAGGTCGGTGGGTTGGGGCCAATATGTTTCTCGCAGTGCTGAGAGGAGTGTGCAGTTCTGCAATATATGCTCCGTGTTTTGAGGAGACTGGCTGCACTCGCATATGGCAGATGTTCCTATTTTGAACTTGGTGAACATGTGGTGGTGGAGCCTATTGTGACCAGTTCTTAGTCTGAACAATAGTACTTGATCCTCTCTGTTCAGGAGATGATATTTATCCTGTTGGTTTATTTGCTGCCGTCTGTTGTTTTTGATGAGGTTTTTCTTCTCATAGTAGTTTAGGAGGCACTGTGGCTGCTCCAGGCCGGAGCCCTCCTTGGCCAGTTGGTCTGCCTTCTCATTGCCTGGGACTCCACAATGTGATGGTATCCACTGTAGGACTATCCTGCTTCTATTTCCAAGCTGTGTAAAACATTTCTTCAGGTCGTTAAGCTTGCCAGCTTGAAGGGCCTCAAGGACTGATCTTGCATCTGTGAGGAAGACGATGTTGCTGTCCTCTACTTGAAGCTCTGTGGCAGCTGTCATGAGGGCTTTGGCTTCTGATCCATAATTATTGCAGAAGGTTCCGGTTGGCATGCTAATTGCCGTTCTTGTCGAGTCTGGATACTCTATATACACTCCGGCACCTCCGTTTGTTACAGCATTCTCAGCAGAGCCATCTGTGTAGACTCGAACCCATGATTCGCTTGGATACTTGTCATCAAGTAGGCCGAGTACAGCAGTTCTTCTTTCTACTTCACTTTGTTCTCCCTTGTTGAAGACACCATCAACGTCTGTGTGTATCTGGACTTGGGTCTCTGTCTCCTCCGTCCAAGGGGTCTGTTCAGGTACAGATGTCAGGGGGTGGGCAATCTGGGGACGGTGTGATAGCTGTCTTCTTATTCGCTTTGCCTTGTGAATAAAGCTCGTACGTTTCAGCCTTCCCCTTGCCAGGTCTCCTAGCTTCTCTTTCATTGGGTGATTCTCTATGCTGTTGTATGACTCAATAAAAGTTGGGTCCAAAATGTTACGCCACACCCATTTCTTGAGAATTCAAAGTTAATTCTTGGGCACAATTCTAATTCCTCAGCTACTTGTGTTTCCTAATTTGAAAAGGTAAGATAGTTCTGCATCACAACTTGGTAGCATTGTTTTTTTTTCCTTCAAAATTTGGCATGAACATGTTAACAGTTCTCAAATGTAACTGATGTGTAACAACTAAAGTCACCAGATATATTTATAATCTGAAATGTGAGTCGAGATTTCTAATCCGATTGAAATTAACTCTTTCCGTACTTTTCACAGATACATCGGTTCCTCCGACTGACGCATTTGGACTAATTTCTGCTGAAGTGCAGTAATAGTGGCATCGGTTGTACCACAAACAACAAAAACACTGGGAAGCTAGATGGACACAGTATCGTTGAAATGCCCAGGGGTAACAAGGAGAGTACTTTTTGCCGATGTATCGGTCCCCCCGACTGACGCATTTGGACTAATTTGGGCTGAATTGCAGTATGGAAAGAGTTAATAGTGTGTGTTGGGAAAATCACTGCAACTGTGTGCAAGGGCATTAAATACACAATTCACTTTTACAACTTAGTGGCTCCAATAACAGTAAAGTAATGTGTGAATGAAGTCTATACTTTTGCCTCTTTGGTGCTGGTGCTATGCCAGCCTGCTGCTGATTCTTTATGCCTCTATAAACATTTTGAAAGTCTGGTGGTTTGTCCACAGAATTAAACAGTCTACTTCATAATTTCTTTTGTTGTACAATGGAAGCCTTTCCTCTGGCAAAAATATTTGTAGGCAGCATCAGCTGAGATTGCCAGCCCACCACCAATGTTGGTGGCAATGTTCATATTTCTGAGAATCAGAAAGACTGTTCGTGGATAAGCCTGTCACGAGTGGAGTGAGTGCAATTAAGGGGATTGCTACAGAGCGGGTGTAGAGTAAGAAAGGCTCACAGTAGACAGCAAGTTAAGCGTGCTGTTGTGAGTAGTAGTGGGGGCGGGGTCTGAAGGAGGCGAAAGCGCGGTATTACTATCACTGCAAGTTAGAAGGTCCTAGGGATCGGACCTGTGAATAAAAGCCCATCGGGCGGACATAAAGGGGAAGCAGTCGAGAAGACTAGTGAGAGTCTTTCCAGTTATGACTGGTATGTAGAACGTTGATTGATTATTATGATTGATGTATTATATTATATTCGTCTATTACCATGATGTAAATAAGTATATGTGAGGAATGTGGAAGTCCTTGATATTGGATATAGCAATGTGCGCCACGAGCGATAGATGAAAGTGAGTTCATGGATTTGTAGCGCGAGTGAGTAGTGTGTACTCCGATGGAAGTGTGTTACCGTAAGATGTGTGGTGAGTGAAAGGTGAACTAGTGTGTGTACGTTTCATGGGTTGTAAGGAGAGGTGGAGTGAATAGAAATGGTAGGGTATTATACCAATGTAATATTATTCTTGTAGGTGTCGGGGACGGGCCGCAGAGCCACCTCGATGAGCACAGGGGATAGGCCAGCATAGGGCCGGAGGCCACACATAAGCCAGAAGTGAGGCTGTCAGTGCAGGACAGTAGAGGCACATAAAGTCGTGGCAGTCAGGCCACGGACAGGGACGTAGATATGAGAGTGAATGAGATCCTATATTGTTGCCATGTTGATAGGCTAGTGAACTGATATTATGTTGTTGCCATGTTGATGGCTATGGAAATAATAATGTGTTAGTGCCCTGCTGAGGTGCGAGGGGAGTGCTAAGGTGTATGACAATAGGAAGGTGATATTGAGAGACTGCGGTGCCAGTGAATTATTAATGTACTATTAAGACCCTGAGGGGAGAGGCTGAGGCCGAGGTGCCTTTAGGAGTAACTACCGGATTGTGGATCCGAGGGAGAGTGTGTGTGAGAATAAGGCCGTTGTACGGCAGTCATTTCAATAATATAATATATGTAATTGCGCTATTATATGTATAATTATGTTTAATAAATGTGTGAGTCTGATGGATTGTTCTGTTAAGTGTTAACTTGTTTGTTCGTGATTGTTGTCCTGTCATACTTATTACATCTCCCAGTCTGGGATTTGTGTAGCGGCTGTAATTGCTGGATTTACTTGGACATATTAAAGGACTCGTCTATCATCCACATGTTTACTCTTTCCCAATGTCTCAATACATTAGAGTTCCTTTCCATTGCTAACAAACCTAATTTTCACCTGGCAGGCGATAGGCCAGAGTAGCAGAAATCTATCTACATAAACTATTCCTGTGCCACCCACTTTTCTGAATGAGTTTGGTCCTTTTTTTCATGCCACAGCCAGCTGAGATTGATTTGTGACAACTTAATCGCCTTAAAACCTTCTCACAATCATGTCATTCAATGAACTGTAAATACATCTACTTCCAGAAATGTGCAAATAAATCAATTTTTCTCGTACTCTTGCGTCTTTCTTTACACGGAATTTGCTAACACCAAATATGTAATCTACTTATTACATCTCCCAGTCTGGGATTTGTGACACTGGGGGCTCGTCCGTTGTGACTCGTCCATTTTCGTAATATTTAGTTGTAGTTAGTTAGTAGGTAATTGTGCTGTCTTGTTCGTTGGATGAATGGACATTTCATGATATGATTTATGTATAATAATGAATGTATATTGATGCATGTATTGCTATGAATAGGTATTAATGTGTATTTAAACTTTCCAGAGTGTGTGCGTGCAGCCTGAGGAGACGAGCAGCCAGAGCTCCGATTAAGGGGAGGAGTTAAAACTCAAAATTTGAAAGTTAAGTAAAAGTCAAAATTTTTGTGCCCTGGATTTTGGGCTGTTCCTTTAATCTGTCTTTTTCCCTGTTTTTGCTGTTTTTGTTGTCGTTATAGATTATACGGGCGGTGGCGCGGGTTTGCTGTGGTGAGCGTAGTTTATCCTCTTCGGGAGGTGGGCTAAATTTGGAACTTCGTTCATCACAGTGAACAGTTCTATAGGGACCTGTATTTTTGTTTAGATTGTGCCGTTCTATCTTCCTCGTTGTTTTAGGAAGACGTTTCTCTTGTCCTTCTCCTCCCTATCTGTAGATACGTTCTTTTTTTTCAGACTCTGTTCTTGTTTGTACCGTGTAGTGTAATCGGCGTAGTTAGGTTGCATTTTTTTTTTCCATTATATTTTCTTTTGTAGAAGCTTTGTCCTAGTCTGGTTCGTTGTCCTTGACGTCCTTGTGGTCTTTCTACTAAATTTCCTTATTCTTGTCGTTCTATTTTCTTTTATAATTAATAGTGCATACATTTTATAGATATAGAATTAGTTTTGCTGTAAAGGTAAATTTCTGAATTGTATTCTGAATTGGGTATTGTTATATCTGGTGTGATCTCAGGTCTCTGGTCGTGTCGTTAGTGATCATACCGACAGGTTGGTCGTCTTATAATAGATACCATAACCATAAATCTGTGAAATGGCGGAACTCCAACAACTAATGAAGTTGGGTAAGGAACTTGGCCTGGAGGGAGAAGAGCTACGCGGCTGGATTAAAGAACAGCAGGCAGAAATGCGCGATGAGCGTGCTAAGGATAGAGAGCGAGAAAAAGAGGCTCAAGAGCGACAGAGAGAAGAGGAAAGACGGGCTAAGGATAAGGAAGAGGAAAGAGAGTTTAAGTTAAAGGAGTTAGAAGCTCAGCAACAGGAGAGGGAGATAAAGTTAAAGGAGATAGAAGCCCAAGAGCGGGAGATAGAGGCTAGGGATAAGCAACAGGAGAGAGAGGCGCGAATAAGAATCGCCGAGTTGGAAATCAATAAGAATGCGCCAACAGAAACAGTTGAGCGGCAGGTACACAATAAAGGTGCCGTTAGGATTAAGCTCCCTACGTTCGACGACCGGAAGGACGACATAGACGCCTTCCTTTACAGGTTCGAACTGAACGCACAATTGCAATGGGGGGAGAATAAGGAATTATGGGCCACGTACCTAGCGTCGCTATTGCAGGGGCGAGCGTTAACCTACTTTAAAGAGCTACAGCGCGAAGACGTGCAAGATTACGATAAGCTGAAGGCTTTGCTGCTTCGCCGATTTGCGCGTACCGAGGAATATTTCCGGGAGCAGTTTAGGCGGGCACGTGCAGATACCAGGGAGGACTTTGCTGCCTTCGTCGCGAGACTAACGGAGTATTTCGCGAACTGGGTAGACTTGGCGCATGTGGGCGCGGATTTTGCTAAACTGAAAGACTTAATGATCCGTGACCAGCTGTACGCGTCGTGCCACAAAGATCTGGTGGCTTTCCTGAAAGAGAACGAACCCGCGACGGTGCAGGAGGCGTCTAAGTTGGCGGAGGCATACCGTACGGCACATCCGTCCAAACCAGTCGCCAGGGCGTACGTCCAAGATGCTGGGTACGTCGCCGTTGTCGAGGGGTCGCCGGCAGGACTTAGGGACAGGTCGCGTCAGCGTGGTGCCTATAGTGGGCAAGCCCAGGGGCAGCATAGGGGCTATCACCAATCACCGGCATATGGATCCGGTAAGTTTGACCGAGCAGGAGGGCTAGGTCGCGGTAATGGCCGGGGGCGAGTTGTGACCTTTGCCGATGACCGACGGCATAGGGACTCTAGTTCCGGTCGCGAGGGGTCACGGGGACCCAGGCCTAGGGCAGCACAGGGAGCGGAGTGTTGGACTTGCGGACGCGTGGGTCACTTTTCCCGCGAGTGTAGGGCCGCGAAGTGTTGGAACTGCGGAAGAGCAGATCACATCAGCGTGAACTGCCCTGCAGGTAGGATAGCGGCGAACGTGGACAGTAGCTCCAGTCCATGTTCCCCAAATAAATTTCATCATGCGGCTGCGTGTGTTACATCGGACAACGGAGGCGGACAGTATTCTAAGTGTCCCAGTTGTGAGAAGTTATTATCTTCCGGTGTTTTACCTTGTGGGAGAAAGATCCCCGTTATAAATTCATGTCATACAGGAGGTGGTCTTAGGGTTTATCCGGGGTTTGTTGGGGACGAACCGGTCTCGGTTTTACGAGATACAGGATCCACCGTTGTGGGAGTGCATAGGGATTGCATTCGGGACTCACAGCTTACAGGTGAGACTGTCCCGTGCATCCAATTTTCGGGGGCCATTGAGAAATTACCCATGGCAAAAATAATGATAGATACACCTTTCCTTAGCGGGGAAGTCGAGGCAGTCGTTGGTTGTTTTCCAGGCGCCCAGCTCATCATTGGGAATGTATCACGGGTGGTTTCCCCTTCCGATGAGAACGTGCAAGCATGGTCGCAATCAAAAGGTATTGACTTTTGCGCCGCGGTCGAGACACGTCGACGGGTAGCGGATAAAGATAAGATTAGACCTTTGGCGACGCCAGCGGTCAACCTAGATATCACGCCAGAGCGCTTGGCGAGATTACAAAGGGAGGACCCATCATTAAACCCATGTTTTGGGGAAGCGCGAACCGAGAAAACGAGGAGATATAAGAACGGGTCATCTTCTTTTTTTGTTCAGGCGGGCATTCTGTTCCGTAAGTATGTAACGGTGTCCTCCATTTTAAAGCAGGTCGTTGTGCCAGCGTTGCTGATCGCAACAGTATTGCATTTGGCACATGATGTCCCATTAGCGGGTCATATGGGGATAGCTAGAACCAAAGAAAGGGTTCTTAAAAATTTTTACTGGCCATCGATCCACAGAGATGTGCAGGTCTATTGTAAGACGTGCAGTGCGTGCCAAAAGACGACGCATAAGGGTCGTACACCCCAGGCTCCTCTTCAGAAGATCCCCACGGTCTCAGAACCGTTTAAAAAGGTCTCGATAGACCTTGTTGGCCCCATTCACCCAGCGACCGATAGGGGGAATCGATTTTTCTTAACGGTCATATGTAATGCTACGAGATGGCCAGAGGCGGTTCCTCTGCGGACCATAACGTCTGAGGCAGTCGCGGAAGCGTTGTTTGCAATTTTCGCTAGGGTAGGAATACCAGAGCAAATTCTGTCTGATAGGGGCGCGCAATTTACGTCGCAGATGATGAAGGAATTGTTCCGCTTATTCAGCATACAACCCATCACTACCACCCCTTATCATCCGCAGGCTAATGGCATGTGCGAGAGATTGAACTCGACGTAAAGTCGATGCTGCGTAAGGTAGCTGCGGATCGCCCTAAAGATTGGGATAGATATATCCCTGCGGTGTTATTCGCGTACAGAGAGGTACGGCAGGAGTCAACGGGATTCTCGCCGTTCGAAATGATGTACGGTCGTTGTCCCAGGGGCCCAACTGATGTTCTTCGGGACATGATGACGTCGCCATCATCGGGAGACGATGAGCAGATTTCGGTGTTTCAGTACCTTGTTGATTTAAGAGAAAGACTATCTTCAGCGCGCACTATAGCGGAAGAAGCTTCTGGTATCGCTTCGAAAAGAGCAAAAGACTATAAAGATAGAGGTTCCAAACTGAGAATTTTTAAGCCAGGAGACAAGGTTCTGTTGTTGTTACCTACGGACCATAATAAGTTAGTGA
The DNA here is from genome assembly GCA_963931925.1 of Onchidella celtica. Taxonomy (NCBI): domain Eukaryota; kingdom Metazoa; phylum Mollusca; class Gastropoda; order Systellommatophora; family Onchidiidae; genus Onchidella; species Onchidella celtica. Next base: position 17,440,530 of record OZ007571.1, read on the forward strand.
TGACATGGAAAGGTCCTTATGTTATTGAGCGAGTTGTTTCAAAGGTAGATTACGCTATCCACATTGATGGAGCGAGTAAGGTTTTCCATGTTAATATGCTACAGAGATTTTATGAGAGACCACAATATCTGTGTGCACAGACAAGACCAAAGGAGACTGTCTTCTCTACGGCTTGTACGGGGGTCGTAGACCAGTTGGACTGTGACGTAAGCGACACCGAGGCGCAGGAGGAGTTACAAATTCAATTGCCGGAGCTAACTCCGACACAAGGTTACAGGGACGTAAAAATTAACCCTGACCTTACGAGTTCAAGGAGTAGGGAACTTGAGACCCTATTAGCGTCATTTCCGGATGTAGTTACGGATTTGCCGGGTCGCACTACGGTGATCCAGCACCAAATAAAGTTGACTTCGGATAAGCCAGTATTTCTTAGACCGTATCCGTTGCCTTTTTCTTCGAGAGATAGAGTCATAAAGGAAGTTGAGTCAATGTTGAAGCTAGATGTGATAGAACCATCAACATCGCCGTATTCATCACCCATCGTCCTCGTGAAAAAACTTGATGGATCGGTGCGGTTCTGTATTGATTTTCGAAGATTGAACACTATTACGGTAGGCGATAGGGAGCCTATTCCGTTTCAGGAGGAATTAATAGTTTCATTGGCCGGGTCCACGTGGTTTTCCAAGATAGATTTGACGAAAGGGTATTGGGAAATCCCGCTTACTGAGGAGTCGAAACAATACACGGCGTTCCAAACGCCCATTGGATTATTCCAATTTAAGGTCATGCCATTTGGGTTGGTAAACGCGCCAGCGACGTTTGCACGATTAATGAGACTAGTGTTGAAGGACATACCTAATGTCGTGTCATTCTTTGACGATATAGCATGCCATACGTCGACATGGTCTGATCATATTCAGACACTAACAGTAATTTTTCAACGATTACGTCATTTTGGGTTAACTGCTAAACCCGCAAAGATGGATTTGGCATGTCCAGAGATAATATTCTTAGGACATATTGTGGGTAGAGGTGTTCAGAGACCTGAAGAAACAAAAATTGACAAGTTAGTAGGGTTGCAAATCCCTAAAACAAAGAAACAAGTCAGAAGCTTAGTGGGAATTTTAAATTATTACAGAAAGTTCATTCCAAATTTTCCCTCCTTGTCATCTTCTCTTACTGACCTTACTAAGAAGGGACAACCCGATAAGGTCCAGTGGACGTCTGAATGTCAGACATCATTTGATAATTTGGTGACAGCATTATCATCGTCACCCATTCTGATATTACCCGATTTTCGATCTAATTTTATCCTCAGAACGGATGCGTCGGACTCTGGTGTCGGCGCTTGTCTTCTACAGGAGAAGAACGAATGTCTCCATCCTGTATGTTATGTCAGTAGGAAGTTATTGCAGAGAGAAAGAAAGTATTCTGTGATAGAGCGTGAGTGTCTTGCCATTGTCTGGTCCGTCCAGAAACTGGGACGTTATCTCATGGGACGAGAATTTTGTATCCAGACAGACCACAAACCACTGACATTTTTGTCGAAGAATCGTTCGTCCAGCCCACGCTTGTCTAGATGGGCATTGGCTTTGCAGCCGTATACCTTCGTTATTCAACCAATTCCAGGAACCAGCAATCATATCGCCGACTACCTTAGTCGAGCCTAGGGGAAGATTTCAGGAGCTTATACATCGGAGGACAGGAACATTGACAGGATCTGTGTGAATAAGTCGACTTTAAAATATTGACATTATAAATATGATATGAAGAATGGTTGATAGGTTGAATGGTTTTTGATTCTGTATTAAGTATTGTGATTAGTTAGCTATTCATGATGTGACACATATATGCATATTGCAGGCCATATTGATCCCCATATTTTCCCCTGATTTCGGTATTTTATACTAGGGGAACTGCTAGGTCAGTTTTTTTAGTGTAGGTAGTGCTCACGCTCACTCGTTGACAGTCATCTTGATGCGATTTGAAATTAATTGCATTAATTTTTTTGGGGTGGGGGATGATGTCACGAGTGGAGTGAGTGCAATTAAGGGGATTGCTACAGAGCGGGTGTAGAGTAAGAAAGGCTCACAGTAGACAGCAAGTTAAGCGTGCTGTTGTGAGTAGTAGTGGGGGCGGGGTCTGAAGGAGGCGAAAGCGCGGTATTACTATCACTGCAAGTTAGAAGGTCCTAGGGATCGGACCTGTGAATAAAAGCCCATCGGGCGGACATAAAGGGGAAGCAGTCGAGAAGACTAGTGAGAGTCTTTCCAGTTATGACTGGTATGTAGAACGTTGATTGATTATTATGATTGATGTATTATATTATATTCGTCTATTACCATGATGTAAATAAGTATATGTGAGGAATGTGGAAGTCCTTGATATTGGATATAGCAATGTGCGCCACGAGCGATAGATGAAAGTGAGTTCATGGATTTGTAGCGCGAGTGAGTAGTGTGTACTCCGATGGAAGTGTGTTACCGTAAGATGTGTGGTGAGTGAAAGGTGAACTAGTGTGTGTACGTTTCATGGGTTGTAAGGAGAGGTGGAGTGAATAGAAATGGTAGGGTATTATACCAATGTAATATTATTCTTGTAGGTGTCGGGGACGGGCCGCAGAGCCACCTCGATGAGCACAGGGGATAGGCCAGCATAGGGCCGGAGGCCACACATAAGCCAGAAGTGAGGCTGTCAGTGCAGGACAGTAGAGGCACATAAAGTCGTGGCAGTCAGGCCACGGACAGGGACGTAGATATGAGAGTGAATGAGATCCTATATTGTTGCCATGTTGATAGGCTAGTGAACTGATATTATGTTGTTGCCATGTTGATGGCTATGGAAATAATAATGTGTTAGTGCCCTGCTGAGGTGCGAGGGGAGTGCTAAGGTGTATGACAATAGGAAGGTGATATTGAGAGACTGCGGTGCCAGTGAATTATTAATGTACTATTAAGACCCTGAGGGGAGAGGCTGAGGCCGAGGTGCCTTTAGGAGTAACTACCGGATTGTGGATCCGAGGGAGAGTGTGTGTGAGAATAAGGCCGTTGTACGGCAGTCATTTCAATAATATAATATATGTAATTGCGCTATTATATGTATAATTATGTTTAATAAATGTGTGAGTCTGATGGATTGTTCTGTTAAGTGTTAACTTGTTTGTTCGTGATTGTTGTCCTGTCATACTTATTACATCTCCCAGTCTGGGATTTGTGTAGCGGCTGTAATTGCTGGATTTACTTGGACATATTAAAGGACTCGTCTATCATCCACATGTTTACTCTTTCCCAATGTCTCAATACATTAGAGTTCCTTTCCATTGCTAACAAACCTAATTTTCACCTGGCAGGCGATAGGCCAGAGTAGCAGAAATCTATCTACATAAACTATTCCTGTGCCACCCACTTTTCTGAATGAGTTTGGTCCTTTTTTTCATGCCACAGCCAGCTGAGATTGATTTGTGACAACTTAATCGCCTTAAAACCTTCTCACAATCATGTCATTCAATGAACTGTAAATACATCTACTTCCAGAAATGTGCAAATAAATCAATTTTTCTCGTACTCTTGCGTCTTTCTTTACACGGAATTTGCTAACACCAAATATGTAATCTAATTCACGATAATCTTCATCCATTTTTCTTTTTGAAGTCCATGGAATGAATTTTTAAAAGAACATCGTCTGGGACACTGTAGGCTAATCAAATTCAAAGGATCTAGCTTCAGGGATTGGAACTACTGACAGGAAAATCTCCTGAACTTTTGATGCAATGCGCGGCCGCCAACTGCAATACACAAAATAATTTTTTAAACTTTACTATTAATACAATTAATAAAACAAAACTCCCCCTTTTAATTCCCGATCGGTGCAAAACTAGCCATAAGAAAGTAGAACTCACTTGCGGTTTATTCATAAAATGGTTACAATATTCCGATTCGGCGCATTGTGTAAAAGGTATTTATAATTAAAATCTAGAACCCGAAAGAACGAAAACGGGAAAAAAAATGCCGATTGCTGAAAGTAACAAAAAATCGGAATGGCGGCCGTTTTTTAAGAAAAATCGGAATGCGTGGCATCTCTTCTAAGGGCTAATTGCTCTAGCTCACAAAAAAATAACATGTAACCCAAATTGGCCACTGTAATATCAAAGCACATACACCCAATTACACATGTGTAAAGTTTGGGGGCATTCCGTTCTCTAGTTATGGAGAAATAATTATGAATTAAAATTGTTTACCCAATTTTAACTACCTAGTCCCCTGTGGTCAATATTTTGACCCGCTCCTCCCCTTAAAGGAGTTCTGGAACATTTCCAAAACCCTGCATAGTTCCATTTATTGTTTGCTTTCTTACTAGCATTTGCCATTGGGAGACAGGGCCTGGCGAGTTCCGTCAGAAATGGAAAATAAGGATTAAAAAAATTTTTTTTTGGAGAAGTGGCACCTCTGTATTTATCAAGCCTGGTTACAAAATCTGGGTATTCCAGTAGTCTGGTGGAAGAACGAAAATCCAATTTACCTAGAATCTGGTGGGACATTTTCATCACCTACTCTTCCCTCACGGTTGTCCTTCGGTCCTTGTCGCCTTGGTGGACGCTTGTCACCATCATTATCCCTGATTTCTCGTGGCTCACGATTTCGGCCTCCACCACGCCCTCTTTCATTCTGCTTAGATGGCAATGTCTTCTCTGTGTAAAAAAAAAAAAAAAGGGCAAAAAATATGTATATTATAAATATATTTGAGCTCTGAATGTTATGTTATCTTTGGTAAGTTGTTTTTCAAGTTAAGAAAATACCTAGACATGATATTTGTACAATAAAGTTGATTACAATGGGTATTCTCCTTCGTCTTGGTTGTAACTGATGACACACATACTACTGTGAAGTATGACAACGACCCAGTACTGTGAGTACTAGTTCAACTGCCGTTACAAGACTGTTACAGGCTTATTGTAATGAAATTACATAGATCAAAACAAAAAAGTTTCAAGAAATGATCTACTGCCTCATGCACTTTGTATGTGTCACTGTTGCATAACTTGCATGGGTGAAAGAAAGCAAGGTTCAGAAACCTGAAAACTGAAATTTCCAAAGGGTCCATCCTTGAAACTGAAATTGTCAATAAAATATGATCTGGCAATAAAACATCTACCAGATGTCATCAGTGGACTTTTTTCTTTTCATCTCATTCTGTACTTCAGCAATCAACAATACTGTCCACAACATTATTCAGTGATATCAGTTTCTTTTCCTTATTGCACAGTATTATTTATCACTGATTATAATGCTGATGTCCTATCAGCCTTTCCAATAAAAGTCACAAAACAAATGTCCAATCATAGTCAATATACACCTTCCAATAATATGACCTGGCACGCACCCCCACCCCCGTTCTGAACAGAAGAATAGTCAGTGTTCCCTACAGGATTTTTTTGTGAGAGTCATCATGACTCTCAGCTGTAAATTGTGAGAGTCATTGTCAGATATTGAATAATTCGCCATGAAAACATTCAAAACAGAAAAACTAATCATATTTCGCGAGAAGAGGAAGGGCCGCAACTCTCAACGCATTAGGCCTAAGTCAGAGGCACGCATGAACGCATTTCCGAGAAATATCTGCCGTTTCTGAGAACACTGCACCGCGATAATCACACAGTCGCACTTCTGCGGAAAGCCGGACTTTCATGACGCACAGACACCCCCAAATTTTGTAATTTGTGCGTCAGTAAAACTCTGTGTGGATTTTTCCCTGCGTCATGTCATCCTGTCTGTGCGTCTCAGACGCACGCGCGTGCGTTATCGGGAACACTGAATAGTACAGTGAATAGTTATAAATGGTAAATGACATCACCAGGTAATCTTCAGATGCCCATTGTCCCAGTCTGAGTAACAAAAGTGTGAGTTAGTCAGGCCTACTTTAGAACTGTATTGTATTACGCATGGTCACCCAACAGGCCTATTCTTCACCCAAAGCCTGCATCACGTATTGTCAGCACAGGCTTGTAGTACATACAATGTACACAGGACTGTGACTTGGATACCACTACCACTAGCATGATGCCTTTGTGTAGGAAGTGGAGATCACATGCGTTTAGCCTTGTTAGGGTTCTTTTAATGACAGTGTTACATATCCCCCGGGTCACAGAAGCCGCAGAAATTTTTGAAGACTGGAGAAGATATTTTTTTCACGAATAAAACCAGAAATCCGGAATAATGCAGACAAATTTCAGCCATGCTGTTGCAAAGAAAGACACGCTACTTTTATACAAGACTGCGCATGGCACTAATTTGCTTCAGATTACTGCCTTTGTTTATTCCTGTTCCCTGAAAGGAACTAGATTTGCGAGTTGCTAGTTAAAAATATAAATGTAAATTAAATTTTAAGATGTAAATAATTTTTTCAGTTGAACAGAAAATATCGTAATTATTCTTTTGGTAACTTAAATCTATCTTTTCAAGAACAGAAAAATAACAATGAAATCTATGCTTGAAACTGAATGAGTGAGCAGTATGAAAAAATTGTATATGAGTGAAAGCTGGTCTAAAAAAAAAAAAAAACCAGACAGGTGAAGAAAAACAACAAAGCAACAGGACATGGCGCATGATAGTGTGGGTAAAAGACAGGAGGAAAGCAAGGTGAAGATAGGGAGAGTGAGTGAAAGACAAACGGCAGAGCAAAAATCGTTTATCCATTCACATTGCCACATCATAACTTTTTAAACTTTTTTTTTTTTGTAATCTATCTCTCTTCTTTCACTCCGTGTATATGCCATTATGCATTCCAGAGGCCGAAGGCTTGCATGTTTTTAAGCGAGTTGTACGTTCAGGGATCCTCAAATAAACTTTTTGGGGGGCTTAACTATCGTCATCTGGCCTTTCTTGGACTCGCCGCCTAAAGATCTTATGTTTGTCTTGCCATATCAGGAAAATGGCCAGAGCGCCACGACTGGGTTTCACTTCCGCGAACCAAAGGGGGTGCAGTCTATTAGTAACAGGTCTGTGGTTGTGACTACAGTCGATGATTTTCAGTTTCAACTGAAAATAAGGAAGGCATTGTTTTTGCTAGTGTTGCACTGCAGTGGAATTTGCTGCACTGTAGACAAGTTCAATTTACTTCATTCTTCGGTTCTGTGTCTTACTCGTGCTTCTGAATATAAAAGGAATCCTTGACTAGACAGATCTGTCTTACTACAACCAGCATTCAGCACCCTCTTCAATAATTATCATCTCTAGCCAAACCAAGATAAATCTTGCAAATTTTCTTTGTACCACATCCAGCTGTATATTTAGATCTAGGTCGCATTCATTACAGCACTAAGACTTGATGCAAAGACTACTACAGCAACAGATCATATTGTTACACCACAATTCTTTGCAGAATACACTGATGTGATAAGTTGTCTTTAGGCCGGCAATTTGTGAATAGTGACGTGGAGCACAATTTCCGGTCACACATTTCGATTCTATCTGATGAAAATGCGTCTGTTTTTACGGCTCAAAAATATTAATATAAAGACTTGATTTTTGTTCAAAATGAATATATCCACGTAACTCGTCAAAAATTGATGCAGCACACCAAGTTTCCTTATTTTTGATGGCATAGACGTAAAGTTTTAGCTGCTTACAGGTTCACCCTCTAGCTCAATTATAGTTAGAGGCAAAGGCCACATTCTGAACATCGCTGCAAGCCCCTAATTTCGATAAAAGTACGCTAAATTTGTTGTCAGCACATTCTGCACTGTGTAATAACTTGCCTGTAAACATATAGGGAATTACTCTGGCCATTACTACTACTTAAGATTGGCTAAAAATAGGAATGACAATTCACAAACATCTCCTCATAGCTTGTAACACATTATGTTTCATGGGTCAATCTGAAATCTAAAGATCCGTATTTTGCCAGACGAATTGCCTGCGTGAGCTTAGTATGCCCAGCAAGTGCCATGACCATGATACACACGTTTGTGTCAAATATCCCTGTCTTGTTTAATAATGCTGTATTGTTGTCAGCACAATGGAGAGTTTGCCTGGTATAATTCCTTAAACGTGAGCAACAAGTTTTAGGCTATATGCCTAAAGGCGGTGAAGGCTATGACGCACATAAATGAGTGGATCGTTGGCATGAAAACGGCCGGCTCCGCAGGGCCGATGTCCCATAGCAAAAAATTTTTTTTTTTAAATTTAAAAAAGCCGCCACAGCGAAGCAAATCAAATGATGTCTCAAGAGGGGGACCGACGCGCTCGCCAGAAAAGATGTCGCAAGCAAGGAATGTCTGGCTTCGATGGAGCACTATCTGTGAAGCAAGAAGTTTAGGTCCACCACAGCAGAGTAAACCTCAGAAACCGCAAAATCCACAATCTTGCACCCCAACTACTATTCACATTTAGCCTTCAAAACCAGCCTCATTTACGAAGTGCTACACAATAACAATGCTGACTGGAAGTTTCACACGGCAAATCTAGATCTAGAGCGGGGTTGGAACACCTCAGCAAAAACATGACTCACCCATTCAGTTTCGTTTCTTTTCGTTTGGTTTTGGCCTAGTTATGCTTTTTAACATGTCTAATTTACATATAGGCCTAACATTCAAAAGTAGTCAAAGCTCTTTATTTGAAACGAAGTTGATCACACTAGGCCTATGTGAAACAAGTGTTTTCACCACTTCCAGACATTGTCGGACACTGTTGGCTCAGCCCGTACAGGCTGTCGGTAGTTCCTGGACATCCTCGTAAATGAGCCAATGAAAAGGCTGCAACTCGAGGCCGCACAAAATATGGTTTCACAAACAATCATTATTGCTCAGATCGAGGTCAATGCAGTGCCTGTGAAACCATCGGGGACATTTGTTACAGCCAATCTACTGAGAGGCTTCAGACGCAGGCATTTCTTAACCTGCGTGTCTGTCCAGTCAGCGCGTCCTGGGGTCAAGTCGTCCGGACACCCCCGTCAAGCAGAGAAATGCCCTCTTAAAGGGGAACCTCTTAGGTAGGTACTTCAGTCACCGCCCGATTGTGCCCGAGTCGGCGGTCACCGGCAATCGCGATTTTCTGTTCCACCATAAAACGGACGCCCTGACATGGTTTTGCGTTTCGGCTGATAACTAGCCCTAGAACCGGTGTTTTTCTATGTTTTTAATGTCATAAAAAAGTTCCGATCTTTATGTGCACAATGGTATAATTTTTGTGTAAAGAAGTACTTTCTTTGCAAAAATTATGTGAAATTGAAAAATTTGCCATTTTTGAACATAAATTTGAGGTGCAAAACCACCGAGAACACCCTTGTATCATATACGAACGGATTTGTTATCATCTCTAGTTTTAGAATATATTTGGGTGGTCAAAATTGAGTGCGCACCGCTCGAGTTATGGCATGCGCCGTAAGGGCATTCAGAATTTCACTTTCCGGAAGTCCGCGAATTTTGATTTTGCAAATGGCTGCCATTGTTGTGTTCAACTGATCAATCGTCTTTGAAAGGTTTTCTGTCGGGTGAGTATTTCATGTGATTTGTGCCATCCATTAAGTTTTATGATGAATATCGTTAGAAATAATCTTGTTTTAGTTGTTTCATAGATTATTTTAATAATAAAACAAGATAGTAGAACAGTAACAGCCGTTGAATCGACTGCCCTCTCCATTGTTGTCTCAGCAGAGTAAGAGAGTTTCAGCTGTTTATGAATCTTGCCAGTGTTAGCCTACTATTTGTATTAAATCGTATTTTTATGAAGGAAATGCATAGATCTATATATAATATGGTCATTTGAAATCAGTAATAGATCTGGACTAGAAGTCTAAAAAAAAGTCTGCCACCTTCTATGACACTAATGACAGACTATGACTAGATCTACTAGACTAGTCTATGTCTATCATCTATGATCTGTCAGCCAGCCCTTCCCCGCTTTTCTGTTTTCCCATTCATTGCCCACTCAACACCATCACCACCACCCTCTCTGAGCTCTCTCACTCAACACCACCACCCTCCCCCATCCCTCTTGCTCAACAATCCTATCCCTCTTGCTCAACAATCCTATCCCTCTCACTCGTACCCATCCCCCCCCCCCTCCATACTAGTATTAAATATTATTCTAAAAACGCTGCTTTCATTCTGCAGCTTGCGGGCCGTCATGGCGGCATCACTACCATGGACGAATGACTGTTTCTGTCAGCTTGTTGAGGCGCACAGCACCACAGTGTTTCCACCAAAAAATCGGCGGCATCTTTCAGTTTGTTCGCGAGTCATCGTGGAGCATTCCAAAGGCCAGCAACGAGCTACACAGCTTTCTACTGACTCATGGCATAGACTGCTCTCCCAAGTCGTTAGAAGCATCAATGCGGCGTCACACGGCAACTGTAAAAGGCCTAGTAAAGAACGTCAAGCGTGACAGGAATGCACTTCAAGAATTCCTCAACACTGAATTTGTTTTCCCCAAAACTGCACCACAAAAACCACCAAAGCAGCCATCACCCTTGAAAGTAGTTTCACCTAGGAAGCTGAAGGCAGATTGTGAAAAGTGCCCAGGAATACGACAAAAAGCCAAATCTTTAAAGGACCGGATTCTTACTATAAAGGAGAATGTTGCTGTGAAACGGAGATTTAATGTGAAACTTGTAAACCAAGCTCGCAAAAGAAAAGAGGACTCAATGCATGCCTTGAAGATAAAGCTTAAGACACAGAAGAACAAAAATCACTTGCTGGAAAAGGAGTTGAAGTTCTTTCACCAGAATACCAACATTGATACGTTGACAGAAAAGTTAAGAAAGGAGAAGCGCAAAACAGATAGGGCCAGGATTCAGTTGAAGTCGGAACAGAGGGTTAAGGAGTTGAAGCGGACTGTAGGTGACAAGAAATATTTACTGCAAAACAATACTCTAAACTGTGCAAAATGGAATTAAATATTCCGTCTAAAATTCAAGTAGATAGCTTTAAAAATAAAAAAGTTGTGTATAATTATTATGCAGGTATTTATCGGAGGTCGATAAATCGATGTTAGTATCGTTCGAAATACTTACCTGACACAGATAATAATCACTGCATACAGGAAACTAATAGTTAAAGCTGTTACAAACTAGATCATGCACTTGCAGTCCAAATTTCAAGTCGATAGCTTCAAAAATAAAAAAGTTATGCATGATTATGTGCTAAATTGTACCAAGTCGGTCACAAATATTTGGGAGTTTTTTATAGAAACGAAAAAGGGCATTATTCACGACACATATTCTGACATAATTTCTGTTCTAATTAAGATAGGAGGCTAATTTTTGCACCACTGTTCTTGTTGTAATGAGCTCTGTTAGAATATCATCATTTTAACTGTGTTTGCTAAAAAAAAAATTTTGAACTGAAGTAGCCTACCTATCTTAGGTTATTAAAAAATTAAAGATTATCAGATAGGCTACTCCCCCGATGTTTATAAATAGGCCTAGATTCTAGGTCTTATCTCGAATTACTGGATTCTATTGGCTTAGGCAGGAGGATGACTCAGATTGCAAATTCCATAGAAACTCTATGGCCACAAAACGGGTGAAATAAAAATCTGTCCCGGCAACGCAACCCAAAATGTTAATTTACGAAACGAAAGATTTTCACTTCCTTTTCCCAATGACGTATCCAGTTGCACAAAAGGTGAACTTTGTAGCGATGTTAGAGGCAGTTAACAATTTTTGTCCGACTGTCCCCGTAGTGCCAACCCCGCTCTAGACTAGATCTAGCAACTGTTTCCAGTTTGCATTAGGCTAACCAATAAACCCAACAAAACCGTTCAGCCAAATTCAACCTCAATTTCCAGTCTGAGATTGCAGTCTGAGGCAAACCGGATTCAAACTGCTTTTCCAAGCAGATTTTTTAGACACTGGATCTAGATCTAGATCTATTTATTAATATTATTATAGATCTAGATCTAGATCTAGACTCTAGATCTAAATCTTCTGACATTTTTTACCTGTTGCTGTTTTGTCACTTGCAAATGGGCAAATCATCCCTTTCCAAGTGTTCATAATTTCTTTTAAAAATGCATAAGTCGTTTTGGCTTTCAATGCTGGTTCGACTGATTTGATGTCTAACCGGGCAACGTGGTTTTGTTTTACGTCCTGTTAGGAGCTCATGACATAGTCATACTGGTTAACCACATGGTCCGATCAGAAATGAGGTCATTGCTCCGCCATGCAATTAGCTTCCACTGATTCCAGTGTGTGCACTCTACCTTTGCAAGAAGATACTTTTGTAAGTCCATAAATCAGTGCTGTTGCAAACTACATTTGGCCACTTACCTTCTTTCTTTACGGCTGGTGGTTCGGGCACCTTGGACTTGGCCTCTGGAGCTGCAGTCTTCTTTTGCTTCGACTTCGATGGTTTCTTCTCACCTTCATCTTTCTTCTTGCTCTTGGCTTGCTCCTCTTGACGAGATAAAACCTCAAGAGGGTCTTCTTCCTCGTCTAGAAAGAGCTGAAATTTATTTGTTACCGCTATGCCGTACTGATGGTCCATTTTCCTCTTGGAGGGAGAGGATGTTATTAGATTTGGACCTTACGGCCTTCTTCCCGTTGAGACTTCAGAATAACAAGATGGCGTGCTTCGCGCACAAAATGATGCGCATGCAAGGTGAAAAGATTCTAACCACTACTTCCGGTGATGTAATTCGACCAAATTTGGCTAGTGCGGATTGATATCAAACGTACTAAAAATTGAAAGGGTAAACATTTCCTCCTATAATTTACTTTATTAAACAATCAAGTTTCATAGACCTTATTGGTTGCAAACAATCTAAATATTAGACTGCTCTTTTCAGGTATCCGTTTTGTGACTCTTCTTTTATCAGAATTTAAGTGCAGAGTTTAAAGCCAACCACCGTAAGAGTTTTCCATGTTGCTATTTTTAACACTATATTTGTGTACTTGGATACAGGCATGGACATGATCGTCAAAGCATGTCCAAACCAAAGGTGTGTGGGCTTGTCGCAATCTGGCAACGCGTATTTTGACAGTGCAGTTGATGGCTTGTGAACTTTAAACATGCATCCGTTGGATTCCAGCCCTAATGCATCGTCTCTTGCTTCCAAATGTCTGGACTTTGAGTCACCTTTGATGATACGTAGCTTGAGCGAAAATCGGCACAGTAAAACACAAAATGTAAACAAAAGGGAACGAGATCAAAGTAAACGTGGACGACCCAGAGCAGATGTTTTGAACGCACTTATGGTTGAGGGATCCTCATCTCGATCAAGAATAAGATGCAATAAATGTAGTCGTGTTTTCCCTCGGGAGAAATCTCTTCAGGCTCATCTACGAACTCACACGGGTAAGTGTAACAAATAATTATGCCACCTAGAGCGAAGACATTTTTTGTTTTTTATTTGTTATTGTCTTTGTCACTACTTTCGGCGACAGATGAAGCATACTGTTTGATGAATAATCGTGACAACCAAAGGATCAAAGGCTAGTAAATTAGACATGTTGTATTAAGACAGTATTAATAATTATGTGCATGCCCATTTAAAAGCCATGAAGCATTACAAATGTTTATTTGCAGGCAACTATTTGGGGGTGTGGCGGACGTGTAATTTTATATTACGTACATAGAAATACTTGTTATGAAAATACAACTGGACATATTATTTACGGTTGGGTGGGGGGGGGGGGGGATCCAACCGAAACGTTGACTCCTTAGAGGTATTATGATACAAGTATTAATATCATTATAATATATGTGGGGTTTGATTTGGATTATCTGTCTGTTTAATTCCACCAGTAACACGTCCGTCTTTTAATGTATATATTTCTTTTAAGTTCCTTGTTTGATTTTGTGCTTTACATTTCTAGTTTTGTACAGTTTTTCAAGATAACGAATGTTCGAGGATATGAAATGAGTTTGATATACCATTCCTTGTATAAAAGGATTTATTATGATGTTAAATGAATATACATAGGCTATATATATTGAAATTTAATTATCAGTATTATACAAGGTTGTCGCTAGTTTTTCATTTGTTTCTGAAGTGGGGACTTTGAGCTGTTGTGAAACAATATTATTTACTGATTCAGCCACTGAGAATAACTATCATGTCTGTGTCACATCAAACTGAATCATAAGTGATGTTTTGATTTTTTGTTTTTTTAATTTAACAATTTGAAACTATAGCTGAGAACAAGATCCGGCAACCTCTGATCTCTCGAATAGCATGATTCCTTCATCATTGGTGATTATAATTATGTGATTTTTTTCGTACTTTTTATTCCATTTCAACATCACCGCACTGCTCAACCCTTCCACTCCCCTCACCCCCACCCCACCCACCAAACTTTTGCGTTGACTTATAGCCTACTTCAAACCAAAAAAAAAAGCAACGTGTTGCAAATAATTGCTTTCACGGATGGAATTCAGGAATTTGAATTTGATATTTCAGCACAGTGTGTCTAATAGGGGACTAAGTTAGAAAGACTAAGGAAAGATGAAGCGAGAAAGCTTTGTGTGAGTGGGTATGAGAGATTTAATAACGGTATTGTAATAAGGGAACGTTATTTTGATGGTCATCCTGAAGGATATAAACTTTTCACGCTGCCGGTTCACATCAGACCCAGCGTGTCGTTTCATGTTGTTTCAGTTACTTCTACAATCACACTAAACACGATCTCTTTGGGTTCCATATCTCGCAGTAAGCTTGTGACCAAGATATAAGTACAAGGTACATTATTGTTTCTGGTATCTGGTATCTTTGCTGTGACTAAGTAGTGGCAGCCATTGTCAAGCATGACTGCACCCATCCGCAAATGCTCATTGCAAGGAATTGTGTCTTATTTGCTGCACGTCAAAGGCTCTACCACCAGTTTCCAAATGAAAAGTAAGAACGTACAAGGAGCTGGTCAGTTTAGCCAGTTTAGTAAGAGTAGTCGCGGCGTTATGAATCCAGTCAAGTAGAGAACCGCACAGTCGTTCTTGGCTTTTCCAGGTAGGTCAGTGTTATTGAGTCAGCCGTTGCTAGGCAATGGCGACAACAAACTGGCACTAGCTGTGGCGCGGTGACACAGCGGTGGGTTGTATCAGAAGAGAGTGCTTTAAACTATTGATTGATTTTCTAGAAAACACTCAGTAGCTGGCAGCTTTACATATCCGGAGAGATACATGCAGGTTTATCGGCAGCGGTTCATTGTCGTCACTCCTTTGCACACCCATAAACAAATTCTCACAAAAACAAATTACCGTTGAATGTAAGCTTGGCCACCTTCCTCATTCGGGGTGTGTGTGTGTGGGGGGGGGGGGGTCCTAGTGTTTCAACCAAAAATAATCGATTCGGCGCAAGTCAGTGATTATTTCCTCTTTTTGTGTGTGTGTGTGGGTGAAAATGCAGATAATCACTTCTTCACTTAACCGACAAAACAGTGTGCAGTGTAGGCCTATGTACGCATTGTTACGTAATTCACGTAGGCCTACTACCCGTTGACATGTTGTGTGACTGGTCTTTTTGTGGAGAAAGTTAAGTTAGAACATGCACACAGCCGAGCCGTCTCGTGTGATTGGTTGGTAATAGAGGATTGCGGTTCATATATTCGGTTTAATTCATTTGTTTCGTGTATTTTCAATTTATATTCACCCGCGTTTATTATCTTCGCTCGTGGGGGGGGGGGAGGAACACAGCAGATAAAATACAAAGTATATAGAGCTTTACAAATGCCAGGAACGATCGTGCGCGATTTAATTAAAGTACCGACTAGGTAAGAGATAAAATGAATTACATGTACTGTCACCGAGGGCACTTCGAGCTGCAAACTTGTTCTGACTTGCATTGTCTGTCCGGGAGGGAGGGGGAGGTGGGGCACTGCTTTGCCATCACCACGTGCCTGTTCTTTGAAATGGTTTACTTCAAACGCAAGGACGTCCGTCAACCACTCGCAGAAGAGGAGGTCAATCGAGATTCGACATGTAAAATCCCGTTTGGGCCAATCAATCGCAAAGCAAGGAATAGTGCGCATCGAATTGTGTGGCCACGCCTCCTGACCTGCCGAACCGAATTGCTCTTGCTGTAGTCTTCCGCTTTTTTTCTCTTTTTTTTTTCTTATCTTGAAGTATTCCTCAATGTCAGTTGTATCAGGATGCCTTTTCCATTCCTTAATACCTCTTTAGGTAAACAGTTGGTAAGAGACCTGTCGGCTTAATTCATACTATTCTTTAGAATTCTCATTCCAGTCATTATGGAATCCCCCTGAAGCACAGTGTAAATAAAACCACGTGACATTTGTTACCTTTGGTTTGTGACCTCGGAACCTGCTGGCTCTACTTGCGGCACATTGGAGCATTATTTGCGGATTGCGGTTATCAATATCAGTTGTCGCTTGTGGGGAGTGAGAATCAGTTGAGCTAGATCTAGTCATTGTTTTATTTTTGCACATAAAGGATCCCTCCTTTATTTGAATCATTAAGGACAATTCTCTGATTCACCTTTGTCAGATGAATACTTACATAGGCTACTATTAAGGTTAGGTTAAACTGGCAAGTAGAATTCTTGGCATAAATGAACTGAAAATACCACAGCGAGTGTGATACAAGTTAGAAACATACAGAAAACACCATTTCATGCCCAATTTCTCTTTAATAAAGGATGGGGGCACAAAATAAACATCGTTAGGGGGGTGCCGAACCCCAAGTATGCCACACACTGACACAGTTGTGACAAGATATCTCAGAGAGTTACATAGGTATCATTTTGAAACTTAAAAATTAGCATCAGTGTAGAAAGTAATGCTACACAGACTTTCGACTATTTTCATGTAGATACTGTCGCTACTTTTTTTTCTATGATTTTTCAAAGTCATGGAGGAAAATTTTTCCGAAATTTATGGGGGGTCAGGATACCAAAATATAGCTTTTATTATTATAAATTAGTATAGTCCGTCAATTTGCCGTGCGTCAATTCATGGCCAATTTTCATATTGGATTTTTCATGAAATTTTGCATGTGCTTTTATTTTGTAGTCGTTGAAGGAGGAAATTATATTGTTTGCTCGAATAATTTCCACGAATAAAGGTATTTCTTTATTTAACCTTTGATGTTTATCAAGTCATGGACCAATCCAAGTCATATTGGAGTTTACAACACTCAAAAGTGGGGCCTTGAATGTGAAAATTGTCCAAGGGCTTAGGCCTATCTCTGTTTGAAAATCTATGGGGACATGCACAATGTTGTTGGCGTTGTTAGGTCTATTGAATAAATGCTGCTTGAGAGTGAGACACCGCCTCTCTCGATCCATACCATCCACAGACATCCACTCTTTGTCGACAGTTCGGTGAATCCTTAGAGTTAAGACAACATAGATCTATAACTGATTGGACTTTCTTCTTATTAAGATACTGTCGGCTTGTCAGCCCTTGAGTTTATAGGTCTGTTGGGTCTCGATCTCACACACCCCCCCCCCCCCCGCTCAATATTTTAATATGAAACAAGCTTGTTTTGGTGGGAGACCTCACCTATTTTCTTACAGAGTAGCTAGTTTTGACCTGTCCCTGTAATGAGCATGTTCAGTCAGTGTCAAAATAAATAGGTTGCTTAGAACAAATTGAAATTTAACAAGCGGCATGCAGGGAAATGAAATGGTGGTTGTTGTAATATTAAATTTAGTTATTTTAGACTTGTATAATAGTATAAAATGTATTTACGACACAATAGTTCAGTTATTAGATCTACATGTGATGCATTCAGTCATTATCTAAACACACGCACATTGTTATTTTTAGAATTCACATCGGATCACAGTCTTACTTTAGCAGAACAGTGTATGGGTTTGCTCAAAGGTAGCACGCTGATCATGATAGCTTGCTGAAGTTGAAATTGTGATGCGATCGAGATCCAACAGACCTACAGACTCAAGGACTGACAAGCCGACAGTATCTTGTTAAGAAGAAAGTCCAGCTGGTTAAATGCCATCTTAATAATAATAATAGTTTAATAATAATAATAATAATGGATGTCATTTATATAGCGCATATCCATTTAAAATCCTGTTCACGAAACGGTCAACAAAAAGTGGGTGGTGTGGAGAGAGGAGGTGTCTCAAGCTTGTAGATGAAATATTTTTTTTTAAAACCTGCAAATTCCTGGTAACTTACTTAGGGAGACCTTAACCGTAAGTTAACTTGTTTCCTTACATCGTTTCAGGTGAAAGACCATACACTTGTGATTATCCAGGCTGCACGAAAGCGTTCTGTCAAAGTGGTCAGCTCAAGACACACCAGAGACTGCATACTGGAGAGAGGCCATTCGCATGTGTTGTTGAAGGTAAGAACTGCGCTTTCATTGCTGTTAACATGTCATAGAGAGGGTGCAGAACTTTCTTTCTCACACATATATTTATATTCCCAAGCTGGATCAAATATCATCGCCATACCAACTGACTGACGTATATTTATAGAGCTGATCGTGTTGCTGTGTTTTTTTGCTTTTCCTTTCCCATGTGATTTTTGGGGGAGAGGGGGGAGGCATATTTATGCTACCGAGGGAATGCTGGATAGTTCAGACTGCAACAGAGATTAAGAGTCATATTTTTATTAGTAATCTTAACTATTCAAAAAACCTAACACCAACATGATCTTCACCTACCAAGTAAAGCTATTAGACCATGGAATATATGATGACAATGCACATTTTTGTTGCATTTGGTTGCGGCAATACATTAGTATTTTGTTCAAATCAAGACTGTGGCAATGCCATCTGCCTGAATGACATCAATACAGGCCAGTCTGAGCCCGACTTTTGCATTTTGAGTTTGCAAGTTTGTTGCTTTTTTTAAGTAATCAGTATATGCCCTAAATATTTTTTCCTACACACTAATGCTGACCCTCTCTCTTCTCAGGATGCACAAGTCGCTTTACACATGCCAACAGGCACTGTAGTCAACATCCCTATGCCAGTTTGAAGCGCATGGAGATGGATCTGGCAAATGTGGCAAAACTCAGTGATGACGACCCAAATCCAGAAGTTCGGAAATGGATAACAAAGTAAATAAACCTTTGGGAAAAAAATGCTGTTATCTTCATCTCTAATGAGCTGAATTATTGTAATTTTCTTGATCATCAATAATTTGTGAAGGAGCATACTGTTGCGGAGCAACACTTCTGTACATAAAAGTATACTGTGCGCCACGTGAATTAAAGTAAGGAAAGAATGCACCAAGGAGAGTGCTAAAGAATGAGTCTTCATGGGGTCTTGTCTTGGCATTCTGATTACACTTCTGAACGCCCAGGGTCATGTGCAAGTGCTGCTACCACGAAACTGGGAATGAATATTCAGGGAGTGTAGAAAACTGATTTTATGTGTAAGTTTATCACAGATTTTGGGAGTTTCAATTTTTTGGATCTGGTACTGAAAAGAACCAATGTCAGGGCAAGTGTTGGTTAAGTCTGATAAGTAAAGTATTTTTTTCAGGTTTGCGAATAAAGATGCAAGTAAAATCGCAAGTCTGAGTAATTCCTAATGAGAGATTAACTTTTAGTACCACATGTGAATAAATTATCTTTCAGTATCTGAAAACAATTAATACCCAAATGTAAATGAAGCAAATTGATTACTTGCAAAGAATTTCATCATGTATGCAGAACACACAGGGTAATTCTGAATACATCATTACAGGTATGTATGTATAATCACGTTATGAAGTGAGAAATACAGAAAACAAAGTGGTCATGTATGTAACTATTTTAAGGAAAGGCAGAGTCAGTTACGATTTGAGGTGCTGAAATCAGCAGTGGTTCCTTAAGAAATTCACTCATATTTGTTACAGGTATATCAAGCAGTGTCAGGAGAGAACCAACCCAAAGTCCTCAATCAAGAAAACGCCATCCACAGAGAATATGGACGACATGCCCCTGAAGGTGTTCCAGCAGAATGGAAGTGTTACAAGGAGTTGGTCTCTCCCAAGAATTGGCTCATCTCATTCTCTGACGGCACCATCAGCCCCATCACCACCATATCAACCATCATCGCTACCCGTGGCAGTAACATATCCATTATCATCACCTACCATATTGTCACCACTGATACCACGACAGTTGTCAGCTTCGTCAACAAGCTCTTCCTCTTCTGGAGTGTCCTCTATGTCATCATATTCATCATTATCAGCATCTCCAAGCCCAATGCCGCATGGCCTTACAACTTTTGAGCCCCACCCAGAAGCTCAAAATTATATTTACTCCAGCCAGATGATTTTGCAGGGACAGTACACTGAAAATACCAACCAGATGACTTATCCCTCACCGGTAGCACACCGATCCAGCTCTCCCATGCTTCTTGATTCTGGTGCAATGGATTACAGAACACCTCCTTCCAATTCTCCAGTCCTTCCACAACCCCTAAATTTGCACATCTCCACAACTGTAGCTAGATCGTCAAACTCTGCAACGTCAGGAAGGGCAGCTACACCACTCCTCCTGTCAAAATCTCCAACACCAATTTTACCCAACAGACCACCTACTCCAACATCTCCCAAAGAACAGGTATCTAATGGATTGTGCAGAAGTCTTGTAACCTCTTGCATTGATAAAAAATCACCCAATGTCATTGAAACCACCAACTCAATAAGCTACAGAGCAACACCTAAAAACAGAGAAAAGGATCGTTATATTTCTGCTCTTGCTTTGATTGAATTATCTAAAGGTTGAGCAAATAGAAAATAAATGTCAAACACAACAATAATTTGTCTAGGCTGAGTGAAATGATCATTCCACCTCAACATTCGCTATATAATTGCTTGAAGGTGATCAGTATGTACGGTAACACAGAACGTGTAATTGAAGAAAGTAATGTAATTTTCTTGCCTTTGAAAATATCTGGAAACTTGAACATCTCAATTTAAACAAAAGTTAAACTGTATCTAGGGGGTCGAATTTCTGCACCAGATTTTACCGCAAATCCAACATAGAAGAACAAAGTTTGGCAGTCAAATGTTTATTTTTAAAACTTTGTGCAGGATGTTTTACACTGATTAAAATTTCAAAATTTGTTCATATGACAAGCCCCAACAAACAAAGTATTGAGCCAAAAATACATGTATTGGGAATTTATTTTTGTTTGTGGAGATAATAATAATAATAATAATAGTTCGTCCATCAAGTATGATGATGACCTTAACAACACCAGAGGAATAAAGAACAGAAATTGTTGAGAATTTCAACACATGGACAATAAAGAGAACTAAAGGACACAGAGGACAGAATGGAAAGACTGTTCTTTCATGACTTATGGCTTCTCATGTGACTGATAAGTCCTATTTTTGCCCTGCAGACCCTTCCGCATAAATGACAAGAGTGCTCCGTTGGTTCAGTACCACTGGGCCTTTTCTTGCGCCCTGCAAAAACATCGTTAGGGGGGTGCCGAACCCCAAGTATGCCACACACTGACACAGTTGTGACAAGATATCTCAGAGAGTTACATGGGTATCATTTTGAAACTTAAAAATTAACATCAGTGTAGAAAGTAATGCTACACAGACTTTCGACTATTTTCATGTAGATACTGTCGCTACTTTTTTTTCTATGATTTTTCAAAGTCATGGAGGAAAATTTTTCCGAAATTTATGGGGGGTCAGGATACCAGTTTTTTTTTTCTTATACACATATTTCTTAATACTTAAATTGTTTATTTCATCATAAGGTAACATTATCACAATCACTGCCAAACTTTATCCTTCTAGGGAATCACAGCACATTTTGTTTTTAACTTCATTCCATGCCACACAGCAAGGACATTATACATGTATATACAATCAATTTTGTGGAGATAATTAATGACATTTTGTAAAGGAATACAGGAAATCAATTCCCCTAAAATGATTGATAAACTTATAGGTGTTTGTTCTTATCAGAACTGTTCTGTGCACCATAAAGTCCATGATCAGCAGTAAACTGTTTGATTTTTTTGTTTTTTTTTAAACAGATGACATCCCTTCCCCTCTTTTTTTTTCATGAGTGACTTTCTCGCTTATGTTTTCTTATAATTAATGGGATACTGTACTAGACAACCACAGAATATTCTTGTATCCACTCTGACACTTTTCTCTTGACCAAATATTTTTAGGGTTTTATCAATTTTTCTTATTATGGCAGGTCATGTCAGGTCTATTTAACGAAACAATATTATTATATCCTGCAGATTTTACTTGACGAGGGGTTTTTGCTCAGGTATATGAAAACTCCCAATTTTGAGTTCACTTATATGTTACATACAGCAAAACAAAATGTACATGATATGCGTGTACATGTAGGTACATGTAATGTGAAATGGTCTGCAAATCTTTGTAGCGGTCTAAACATCTCAAATTTTTGGCACCAATTCTGCATGTCATCACTACAACCCATTCACAGGAACACAAGGGTACCTCCATTTCATTTTCATTTCATTTAATTTTGTCTTCAGTTCAAATATTTTGCTGAACTCAGGTTTATTGCTGACCTAAATTTCACATTTTGCACAGACGCTCAGCACAGTTGGCCTGTAATTTGCCCATTACCAATTCTTAAAGCAGAGTCTGCATTAGAATAATTAACCACCATTATACAGAAACAAACAACTCCCAATGACAGAAAGACACACAAGTTATGAAATGATATCACCCTCCTGAGGAAGGAAACTTCAGAAGAAATTTGAACTGATAGATTGTTGTTGTTTTTTTCTATTTTAAATACTTCTGTTTGGCAGTTTGACAGCACTGCCAATATACATGTATATCATAGAATTGTAAAACATTAGAGTTAGCGCTATGCTTGAAGAACGTTCAACATCTGACTTGTTATACATGTATATTATATATGTAAAATTAGTATAAGATACATGTCAATTTTACTGCACATATTGGCCAATTATACGCCACCGGTAAGTTTATATAGATCTAATTTAATAGGTATATTACGTACATGCTGATCTGGCATGTGCAGCACTTGAGTGCTTTGTCCAGTTAGATCCACTACAATCCTATACAATCTGGGACATACATTGTCACTCTTAAATGCTTTCACCAAAGATCCACACTCATGTATAGACTCACATGCCACAGCTACACAAGTATGTGATGTTTATTTAACTCTTTCCCTACGGTACAATGCACACTGCGTCACATGCTTCCCTAGTGGCAGCTGGTGCAGTGCAGTCTGCGTTGTGACGTTGTAAAGATATTCCTTGATCACTGTATTGGAAATTAACATCCCGCGATGTTGAACCTTAAAAA
Source organism: Onchidella celtica (assembly GCA_963931925.1). NCBI lineage: Eukaryota > Metazoa > Mollusca > Gastropoda > Systellommatophora > Onchidiidae > Onchidella > Onchidella celtica. Next base: position 17,463,728 of record OZ007571.1, read on the forward strand.
TAGAATTCTTGGTAAAGGTTCCTTTGTTCTAGCGTGTGCGATAAGTGTATACTTTGGACACCAGTTGTGTAGTAAGGCAAATTTTGTTTACCAATGCTCAGTACAGGATGGTGTATAACCCCAGGCGATGCTCCGTCCAGATGTGGAATGCTAGTCCTTAGGGAAAGAGTTAAGGCATCAGCAGAGATGGCAATGGTTTTTGTGAATCCTGTCCAATTTTGCAGTATAGTTTCACTTCATTACCACACTGTTATCATCATGAGGGTAGTAGATTTGGTCAACCCATCTATTATTATTGTCGTTGATGTCAATGCTAAAAGTGTATGTGATTCTTTGAAATCTGCATGTTATTTAAGTCTCAGCTCACCAATAATTTTGGTTAATTTTTCTCGCCACCTTCTCTTTTGTCAATTGTCATGTCATATGAGGAAAAGTGACGTCATATGTAGTCTCCAATTTGCCTTGTCTTATTTGTGTGCCATTTTCAGTTTGTGAAAACTACTGAAATGGATGGAAAAGAATATATGGATCCACAGGGTCTGAGCTCTAGATCCATATATCACTGTTGTTTTTATATTCAAGAGTTGTGATGTGTATTGTTCTTATACTCCCAAAACATTCCCAGCTGAAATCCATATACAGCATGTGAAATATTTGTTCCATATGAAGTAGCCTAATATAGCAGCAATGGAAACTTTGAAAGATATGATTTTTAACATGTATATGGGATAACCAAGAGACATTTTTATATTTCATGTCTTTTATTCAATTGTTAAAAAGAAGGTATGCAATACATGCTAAACTGCCGTCCACAATATTTTTTGTACTTTTCTTACCATAAATTTACAGACTAAACAAATCCTGCCACTGAATTAGATTATCATATTTTGAAAATTTTATGCATATTAAAACTAAATGTACATGTTTTGTTCCTTTGTGAGAGATTTTTGTTTCCAGTGGATTTTTCTATACCTTAGAAATGACACAGCAGCCAGCTCAGTCCTTTGGGAACACCCTTTCACCAAAACAACATCAGTTCAGAATTCTCAACATGACTAATGAAATATACTGTGAATAAATTTCACTTCATGTAGAACACCAATTTTTTCTCCCAGTGCTGGTGGTATAACAAACAAAAAATTCAAAAATCATGATTTATAACATGTACTTAATTGGCACTTGGGTAAAATAGTGCCATTGCTTTTAATGTCATTCAAGAGACCCCAACATTATACTCATTGGGCACTGTTGAAGTTTTGACTGGTTTGTGAGTTTGTTTGCAAACATGCATAGGGGTACAGCTGTTCTCCATGCAATTTATTATTTGATGTGATTATGACCGGCAAATGTTCATTGCCCCGTTCTTCGCGAGGAAAATAATCATGGGGGTAGTAAGGGAATTCATTACTTGAAATCATAGTTGTATCTTCAATTTTGCCTGAAATATCAACCTTACACAACTGACCTGGATCCTGAACACCACCATGAAATCTTTTTTTTACACCCATTTGGTGTTTACTTACTCTTCATGAGATTCACGGCATATGTATTTCATTAATTCAACAAGTGCAGTTTTGAAAGCATGAAACTAATACATGCATTAAAAAAAAAAAATTTACAAAAATAACCAGTTCTTAACCTTTAAAACCATTAAAATATGAAGAGAAAAAAAATTCATTTAATCAGTAGAGAAAGTGAAGAAATGGATAGGCTGCCAGGACTGCCATACTAATTCATTGAGTGAGATAACTTGGTCTGGATAATTTGATGAATTGTGAATTTGGTGAAAATATAACTTGGTGCTATTTTTTTTTTCTTATACACATATTTCTTAATACTTAAATTGTTTATTTCATCATAAGGTAACATCACAATCACTGCCAAACTTTATCCTTCTAGGGAATCACAGCACATTTTGTTTTTAACTTCATTCCATGCCACACAGCAAGGACATTATACATGTATATACAATTTAAACACGAAATCACACATTTATATCCATCGCCAGTGTTAACTTGTACTATCTACCCAAGTTTAAATCATGTGTTCAAAATATTAAAAGTATGAAACATTCTTGAGCAAGCAAAGCGTTTCATTATTTCAGTATGGCAGCTCTCACTCACTGCATTGGATTGTATTTCCAATTTCAAGTGTTTCAATGCTGAATTATGGAAAGCATGTTTGTACATGCACATAAATGTGAAATTTAGATCTGCTTTCAATTCTCATGGAAGGAACAGAAAAATTTATGAGCAGTCATGAAGCAGTTAGTTGCTATCTTCATTTATTTCAGTATTGAAGGGTATTATGCTATCCAACCAAATTGATCCTTTGAGAGGGGACAGTCAATTTTTTTAATGCTTTTTTTTTTGTTTCACTTTGAAATTGGTCTGTGACACATATTGCCAATTTTGTAGATTTGTAGGCTGATTTAATTGTCTTGAATTGTTTGTAAAATACATGTATGCAGCGAGTAATCAGATTTGGTCCTCAAGAATAATGTTGGTGTGCTGTTGTATTTGCAGTGTTTGAATTTTGATTTCATTGTGTTGTGATCATGCTCATATTTTGCACATGTAGTGGGATTCCAATAGGTTTATAATGAGCACTTTTTTTTGCATGACATCATGTGTCACTACATATACATGTACAGTACCTATCTTCATCTTAGTAGTTAGTGCTCACTTAAAAAGTAATTAAGTGACTGAAACTTCAGGTGGACCTCACAGCACTAAGTGAATGGAAGTTCAGTGAATAAAAGCAACTTTTATACAAAAATGCCGTTTTAAAACAATTTCGATAAATAAAGGTTGCTATTTCGAAACGCTGTGAGGGATACAAGATTTGGGGGTCATTAAATATTATAATGCCCTCAATCTAAGCAGCAATGGGTTCCACGAAAGTTGCATAACAAAAGAGTGGATCTTTTAGTACTGATAAAAAATCTGGTTGAAATCATTTACTTCAAGTACTTTATGTGCAGATCCATTCAAGGTGGTGCACCAACAATGTTGTGTGGATTCAGTTCAGGAAAATGTGTTGAATATCCTGATAATTTTTCATGGCTAGTGAACGCTGAAGAGGATTTTATGTATTAAAATTTTGTAAATATGATTTTATGTTATATCTTTGAACTTTGTGATAAAGGTCAGTGTTGTAGAAAGAACAGTATGTGCTATAAAAAAAAAAAACGAGATCATTTCTGCCGTCCAATTTTAACACGCAAAACACAAAAAAATGTGTAACGCACAATATTCCAAATACTTGTACTCTCATACCCTGTCCTCTGTCTGAATTGTTTGACTTTAAAGAGCAAGGTATGTTTTTAAAAAAAAGGGGGAGGCGAGTGTTTGAGAGATGAGGTTTTCTTGTGTCCCTTAAATGACAGTGAAAACTATTCCCACGCATGATTTGGAAATGATTTACACTTGCAGGTATAGATTTTTTTGATACATGCAGCTGTGAAACAGTTTAGTATACATTTGTAAGATTATGCTTCCAGAGATTACATGGACACTACAACCTTGAGTTATCATTTGCTGTTTGCGCAGACTGGGCACATTGTGGAAGACATTTTTTTTTCTGTTTTGGACATAATAACAATAACTACATGTAGGAGGGGGAGGATATTACGCCCCATCTGGCATCCCACTAGTTTATACAGGAAATCATCTTGAAGTTGATTTTCCTTTCAGTCCTTGCTTCCATCTTCATCCCAGAAACAACTTTCTGTTTTGTTTGACAGCTGCATGTTTTGTTTGATTCAAATTTATTTTAGAAAAGAATCTGTGTTCAAAACTTGAATGGTGTTTTCAGTTGAGTGATATATTTATTATACACTTACATGCTTATATACATACCTGATATGTTGAATACAATTAAACTTTTATGTTTATTAAAATACATGTAGTTCTGTTGCTCTGAATTTGTTTATATGTATATGACTTACTCAGTACTAATAATTCCTGGAATTTTACAGGTTTTTTTGCCAAAATTGTTTACGAATTGAGATTTAAGGCTGCCAGAATTTGGTAGTCCAAACTGATTTTTACTTTTTATCATATCTCACCAGTTATTGTCTAATCAGATGGAGCCAGCTTTTTCCAAAAATTTTGATACCAAATTTATTATTCTGGCTTAAAGGTTATGAAAGTTATGGCAATTTGAAAAGTGAAAAACACCCTGAATTTGCTACCTTTTGCAAATTGCACGATAGTCCAACTTTGATCGTCCATAAAATGACGGTTTATTGAGTCACTGCATTAAAAATTCTCAGTATCCAAGTCAATGAGGTGTACATTATGCTCAATTTTTTTTCGAGGCCTACGAACATATAAGCATTTCATTTTACTTTTTTTAGTCAGCAAACTTCATCCGACGTCATTTTTAGGTGAACTCTTACAGGGCTGACAAAAATAATGTTGTTTTTTTTTAAATTGAAAAGGAGGTCAACCATGTCACCATTGAATTAACACTGAGTGTCGGACAAAGATGACAAAATCAAGCATTGGGTGGGTCTATAAAACCAGTCGTCTGATCTTGGCATCCCCTTATAATACAAAAGCTGAGGTTTATTCGCGTATAATTTTGATTCTGATCAATAAAAGTTTCCAGTAGTTTCTCGGTCTACAAACTTTTCAACAAATGATTTTCAAAGGAATTTCAACTTAAAAACACGAAAAATACATGGAATTAAACCTCATTTATCTGGCTTACTGTGCGTGTTATTTTCAAACGTGTGCGCTACACCGGCGCGACGCGCTGCAAGCCTTTGTTATGAGGGGTCAATTCGGTACATGCAGCTGAGAGCGAAAACAGCAAGACTATGTCCTGTTCAAGCTATAAAAACACGACTTAACACATAAATGCACGGAAAGATATCTATAATCACAAATGTTAACTTTCGTTGCATTAAAATAACTTCACTATCCTTTAAGCATTTCAGTCAGAAATGCAAATTACATATACATTGCATTTTTGTAAATCTTAATTATAAACACTCCGTGCAATTAATCAATTTTTTTATCATCAAATCAGGTAGCAATTTTCTGTGAACTGTCATGTGTTGCAAATGTTTCGCTCTTGCTTTTTTTGTCCCAAAATTTTGTGAATCATGGATGAAGCACATCATGTACACAAAATTTACAGAGATCTTACTCCAGTATCTTCCATGCTAAATAGGACGGCAAAGAAAATCTTTTGTGTTCTGCATTGGAAAAAAAAAAAGCAATTAAAAAACAAAAAGAAACATCCATTAATGCCTCAAATTTTTTTTTAATGAGATGTCCACTAAGACCATGTTATAATACAAATATAATACAAAGGCTGAATAAAACTCAGAAATGGAGAAAAAAATCACACCCTATTCCAAAAACAATACACTGTGCTTTCATACTCTCACTCTGTCTATTAATTTTCACCAGCTTCACTCAAGGAAACAAATCAATCTCAAAATGATTTTCCACTTACATCCCCTTTGCACTGAGCCATTAACTCCATCATAGTTTCTCATAAATTCTAGTAAATCATCTTCCCAGTCCATTTTGGCATAAAACATCAAAAACATTCTTATATAATCTATATAAAAAAACAGCAGGGAAAAAAAATTCACTGCTGCGGGGAAGAAATGCCCAGTCCTGAAAAAATTACATGTGAAAGATAGTTCTTTTCGCTATTATGTCTATTCCCTTGACATGAAAGCAAAGTATCGTAATTTTGTAATAAATGAAAATAGGCCTAAAAATATCGAATACTGCTTTCTCCTCAACAATGATGGCCTCCCTCCTGCCTTTGTTTTGTTTCGACTTTAAACTTCCGGTTGCATTTCAAAGTTTGAAGGCATGAGTTTCTGTGCCGTCTGCCTCATGGAGCGGCCATGCGGGTGTTACTGTGCCAGTTGTGAGCTGTTTTCCACCTAGATCTACATAATCTGTGTGCCGATTGTGCGTGTTCTTTTCTACCTTGATCTACATAATCTGTGTGCCGACTGAGTAACTAGATCTAGATCTACATAAAAAAAATTCACTGCTGCGCGGAAGAAATGTGAGTACTGATGAGTGTTGTCACAATTCAATAACTCTTTTACTAACTCATGTGTCTTCTAATTTCAGCAAGATGATATTGCAACCCGTTCTTTGAACGGGTCCTTAAGCTCGTGTTACAAATTCCGCAAGATAAACCTTCATTACACTGAAGATTTTAAGGATGCTATTGCTTATTATGAACTATTTCATCAAACACTTGTGTACAACTTTCTTGGTGGGCACAAGTGGATGTAGTAGTACTTGTGCTGGATAAGATCACATGATCTATCCTTGCTCAAACGCCAAGGAAAAATGCATTCATATGGTTGTAATCATTAAAAATTCACTTACATGCAGTCATAATAGAACTGAAAGTTCGAGAAAATCCCTGTTGTATAATACATGTAATTTCTAGGATAAGTTCATGACTGTCATTCTGAGGCTGGTTATCTGATGATGTGATCTCTAATCTTGCCAGTATTCCACCTGTCATAGCTCAACATCATCAGGATGATAAAAATCTTTCACAAGCCGATAGACATATGATACAGACTGAGCTCCACTGTGAAAAATGCAAAATAAATATTTCACATTATATATAACATGTATAAAAACATAAATAATGATAGAAAATATATAAATAAATTAAATTATGAATAAAACACAGAAACTATCAGTCTGACAGAAATTACACAATTCTTTCAATGACAAAAATGAAAACATTCTAAAAAAGCTACACTGGAACTTGGTTATAATGAGATGCAATGTTCTGCTAAAAATGTCTCGTAATTCCCAAGGTCTTGCTCTTCGGGTGAAAAAGGGCAAATAACAAGGCAAGGCCAAGGAATGAATGCATTTTTTTTCTTATTTGCTTGGTCACCCCCCTTGTTAACATGTCATTAACCTCAATCACGGCTGCTAACAAGCGGTACTTTAGTTGGCCGCCTAGTCCTCGCCACTAGATCTGGGTCAAGAGGTCAATGGCTTCACGTGGAGTTTAGCGGCATCTCTGAAAACGAAGCTATATGACATGGTCTATGGAAATGTTTATAGTGGTCTGAAGTATTAAAATTCCACGCTTTCCACTCTGTTACAAGAGAGAGGAGAGGACAAGTTACATAAATGTGAAAATCTAGTTGTTTTAGTAGGATTAGTTGCATAGCTACGTCCTTTAGAAAATGCTTCATTTTCACAACAGTTTGACTCCATAACTGGGGGGGGGGGGGGGGGGGAATTTAGCAAAGTCAGTGGGTGCACACGAGTCTGAATTTGGAGAAAGCACGTCGTCCACACGATAATTGCCACACTGTGCCAGAAAGAAGCGAGACGATAGACAGAATATAACAGAATGATAGGGCAGTAGGGGACCTACTAGAAGTGCCCACCAACCACACATGAGTGTACACGGGAATAAGTACATGTAATGTTAACACAATTCCCGAATGCCGCAGGTAAAAATGGAATAAATCGCTGGTAAACTACACGCAGTCAAGAGAATATATTGATAACAAAGCTGCAGAGCCACATAAAATCAGCTGTTTTTTATTTGAGGAAAGTGTATTAATTAAGCAAAATTGTTAATCAGTGTGTCCGACAATAAAGTCCAGTTTGGCCTATTTTGTGACCCTTGTAAAATCTCTCCTATTTATCATAGAACTTTCAAATTTTCACAGAAATGTAGTATGTTAAACACATTTATTGAAGATCTGGTTTGCACATACTGTGGTCGGTAGAATTAAATGAGGGCATCAAATATTGTTGGGCATAATTATTGGAACAACTGTGCAGCCGCGATCTAAGCGGCCACCGGCTAGTTGAACTGCTTGACCCTGATAACACCTGATTTATTACTCTCTCGCAGTCTCGGCTAAATGTTTGGTTTCAGAGGAAAATAAGCAGCCGTGCAATGTAATGGTCAAATTGATGGCAAATCTTTTTAAATTTTTTTTTTCTACCAGTAACAGTGTTTCCATCCATTTATAAGATTGGAATAAATTATTTAAAAAAAGATGAGTGCATTTCCGGTAGTTTCCTGTACAGTACCATTCAATGAATGTGCACATGCTGATCATGTGATAGGGACACTGGGAGTGTAGACTAGTGTGTTGTCACAATACAGGGTCAGTAAACCCAGGGCAGACAATGAAAACACACGCTAAGCGCCTTACCGGTAGTGACAAAACAATGTATACACGTCTGATGAACTGAAGCTACATGTCTGACTCTCTTGCCGTCCCCCCTCAGAATAAGAATGTAATTCTCTCACTATAGCCGCTGTTTTGATTATCAATTGTCATTATTCCGGTAATTTATTATATAGTTTATCTGTCAGAAAAAAAACAGGCATTTGCGATTTTCTCACTGGTTGCCAAGGTCTCATTATTTGTATAACTCTTTAATCCCATTTGGGAAATTTGCCTTAGTGCCACTGCAGCCCAGTTATAACTGGAGCAGGCACATCGCTGCCACAGTGCAGCGCCGGTCAGCAGGTTGTTGGGGGGGGGGGGGGGGGAAAGATCCATTGTCATACAATCCCACATGAGTCTGAAGACAAAATTTCCAAGATGACATAGGGAAGATGGATAAAATCCTAATATATTTTTGAAGTCAATTTTGTGATGAAAATGAATACTTACTTATTACTGACAACCATAGACACAAGATCTGGTGGCACATAATCAAAAATAGGGGCAATAACTTCCACCTTGGACAACAGTTCAGCATCCTCATAATCCAGCAATTCACTGGGGCTTGCAAATTTATTAAAAGAAGCCTGTAAAAAAAACAAAAAACCAATAGCTCAAAACTTACACTGTCCACTTTATTTTTTCTTTGAACATGAAATTTCCATAACAGCATTTCATTCACAGCATGTTTTAAATCTGTTTACATAAACTGTATTATCTCTTCAGTAATCTTATAAGAAAGAGTTTTTGGGAAATATTTGCGATGATGTAACATATGATTAAACTCAAAAGGAATACGTCATGTTTCATCACATGTAATTGATTTTTAACTTGCAGTATGATAAAAACAAAACTAACCCCTTGAACACTGGTCCCCCTGTCCTTATGAACCCCTATCCCTGGTCCCCCAGCCCAAAATTGCCATTTTCATAGAAGGTAATATAATGATGGAAACACACAACAAACACAACATTTATGGATAGGGAGCAAATGTGAGTATTACAGAATGTTTTTCTCCAGTAGTGGGCCTTGGTATGCCAGTCGGTCCAGCACGTTGAGCCCCATTTGATACATAAAAAAACTTTGCATTCTATGCATTCAAATGCTCGTTTCATCACGAAAATTTCACAAAAAAACTCTCCAAACTATGCGCCGGCTTCTAGCTTCTCTTTATTTACAACTGGGAATAAAAAATGGCGGCCAAGCACAACTTTTGATGATGTAGGAGCACAAATCACAAATATGCGGTGTCACCCTTCTGACTGCTGTACCGGTCAATAGTGTATATATCGCCGTAGAATTTGACCGGTTTACAGGGCAATAGTGTTCAAAGGGTTAAGATTTCAATTATGATATCTAAGCAGTAAATAACATCTGTGTGTGAATGTTGGCAGTGACATCTTTATAACAATAAAAAGGAAAGTCACAGTGCTTTCTGTCCTGTTTTGACAAAATAGAGTTTAGGATTCTCTGAGCTGTTTCTGCCAAGCCTTTTAAAAGAAAAATATATAATCTGAAACAATAAAATGCAGAATTTTGACCAAATGCAGGGAATAATTATATGTTGGTCAGAAAATGTCAAAATATTCTTACTCACATGTTTTGGTGTGCTGTGAAACAGAGGTGACAACTTGTATAAACTGGAGCAAACAATAACCTGTTGAAGGGAAAATGAGTAGAGTGCTAGTGGAAATTCAGCGTCCCTGTAAAGCAAAACCCAAAACTATCAGGCTCTGCATTCTGAGGATAAATTATTCCCTCTAATATGATATATATAAAAGTCTTTCATAAGAACAAGAAAAAGCCATCTTAGACCAGATTATAGAGGAATGTGAAAGAAAGGCCAAATCAGAAGATTTCAAAGTTAAAGCCAACAACTTTCTTTAAACATTATAGCTAAATCTAAAAGCTAAAACTCTCGAAGGGGGTTCTACCTCTGAGGATTCTTCACTGCTCATGCTCTCACCTGTCAAGGGTTTCCTTCCTATCCAACTCATGAATCCAGCTAATGCTAGTGAAATTTGTATTTATATACACAAATTTGGAAAAGCTGTGAAAAACCTGTCTTACATGTTTGTTATGCTCTTTTGCTAGCACTGCCAAGATGTTTGTACCTGTGACAGCCTTCAATCTGAAAACAGCCACAAGACAAGGTCATTTTTAAGAAAAATGGTATGACACAATTTTTTAAAAATTCAACGTAACAGTTTGCAAACAGTTATTCCTCTTTGAAAGTTTCTAAAGTTTCAATAAAAATTTACATAGATTTTTGGAGAGAGGAAGGGTTAATCTATGGAGGATCAATTATTTGAGCTCTTTTAACTATTTGGAAAATATGCATGCTTAGCTTTCTGGCCATGGTGTAAAACTACAAAATGCAAACATAGCTATGTACAATTAAAATGAAGAGACAAGTTATAATTACAAATTTTAAACTTCGATATGTTTCTGGATGTGCTACCAAAGTAACACAAGGAATGCAAATTCAGATATGATATGATATGATATAGTATTTCGGGCTTTGTAGGCTCATTAGCCTTTTGTCCGATCTTTTGATCATCGCTAGTCTAGTCCTCAATAACTTTGTGGTCTCCCCTATCTACACTTTATACAAGTACTTGCGGTTCCTCCAGTAAGTGTCTAGTCTATTTTTGAAGCTGTTGACAGATGGGGCACTGACAATATTGGCTGGCAGATTGTTCCAGGTGTCTGTTACCCTAACTGTAAAGAAATGTTGTCTTATTCCAGAGTTCACTCTTGTCTTTTTCAGTTTATATGCGTGACCCCTGGTTCTAGTGTCTGCATCCAATACAAGTAATGGTTCAACGTCATACAGTTTGTGTGTGAACTTGTAGACTTCTATCATGTCACCTCTGTCTCTTCTGTACTGGTGGAATTTTCTATTTGTACTTCCAAGAAAAAGACATCAACAACAACAACAAAAAAATCCACTAATTAAAAGATACTGAAAACACTGATATATTTTTTTTTTTGCTTACCCGCCATTTGCCATAAATGAGTGTGTTCCAATAATAACTTTGTTCACCCTTGGCATAATGGTTCCAATCTGGCATTCAGTTATAAGTGTTGTGTTTATTTTTGCTTGGGCTAGATTCCTGGCCATTTCATGTCCCTTTTCAAGAATGAAAACATAATAGAAGATAATTTCTGAGCTATTTCATCATAACCTTTTTTTTTTTTTTGTTTTCACATCTCAAGTCAGTTTATTTTATTTTATTTTGTGAAAAATTCATACTATATCTGCAAAACATAAAAGATCATTTGATCATTTTCTCTTACATAAAAATAAACCGAAGAATTCTTATTCTAATGGTTGTGCACTCTGCAGAGCAACTTACAGAAAACAAGAAAATATCAGAACAAAAGAATGTAATATAATGTGTCAGTAATGGCATGAAAACTGTTACTACAAATGCATTTCGACTGACAATAATAGTAATTTAAATGGCTCACCTGATAAAATGGGGCACATTCTGATACCAAAACCTGGAATTTAGTACCCTTAAGTGCAGCATTCTGTGGAAGAATAACCAATGGTCTTATTGGTTTCCCTAAAACATGGGAATAAAGTTGGAAACTTTCAAGAAGTTTAATATTTACTCAACTTTGGATGTGTCATAGTATAACCTCAACCTTAAGCATGTTAAAACAACTTAACTTATTAGCACATTTCCTCCCGCGAACGGGTATTACCCGTTTTTGAGGTTTCGTTACTCTACAGTGGTCTACAGTCTGTAGTTTTTATTCACAATGATTTCCCTTGACGGATATCGAAGGGACGCTACTCTAATAATAATAGGGAACTGTTTTCGTGCAATTAACTGTATTTTTTCGCGATTCTAACCACGGCGAGGCAATTTTTTAAAATTATTCTCAACATCCTAAACTTTGCATGAAATCTTTATGGATAGTGACAGTAATGAAGAGATGATGGAGGACGACAGTGATGAAGAATTTGTTGCAGATGGTTCTGGATCTAGATCTAGACACAGATCTAGATCTAGAGTCTAGACCTAGTGATTCTGAAATCATTGATGTCGTCAACATTTTATAATTTTGTACTTTTTTCATTTTGCACCTCCACACAACAATCCTCTGCATTGAAATATGACAAAAACACAGTGTTATATTAAACAGTTACCAATTCTGTACTTTTAGCACAAAAAAATTTTAAAAAACAATCAATAAATAATCATTTTATGCTCTTTTTTCTATACCAACCGCACAGTGGTCAAATTTGACAAAAATTACTTGGGCAGGGGAAAACAGTCATGTGAAAAATACTTGGGAGGAATAGTGTTAAATTTAGCGTTATTTTCTGTGTCACATTTATTGTGATTGTAGCATCTAAAAATGCACATATTGCAAGAAGATAAAAAACAATCCTGTCTGCTAGTTCAAACATATTACCTTAGTCACTTACCTTTAAAAATGCTTCCACTGTTCTTGATCTCCCAAGAGTGAGAATAATATCATTTTCGTTAACGTAGTTGGGAGCCAAAGCAGCAATATTTTCCACACTGAAAACAAAAAGAATAAAGTATACCCTTTTATAAAACGGCACAGATGAGTACATGACAAATATTTTTATTATTATTTAATAAACTCCACACATGCTGAATGAAGCACCAACAGTGCTATTTGCAAATAAACTAACCACTCACAAAACAATCCGATCAGATTTTGTGTTGGGAACATGAATTAACAAAAGTGTTGCAGCAAGTGTGAACCAGGTATCTGTTCATTTTAAGTACTTACAAGATCAATGTCACATCATCTATCTATGAAAGCATGACCATAACTGTGTTAATTCTCATCACTCAAACACTGAATTCAGCAAAAAGAAATTCTTCACTTACCAGCCTTCAATTTCCGTTTTCAGTTCTGTTACTGCCTCTATAACTGATGCCTGTGCACATAAAAATACATGTGACAACTTAAAGCAAAAATCATAAAGTAACAAAATCTTATCTTTGTGTACATATAAGCAATACGTTAAAATAGAACATTCCACACAAAATAATCCATGTTACAAAAAAATAAAATGATGTGACGATAATGTTTTCCAAGGTTAACTGCAATGTCACACAGAAATCTTAAGGAACACCACTAACAAAATAAGGCCTTTCATTGTTGCCAGATTTATGATGAAATATTATGGTTGAAGCTGAAATCATCTTTTTTTCCAAATTTCAAACAATATAAATCCCGTCAACACTGAAAAAAAATTTTTTTTTTTTTTTAAAATGAAAAAGTGCTGAAGTAAAATAACATATTGTCACTACACCACGCTAAAGGTATAACTCTAGGTGTACATAATAACAGGCCAGCTACCCGGAAAGTAGGCCTAGTACATTTAGGGCCCACACCAAGGAACGTGCTGCATTGTTGCAGCATCCGGCAAAACAGGTAATCATGATAATGCGATAAGGGGTGATATCAGGTATTGTGTGGTATGGCCGAAGGGCGATAGTATCGCTATGCAATGTCTATTGTTTCCGTTGTATTGTCTCGGTTAAGAGGTGAGTAATATTTGTATCGATACGATTATAATCCTGGATATCGAACACGCCTGCCTTCATTGATGGTGAGAGCGGCATTTTGAAAAGTTTATCTTCACTGATTCACGTTACTGGATGCTTTTAATAATAATATAAATTGTTCTTCTGTGCTGTGCTTGTATTTCTGAAAATATTGTGTTTTCAAAGCTGGTTCCAACTACGACCAGAGGGTTTACTCATTGGATTATTGGCCTACATTATCAGTGTATTCTCTTGTGAAGTACTGTTTAATGATAAGTATCTTGTCTTTACAAGCTGGAGATGTAGACTGGATCTAGATTCTACTGTCGCGTAAACATGGTGCGAAAGTGTTCTGTCTATGGATGCAGGACTGGCTACAGAAATGAGCCAAAAGAAAAGAAAGTTGCCGTGTACAGTTTTCCTAAAGACAGTAAAGAGCGTAAAAAATGGGTAAGCTGCTTGCCTAACCAAATGAAGTTGGAGAATGTGACAGACAACATGGGAATGTGTGCACTCCACTGGCCTACAAATGCCCCGATGGTGCTACGTGGAAGATACCATGTTCCTAGTATTCCTCCATCAATATTTCCAAATGTGCCTCCATCATGCATTCCAAGTACATCACAGAAAAGCGCCTCCCGACCAACAGAAAGAGCAACTCAAGCAGCAAGTGCCATGGACATCGATGAAATGTCAGAATTTCAGGAGATGGATTTTCTTAAGGCAGAAACCTTTCACAATGTATTTACCACAAAGCTGAAGCCTCTTGGACTACTCGCCACTGATAACGACACTCGGCACTATGTTCTCATCAGCCGTGACAGAAATGGACCCATTTCTAAATTCTCCCTTTACTTTGAAGTGGAAAGCACAGCTGAACCCATTCAACTGCATTTTGAGGCCTACCGGGGTCTTAAAAGACTCCGTCATCCCTTCATCAAGGAGATAAAGTGCTGGAGCAGTCTTGATGAAATACTTCGCTTTGTGAAGACTGAGGACGAATCTGTTCCAGAGGATAAGAAAGTAAACTACCTCACCAGAAATGTTAACCTCATCAATGCCAATAGGAACGGTCGCATTTATGACGCAGAAAATTTGCTGCTGGCCTTCACCTGGTACTCGCAATCATGGTCTCTTTACCTTCAGATGAGAGAGTATCTTCAGCTACCCTCACTTGCCGCTTTAAAGAAGATAACCTGCGTGGCCAAGAATAAAAGTGATGATGAAATATTTTCCTCCATATTCAGTGGCTTGGGCGAAAAAAGTAAATACTGCATCCTCATAGTGGATGAAATATATGTCAAGGCAACAATATCTTACCGTGGTGACACACTCTTTGGGTACGCAGCAGACTGCCCAGGGAAACTTGCAACTACTCTGCTGTGTGTCATGGTAAAATGCTTTTTTGGGTCAAAAAAATTCCTGGCTAGACTCCTCCCATGTCATGCACTCACTGCACAATTTCAGTTCAACCAGGTGCAAGACTTGATAGTTTCCCTGGAGAAATGTGGAGCCAAAGTAATTGCCATCGTGAATGACAACAACCGTGTCAACCAGTCTTTTTTTTCCATGTTTCCGAAAGTTAATCCAAACTCCCCATGGGTGGCATCATCACCAGTTGACAGCTCCAGACCTCTCTTCCTTATTTACGACCCAGTCCAGCTTCTCAAGAATATTAGAAATAACTGGCTCACGGAAAAAAACAAAATCCTTGAATTTCCTCTTCCAGATGCACCTGAAACAAAAAGTGGTCAGACCTCCAAGAACTGCACCAACATGAACAGCTAACACTCCTCACTCTCTCAGATTTAACCAAGGCTTCACTGAATCCCAACAGCATTGAGAAACAGAAGGTTTCCTTGGCTCTGAAAGTATTTTCTGAAAAAACTAGTGCTGCACTGAAAACATCCACCAGTTCAACACAGTCTTGGCATGACACAGCTTGTTTTATTGACCTAGTCCTGAAGTTGTGGAAAGTATTTAATACAAAAACCCCTGTACAGGATATCAGATTCCGAGATTCAGACAGGGCTGCAGTGGCTGACATGGAAAGTGGGCAGCTGGAGATCCTGCGATTCTGGGCAGCCTGTGCTGACAAAATGAAGCCACTGCCTAGTCCAAGGGCCAAATCACTAACAAGAGACACAGCACAAGCATTGACATGGACATGTAACTGTCTGATTGCTCTCTGTGAACACCTGCTTACCACAGAATCACCTGTTCAACACCAGTATATTGCTATTGGGTTCTTTCAGCTGGATGACACTGAGAGGCATTTTGCACATTTCAGAATGTCGGCTGGATCGAATTACTACATTACAGCCCAGGATGTTGCGAATAACCATGGAATTGACAGGGCAAAGCTGATGCTGGAGAATTATGATGAAATTGACTATACACTAGCAAACCATACAGGCTCCCTCTGGGAGACAGCAGTAACCGAGGCAGAACTCCGTCTCCTGGATGATCTCCCAGAGAGCGTCTCCATCATTTCTGCAGATGAAAGGATGGCACTTTTCTTCATTGGAGGCTATGTGGCTTCAAAGGATCACAAGCTGCAAGGTGAACCTTCATCTGTACCACAGGAAGTTCGGATATTCACAGAGAAAATTGACCGAGGTGGGCTAAGCTACCCGTCACATTGTCTGTATGAGCTTTTGCTCTATTTCTATAAGTATTTTACTACCACAGAAGTGCGATGCTGCCGGAAGAGACTTGTAGACATACTTTTAGATTTTCCAACTCTGTATCACCTCAACCTGGAGTTAGATAAGACTGCTGCTATTCGAATCGTAAATGTTTTGATGAAAAGATTCACTTGCCAAAACCAGGAAACAAACTGCGGACAACAGCAAAGAAGAAAACTGACCAAACTCTCATCACTATAGGCACTTTCCAGCATTTGCATTGTTTGTTTGCACTAAATCAGGAGCCAGCCATTGTTATTAACTTTGTTTGTTCGACTAAATCAAATGCCAGCCAGTAACGTTGTTTGTTGCATTAAATCAGGAGCCAGCCGTTAATATTATCTTTGTTTGTTCGACTAAATCAAATGCCAGCCAGTAACGTTGTTTGTTGCATTAAATCAGAAGCCACCCATTAATTTCGTTGCACTAAAATCAGAAGCCAGTCATCTATATTGTTTCATGCACCTGACGAGAAGCCAGCCTCTCCTCTGTTTGCTGCACTAACGGTAAGCTTACATAATGAATCTACTATGGAAATGGGGGTCTGATTCTTATGCATAAGGAAGAGATATTCTGTAATATAGGATGTATTATAATCAGAGAGCACAGAACTGTGCAGCTCGTCTTGTTCTTGGAAAATCAAGATATCACAGTAGCACAGAGTTACTCAAAACACTTCATTGGTTGCCTGTTAAAGCACGTATCGAGTACAAGATTGCACTAATGTGCTTCAATTTCTTTGAATCTTCCACCCCAAATTATTTAAGTGCAGTTTTGTTTTCCTATATGCCCGCCAGAGCCCTGAGATCATCACAGGACTCTAGGCTTTTGAAAGTCCCACGATGTAACCTAAAGAGGTTTGGAGAAAGGTCGTTTAGTTACATTGGTCCCACTATTTGGAACTCCTTGCCTATGTCTTTGAGATTCGCTGGCAGTGCTGCCATTTTCAAGACGGGGTTAAAAACATATTTATTTGAGAAATATCTATAGTGTGTGTGTGTGTGTGTGTGTGTGTCTGCCAGCTGGCCATTTATGTGTACGTGTGTGTGTGTGCATATATTCCATCATGTTATTGTAAAGTGCCTTGAGGCATGGCTAAAGGCGCTATATAAATCTACTTTATTATTATTATTATTATTATTATTATTATTATTATCACTAACATTCCATACTTGAAACAATTACTATGGGATATTTAGCCCTCCATTTTCATTGGAAGATAGCTTTTCTGGTCAATGATAGTGTTTTCGTTGTCGTTATTACTGTAATTGTTACACTGTTGTCGTGGTCGGCTTTGTTCCGTTCATGTTTCTTGTATGCAGACGAAGCGGCAAGCCCATTCCTTGGTGTGGGCCCTAAACGTACTAGGCCTACTTTCTGGCTAGCTAGCCTGTTTTATAGTACGCCTAGGTATAACTCATATCTGAACTTTGAGACATTAAGAGAAAAACAACTGTTACTATTCCTGTCATTTGGTGACCAATGCCATTATGATTCTATTGAATTAATGCAAGTTCCTTTTGGTGCATTCCTTTTTCTAGAATATTATCTGATGGCCCTCGAGCTCAGATATGCAATGAACCACCAATGCCTTTTGGTATATGTCTGACATATGCCATGATCATGGAGTGGAGCGATGACAACATCGTCAAGGATTAACTGAGTCAACTAAAATCTGCTTAAACACAGTTAAATACCTTAAGGTTTGGTAGACTCTTGCTGTAATCTGCTTCTTCTCCTCCCATATCTGATAAAGACAAGCTCTGTGCACATAAAATAAAACAGATGTAAATCTCAATTTGTAAATCCTATTTGTTAGTTTTGTATGGCAAACATCAGGAACTGTTAAATGTTGGACAAATGTGTGCACAAGTTCTGGGTGCACAAGTCATTATAGAAAACAATTTCAGCACAGTAATACACAAAATATTTAGAGAATAAATTTTATAAATTTTATGCATTTTAGTTGAGCCTTTAACCACTGAATTACTCTTGAGACTGCTTTTCCTCTGTGCTAGTTTATGATGTTGCAAATCCATTCAAACCAATTTTTAAAAAAATAGTTTCAATTTCTTTTAAGCATAGAATAAAAGTTCTAGAATGCTGAATTCTGAAAATATGTACAACCATGCAATGCTAATTTTATTGCCAACCACTTTTTTTGATTTTACAAGAACAACTATTCCTGTTTTACTTTGTTAAGTTTCTGCAGCCATGGTTCTACAATTGCAGGCTTTTAGATCTAAATTAACTTTCTTTGATGTCTGACTTTTCACAAACACATAAGCTGACATTGTCTTTTGAATGATTTTCAATTGCTGTCCATACTTGAATTGGGAAATAAGAAACAATTTTTTTCAAGTACAAGGCATGGCAATAGCCCTTCAAAATGTATTACTTAAATTAATTTGGACCAACTGTTCAAGTGATAAAGGTCACATTCTGCTAAGAAAAACTGTTATCTTCACTGTTTTCTTAATAATGTATTTGAATACTTCAGTCATGAAGGGATGTTGAGCCCTAAAGCCACACCTGCATGTCAGCTGCAAGCTGTCCTGCTGCTCCTTCAGATAGTTCTCTATGGGAATATATACATAAGTTTTTAAAACTCTAACACAAGATTAAAATCACAACTACTTCCGTGTCTCATACATGAAAATAAAATCACTATCTTCAAATACTACTAAAATTAAGCATGCTTTCCCCTTCCCATTCAACAAGTTGTGACTGCAAAGGTTATTGTGATGAACAATAAACAAGTCAAAAGAAGTTGACATAATGCCAGGTTATAATTAATTTAATCTAACATGTGGAATGCATCCCAAAAGGAGATTTTTTATGTCATAGACTTCAGCCTTGGGCATATTATACTAAACACAGTAATAATTGAAAAAATTCACTGAAATAACTGACACCTGTCATTCTTTGATTATATTCTACTTACATTCTAACCACACAGTGGTCTCAATCACTAAGATGATAATGTTCAAATCCTGTAACATAATGCCAGGATGTGAATCGTGGCCGATCATGACTATTCCAATTGACAAGCTGGGCTGAGAAGGACCTAACTTTTCAAGAAATGGATTCCATCATGATGTACTTACCTGTATTCTTCTCGAATAATTTTTAGGACTCTTCGAATCATATTTCCAATGATATTTTCTGAGGGATCACCAGCTTGAATTTGTTTGCCTTCAGCCCTCACATGTTTCAAGAGGTCCCTGGTTAAAAAAAATAATAATAATAAAGAGTTGCGACAAAATACATTTTTGCCAAGACACAAAAAAAAAAAAAAAAGACCAATAAGATTACTAAGTATAAAATCCTTGTGTTGATCAAAATAAGAAATAAATGGTGTTTAAATTTACAAACAGTATGTCTTCAAATGCCTCACCACTTTTGTCAATTAACCATTCAGAAACTGAAATAAAATCTTGCCAAATCTGCAGTTCAGATCCATAAGGATTTTGATTTGACTCGAACCATGAAAGATAGAGACCCTGACCAGCTAACATGCTGGCATTCACTGACATCAAAATACAAAACATTGATCAGAAGACCAGAAGACAGTTCTCTTTCAGTCCATGATATTTCAATACTGGTGCCATCTCTTACAGTTTCTCTAATTGCTAATAAAGTTTTTGAATACTTCCATTACAAAACAGTGATTTCTGTATTTTTACATTATACATATAATTAAATAACATGTTCTCAAAATTAGCCAGTCAACAATTAAATAAAGCAAAACATTTACTCCACATACATGCCATGAATCAGAAACAGTTTCTGTCATAAAATTACAACAAAAAAAATCATATTTACTCTGTCACGGGTCGAATTCTGCCCCACGTGCTCACGCTAGTTGTTGTATGTTAGGAATTAGATTAAATAAATAAGTAGTGACTTGGAGTGAGGTGTGCAAAGTATTGAGACAACACTTCCGCATATGCGCGAGAACAGAATGACAAGGCAGATTCACTTATCCTACAAAAGCCACGAACTGGCACGCAGACCCCAGTCTCAAGTGACAGAGTATCTGCTCACGGAGCAGGAGAGACTCGGCATACCCCCGCCTGAGAGAGGGACTATTAGCAGAAGACAGAGCCATTATATGTAATATCGTACTGACGACGGGCACTGAAGTTCGAGCGTGCAGCCCAGGTCATACTAAGAAGAAGAAAGTCCACATGCGCCATTGCCTGCCATCCACCTTTTGGTGGGCGACAATGTAAGTCCACTGTATCAAAAGTGAACCCGTGGGCAGTGAGCACTGTCTGGGAGGACGAGCTGTCCTCGACATCCTGTTGTTGTTATTATTATTATAGAGTTGATGTAGAGAGTCTTACACTTGTACTGAACCTTAGTATTCGGTAGTTTGGACTGTATTAATAATTCTGCTTATTATAGCAGGGCATAAGTCTGTCCATCGTAGGAAAAGTGGACTAGTAAAGACGGAGGGTCTATTCACTACTTTCTTTACCCCGTCATAAGTGCATTTATATTTTATGCATAATAGCATGATAAGTCTATATTTTATCCATATGTTATTTTACTTGTTATTATAATATGGCCCTACAGGCTTGTTGAAAATTATCTTTTGTGTTTTCTTTTCTTTTTCTTTTGATTGTTGCGAGGTGAGCATGCGTGCAGTTTAAGAGCTCTGCCCCACACACCATCACTGTGCACCTGCCTCGTGACACACTCAATATTGCTCCTCTGATGTTAACTATAGAAAATACCACCAACTTCAAATTCAATAATTATGTTGAATGATTCAAATGATTATCCTTACCATTTTTAGATAATTATTAAAACTGATTCCTTCCACAGTCATACAGTCAGAATTAACAACCCGTCAATGAATATAAATATAAATTCCAAGTTAACAATCAAGAAAAAGATGTAAAGCGTGTTACCTTATCTCGTGAATCCCACAAACTCTGTCTCGGTAGGGAAGTGGTGTAGCCTTTATACCATAAATTTGTGCCAGGTATTGGCTGCCAAGTTGACTAATGTACGCCACAATACTCCCCCTCTAGTTATGGAATAACGTAATCTTACAGGAGTCGTTTGGGAAAGCGGACTTGTCGTCCTCGCTGTGTGACGTTTGGCTGCTGTCGAATGTTTTTGTCGGTACATATTGTACTTGATGCTGGTTGTTGTGGGTGGCCACTAGCGTGCGTGAAACGTTTGGTTTCCGCTAGGGGTTGCTGTCGCTCTGTGTAAGCGGCTTTGAGTCGGTCAATGGAAACGAACTCAGCGCGTCCATTTCGAGAAAGTTTATAACATTTCTTATTTCTCGATAGTACGAGAAACGGACCGTCGTAGGTGGGTTGAAGAGGTTTTCTTACAGCGTCGTGCCTTACGTAGACATGTGTTGCTTGCGGCAGGCTGTAGTCAATATGACTGTTGCGCTGTTGTACTCTAGTGGGGGTGGCAGTGATGCGGTTCATGTGTTGTCGCAGTCTGCTAACATATGATGTTGGGTCTTCAACTGGTTCTGGAGATGTCTGAACGAAATCTCCGGGGACTCTCAGTGTAGAACCATAAACCAACTCCGCTGCAGAACATTGTAGGTCTTCCTTTAGGGTGGTTCGGATTCCAAGTAGGACGAGTGGGAGAGTTTCGGTCCATTTGTCAGTTTCATGGCACTTGAGTGCTCCTTTGAGGTGACGGTGAAACCGTTCGATAATGCCATTTGAAATGGGGTGATAGCTGGAGGTACGAAGTCTATGAGTGCCAAGAACTTTCATCAGACTGTACCAGAGATTCGATTCGAATTGCCGTCCTTGATCAGTTGTGATCGCATGTGGTACTCCGAAGCGCGATACCCATCCCTGCAGAAAGGCTTTGGCTACCGTCTCTGCAGTGATGTTCGTGATTGGAATAGCCTCTGGCCATCTTGTGAATCTGTCTATGCAGGTAAGGAGGTAAGTACACGAGTCCGAAGTGGGTAGGGGTCCCACCAGGTCGATATGTACCCGACTAAAGCGAACGTCTGGATTCTCAAAAGGTTGAAAAGTAGCTTTGTTGTGTCTATGCGTCTTACTTTTCTGGCACTGGGGACAAGCTCTTGTCCATGTTCGTATATTTGTGTTGACCGAAGGCCAAACGTAGCGTGATGTAACGAGTTTCTGCGTTGCACGTATGCCAGGGTGCGACAAAGAATGTAGTGCCTGGAATACTTGACGGCGGTACTCTTCTGGAACGAATGGTTTTGTAGTTCCTGTCGAAATGTCACAGTAGATTGATGTTCCATCTGGCATGACGACAGACTTCAGTTTCAAGGCAGTCCCTGTGTGTGCATCTTTAAAAACTTGCAGTTCGGGGTCCGTGTCTTGTGCTTTCGCCATGTCTGGCAAATTAACAGACGAGCCGATGGAAAGCGATGAAACAGAAGTGCGTGAAAGCGTGTCTGCCACGGTGTTTTCTGATCCCCTGATATAACGAATGTCCGTACAGAATTCGCTAATGAAGGAGAGGTGTCGGGTTTGACGTGGTGATTTTGAAGTATCTTTTTTCTTGATGGCAAACGTGAGAGGGCGATGATCTGTGAGAACATAGAACCTCCGACCTTCTATGAAGTAAAGGAAATGTTTGATAGCCAGGTAGATGGCAAGAAATTCTCTGTCAAATGCGCTGTATCTGGTTTCGGCTGGTTTCAGCTTCCTGGAAAAGAAAGCCAGTGGTTTCCATTTTCCGTCGATGAACTGCTGTAGCACCGCACCTACTGCCGATTCTGATGCGTCCGTGACGATGTTTGTTGGTGCATCTATCTGCGGGTGAATCAACAGGGTGGCGTCAGCAAGCTCTTCTTTCACTTTAGCGAAAGCCTCGAGGGCTGTGGTATCCATGGACAGCGTCTTTTCTTTCTGGTCCAACTTGTCGTTCAGGGGTTTCAGGATGTCAGCCATGTGAGGAACGAAATGATGATAGTAATTTACCATCCCTAGGAACCGTTTTAGTTCCGTCTGACTTGTTGGGAGTTTCATGTCCTTGATGGCTTTGACCTTTTCTTCTGTTGGTCGGATACCTTCTCTAGAAACGTGATGTCCCAGGAAAATTAGTTCTGCTTGTCCGAACTGACATTTGTTGACATTGAGTATGAAACTTTCTAACTTTGTAAAAAGTAGCTCCAATTGTTTAAGGTGTTCTACTTCGTCCTTGCTCGCAACTAGGATGTCGTCAATATAGCTGAAGACAAACGGTAGGTCCCTTGTGACATGATTTATGAAACGTTGGAAACTTTGAGCTGCATTTCGTAAACCAAATGGCATTTTTAGAAATTCGAACAGTCCAAATGGGGTTGTTATTGCTGTTTTTGAGATGTCTTCTTCTTCCACTGGTATCTGATGATACGCACGTTGTAAATCAATCTTAGAGAAAATTGTCTTTCCTTCTAGATTTCTAGTAAAGTCCTGTATATGTGGTATTGGGTAACTGTCCGGGACTGTGATTGCATTTAATTGTCTGTAGTCACCAGTGGGTCTCCAATCGGTGGAACCCTTCTTCTTGACCATGTGTAGTGGGGAAGCCCAAGTACTAGAAGAAGGTCTAATGATACCCATTTGTAACATGTGATCAAACTCGTTCTTAGCTGCTTTGAACTTTTCTGGAGCTAATCTACGTGGGCGAGCGCTGACAGGTGGACCTACTGTCTGAATCCTATGTGTCACAGAATGATTTGAAAGTTCAAATGATTTGTTATTCACCAGTGATGCGTGCTGTTGTATTAGCTTTTGATACTTATCTTGGGAAGCTTTGCAGAAAAATGAGAGCTGGAGGGATGAACCCATGACCGAAGAACCAGTGGTGGAAAGTTTGGTAGTTCCATCGATTAACTTCTGACGTGTGACATCAACCAATAGATTATAATGTGTCAAGAAATCGGCTCCCAAAATTGGATGTTTTGTGTCTGCGATGGTGAAGATCCAAGAAAAATTCCAGTGAAGGCCTAACGTCAGGGTTAGCGATTTTTCGCCGAAAGTTGCAATGGTTGAATGGTTTGCCGCCTGTAGTGTCCTGACTTGTTGTAAACGTTTTTCTAGGTGCGTTAGGGGGATTACGCTTACTTCAGCTCCGGTGTCCACAAGAAATTTTCGATTTGTGTTCTGGTCGAATACGAATAATAGGCGGCTCTTCTGAATTTGGCCTGCGTTACTGGCCGCTAGTAACTGGCCTGGTCTTTTAACGGCTCCATGAACTCACATGGGCCTTGGCACTTGTTGGCCTGTTGTCCGAATTTGTAGTGGTAGTAGCAGAGCCCATTCTTGTAGGGTTGTTTGTCTCTGTCGGCGTTGGTGGCGCGATTGTGACTACCAGATCTCTCCCTACTCCTGCGATCTGATTGAGCACGGACATGTTTCTGGTATTTGATCAGTTCATCTACCTTAGTAGAAAGTTTAGCTCATCATCATCATCATTGCCTTTCTCACCCTGGATCAGGGTATAGGCCACCAACAAACACTTTCCATCCCTCTCTATCATGGGCCAGCCTCTTTACATTATTCCAAGTCTTTCCGCTTCGTTGCACATCATTTTCTCTGGCTCTTCTCCACGTTCCGCGCGGCCTTCCTCTTGATCTCTTGCCCTGGGGATTCCAATCCAATACCTTCTTCGTGATGCTGTTTCCTGGCCTCTTGAGAGTGTGACCGATCTATCTCCATCGCCTCCTACCAATTTCCTCTCTGACTGGGCTCTGTCTTGTTCTTTTCCATACAATTTCATTGCTGACCTTGTCTGTCCATCTGATCTTAAGTAGCTTCCTCAAACATCTGTTGATGAAAACTTGGATTCTCTTTATGCAGGCCTGAGACGCATTCCAAGTCTCACATCCATACAACAGGACTGACTTCACGTTCGAGTTGAATATCCTCAGCTTTGTTTTTAGAGATATATCCTTGGTTCTCCAAATCTTGCTTAAGGACGTGAAAGCCGCCTGTGCCTTTCCAATTCGTGCTTTGACTTCTGCCTCTGTTCCTCTCTTATTGTCAATGATACTACCAAGATAGCAGAAGGACTCTACATCTTCCAGTGGTTGATCTCCTACTCTGACTTGTGCGCTTGGGAGTGCAACAATTTTTAGGACCTTCGACTTCGCAGGATGTATCCTCAATCCAATAGATTCTGAAATTTTGTTTAGAGCTGTAGTCTTTGCTTGCATCTGGTCGTGTGTGTGCGACAATAGTGCCAAGTCATCTGCAAAATCTAGATCGTCCAGCTGTGTCCATGGGGTCCATTGTATGCCATTTCTTCCTCCACTGGTGGTTTCTTTCATAAGCCAATCAATCACCAGGACAAACAGAAATGGGGACAGCAAACAACCCTGCCTAACACCAGTCTTGATATCAAAGCTGTCAGTAAGCTCGCCATCGTGTACGACTCTGCAACTTGTCCCGTCGTACATGCTCTTGATAAGGTTCACCATCTTCTCTGGGATTCCATAATGTCTCAATATTCTCCACAGTGTTTCTCTATCGATGCTATCAAAGGCCTTCTCGTAGTCAAGGAAGTTCACTATCAGTTGGGAGTTCCACTCTAGCGACTGCTCTACTATGATTCTCAGCGTGGCGATCTGGTCGGTGGTTGATC
Organism: Onchidella celtica; assembly: GCA_963931925.1. Lineage (NCBI taxonomy): Eukaryota > Metazoa > Mollusca > Gastropoda > Systellommatophora > Onchidiidae > Onchidella > Onchidella celtica. The sequence continues at coordinate 17,489,761 of OZ007571.1, forward strand.
GGTTACTCCTGAAACCAGCTTGCTCCTCACGAAGTTTTGGGTCTGTTGCATTCTGTATTCGCTTGAGAAGAATCCGATTGAAAACCTTTCCTGGGATGGAGAGAAGTGTGATTCCTCTGTAGTTACTACAATTGCTGAGGTCCCCTTTTTTTGGAAGCTTCACGAGGTGTCCTTCCTTCCAGTCCTTTGGAAACTTGCCTCCGATCCAAATCCTCGAGAATAGTGAGTGCAGACCCTCTGCAGCCCCAGCAGCATCTGCCTTCAGTGCCTCTGGTGGGATCTGATCTGGTCCAGCTGCCTTGCCTCGATTTAACTGCTTTATGGCATCATTAATCTCTGCTTTAGTCGGAGGGTCGCAACTGATCGGTAAATCATTTCTTGCGGGTAGAATGTCGGGTGGGTTGCTTGGTGGAGGTCTGTTCAAGAGGCTGTTAAAATGTTCTATCCATCTTTTTGCCTGAGCTTCCTTTCCAAAAATAGCCTTCCTGTTGTAATCCTTGACAGGAACTTCAGGTTTTCCATATTTTCCAGCAAGAGTCTTTGTAGTCTGGTAGAGGATCCTCATGTGTCCTCCTGTTGCTGCCTTCTCTGCTTTCTCTGCTAGCATTCCTATGAACTCCTCTTTGTCTTTTTTAATTGATTTTTTGACCTCTTTAGCTGTTGCCCGGTACTCTTCCTGGTTACCAACTCTTGAGCTTCTTGTACGACTTGCATTTACCTGTTCTTTTAGGTCTCTTCTTATCCTTATCAAGTCCAGTGATTTTTTACTAATCCATTCCTTGTGTTCCACTTTCTTTTCCCCAAGAACATCCTGACATGTAGATGTAAATACTCCTTTTACCTTAGCCCAGTGAGTCTCCAAATCTACTGTCTCTTCGAGGTCAACAAGGGGTTTGAATCTATTCCTCAGCGTCAGCTGGAACTCTTCCTTCTTGTCTCCATCCAGAAGGCTCACTTGAAACTTTCTTCTCTTTGTTCCTGCTCTGGTACCTTGTTTCTTGAGGCGGAGTTTGAGTCTTGCCAGCAGCATGTGATGGTCAGATCCAACATCAGCTCCTCTCTGTACTATGACATCCTCCAGTGAGCGTCTGAAACGTCGGGTGATGCAGAAGTGGTCAATCTGGTTTTCAGTTACTCCATCCGGTGAAATCCAAGTGGCCTTATGGATCCTCTTGTGTGGGAATACTGAACCTCCAATCACATAGCTGTTAAATGCGCAGAAACTTGCAAACCGCTCTCCATTCTCATTCATTTGTCCCAAACCATTGCACCCCATAATGTCCTCATACCCTGTATTGTCCTGTCCTATCTTGGCATTGGCGTCTCCCATTATAATGTTCACATCTTTTCTTGGCAATGTGTCAACTATTTCCTGAAGCTGGTTGTAGAAATCGTCCTTGTCCTCATCGGTTGCTTCATTTGTTGGGGCGTATATCTGCACAATGTTCATGTTGATGTTCTTGTTCTTTGTAGTAAATGATGCCAATATAATTCTCCTTCCGTAGGGTTCCCATCCCCTCAGTGACCTCTGGGCGTGCTTGCTCAAGATGATCGCTACTCCTTCTGTATGCTTTTTGTCCTCCCTTCCAGAATACAAAATCTTTTCCCCAGAATTAAGTTGTTTCAGTCCGGACTGTATCCAGCGGGTCTCGCTAACTCCAAGTATGTGCAGTCTGTATCGCCTCATCTCCATTGTAACCTGGGCACTCTTTCCTGCTTCATACATGGAGCGGACATTCCACGACGCAATCCGGAGTGACTTGTTTGATGAAGGAGCAGTCAGGCCAGTGGAGTCCTTTCGGCTTTGTCCATTGTCCTTCATTGAATCTACAGGTGCAGATGCTCCCCCTTCTCCCAAGATAAAAGACTGATTTAAAGTATTTGCTTGTGTTTCTGTAACTGGTTTATTTTTACAGGGTGGGTAGTTGGCCCACTGCCAACTGGCTCTTCTCGGGAGACCAGGACCTTTGCACCTTTAGTCGCCTCTTACGACACGCAGTATCACGTCAGATGTATTCTTTGCTGTCCCTCTTCTGCAAGAGGGCCCCGCATCTGCACGGGCGAAAGTTTAGCTACCGCATTGGAAAGTTGTCTCATATCTCGCTCCAGTTTCTGGATAGAAACGTAGTTTTCGGAAGTGGTAGAAGCAGATGTCTCCGATACACTGTTGATCGATGTGCCAGGAGAAACCTCCATCATTTTATCAGCCAGACTGGCCTGTGTTTCGAGTGATACCGTCGCTCCCGTGGAAGCTAGGATGAGCCTAATGGACTGCGGCATCCGCTGCAGAAACAGCTCTCTCACTAAGGCTTGATCTATCTGCCCGACTGTTGTGCCAAGTAGTCGTTGCATTTCCCGCAACAGCTGTGTCGGTTTCCTGTCTCCTAGCTCTATTGTAGTGAGCAGTGTTTGCAGCCGTTTCTGCTCTGACACGGTTGTTATATCGAGCAACTTTTCCTTCAATTTGGCGTACGGGTGGTCTTGCGGAGGGTTTATGATCACGTCCCTGACTTCCATTGCTATTTCTTGCGGCAACGCGGCTACTACGTAGTCATATTTCGTTTGTTCCTTGGAAATGTTTCTCGTCGAAAATTGACTCTCCACTTTGTAGGGTTATGCAGTCATATATGTATAAGTTTATATGTTAGTTATATGTTCATGCAGTTGCATTATAATATACCTAGTATTAATTTACTTAGATATAACATTATTATTCATGTCTATCTGTATTTGGCTATTCCATAGATACTGTCCCTATCTTGTTGTTTCATCGTTGTTCTTTGTGAATAAACATTGAGATAAACGAAAAGACCTTCTTCATGAAACAACAACTGGAGTGAGGCAATCATCATGGTAATCGTCGCTTGTCCAGCATCAGGCTGCAACTTCAAGACTGAAGATCTACCGGCCGAGATAGTCGTTTATCTTCTCAACATACATGCTCTGGAGCATTCCCGCGCCCCGACCCCTGCATCAAAGGGCCCTAAATTAAATAGACCATGTATAGACATAGGTGTGGATGAGGAAACATGGAATGCCTTCCTAAGGCGCTGGGAGACCTTTAAATTGGGGTCAGGTATCAGTGATGATGCAGCACCCGTGCAACTATTCCAGTGTGCCAGTGAGGCTCTCGGTGACCTCTTACTTAAATCTGACCCTAGGTTGACAACAAGATCAACTGACGAGGTTTTAAAGGCGATAAGATCCTTGGCTGTTATTCCTGTGGCTAGGGGTGTGACTAGAGCGGAGCTATTTCAAATGAGACAAACGTGCGACGAACCTGTAAGAACATTTGCAGCCAGAGTTAGAGGAAAGGCAGAAGTATGTGGTTTCACTACCGCAGCAACCTGCATATGTGGACAGACTTCCAGTGTCGATTATACGGAAGAAGTTATCCGCGATGTCATCCTCGCAGGCCTCGTAGACATGGACATACGCCGTGAAGCTCTGGGTATGCCGGATATTCAGGGCAAGCCTACCAACGACGTGATCACCATCATCGAGAGTAGGGAAATGGCAAGAAACGCCACCCCTACCCCAACCACAACATCAGTAGCCTCAATGTCGTCATACAAGAAATCAAAGAGCCCGAACCCCAAAACGGAACTCTCCACCGGTAAAACAATCCCGTGCCCTGAATGTCAGAGACCATTTTCACGATTCAGAGAAAAGCCAAATGGGGGGTTCAACAGGCATCCATACAAAAAGTGTGTGGAATGTTGGAGAGCGGAGCGAAGAAAAACGCAAACTAACAATGTGACTTCAATATCAGCCGAAGAAGTTATTTCCCAAATCTCGGCCATCAAGAACAATAACGAGCACCCCACGATTTCGTTTGAAGTTGGATTTTCTAACAAAAAGGAGCCTCAGATGGCGCCCGTTGAGGCCATCGCTGACACAGGTGCCATGTCCAATGTGTGGGGACAGGCCGACTATGAGGGTGCTGGGTTCAACTTGACAAGCCTGCGTCATTCAACTACTAAGCTGAGAGCAGCAAATGGTGGACTTATGAACATTGTGGGCCAGTTTGACGGACTGTTTAAGGGCAAAAGCCCCGACAATGTTGATATTTTATGTTATGATGTGATTTATGTTTCAGATAATGTTAATGGTTTCTATCTTTCCAAAAACACAATGAGGAACCTGTACATCATAGATGAAAATTTCCCGACAATTGGCCTATGCAAAAAGAATGATGAAGTTGAAGAGGTTAAAGCTAATGAGACTTACTTAAGATCAATATCAGGTTGACCCAACCCGAACGATGACACTATCACATGTACATGCCCAATTAGGACACCAGTTCCCAATAAACCCAAATCACTACCATTCCCAGCTATCCCAGAGAACATAGATAGGATGCGCGAGTGGCTACTTGAAAGGTATGAAAGTTCTACCTTCAACACGTGTCCCCATCGTGCACTCCCTTGCATAACAGGTCCTCCCATGGAGATTCATATTGATGAATCAGCAACTCCTAGGGTATGCCACAAACCTGCCCCAGTGCCACTGCATTGGCAGCAACGAGTATATGAGGACCTTTTAAGGGATGAAGCCCCTGGGGTGATTGAAAGAGTTCCAGATGGAGTGCCTGTCACTTGGTGCCACCGCATGGTGGTCACCGGGAAACATGACGGAACCCCAAGACGCACAGTGGATTTAAGCCCACTGAACAAATTCTGCAAACGAGAGACATTCCCCGCAGAGGCCCCTTTTCACTTGGCCCGTCGGGTACCGGGTAAGACTTAGAAGTCTGTAACAGATGCATGGAACGGCTATCATAGCGTCCCCCTAAGGGAATCAGACCGCCACCTGACTACTTTTATAACCCCATTTGGTAGGTGGAGGTACAACCGCGCACCGCAGGGTTTTCTATCATCCGGAGACGGGTATAACCGCCGTTTTGACTGCATCCTTTCCGCCTTCCAAAGGAAGGAAAGGTGCATTGATGACACCATTCATTACGATGAGGACCTTGAAACTCATTGGTGGCGAACCATTGAGCTCCTGACTACGATGGGGGCTGCTGGTGCAGTCATGAACCCTGAGAAGTTTCAATTCTCTCAGCGTCAGGTTGATTTTGCAGGATTTCGTATATCAGAGACTAGCATTGAGCCACTACCAAGATATATTGATGCCATCCGGACATTCCCCACACCCAAAAGCATAAAAGATATCCGCAGCTGGTTCGGGCTTGTCAACCAAGTATCGAACTATGCCCAGCTTCGGGACTCTATGGCAATCTTTCGTCCCTTCCTTAGTCCAAAATATAAGTTCTTTTGGAGCGATGTCCTGGACACAGCATTTGAAGAATCAAAGAATTCCATCATTCAGTCCATTCGCGAGGGGGTCGAAATTTTTGACATGTCAAAACCGACATGCCTTCGCCCAGACTGGTCCTCACGTGGGATAGGCTACTTTCTCCTCCAGAAGCACTGCCAATGTTCATCAAGCCTGCCAGACTGCTGTCCTAATGGATGGAAGGTCACCCTTGCGGGATCACGTTTTTTATCAGGGGCAGAAAAACGTTACGCAGCCATTGAAGGAGAGGCCTTAGCGATAGCTTGGGGGTTAGAACAGACGAAATATTTCACTCAGGGGTGCCATAACCTGATTGTTGTGACTGATCACAAGCCACTGATCAAAATCTTTGGCGACCGCACCCTTGATGAAATCCCCAACACAAGGCTGTTCTGCCTTAAGCAGCGAACACTGCCTTGGCATTTCCGTACTGAACACCTACCTGGTAGAACGAACCATGCGGCAGATGCTGCATCAAGATATCCCATCCCAGATAGTGACACAGAAATATCCTCACTGACAATCAATGACCAGTCAGAATGTCTCATTGCTGCTGCGATCAGTAATGAAGCAGAGATCATCACTACAGTCTCATGGCCCCTCCTGGCTGATGCAACTAGAAAGGACCACATCTTGTCAAAACTTATGTTGGCAATAGATGCAAACTTCTCAGAAGCTTATGACCAGATAGCTGATTATATGCGATATCGGGATTCCCTTTACATTACTAATGGGGTGATACTCTATCAGGACAGAGTAGTTGTTCCGTCATCAGTACGGAAAACCATCCTGGATAGTCTGCATTCAGCCCATCAGGGTGTCTCGTCAATGCAATCTCAGGCACAATCAATTGTATTTTGGCCTGGTTTGACACGGGACATCCAGGAAACAAGATCAAGATGCCTAGAGTGCAATCGCAATGTACCGTCTCAGGCACCTACCCCATCTGAGCCAGCTACCCCTCCGTTGACCCCATTTGAGAAAATAGTTGCCGATTTTTTTGAATTTGCTGGGCACCATTACTTGATAGCAGGGGATAGATTGTCCGGTTGGTGTGAGATATTCTCCACACCAACAGGAAGTGTTTGGTCAGGGGCCCGTGGTCTTGTTGGTTGCTTACGATCCCTCTTTTCGATATTTGGTGTCCCTGACGAACTAGCTAGCGATGGTGGACCAGAATTCACAGCAAGCATTACAAAAGACTTTCTTGAAAAGTGGGATGTGAAGCATAGGATATCGTCAGCCTACCACCCACAGTCAAATGGACGTGCTGAAGTAGCCGTCAAGTCTGCGAAGAGACTTTTGCGGTCAAATGTTGGAGCAAATGGTTCATTGAATACCGACAAACTCCTTAGGGCACTACTGCAATTACGCAACACCCCAGACCCCGATTGCAACTTATCACCGGCTCAAATAATCTTTGGCCGACCTATCCGAGACTCACTTTCATTCGTCAATCGTTTGGAAAAATTTGCGAACCCACACATTAGACCAACATGGCGAGAGGCATGGGCTTACAAAGAGGGTGCACTTCGCACACGATTCACCAAGACATCTGAGGCCCTTAATGAACATGTTAAGGAGTTACAGCCTCTTAAGGTAGGCGATAAGTGCTTTATCCAAAATCAAACGGGTCCTTACCCGACAAAGTGGCATCGCACTGGAACTGTCCTTGAAACAGCCAAGCATGACCAATATATGATAAAAGTTGATGGTTCCGGACGCCTCACAAAAAGAAACCGTCGTTTTCTCAGGGCTTTCAAGCCAGCTTCAATGACCATCAACGTTGCCCCTGTAAGGCCTCTTAATGCAGATACTGAGCTAAAAGACCTTTCTAATAGAGCACCCAACAATTACTCAGTAGGGTCGCCCATACCTACCACACCTGTACAAACACCTGAGATCTTCCCGGAAACGGGTGCTGGTACTCATGAACATGAGATCGAACCGGTTAACACGTTTCCTGTGCCAGAGGTGGGAATTGTTCCACCCGGTACAGCGGACTCACTAACAACTCAACCCCCTACAGCCAAAATAGAACCCACTATGCTCAAACGATTGAAATCTTTCAATTCCGCAGGGAACGCAGAAAACATAATCTCACCTGAAGATGGGGGTAGACGTACACGTCGGGGTAAAGACATATAAACATGGGGGGGTTGTAGGGTTATGCAGTCATATATGTATAAGTTTATATGTTAGTTATATGTTCATGCAGTTGCATTATAATATACCTAGTATTAATTTACTTAGATATAACATTATTATTCATGTCTATCTGTATTTGGCTATTCCATAGATACTGTCCCTATCTTGTTGTTTCATCGTTGTTCTTTGTGAATAAACATTGAGATAAACGAAAAGACCTTCTTCACACTTGTGCAAACCATACCTGCGGGTCCTGTGTCCAGTAGGGTGGTAATTTGACGGACACTGCTGTAATTTGAGGAAAAATATTAGCCTCTGTGTCAACCGACGCACTTTGTCCCGCTTGAGTTTCGTCCTGCAACATGGCCGCCGTGTGTACGTGAGTACGTGATCACGTCAGGGTCACCAATTAAAGCGTGTTACCTTATCTCGTGAATCCCACAAACTCTGTCTCGGTAGGGAAGTGGTGTAGCCTTTATACCATAAATTTGTGCCAGGTATTGGCTGCCAAGTTGACTAATGTACGCCACAGATGTAACTCATATTTATAGAGATATCACTCGAGTTTATCAAGACATAAACAGAGTAAATCCACTAATCCCACAAACTTCTTTCTTTAACATATCAAAGAATACTACAACTTCAACAATCAAAAAAATCCCATTACTAATAAAAAGACTCTTGCACCTCCCATACCCCTGAACTTCTAGTAAAATAAACAAATAATCAATAATAAGGTGGGGATAAAGGGAACAAGACTAATGATGCTGAGACTAAGAGCTCTAACTTACCTTGCATTTGTGAACTTTGCCTGGGAAATGATTCTTATCAAAAGGTTGATTGTTTTGATTGCTACATCACAAGATCCTTTTGTGCTTCTGTTTGTAAATACAAATAACAATCATAACATTATGACAAGTTTCATCATGATCGAACCTGCAAATATTGTGTCTCCTGTGTTTTGGGCCATTCTCATTTCTGACAATCTAAATCAATCTATAGATTTCATTCTGAAATGAATTGACCAAGTTAAAATTTTAACTTGAACGTGAAGTGCATCACACAGTCACAATTCTTCACCATGGACATGGATTCAGAAACACAGTTTTCATTACAGCTTATAATGGTCTGACATATATTCAGCAACCATTTGCACATTTGCTTTTGTTTCTGTGTCCTCTTGTCACATGCTTTTGATGCATTTAAACAGCCATACTTCTGTTGCATTTTATTCAATGGCGGATGCCATCAGTGTTTACCTATCGTGTTAATTGTTTGTGATAGCATCACTCATTGGTGTTGGATTCCCCTCCATTGGTCACGATAGACAGGTAAGCTAAACACTGATGGCATTCCCCATTCAACGAAATGAAACAGGACGGCTGTCACACATGCCAAAAGCATGTGACAAACAGACACAGGGAAACAAATGTGAACATTAAGATGTGAGTCTGGTGGCCAAATTCCCAATGTAACTGAACTGATGTCAGACCACTCAATTGTGGCTTTCAGTGGGCTGAAAAAAATACCTTAAAAAAGAAGATGGCCAGATAACCAGGAACTCGGCCATTACAGTGCTTCACAATAGCCAGGACAGGAACACCAAAAGGTTAAAGATCACATCTCCGAGTCAGACAAAAATTTATTTTAATGCACAACATCACAATCATCATGGTTGCATCAGCCCACAATGACAAAATAAACTTAGATCTAGATTTTTAGATCTAGCCTATAAAATGAAAGGTGTAAGGATCGGGAATAACAATTAACATTAGATCTAGATCTTTGATATTACAGAATCAATACGGCTACCGCCCACCCTTTCTTCATTTCGTCCACAAACAGTCCTATTCTCTCCTTCAGGTCATTAGCTTTATCACCGTCTCCTGCAGGCATGATTGCAAGTGTGTTCGACACATGCAGTGTGCACACAACACTCTCGTCTTGTTGTTACCGGAAGTACTCTGGTCATGGAGAAGCTATTGTAAAATTCTGCTTGTTTTTGTTTTTATTGAATTTCTCTTGACAAAATTTTCAGCCTTCTGATGTATGCACTCTTCAGGATCACTTTGGATTGTGCGAGTTGCATTTTAAGAAAACGTTAAAAGTCACAACTCTGATCTTATATATTATGTATTACTATTTTAAGTTTAATTCTGATCCCCTTTCTGCACATTCGTTTCACATGCAGTTCGTTGTTTTAGTCAGAGCACCGCTGTGAGGCACAGTATGAAATCACCGAATTCGTCTACGAAGAAAGAATTTAACTAAACTTTAAATTTTTGAGCTGCGAAAAAAGTTTGCGACAATTTTCTAAATTTTTTCCAAACCAGATCAAAATATCGAATCACTGCATATCAATGCTTGACCTCAAAATCTAATACCAGGAAAATTTTGAAATTACATTTAGTACAATATGTTTAGTTTGATGAACAGTTAAATTTTAAAAGTTTTTGAATTGCCTTGTAAAAACTTCTGATGCCATGTATTTAGAAGGTTCAACTGATTTCATTTCATGCAAGAAGGTTCCCAATATTTCACTTTCATGCATGAAGGTTGCGAATGAACTAATGTCTACATGTATTTTCCTTGGAGCCATTCAAAGTGTACCTGCTTCCCCATCGTAAATTTCTTACTTGTAGTTTTTTAAATTTTGTCAGTTTTGGTACTGCTGTACATTTCTGATTTTCTAAAAGATATCTATTATTGGACCTCTGCGTGTTTTCTCACAGTAGCTTAACGTGTAGGGGCAGAATTCAAGATGTTGAGCCTACAACCATAAATGACATCAATGACAAGGCATTCTTTGCTGACAGTGACTAGAATTTTCCCCCTTATTATTGTATTATTGTTTTCGAGGAAAATCGCAAGGATCGGTGAAGTCACATAAAAGTAAACTCCAAACTTCTCCTTGTCATCAGTAATCTGAGACCTCAAAAGATAGTACATACATGTATATGTATTCATATAATTTGCACACTTTCTCTGGGGGATGTTAACAATGTCATTGATTTGATACTGACAGTCCTTGTGATTTTTACTAATTATATCAAACACCGCCCCATGGGAATCATGACAAGAACATAAAGAGAGTGTGTGAATACACTGCCAATAAATTTATAGGCGAAAACACAATGAAGATGGACCAACCCTAGTGCAATATTTATCCACGATATTCTAGATCTTTCATCAAGCTGCATAACATTCATAGGTCTCCCAGGTGACAGATTCATTTGAAAATACCAAAACATGAGCTTGCACATAACAGAAATGATCCATATTAAATGTCACGAGCAGGTGAGCTGGGATCAGTAGTTACGGGGGAAGGGGGTCGAGTAAAGTTAACCCACGGCCCACGGGTAATGAAAAGCGTGCATGTTGTGAGTGGGGGGGGGGGGGGGTCTGCATGAGGCGAGAGCGCTGTACTACTATCACTGCAAGTTAGAAGGTCCTAGGGGACGGACGTGAGTGAGAACAGCCGGGAGATTGTGACAGTGTTTTCCAGTGATGACTGGTAGGTGAAACGATGATTGATAATTATGATTGATGTATTATATTCGTCTACGACCATGATGTAAATAAGTATATGTGAGGAATGTGGAAGTCCTTGATACTGTATATAGCAATGTGCGCCATGAGCGATAGATGGAAGTTAGCTTCATGGATTTGTAGCGAGAGTGATTAGGGTGTAATACGGTGGAGGTGTTACCGTAAGATGTTTGGTGAGTGAAATGTGAACTATTGTGTGTACGCTTCATGAGTTGTAATGAGGGGTGAAGTGATTAGAAATGGTATGGTACTATACCAATGTAATGTTATTTTTGTAGGTGCCGGGGTCGGGCTGAAGAGCCGCCTACGGTGAGCACAGGGGATAGGCCAGCATAGGGCCGAAGGCCACACATAGGCCAGGAGTGAAGCTGTCGGTGTAGGACAGTCGCAGCACCTGAGTCGTGGCAGTCTGGCCACAGACAGGGATGTATATATGATCGTGAATGTGCTATTAAGATGTACTACTGTGACATGGATGTATTACTGTGCGAATGAGATATTCATGTGAATTGAAGTATTAATGTGCTATGGCCACGTGAGGTGTATAGGAGGCTAAGGGGTATTGCCATAGGGAGGCGCTATTGAGAGACTGTGGTGTGAAAGAATACTAGTGTGTCATTAAGACCCTGAGTGGAGAGGCTGAGGCCGAGGTGTCTTTAGAAGTAATTACCGGGTTGCGGACCCGAGGAAGAGGGCATGTGGGAATAAGGCCGTTGGAGGGTAGTTAAGTTCAATAATATAATGTATGTGATTGCACTGCTATCTTTATCTTTATGTTTAATAAATGTGTGAGTCTGATGGGTTGTTCTGTTAAGTGTTATACTTGTTCGTTCGTGATTGTTGTCCTGTTATAACCATCGCATCTCCCAGTCTGGGATTTGTGACACCCATTCTCTTGCACAAGTTCCCCAACTTCTTCCGAACATAGAGGAATAAAATGGTTATTGGCCGATTTTATTGGTGGTGTGACATTTACATTTGGAGAATTTGATTTGATTTGATTTGTTTTCCAAAAAGATTCTGATATCAAATTACAAAGATGACGGAATTAAGATAAAATGCAACGCTCAAACACAGTGAACAAATAAGGTTATTACACTTCATCGTATCTTTATGTCCATTTTTTACATTTGGTGATGGTGATCATTTGGCATTCCAAAGTTGTAGTCATTATTCATTCACAGGTTAAGTCGATGTTCTTATCATTTAATAAAATCTGTAGTGCCTAGCAAGTAAACCAAGAAATTCTTTAACATTGTGTGTACTGAATGAATGTATATTTTGGCAAGGTTTTTTAAGAGAAGTTTGTAGTGCATATAAACTGATATAGCATTGGTCCAGTCAGGTCTTTCCATTTGTACAGAGGGGAACAACTCTTGCTGTAGGAGGTCTCAGATGGTTCCATTAATTTATTTTTGCGAATAGAGCTGTATCCAAAATATTTCATTAAAAAATTTCTTTACATTGCACAACAAGCATTCTGCAAAATAAATGACGAGTAGTAACAAGCTTTGGATGTAAAATACAATTTATTTTACAAAATTTTTTTTTTTTTCAAAGTGATACATCAGGCAAAACAAGAATGCCTAGTAATCATCTTTTAAAAATTCTGTTTCTCATACAAAGAGTACATGTAATGATGAGATGTGAATGATCTGTTAATGACATGAACGACGATGCAACATGAGCTGTCAACATGAAAATGGGAACTATCATGTTAAATCGGTTTGATCTTGAAGTGAAGACCAATCAGTGAGAAAACTAGACACTTCAAATCTTGCACAAGGTAGTAAAATGTTCTCAGGCCATCAGGATCTCTGAAATTACATAAAAATAACCCTTTTGTAACCTTCCACCAGTAAAATCACACGTTGAATAAATGTTAAACATCTTATGCAACCAATTCTCACCATACTATGAAAATGAATCCTTTCTGTATGTGTCACGGTAACAAATGTTACCACAGCCCTCTTTAAAATTCAATACACAATATACCACTGACAGCACAGTACTGGAACTCTATGTATTCTTCAAGTTTCACCAGAAAGAGAATCTGATGCTATAAAACTGCATGTTTGTTTGTTTTCGCAGGATTTCTGTTACACTTACTTTTGGGGGGGGGGGGGGGGGGGGGCACCAATAATGAAAGTGACAGCGAAGCTGGTGCTAGAAAAGAAAGATAGAACAAGTAGGAAAGACAGTGTGTCTTTGAGCTGTTCTCGTGGGCAGCAAGTTGTAAATAATGTAGAAATTGTAGATAGAGAGAAAGTGTGGAAAGGAAGACGTGTAGGTAAATTAAGAACTACAAAGCAGTTTTGGCCCATGATTTTTAAGGGGCTGTTCAAATATGATATTACACTTTTTTGGGGGATTTTCAGACCCCCCCCCCCACCCCTTCTCACACTTCCTCACATTTTTGCCAGACCCCCCCCCCCCCCCTGTGATATCACACATTTGACAATATATAAGATATTATACGTTAAATGTTAGACTACTTCGAAATAGTAAAATGCATTGATAAATTAAAGATACAAAGGCATATTTGGCATAGAAATAGCTGAGACAATTTATTTAGAGACAATAGGGAAAAGCTGACAAAATAAAAGAAATACAAAAAAATTATTCATCTAATACAAATGGCCCGCGCATGATTTCAACTATATTTAGTTGTAAAAGAAACTAAGAGTGCCAACACTTTTTTGGGCCTACCTACTACGTAGACATTTTGCTAGATCTATATCTTTAAAAACAAATTCCTAAGAAATCACAACATACAACAGGATTTTGCCATAGTCTATAGGCCTATATAATTATAAGTATATGAACTCTCTAATTGCCTAGAGATTTGTGATAATCTGGAAGGAAAGATCTAGATCTAATCTAGACTTGTAGGCAATGGGGAGCATGGAATGTATTAAAGAAGAAAAAGAAATAGCTGTACTGTAGGTATTCAAATAGAAATTGACATACAACAACTACACAAATAACCTAGATTCTAGATATACTTACACGAGAGCAAATGAAAGTTAGTTTGAAATGTTTAAAAAATCTTAGTTTTCAATCTATTTCTAATACACTGAAGTAGGCTAAAAGGTGTGATATCACTTTTCCATGAGACCCCCCCCCCCCCCCCTCCTCACATTTTTGCCAGCCGCCCCCCCCCCCCCCCCCTCAGGCGTGATATCATATTTGAACGGCCCCTAACAGGAAGGGAAAGGGGTGGGCAGAAGTTGTTTTCAGCAAGACGCCTTACGTCGAGCGTTGACCTTCGATTTCTCGCACAGCAGGAATTATAATCTTTTGCAGAGTCATCCACAGACTAATAAATTAACCAGACTGAAAACACGAGCTTCGGGCTGTGTCGTTTTTTACGGAATTTCCTGAGCGGCGACCGCATAACCAGCATGGCCGCCGCTCGGGAAATTCCGATTCTTGTTCTATCTGCAGTAGAAATTTCTTTTTATTCGTCAAGATTGGTTGTACATGTATTCATTTCTTGGTGCAGAACCAAACTTCCGCGTTCAGTAGGCGCGTCAAAATGGTATCATTCAAAATTGTAGCTGTGCTGAAGCGTCGGTCGCTACCGTAAACCTAAAACGGCCGATGGTTCATGACCTTTCGCTGTTTTGTGACGTCACACAATGGGATCATCCAATCTGGGTATTTTATTAGTCTGTGGAGTCATCTATCTGATAGAATTTTTGGATTTTTAAATTGTATTAACCTATTTAGAGGATGACCTTGTTTTTTTTAGTTGCAAGGCCATAGCTGACTTGCAGTGTATAGTGGAAATAATAAATAATTCTGCAGGATGAGCTCGCATGGCTGAGCCAATCATATTTAGAGATCTTGATAGTAGTTTGCAGGATATTATATAAGTGGGCTCAAGACCCCTGTAACTGGCCACATTTAGATAGAAGTATCCATTTACGAGGTGACCGGCGAATTGAGTTCTCCAGCCAGATAGGAGAACGTGACGCAGCCGAACAGTCCAAATACTCAATGTATGAGGAGCCCATGATAGAACTAGCTCCAGAGCCATAGCATACCGGACCCTAGTCCAACTAAGCAATACTCTGAAACCACACTCACAATTGCCGTGAGTGTGCCAATGGTAAAGCATATTAACGCATTGTTTTGTCTACCAGGAATTCAGTGAGTCGTGTGACTTGTAGCAGTATAAAGAATAACAATTGTTTCCACTTGTGAATTTACTCCAGCAGTTTAACTTTGCCATTGCAGTTGTCTTGAAATGCAATATATATATTATTTGTATTATATTTGAATATATTGTTGTGGCCCTGCAGGCCAAACGAAACGAATTCCATTGGTTTTCTTAGTCCGTCCGAGTGTGGGTTTGGACCTCTCCCATTAAGCAGTCAAATGCTATAACCCACCTCATGACAATCAGTGTCAAGAACAGATTTAATTCATAAATGTTTCCACTGACTAAATTTTTGTGAGAGAGCAGTGAGTAATTTTTACAAACGTAATTATTGTGCGAGCCAGCATAACTTGGTCTCGTAAACAATTTGTTTTGAACAGTTTTTTTTTATAATAGATAGACAGAAGATGTGGGGAAGGATAGACGGACAGCGTAGGTGTGCATGGCTGAGCACTTTTTATATCTCGTGTTTTGAACTAGGTTTAGTAGAGAGGGAAGGGGTGAGTAGGAATTAAATGTTATTGAGACGTCTGTCAACGTACAGAAAATACCGTGATCCAGAGTGAAAGCTCGGGGTTTTGAACATGTTAAGAATTTATTGCTATAAAATTACATTATATTGTATGAAGTAATTCGACCTTTGATGTCGACCCAAGGTCGTTGCATAGGGCTGTTACTTAAAATAACTCAGTTCGGCAGCTGAGCTAGAAGTGGTTGCACCAATCACAATCCAGGAATTAGACGGTAAGCTGCAGATGCAGACCAGTATTTAAGGCCATACAGAACTTAGTTCTGGGCCACATGTAGACAATCCATTTACGAGGTGGTCGGCGATAGTCCTCAGCCAGATGAGGGACATAGAGACGCAGTTGAGCAGTCCATTGTGAGGAGCCTGATTTAAAGCTCCAGAGCCTAAGCTACTTGGTTTGATATAAACCCACAGCGTTTACATCCAGCGCTCTCACTCCTAGTGAGGGCCGCATGGTGAGAGTCCATACTAATTTGTAATGATGAAAGTGAACCGTTCTACTTACTTTTGAAGACAGTTTCAGAGCTACCGCCAGACAACGCATGGTTGTACAAGCATTCTCCATGGCATGTCTAGAGGAAATGTCCATATCATAACATGTCTCATTGAATTAATAGAATTTAAACTGTTATATCCGTCGCCACGTGCGCGGATTCTTTTTACCATATAACTCATATGACCTGCAAGTAGTTAGATTGAATACGTTAGTCTTTATAAAAGCTGTAGTTCCATTAGTTAGATTCAGTTGCCTTTGGATTGATATTTATATTTATAATTATATTTGTTACATTAATTCCTGTAATTAAACTGCCCTACAGTTCTGCTAAAATTGAAAGCAATTGATTTATTTAGTTTTTAGAGTGCAAGTATTTATTTTTGTGTGTTCGTCGATTGTGGGAGCGGACCTCGAAAGAGTGTCAGTCGAAATATCCCCATGTAACCCACATCGCGACAATCAGTCTGCAAGTATACTGACATTTGGCTGCCAGTATTTCTTGTATTCTTCCACCTGTGTTTCACAATTACAGTAGACAACGGTTCAATCGAAATTGGCAGGACCACGGGTTTGTTTTAGGTTTAGACAGTTTCGGTTTAGCAATAGGAGGCTTGAAAAATGCCAGTTTCAAGAGAAGCAGCCCAAATCACTATCAGAGAGGACAAATAATGTAAGCGTACAGGCTAAACGGGACTCAACACGTACGTCCTCACCTGCTCTGTGTTTTTGATCGAGAAAGAGGATGAGCAATTGCTCAGACATAGGCACACTCGAAGCATGGATGTGCGGGCGAATGTGGACTAACTCTCAGAACAGAGAAGCATGCGTGTGGACAGACAGTACAGAAACGTTGTTCCACCAATCTCGTTACCGTTGCCATACACGATGCCATGATATGTGCTGTCCGTGATAACTACTGTTGTCTTTCTGATGTCATTTTACATGAAAGGTCAGTCGCGATGCGCCAAATGTAACGTCTGCTGCCGTCTGATTTCGGACCTGTCAAACCTGGCCTCCTCCCTCTCCCCCTATCCTTGTAGTGCTGCCGCTACCATGTAGGCCTATACTACCGGGCAGAATGAAGAATGCTCTCCTTTTATTTTTCGAGGGGGGTGTGGTGGGGGTGATACAGTGACTTGACTTGATCTATGCCAAATCACAGTGGACTGGCCACTGAATCCAGCAATTTTCATTTCGGTATAACCATAGAGTAAATTTCGGTTAAGCGCTAGTTTGTTTACAAAGATAAAGAGGAAAAAAATCAGGGATTCTTATTTTCTTTCGGTTTAGTGCTAGTTTCGGTTTAACCATTCTCCATTGTACATGTATTTATATGATCTATTCATAGTAAACAAATGTGGACTGTATTTCACAAAAATCTTTGTCCTGTTTTTCTTTTGAATGCTTAGTTTGAGTTTTTTTGATGAATGGCTTTATTTTTTATGAATATTTATATGTGCACTCTTGCTACAGATGGATTTATCTCCCTTTGCTTAGTTTTTTGGCTGTTGTGTTTGGAGAAAGCTTATTTGATAAATGGTTAAACATCATTTAAAGTTCTAGACTGTCTTTTTGCTTGCACCAAACAATCCTGCTTACTTGCTCTGGTTCACATCTAGCAAGGAACCAATCTTTGATGTGGTGAAGGAAATATGCTCATCCCCTATAACAATCTCCAATTCCTGGGGGAAAAAACCAACAAGGCAATTAATGGCTGTCCTACAAATAGCCTTATATTAAGTTATATTGTCATGAAACAGAATGAACCATAACAACATTATAGCTTAAATAGGATAATTGATCTTTTGTTCTTGATTTTGGAAATAACCTAATTAGAATCAGTCAGATGGTAGCATATTGCATATCTGCAGGTATTACAAAACAAAAATAAAACATATGAAATGGTGCTTCAAGCACTGCAGCAGTGCAAGTGTGGGGAAAGAGATGACAAAGAATATGTTAAAAACATTATATTCCTTTTTATCATGTAGATGACAGTAATGTAAGAAATGAGTACTCACCTGTCTTCCAACTCTGTCAGGTGATGGCCACGCACTATCATCTTCCTGCATGATTTCTGAATCCTCAATTATCCTTTTCAACTCTTCCATGACAGATTTATGGACAAATGCCTAGCAGAAGAGGAAATATCACCAAAATGTTAATAAAATCAAAGTCGACATAAGCACCTGTTTTGAAATAAAACCAACCACTCTGACTCAACTGACAATATTCTTCAATTTTTAAACTACAATGACCTTGATATTTAACAGAGAATGTACTTTTTACGAAAATTAAGATCTTTTATGTTGATAAAACACTGCTTTCCCTGTTCTACAAAGCTGCCATCGAAAGTATAATAACTTATTGTATTACAGCATGGGGAGGCAATGCAAGAGAAAGTGACAAGCATAAACTTAACAACACAATCATCAAGAAAGTATGCAACATGACAGACACGGCATTTTTCAGTTTTAATCATCTATACTCAAATGCTTGTGTGAAGAAATTCATGTCCATCTTAAATGACAGCCACCATCCCCTGTTTCATCAGGTTTCTAGATCATCCAAGAGCAACAGAATAATACACATGAAAGCAAACAGGGAAAGATACAGAAGATCATTCTTGCCTTCAGCAATTCGCCTCAGCAAGTCATCTTATAGATAGATGTGTGCCACATTTCATTAAGGTTCTTTCCATGTCACGCCATGTGTGTCTGTTATTGACTTATTGAGTTTGTTTATTTATAATGATACGTGAGATGTATGTACCACATGTGTGCTGTTAAACACTCTGTGAAAACGAATTTCCCATATGGGATAATAAAGTGATTCTTATCTTATCTTATCTTATCTTCATCTGTGTGACCAAACTGCACCCAAACGATATCCTGTGTTATGAATCTAATATAATCTATTATATATTTCAGTAACTTGCAACCTTTGACTAACTGACCAAACTATACACTCTTCAGGCCTTAAATTTGGCAGGAAGGTGGCAATTGAGATAAGGAAGATGATGGCTATAATTAAAAGCTGTTTACTTCAAGCCTGTATTTTAAAAAAATAACAATGATTATTGCTATGTAACATCTGTATTTTTGCATGTTTGTTTCGTAATATACACTACCGTGCATGTCATAAAAAGTAACTGTATCAAGCGTTCAGTTTGGTGTGTAGTGTTCTGGTGCGCATGAGTTCTGAAGCAAGACTGTAGTTTATTACTTTTATTATATGAGAGTGAGAGCACATGATTGTTTATTCCGGGCAATGCCCGGTAGGACATCTAGTATTATATAATTCACAAATTCTTGACCTTTGAATGCAAAAGGTTTGTTATTAGGTCATCTACAATAACCAGCTTTCGTATGTAAGTTTCAAATACTGTGGACGGCGCACCAAAATCTGAAATTTTTTTATTGCTTTTGATTTTCAATTTTTTAAAGTTTGCTTTGTGTTGCTGACTACTTGCCCCTGATCCCTTTTTTACACGAGCACGTGACCTGTGGTGTGAACACTTCCTGTCGTATGTAGGTCACTGCTGTTGGCTGACTTAAACCTGTGTCTCTCAGCTAAAATTAGAAGAACACAGGAATACCTGTGTCTTGGGGAATACCATGTAGATGGGTGGAAAATGACGGGCGGGTGAGGGGGTAGAAAGTGATGGGTGAGGCTGTAGTGGGGGGGCATGTAATAGGTAACAGGCGAGGCAGTAGTCGGGGGAGGGGCAGGTAGAAACAGAAGGGCCAAGCAGTGGTTAGGGGGTCTGCGCGGGGTTTAAGCTTGTTACTTCATGCAGCTATATCAGCCTATGTCATGCATGCCTTCAAGATAAAAGTGCAATTTCTGGTGTTAGCTCTGGGCAAGTCATAATAACAAAAGTAATTAAATGCTGTATTGCACATACATGTGGAAAGAGTCTATCATGAAACTAAACAACATAATGGTCTATAGATCTACTACAAATATTACCTTTACACCATGAAACTCAGTACAGCATGCTTAATGATTGCAGTTTTTGCCGTGTTAAATGTATTTAATTTTCGTTCCAACATAGAACTGAAGTGAGTGAACTTACCTCTTTTCTAATCATTGTGTCATTTTTATAATTTGAGTTGTTGGCGTATCTCAGTTTTCCTGAAATGAAAAAAGATAACTTGAATAGTGTCAGTTCATGCAAGCACCTACAATCTGCTTGACACATAAATATAAATTTATCTGTTCAGTTCACACATTCTCAAACGTGTTTTCAGATCCACCAATTCAATCACTATTCATTACTGACTACTTTTGGTATTTTAGGAGTCTCAGTCTCATTTCCAAATCTTAACCCTCGTCCAGCATTGAGTGAACTCATCCATGTAATGCCCTATGCGCGGATAGCCAGCGGCCAGTCAGCTGATCGTTCGCGTGTTGCCGATAACCTCAGCGGTCAGGTCAATCGGGTCCTTTTGAACATGTGTGTATCGTGTTTAATTTAGGACACAAGAACAGTAATAGTGGCGGATAGATCGTAAGGGACCCCTATCATAATTATAAATAAAGTACTTGTGATGGGAGGAGTAGGCCTACCTTACTCGAGCGCCACTTTGTCAGATTGTCAGATTGATATTATGATAAGTAACGACGTGAGGGTCTAGTCAGTTTGTATCATCGAGGCCGTAGGCCGATGTTCGTCTGGGCAGTAGTCAGATTGACATATCAGGGAAAGCCCCCAGGGTAGCTATGTATCATCTCTTTTAGTTAGTTTCTGGTCTTTGGCGCTCGAGTACGGAACTCCTTCCCTTGTAATGAGATGCAATAAGTTCTATTGTTAAACAAAAGGCCCATAATCAAGAATTTTCTGCATTTTTATTCTTTTCCCAAGAGGTCATGCTCCTTTTTTGTCGCTAAGTCAGGTCATTCAGGTGAACAAATTATTTTTTAACCCACGCTCTTAATTTTCTAACGACATGTATCGTGACACTACATTCTCCATCCTGCACTATGTGAAGGTTCCACGTATTATGATGTTAGTTTTCATGGCATACCTGTACAAGAGGTTTGATTTCCATGTACTGAAAGTGGTTTAATCAAAGCAAACACGTAGATCTAGAAATCTAGTCGTCGTAGGCTACGTAAACGACTTAAAACACTGACACTAACATTTCGTCTTTCATAACTATTGCCGCTATGGCGTGTTTTGCAGAATAAAAGATTCGGTTGCTTTTGTTTATAAATACTTTACTTACCATCTGGTCTGAATTCAAATTCTAAAAATTCGTGGCCAAACTTTCCTTTGTGGCCAACGTAGTAACGCAGATAGAAATCAGTGGAAGCAGCCATCTTGAAAAGAATTGAAAATTTAGGCACTGCTAACTGCTATTCACCCGATTACCGTGCTGAGGAATATAAATCTCTCTGTAAGGAATTGTAATGTCGTTTATCGAAAGTCTTTGGTTGAATACTTATACATCACGTTCGGGGCCATCTACAAAGTATGTAGATCTAGGTCGATTTTGATGATTTCTTTAATGTGCAGGGTAATTGCAATGGTGTATGTCCATGGTAAGGCCTTGAGATCTTTGAAAACTTCACGTGGTATTTTGCATGGAATGTTGCTTATTTCATCAGAAAGATGTATTTCGTTTGCCTTTTTCTCCCTCTTTTTTTTTTCAATACTTGTTTTTATTTCATTGCCATTATTAAAAAATGTACCTATTCTACCCAGAGTCTCCTCCCATCATGTAGGCCTACGTTTTTCATACGCAAGGGGTAACTCCCTCCGTGCTCCAAACATGCATACTTTATGGATAGCCTCATCTTAAAAATGTAGGCTTAATGGGTATATTGAATGTCTCCATATCTATTATATATTTCAGTAACTTGCAACCTTTGGCACGACTAACTGACCAAACTATACCTTCTTCAGGCCTTAAATTTGGCAGGAAGGTGGAAATTGAGATAAGGAAGATGATGGCTATAATTAAAAGTTGTTCACTTCGAGCATGTATTTTTTTAAAATTAACAATGTTTATTGCTATGTAACATCTGTATTTTTGCATGTTTGTTTCGTAATATTATATAGTACCGTACATGTCATAAAAAGTAACCGTATCAAGCGCTCAGTTTGGTGCGTAGTGTTCTGGTGCGCATGGGTTCTGAAGCAAGACTGTAGTTAATTACTTTTATTATATGAGACAGAGAATGAGAGAGAAAGAGAGAGAGAGAGAGAGAGAGGGGGGGAGGGAGAGAGAGAGAGAGAGAGAGAGAGGGGGGCACGTGATTGTTTATTCCGGGCAATGCCCGGTAGGTCATCTAGTATATAATAATTGGCTCGTTTCGTCTTGGCAGATGGTCAGCAGCTAAATAGTTATTGTGCTGCATGCCTGGGCTGCGGGTATGGAGAAAGTGCCTTGCCCATGGTGCACTTCCCCCCTCTCGACAGTGTTGATTTGATCCATTGGAACGACATGGTCGATACGCGTGGAATCAACAGTGTTGCAGGAGGTGCATACCTCCGTGTAGTCTGCCTTTAGGGGTTCTCTCTATTTTTCATAATTAATAATGAATTATATACATTTTTTTTTTTTTAGTTGGAGATATGGAGGGGGGAGGTGATATGCCTGAATTTTAATCTATTAATTTTTAGTTTCAGTTTTGCCCTGGCAGCGGCCTTATTGTCTCCATATATAATATTTAATATCGGAATTTAATATCTCTCACCTGATCGTCAGCAGATTTGTGACATTAATCGAGGAAAAATAAGTCTCCTTCATTGACGTACCTCATGTATACACCTCCCTCTATTTTCCAGCTATCTTTCACCAAATACATGATGTAGAAATACTTTCTGAAGATCTCAAAGCGCTTATATTTGCCAGCCATTCGCCAAAGTGGCTCCTGTGCTGCGTACTGAAGAGGGGCTGCCCAGTAACTTGTTTGCTACTTGCTTTGTAGTTTATCAAGCTCAGCCTCTGTGTTATTGTTGTAACAAATGAGCCTCAGTACTTATCAGCTGTCTCTTTTCTTCAAAAGTAATGAAAAGTGCTAAATTTATTGTTGTGCTCACACGGTATTCTGCAACTGTCAAGAATGAAAGACTGAAGTTGGTATCGTGGCCTGTTATGCGGCTACGGAACAACTCCTGTGGACAAGGGAGGTTATAGGCAATAATATGAAGATATCAACTTCCGGCAACTGCCTCCAAACGAGAAGATTTTTGCGTTGGTTGAATTAAAACACTCTGGACCAGTGCAGTAATAATTTAACTTATGGTAATTTTTAGAGTGCATTGCGCAGGTGTCAGCCAGCGGGACAGGGAATCTAGAAGATAATATAAAATTATAACAAGGGAAACTTGAATCTTGCTTAGCCTGCATAGGAAATAGAAGGTGTCAATTAGATATCTAGTACTGGGGGGTGTAGAGACAGTCAACTCAAAGAGGTGGGTGCACCAGTTATACGATTTGTACTCAGATTTGGCCAAATACACTGAAAGAACAAAATACATCTGAGTGTTTTTACCATAGGCCTACTTGTAATTTATTTTGCATAATGGTAATTCTTTTTCAAAAGATGCAGTTGTAATATAATGTAATTGATACAACTTTTGAAGGTTTAACGCTCACCAGCTTCATTGAAATTGGACCTACTTGTTCACAGTCACACTAACATTCAGTGAGGGATTAAGTAATCTCATGCCAGTTCAAGGTCCAACTTTTTTAGCGTCCATGCGCAGGGAGACATCTGTAAAAATTGATGTTTGGTCTCAAATTCTAATTTTGGTTGTTTGTTGACTCACTTTGTTTTTCTTTTCGCTTTGTTAGTTAGAGACATAACTTTGAGAGGGGAGATACAATGTCAGACTTTTTTTTTTTCATTTAGCAACACAACTTTGCGAGATACAATGTCTACACCAGAGGATGACTTCATGTTGGAGGATGAAGATGAGAACTCTGGCCATCTTCAACCCCCACAGAGTAGCTTGAGCTCTGCAATGGTCACATCACCCACAACAGATACTTTAGATTCTGTTGCGCTTGATCCAACAGCTTTTGATGACAGTGAGAGAATAGCGCATGTAAGACTTTTATTGTGCAGAGAAATTTATTGTTTCATTGCTTTTAACCCTGTCGCTGCGAGGCATATCATTATAATGCCGCGTTCCCATGGGTCAGCTGCACTCAGTGAAAATGTGGGTGGTCAAGCTGACCCATGGATGCATTGCGGAAGAGTTGATTTCACTATGGTGATGAGAATAAATTAATAGGTAATCCAAATTTTTGTAAAAATAGCAGGCTTTGTGTATTACATGTCAGTCTGGGCCTACATGCTGGCTCAGCCAAAAGTAAAATTCAGAAAACAATCAAATCATTGAAAAGAGGAAAGCCAGAAGTAAATTTTAGCTCCATGTGAATATGTTAGGATTTGGAACACTTTTGATTAACTTTGAATTTTTTTTTTCTTGATTTGGTTGGGGTTTTTTGGGGGGGGGGGAAGATTTGTTTGTTTTTTTTCATAATTAAAACTGCATGTTGAGTTTTGAACGTCAAAATAATGACTCCACTAATTTGCTGGATTTGCCGAAAAGTGTATATTATGATCAGAGGTGATCTACAGGGTTGTTACATTTGCATACATAGTTTGAAGAATTGTCCCAGAACAGTAGAAGATAGGACACTAGGAGAAAGGTAATAGCTGGTTGTTTCTATAAAGTATAAATAGAAACATAAAGTTGGTTGTGAGTATTTGTTTTCTTCAGTTTTACAAGTTCTGATGTTCTGTTACATTTTCATTGTCTGATCTGAAATTACTGATCTTTTGCCGTTCACATGATAATTAGCACATCGCTTGTAGATGCTAGTCTAAATTAAACCAGGCCCTGTATGTGCTTTATGTTTTGTCCTGCTTTTTTTTTTTAAATAACAGGATGATCTTCAGGAGGGAAGTGTAGATCTCGATTCACCTGAGGAGACTGAGGGAATTGAGATTAACATTGAAGGGCATGATGATGTTGGTTTGACGGATGCAGGCAAGGATGAATCGAATATGAAGAATGCTGCTGAAGATGCACAGGCTGGAATACAAAGTTCGGATGTGGATAAAGTGGGCTTACATTTTATTTTTGATATTGTAACCCCATACTATATGTAATATTACCCACTTCTAGGCAAAGTCAAGGAAGAATTACTGTCTTCACCTCCAAGAACTGGCTCTTCAGATGACTTTCTTCTTTTTGTCTGCTTCTGTTTCATCTCTTTCTTTACTTTATTTCACATTTTTTTATATCTTTGCTGAAATTATGTAAAATGGTAATGTTCTTTTGGAACTGTTTTTCAGGAACTCATCATCATCATTGCCTTTCTCACCCTGGATCAGGGTATAGGCCACCAACAAACACTTTCCATCCCTCTCTATCATGGGCCAGCCTCTTTACATTATTCCAAGTCTTTCCGCTTCGTTGCACATCATTTTCTCTGGCTCTTCTCCACGTTCCGCGCGGCCTTCCTCTTGATCTCTTGCCCTGGGGATTCCAATCCAATACCTTCTTCGCGATGCTGTTTCCTGGCCTCCTGAGAGTGTGGCCGATCCATCTCCATCGCCTCCTACCAATTTCCTCTCTGACTGGGCTCTGTCTTGTTCTTTTCCAAACAATTTCATTGCTGACCTTGTCTGTCCATCTGATCTTAAGTAGCTTCCTCAAACATCTTTTTCAGGAACTGGTGTCCAGAAATGATGACAGCGGGAAGACAAACATTAGCAGCTACTTTGCTGATTCAGGAGACGATATTTTTGATTCTCTGGGTGGAGCCTCAAAAAATGGCAGTCAGTTTGGCAGTGACTTGTTCTTGTCAATAGCCATCTCAAAATCTGATGAGGACATTAGAGCTTCAGAGATGAATGCACGGGAGATTAAAGAGTCTGATATAGTAGGAAGTGCGCTGACTCCATCAGATGATGATGGGATGCGTAGAATTAATTCTTTCATTAGAAAGAGAGAAGAAGAAGAGAACTTGGAGAAAGAAATAGACACAGTTAAGCCAGATGATAAAGTCACGGATAGTACTGGACTTGCATTTGAAACTGTAAAAGAAAAGCCAGGGGAGGATAATGAAGATGACAGTGAAGTGATATTGGAGAATGTCACACATATTACTCGCAGAGAGCATAAGACTTCTACCTGTGAGCCAGAAACTATTGCGTTTGAAGGTGAGTTTGTCATAGGAAAGAGATTGAGAAGTAAGGAAATAGCTTCCATCTGTACCACTTTATTTATGGTTTTGTTGGCCAAAATTTTTGAACATTCATTTTTAAAAAATTTTAAAACATCTGTAGTGTAGGTATGAAACTATTGTTACTTTTGTACTGTTTTTGGAGAGATATGACCAGCTTTTATTGCTGTTTTTCTTGACACCAATGCCAGCCTACCCTTTGAGGGTGTCCAGTCAGTGAAATGTAACACTGTTTTAATACTTTATTACTCCTGGCTTTGTGAGCACTGCTGAGGGAAGTTTGATATAATCAGCTAACCTTGGGTGATATTTAGCCAAATTTTAGAAATTAAAACTATAAAAGTTGTAAAATGTTGACTCATTGAATAGTCAAATCTGTGGGTATAACTTGAGAAAGGAATCTTTTTTTTGTCTGATGAAAGTGTGACTTATGACAGTTGTTAGCATTCTTTGCTGTCCAAGCCACTTTCAACAGGGAAGCATCTTCCGCTGTCTAGTCAATAACAATAATCAGCCAACTTGATGATACAGAACTATAGAATATTTTTCGACACTGATTTTCATTCTGTATGACACTTTATGAAACAAGGAGCTACTATTTATTTCAGGAGAAGGAGAAGGAGGAACAACAGATGAAGCAGACCTGCAGATAGCTGATTTGGCCGAGGAAGATATTGAGGAATTTACCCAGACTGATGACAAGCCAGTATTCCTGTCTCAAATGTCTCGTACATCAGAGCATTCTGACTCACCTGTGACAGGCCCGGTGAGCAACCAACAGCAGCAGCAACTACCAGGCGTCCTGAGTCCACCAACCGACACTACAGCACGACTTCAGGGCCCTGTCGTGGGCACAACACCATCCCAGTTGTCACCTATGGGTACACCAGTGCATCTTTCAAGCGGAAGTGACTCTCAGGAAGTGCCTCCAGCAGTTTCAACAGTGCCACTGAATTCCCAAACATCAGTACCAGACAGCCCTTTTCATCAACCCAGTCCAGAGATGAAAAATGGGTCGATCTTTGCGCCATTTGGAAATGCCACAGCTGGTGATGATGTGTTCACATCCATTCTAAGTATGAGTGATGCTGATAGGAGGCATGATGCTTGGATCCCATCTGATGCCACAAGTCACATACTGAAAACTATGGCAACAAGCCCTGGTGGCTCATTTGTACCTGCAACAGAACAGTTAAGCACACCTGGGGTACTTTGTAATGAATCACAAGTGAGTATAGAATTTTACTGCAAGCTATGAAAGATAATTTTTTTATAATATTTCATTCTCTTTTAAAATTTATTGTATAATTTCCTCTTATCTGTTACTGAAGTAGGGCTTTGCAAAGTACAACTTTCATTCTTTGTCACATTTCAACTTTGTACCAAGTTCTGCTGCTAAACTCCATAACTTCTCCGCACTTTTCTGGTTGTTGTTTTTTTAATATTTCGTTGTTTTGTTTACTCCAAAAGACACAGAAGAATGATGAGTACATGTATGTGCCATTTGCAAATATACACAGGTTATTTTCTGTGTTTCAGGGTGATCCTGTCAGAGAACTAGTCTTGCGTTATATGGGGGAGCAGGAAGCAGTGAAACGGTCAGTTCTGACAGTGGAGAGTGTCACACAAGATGTTGATGGACTGAAAAAACTTGTAGTAAGCCTTCATTTTAAGACCACAGAATATTATACCCTATTAGATCACATCGAAGATATCTGACTAATATGTTTATGTTTGCCAGTGGCCATGTGTCAAATAATTCAGGTGCCATGGCAAAAATAATTCATATATATATAATGTATCCCAGTGGCATGGTCAGATTTAGCTGTGGATGGAATGAGGAAACAGGCATCCCTTGCCAAACATGATAACTACATTTGGTGATAGCGTCATGTCTGCAAAGGTGCCAGTCTCAAAGTCGTTTAGGAGTGAAAGTGCTTGTCTTTTTTCAGGAAGCTGGATGTCACAGAGCAGCCATTGATTTGACAGGTAGATTACTGGAACAAGTGGGCCAAGGTTTTGGGAAATATGGTCTTGTAACAGTGCACACTCCACACTCTTTACAATTGTGGTTCTGTCGCCTGGCTCTCATGGTGAAGTTGAGGATGTTTGATCAAGCTGAAACTGAGATGAGAGCATTCCAGACTCTGGACACACCAGATTTGTATTTCCAGTTTTATGCCAACACATATCCAGGTCGAAGGGGTAAATGCTGCTTTGAAATTGTATTTTGTGACAACTATTGAAAGTTAACTTCTGTGATGGTTGAATTACAGTCAAATCCGCTTAAAGTCAACATCTCGGGACCAAAAAAAATGGATGGTTGACGTCAAACAAGGTTGTCATTAACCAATTTCAGGGGAGACAACCTGTAGTATATCAAATCTTATTTAGGTTATGTCCCTTATGTTCCCCCCCCCCCCCCCAACATGATGGGCAAAGAGAGTTTAGCCTAGGACTGCGGTGTGTGTGCGATTTTGATTTCCTGCCAACGCGAGACAGACGAGAGCCAAGCATAGGACTGTTGTGTGTGTAGGCCTTCTGCTCAGTGCTTAGCCCAGTGCTATGTGTGTCTATTCCCCCCCCCCCCCCCCCCCCCCAACAACCGGCGAATACCGTGAAATTGAACGGTTATAGGCGTGGTAAAGCGTCTCTCTCTGATTTTTTTTGGGACTATCGTCACAATTCATGGCTGTCAGTCGGTCTTATGGCGTTGACTTTAAGCGAAAACACCACTGAAGCTGTTGACATTATCAGAAACAAAATCGATAGAATAAAGAAGGGCAAACACAGGACCGTCGAAAGAGGTTGACTTTAAGCGAGAATTTACTTTAAGCGAGTTGACTTCTCGCGGATTCGACTGTATATTGAAAGAATAGTAATTCTGATGAATTATCACAAGAATGTGAGCTTGGAAATTTCTTTATTATGTGATATCTTTACAATTCTGACAATTTCATCTTCCTTTGCACCTGAATCTCTTGAACTTAACACCAAGACTCCTCTTTTTTATTTGATGCTTATCTTCTTTTTGTGGTATATATATGCACATGTGGCTCCTAGTTATTTAATTTTAAAGGAAGTTGTAAAAAAAAAAACAACTAATCTTCTTGTCAGTGAACATGTAGTAGTAAAATAACACAAGCACACAGCCAGCAAAAAAGTACTCCTGTACAGTTCTAGGGAAAATAATTTAAATTTACACTTTTTAATAATAAATTTTGACTGGTGTAGCTGTAAACGTCACCTTCATATTATGATATTCAAATACTTTGGCAGCATTGTCCCATCTCCACACCTCATACTCATAGATCTTTCTTGCAGGTCCTGATTTTTATGAAAGTATTTGAAAATTTGGCTTGATCTTAAACAGACTGTTTTCGACAAATACCTGATGTCTTGTAATAATATAGTAATGGCAGAAGTATTTATTCTTTAATTTTATTTTGCCTTGTAGGTTCCATGGTGTCATTTTCGATGCGCCTGCTTCATGCTGAGTTGCCATTATTGTGTGGGAGAAGTCAAGAAAGTTTAGACAGACTCTATTATATGTTGGCTGTGTGCAAAAGGGTCAGTGAAGTATTTCTGATGGACTCATTTTCATTGTCACTGTTTTGGTACTAAGCATATTTAAGCACTAATATGCTCCTCAAGCATAGATTGCCTGTCAAGTGTATGAAGCTGAAAAAGAAAAAAAGGTTACCTTACAAAGAAGTTTTTCAGATAATTGCATATCATTGCATGGACATGTCTACATGCATTATGTTAAATGATTTAAGTATTTCTGGATGTTCAAAGACCACATACCTTTATAATTGTTTTTAATTAACTGGTATGCAAAATCTTAATTTAAAGTTAACATTGATGATCTTGACATTATGAGATGTTTAAATTGAGGCTTTGTTTACGACTGTAGAATTAATATTGTACTTTACAGATCATATCCAACCTTTCATCTGATCTCAGTGAGGATGGAAGTGCAACCCATATGACATATGAGGCAAGAAAAGGTGAGTTTATTCTGTGGAATCATTACTGATTTTAAATCATAGGGTGTAAGAAGTGCGATTAATTATAATATGCAGATTAGCTTCAGACAATATGACAACTACCCAAATTCAAAGCTGATTCGGGGGGGGGGGGGGGGGTGCACGTGCGTGATTTTGTTGTTGTTTTTTCTTTTGTCTTTTCTTGGTATCGGAGTTGAGGCCTGGGTCTCTGTTGTCATGATGAATGAGTAGCTTACTATCAGTATGGGATGTTTGTTAGGTTGGACCCTCTTGTGATTTAAAATTATATCCAGAGGCTTCTTGTGCTTGGATCTAGGGCTCTTACTAGGTCACCATGAAGGCACAGTTACAGAAACAGGCTGACAATACCATGCATGGGCCTACTGAGTTCCAAATTACTTCAGCAGAAGAGAGAGATTGGCAGAAAGAGCAAAGGTGCATCAGAATTACATGTATAGTGAATTAAGAGAAAAAAGAAAACTGAAATAATAACAATGGGTGATATAATCAATACTCAGTTTGGATTTTATATCTTTCAGTATCCCTTGAATTGTGGAACAAGAGAGAGCTTGAAATTATCTACAAGATAGGGTCAACAATGCTAGCTGTGAAGGTAGGGGATTTGATCAAAATGCAGCCATTAAACTGAATTTGATTAAGGCAGAGATATGATATATAATATGCTAATTAGCTGCATATGATTTAGGGAAATTTAAATGAACAAAGCTGTGTATTGTATGCCTTGATTTTGCTTATTAAATTATCCTTTTCAAGACTTTTCCTTAGTCAGTAATAAAATGATGTCCAAATCATTCAATCACTTCTTTAAAATAAGAACTGGTAGAAAATTATTGGCAGTTTGTAACATTGATGATATACAGGTATATTTAATGCTTTTTAATGGAACTGTATGTGTAACTGACAGCTATGGAGACATCTTTTTGGAGTGTTAAGCTGTGTGTACTTCTGGGGCAAATGCATTGTAAACAAAAAATGTCCTAGTAATAGCTACATGTTTTTTGTTCTATTATGTTGCAGGATTATGAGGGGGCACTAGCCGTTTACCAGACACTGCTTGAAAAAGATGGAAATTCACGCTTGGAACTATTAGCTGGAATTGGGAGGATACATTTGCAGGTGAATATTTTTATATGCAATTCTTCTCACATCTGCCAGTCAGATAAAAATTGTTTTCATTATTGCAGGAAAATAAGAACATGTCATAATACACACTTCCCCTCTACAAAATGATCATACGGTACGCATTCCATCTCTGCTGAAGTCAACCCATCAGTCAGCAGTGACTGGCAAACAAATCTCATCGGGTGGTGTTTTAATGATGTAGGTTTGAAGATTGCTTTACCCGTGTTGTTCATTTTCTTTACAGATGGGCAGCGTACCTGAAGCCACAAGGATTATGAAAGAGGTAGAAACAGAGTCTTCAAAAACTGACAGCTCCTTGTCCTGCCACAACTTGATCAACAGGTAACCCGTAGTGATGTCTTGTTGTGTTCAAATAAATATGGTGTTGTGGGAAAGTCATGGAACATAGTGCATAATAAATATAGAAGCGTGGATTGTTATTCTTCAGCTAGATAAAACTGTTAATCTGCATATTTCTGTGTATTAACAGAATTTATAGCCTAATTTTCTACTACTACAGTACTTATATTCTCCTCAGAGGTCTGGTGGCCATGTGTGGAGCAAACTTTTATGATGCTTACCAGCATTTTAAGTCTGCTGTACAAATGCAGCCTCACAATACCTGTGTAAGTACATTTTGTTAATCACTCACACTACAAAGCAGTTTCATCTTATTTCTCATTTGTTCAGTTGAGTTTTCTGTCCAACAGCACAATAATGGTTATATTGCATGATGCATGGCTTAAAGATGAAATCAAACTGCCAGATTATAATGAGTGGACAAGATAGAATCATTAAAACTACAAAAGTGTACCCATCTCTAGGTATCCTCCATCAGTTGTGTTATTTTAGGGTGTTATCAGGGGAGTGTGGTCTAAGTACAAAACTGAATAGAGAAAATATTGAGTTGTGGTCACTGTAAGCTTATCATACCATGAAAAATACTGTGGTGCCCTAACAACAGCCATTATTTTAATTGACTATCATTTTCTTGCTGGGTTTGCAGCGGCCTAGGGATAAATGCCTAACATTGTTGTGGCTCATAAGCAGAGAGTGGGTGGTTAGGACATGCTATATATGTAGAGTGAGAAATATTGGGGGAAAAAACACCACACTTTTATGTCGTAATTACATTGATGGATATTGGAGTTTGTTTTTTTAATTTCAAGATTGTTGTTATTCTGATAGTGTTCTGGGACTCAGTTGTACATATTTTTTAAGCATTTACAATATTTTTGGATTATTTGAGTAAGAGAGATGATAAAATGACCCGGAGTGTTTATCTTCAAAGAAGTCTTTTTCCTTTAAAACTATGATTCCCCAGTAACAAATCTTTATTATTATGATTGTGTCTTATATGTATAGCATTAGGGGAAAAGTCTACACATTTACTCAATGTTTGTTATGATTTGTTTCCTCCATCAGGCTGTGAACAACATGGCAGTATGTTCTCTCTATCTTGGGCGACTGAAAGATGCCTTGAACACATTGGAACAGTTGGTACATAGTGACCCTGCTAATACATTACATGAAGGAGTTTTATTTAATTTATGCACTCTATATGAGTTGGAGACATCCAGAGCACTCCATAAAAAACAGGCCATTCTTGATTTAGTCAGCAAACACAAAGGGGATGGATTTCCTGTTGCTTGCTTGAAGATGACATAAATGATGTATATATATATATTTATATGATAATGAAGTTAGTGATATGCTGGATATTTACGAAGAACCAAATTAAAAACGAATTCTGCCATTGCTGGAGATACTCATAAATATTGCAAGATGAAAATCCTCGTTAACTCGATCCTGCCTAATGCGATCCAGTATGACTTCCTCGCATCTGCCTAATGCGACTCAGTGTGACCATGCTCATATCTGCCCAATACACCTGAATGAGCCTCATATCAATGTGCTGTTTATAAAGTCTCATAGCAGCAAGATTTCATTGTCAGCGTGACTTAGAGCTAAGAATGAGATGTCTGCTTTTCAGTTAGAAAAAAACTAGATGCATCCAGCTTGCGAACTTTTTTTTCAGTGAGGCCTTGAACTCACCGAACACCTACATTTTTGTACCATTTTCATCAAAATTGGATAATAATTATTATGCACAATTTAATATTTTTTTTAAATATTAGTGGTCAGGAAATTAAGAGTCATGTCCCCTTGCTTGGGCATCTGGTCAGGAAAAGTGGGAAGCCACTTAGGCATTGTGCTGCTATTTTTGCACCAACTTTACTTTAGGCAGGAAAGGGTTAATAGAAATTTCTTCACCGATACTTCTGTGATTGAAATTGTCAGACAGTAGAATAATTTGGTCTACCATTTTAAAAACTGTCAATATTATCATGAGGAGATTTGTATTAACTTTTGATATACAGTAAAACCTCGCTATACCGCCACCCGTTATACCACCATTCCCGCATACCGCCAGCTTTTCGCCATGGTATGGATCTGACACCTATACAAAGTCACTAAAAATCTCGTTATACCGCCGTCCGCCAACAGTTTGACTGCTACATTCATAACTTGAGTATAGTAAATATTGCTCGTTATAGCGCCAACGTAAATTTAATCCCCACTCCCCACCTCCTAAATCGAGCTAACAGACGGAACACCACTTGGCGCCACAGTCTGTGCTTGTTACTCAAACACCAATCCCACTACACAGCCTTCGCTTTTGAAGTCCTGATAGGCCTACTGATGGGGCATGCAGTGGGAAAGACGGGTCACAGTTCAATAGAGAGTTGGGAACGAACTTAAGTGCGTGCGAGGTGATGCTTCAACTGGTTCATACCGGTCGCGGGGTACGATGCAAACAACGCACGTTTGTTGCTGAATTGTAATGTAGCATTATTTGTCGTGTTGCAATACACAATACTTTTACTCTTAAGGTGCGATTTCCTGAATAAATAAACTCCAACACACATAAACACAAAAAAAACAACAAAAAAATACAATTGAAAGCAATGTAAACTTCAAACTGACAACGGAGGTTTATGTCTAGTGGAGAGATAAGGGAGATAACTGCAATATTTTAGACATGTTAGCCAGTCCAATGTTGGTAAATTACTTAATTACTTATTTCCCTTGTTCTACATGGTATTTTCGTTGTACCGCCATTCTCGTTATACCGCCAATTTTCTGTTTGCCCCTTACTTGGCGGTATAACGAGGTTTTACTGTATATGGACAGATTCCTTCAGATGAGCTGTTGGTTCTTTGGTCTCCTAGCAGGCTTGATCCCTATTGTTGTATTTTAAGTGCATGAGATTGTATGTTTTAGACAACTATACAGCAGTAATTTATTGAAAAGGTAACATTTGGCTCTTTGAGAGTATCTAACAGCTTGGCTAGCCATTGAGCAGTGTCAGCCTGTCCCTGAATGCAATTTGACATGCCAAACCCACCAAAAGAAAATATTTCACCTTGGTGTAAAAGACAACAAAACAGAGCTCACTAGAAAATGGAGTTTGTTTAGCGGAATCAAAGAGGGAACTTGTTAAAAATTACATTTAAATCATAACCTGCATTTGGCTGACAGTGACATAATAGTCACTGCTAGCTATATGTCTGATGTAATTAAAATCTCTTTCATGAGTTTCCAGTTCGTAGCCCCAGGACTACTTTATTCTGGCTTCACTTTTACAATGATTG
Source organism: Onchidella celtica (assembly GCA_963931925.1). Taxonomy (NCBI): domain Eukaryota; kingdom Metazoa; phylum Mollusca; class Gastropoda; order Systellommatophora; family Onchidiidae; genus Onchidella; species Onchidella celtica. The sequence goes on from OZ007571.1 coordinate 17,524,972, forward strand.
AGAATATAAAAGCATACTGTGACATAACACTAACAAAGTGTATTTTATCATTCCTGCAAAAATTGTGAAAGAATCTCACTTGTCTGGAAATAGATTTTAAAGTGTTAAAAAGTTGATATAGCACTTTGTAAAGTTTAATTACAAAACTTTTTCAAGTCATTTTCTTAAAATGCGCTGAGCCGGAAATAGCATGATAAAGCAGAACTGGAACAATGATTTGTTGAAAACATCATTTGCTAGGTGGCAGTATTAGGCAGACCGTTAAGCCAGTTCAGTTTCTATCAAATTCTCATTAAAAATACAGTGGACATTGCTTAACATGATGTCCAGGGGACATAAAGTTTGACATCATACTATCCGTTAACTCATCTTAAGCATTTATTGAATTATCTATCTTAAATAAACTATGTTGATAAAGGATGGAAGCAGTATTGTTATGTAGGTGATCTATGGTTGTTTTTTTTCTAAGGCAGGGGTATTTTTTGTGTGTAGGCCTACCTGCATTAGGGTGTGTTTAGGGGATGTTTTTAAAAAAAATATTCACCCAAAGCGATGGTGTCTGAACCAAAGGGCAAAAATTAGCATACAATATTACCTGTCAGTTAACTTTACATTATGTTGTTATATGACTGTCAGCATGCAAGATACACCAACCAAACAAACATAGCTTACATTTTCCTATATCATTTAAATGTGAATATCATACAAGACCCCCCCCCCCCCCATAGCCACACTCGCATCATGTGGCGCTGAGCCTAAACTAACACAATAAACATCACCCATCTGCGGTGACCGAGTGAGCATGGTATTTGACACCTTCGTGGACTTGCTGGCGCCAACTGTCTTTGCTCCATGTCCGTGAAAACGATTGAATCTCCATTGCGTATTTTTTTTTAAAAACGGAAACGCGGTAACGGTGGCTCCACGTGGGTAACCCTTAACTCTTTCTCCCTATCGTAACCTCCGCTCTCAATGCCTGACCTGAGTAAAATCAGTGGCCCTGTGAATCTTAGGAAAATCATACTAAGCATTTTTATTCCTCTTTGGGACTTCAAAATGAGATCATGCAAACGGTAAAAACGGATAGAAAGATGTCATACTAAGCGTTTTTTTCCCACGGAAAGGAGGCTTTGGGGAAGGGATAAAAGAAAAACATCATGTAAAAAGAAGATCACATAAAGGGACTTCATTTTAAGTGGAGTCGTCGGTATCCTGTTATTCAGTATTATCTTACAGCAGTCTGGGACAGTGCTAAAATTAGTATAAAAAAAAAAACACATCAATTTAGCTGTTCACATCCTCATTTTGCAAATCATTAAGGTTTAGTTTGAAAATCACAAATGTTCTCTTCATTTGTATGTATGTTTGTGATCCACAGATTTGCATTCCAGCTCACATTGCTGTCAGCCTACATTATAATGTACCTTTTCATTCTGTGGTGCAATATTGAATTTCTTACAATGGTTGCTATTATTTTTTAGGGTTTTGATGGGTCTGTTGAAGTTTGAAAATCATAAATGGACTATCACTATCAGTGGTGACTTTGCCTGTGTCATTATATTACATGAGTGTATGTGTTTGTTTATGTTAATACGAGATGGCAGTCTATTGTTGAGGATTCCTTTCCCTCACCATCTTTCTGTCAGTACGATTTTGTGGAGGTATGCTCATTTTGTGATTTTCAGTAGCTGTTTTCATGCATGACATACAATGCATGAAATTTATTACAAGTTTATGAAAATCCCAGAATTTTACATTCTTTTCAAAGAAATAGTGTTTGTAATAAAAAAATATGGGGGATAAAAAGGAAATTACAATGCCAGGTATTACCACCATTCATAACGAAACACATCTGATTACAATAAAATATAAACAATTTGTAGCTCTGAGTTTTATGGTTTTTATTTCTGGCCATCTGATTCACTGCACGACTTCGAAAAGTATGTATGTGTATTTCTGCTTCAGTTTTAAACAGATTTTGATCTACACTTGCCTGGAACAGCAGGGAGTTCCGTAGTATGTGATGTTACAAAACCTTCTCAGACAAACCACACACTCATTCTTTATTCATGTACCAATAAAAAAACGCAAGTCTCTGAGTTCTTTACTTTAGAGATTTCCCAGATTGTTTCCAATACCATGAACAAAATCTACTGTAAAATAGGCGTGATACAGATCCTGCTGTGCTCAAGTTGTGTAGGTTCTCTGTCACAGCAGTAGAATCATTTCTGTCGCTTCCCAAACAAGGATTCTAGAGAAGAAAACAAGGTTAAAAAAAAAAATATCTCGATCAGCATATATGAATAAATAGTCTGAAATAAATTGTGCACTTTACTTGATGAATGTCCAAAATTAATGTTATCATCTGCAACTCTTAATACGCTATCTCCCTAAAATTTTCATTACCTCTACGAGGTGATATTGAGGCAAGGTGCTCGCTTCTCGTGCCAAAGGTTCCAGGTGTGAATTCTGGTCCGTGCAGGCATGTTGGAATTTGGGGAATTTTTCTCATATTTTCCTGTCCCTGACCCTGTAGTAGGTAGGATCAAGCACCTAGTCTTCTCAGATAAGGATGAAAAACTCGGTAGGCCTGTGGGCATGTTGTGCATGTTAAAAGATGCCTTGGCAATCGAAAACCGAGAAAAACAGGCCACTGCCCAGGCAAAATTGAATAAAATTTATCCCTACCCCCCCCCCCCCCCCCCCCCCAAAATGTCCACTGGTGCTGCACTCTTGCGGCAATGTGTCTGCCCCAGTTGTAACTAGGCTGCAGTGGCACTAAGGCAAATTTTCCAAATGGGATATAAAGGAGTATACAAAATACAAATCTTGCACTGCCATAAGATGAAATCGTCAGCAGAGCCTGTCATGTATATTCTTCATCTCTTGTGCCTAAGGTTGTTGGCTCTGATACAATGATAATCATCATACTCCATGAACTTCAGATGGTTTTCACTAAATCAAAGCTTTATTTTCTGTATGTTTGTTTACAATACACTTTCACCACAGGCAAAATTCTGGATTACCATTCAAAGTATTTCAACACAAACCATGTATGCTGATTCCATCACACATGAAGAACAGACAAAAAAATACAGCAGTTCACTTAAACAATCATAATTTAACTGAAAAAAAAAAAGTCCCCATACCTTTGAATCTATTGACTGCTTTTCAATCTCTCTTTGAATGTGCTGAAAAAACCAAAACACAAAAGAGATTACACTTTTCCTTGTTCTTTTCATATGTTCCACAATCAAACTTTCAATGCTTTTTGAAACTCAATGAAAGAAGAAATTGTAATAATTTTACATCTGAGATAAATTCCGTCCCTTTTCATAAAAGTCTTATACAGTGCAATCCTAATATCTCAACATCAGTGGGACCGTCTAACTTGTGTTGAGTAAAGAGAAAGACGAAATAGCAGATTAGTAGTGGAAGAGATAAAAAAAAAGGGGGGAGGGGGGATCAAACATCACCATGATGGGAAGTGTCCAATAAATAACGCAATTATGTCCCTTTTTCTTTTAATTACTGGCATATTGTCACCTGTTCCTCCAATATCACTGTTGTGCGGGAGCAGTTGTGTGGAAAAGACTTGCCGATATCAGCAAAATGCTGTAGCAATCATATGCGCAGTGCTTTACTTTTTTCTTTTTAACCTCGACCCGACTGTTTCTTCAGAAGAAGTGATGATACCGATACACACACAGTACGGCAGTTAACCAAGAGATCTAGGTCAAGGCCTAGTATGTGCACGAATGTTTTGTGGGGGGGAAAAAATTACTCAGTCTGTAGTACATGTACTCTGTAGACCTACTTTTACTGCCGTGCGCGTATGCATGGCATTCCACATTCGCGTTACTGAAACCGAGGGTCATCCTCTGTGTCCACACACCCCTCTCCTACCCCTCCCCGCCAACACCGCAAAAAAGAAATAAAGAGACCTTATATGCGGGGAGTTGCGTGGGCATATTTGGTAGCACAGTATTAGATCTAGTGCACTTGTTTTGCCACGGTCAGAGAGAAATGTGTCGATATGAGAGGAAAGAATGGAATAACATGCCGAGTTACGGAGAAATATTTAGTAGCATTAAAGGTGCAGGTTGGGACTTAAAAATTGTGTCGAATTACCCAGAATGTCGAGAAAAGCCATGTCGAGATAAGTGGATTGGACTGTAATTTTTTTGCACCGACTTTTATGTCATTATTCGACAGTGAACATAAATGGTTTGTGGGGGCTTTTGGTAAGGTCTCCTCTTGTCCTGTCTATCTATTACATTCTCTCTTTCATCAATTCCTAGCACAATGTGACCATTATAGTTTTGACATGCTTTCTCCAAACTCAAACCTTGAACAGTGAAAATATAGTGGAGAACGGTTAAACCGAAACTAGCGCTAAACCGAAAGAAAATAAGAATCCCCGATTTTTTCCTCTTTATCTTTGTTAACGAACTAGCGCTAAACCGAAATAACCCTATGGTTAAACCGAAAAGAAAATTGCTGAATTCAGTGGCCAGTCCACTGTGATTTGCCATACATCGAGTTAAGTCACTGTATCAGCCCAGTACACTCCCCTCCCCCCTACAAAAATAAGAGCAAAGCGTGCTTCATTCTGCCCGGTAGTTAGGGCTACGTGGAAGCGGCAGTATTACAAGGATAGGGGGAGAGGGAGGGAGACCCATAAACTCACGGGTATGAAGTCAGACGGCAGCAGACGTTAGGTTTGGGGCATCCCGAGTGATCTTTCATGTAAAATATGTGACATCAGAGAGACAACACTAGTTATCTCGGACCGCATTTCACGGCATCGTATACGGTAACGGTAACGAGACCAGCGGGACGGCAGTTCTGTACTGTCCGTCCACATGCATGCCTCCCTGTTTTGAGAGAGTCCACATTCACCTGCATATCCATGCTTTGAGTGTGCCTAGGCCTGAGCAATCACCCGTCCTCATTCCCCTTCAAAAACACAGAGCAAGCGAGGATGTGTGTGTTGAGTCCGTTTAACCTGTGCACTTACATTATTTGTCCTCTATGATAGTGATTTTGGGCTGCCTCTCTTGAAACTGGCATTTTTCAAACCTCCTATCGCTAAACCGAAAACAAACCCGTGGTCCCGCCGATTTCGGTTTAACCGTTGTCTACTGTACATTCTTTGTCCTTTATTTTTAATGTAAGTGTTTGGTGACAAATAATTCAGTTCTGTCCATGAAATGCTTTGATTCTAGAAATTCTGTGTTTCACTTATTTACATGTTATTAATTCAAGCCAGTCTGCATACCTGGAATGCAAATGTCTTTTCCGCATCTGGGATTGGAATTCTGCTGATTTTTTCACTTATCTGAAATAAATAAATATTATGAATTGGTACTGTTCAAAATTGCCAAGCAGGATAAATATTTTAATAAACACTGAAATTATGCCAATTTATAATAATATTTTCACAGGATGTCAGTAAATCTGCATGATATACAGTGAAACTTGCTTAAGCTGATGTTCAGGAAAACAGCAGTTGTATTTTGCATTAACAGTTTGTAGTCTGGATGAAGATTCAGTGGACCACATATTAAAAATAACAAAACCTTGCCGACTATCATTTTAAATCCCTGTCTTTTTTGGCTATATCAGCTATGCAATAAAATACTTGAATAATGGCAATCGATAATTAACCAAATCACCTGCTATAGCAAGAGAATTTATTTTGAATGCATATGGCAAATGGTGGGGGCAGTCGCAGAACAATATGTCGGGAGTCGGACAATAACAACATGTATTATTCTTTGTTTGTTACTACATGCCCGCCTTGCAAGTTGTGGCCCCACCTGGCCATCTCTCACTTAGGCAAACTGTGAGACAGGCCATGCTACATGTACAACCATGTAGCTTCGACATACATGTGCAATGTCTGGCCACTACCTGTGATATGTGATGTATTACATGTCAAACGGTCATTGATTGTCACTATTCGACACACAGCCAATGTTTTTTGTCTACACTGGATTTAATGACCACATGCCTACACTCCCTGTGTCACAAACACCTGGCCAGTCTTTTCCCATTCTTTGAATGATACAGCATGAGAAACCACAGGAAACAAACGTACTCGTCTGTCTTTAACTTTTGCATCTGACTCTTGTAATTTGGGTACCGTCAGCAAAAAAAACAACAACAAAAAAACAGAACCAATATGAAGCCTGAGACCTGCCGTCAGTTTGATATTATAATTATGTACACTGATATTCAGGACGTGCCAACAAGGGAGGTAACCATAACAAATAATGGCGTATTCTAATCATTTGACTTACTTTTTGTACTCTTTCCTGAAATAACGAGACCTCGGTAATAACGAGACATTTTTGGTGAAACATGATCTTTCGTTATAACCAAGTTTCACTGTAGTTGTTTTAAAAATCATAATTTTCAGTCTCATGAAAAAGAAGCAATACAATTGGGTAGTCCAAACTGATCATTTTTACTTTTTATCATAACTCACCGTCTAATCTGCTGGAGCTTGCTTTTCTAAGAATTTTGATACCAAATTTATTATTCTGGTCTAAAGGCTTTGAAAGTGATGGCATTTCCAAAAGTGAAAATACACCTCGAATTTGCTATCTTTTGCAAATCACATGATAGTCCAACTTTGACCGCCCATAAAATAACGCTTTATTGAGTCCCGGCACTGGAAATTCTCAGTTTCCATGTCAATGGGATGTACATTATGCTCAATTTTTGCGAGGGGTACAAATATTATAGAAGCATTTTATTTTACTTTTTTAAGTCATCAAACTTCATCCGATGTCAATTTTTTTGTGAATTCTTACTAGGGGAACAAAAAATAATTTTTTTTTTTTTTTTAATTGAAAAGGAGGTCAACCGTATCTGCCACTGACTTACTACTGAGCACCAGACATAGGTGACGAAATCGAGCATAGGGTGGACCTATTAAAACAGGCATTGCTTCACACCAAAACACGCTCAATGTCAAATTTTGGCATACCCATAATAATATAGTACAAAGGCTGTGGTTCATTGTGTTTAATTTTGATTCCACCCTGATCTGGATTAAATTACTGCAGCATGACAATAAACTTTTGGCACCCTAACTTTCACCGAAAATGAAAGGAGGGTAACTCACAATTAAGAAACTTCTGAATTCACAAAACCTGCACAGACCAATACTACCATGTTTTCTTCTAAGTATAGGTATGTCTAAAATCTCTATTTGCAGCTACCTGTGTAATTAATGATTCATTCCTCTTTTTGATGATACTGCTAGCCTTGGAAATCGCAACCTGACTTAAAAGACTGAGGAAAGAAAAATAAACATAAAACGTAATTCACAAAAAAACGGTCATTTTCTTTGTGATGCATTTGTATCAGAAAACACATGCTGAAATTTATGTTAACTCTTTGTGTGCCATGAATCTTTCCACGTTTGCCGATGCAGGAAGAAAACAATGGGGGGGGGGGGGGGGGGGGAATGAATGAATGAAGACTAACTACAGCAACATTTATGGATAGAAAGTCAACTTTTTTTCTTCCCGAAACAAAATAGCTTAGCATTCTTGTGCATCGATACATCGGTGATTGGTACAAACGAGACCCGTGGAAAAACCGATATATCAGTGATTGGCATACGAAGAGTTAAAGAATGTTCACATGGCACATTTTCTTGTGTTGCACAGGTAGTGTCTGATTTTCAATAAGACAGATCTTTCAGTTTATGGACTAGACTAACCCCTTTCTTCCCAAATTCTTTCACTCTTCACAGGTCAAAAAAGGTGATGGTTATTTCAGAAGGAGATGATTATTCATTAATAAAAATCTAAAAATAATAAAAAAATGAAACATAAAAAGTCTCTCACACTAAGCACAGAATTTCCTGAATGCTGTCAAGAGAAGGTGCAAACTTCTTGTAAGGAGTGTGAAAATGAGTTCAGAATGGGAATTGTGTCCGATGGTAACTACAATAAATGAAGAAATTGACAATCTAAAGGAAACAAAAATCGATCATTAAAGATCAAAACCTCCTTATATCACCTATTGTAGACTTCAATTAAAAATTTTTTGCTTTGCTACAAAAGATTTATTCTTCAACAGGAAAACCTCTAGAGGCTGAATACATAATAAATAAATAAAGTTATGCTATTGGTTATCGATGAAAATTGTATTCAAACAAACCTTGCTCGAATGCAGCATGTGAGTAGCCTGACCAGTTGTTCAACAGTTTTAGTATCAGCTGTACTATCTATCACAGTACCATCAGCATCAGATATGGAGGATGATTCTCTGAACAGTTGTGTGTATGCGCCACCAAGCTGACTCCATGATTGGTGATAACATGGTTGTAAACAACAAAGTTTCTCCAAGGACTCTGCACATTCTGAAACAGAATTAAAATACAGAAATGCATTTGGTTTGAAAGCAAGTGTAGCTGATGTAAACTACTGTAGTGATGGGTTTAAATTTAGGACACAACTTGGAAATGTACGTATTCACAGACCTTTAGATTTCTAAAAACTTAATCTCTTTCACTAAGAAGCTGAATGTATCCAAATTCTTTTCAAGTGACATTTACCACCAATTTATTTTTGCCAACAAAACTAGTCTAGCTGTAATATCTGCATACAGCAAACATTATTAACTTTGCTGATAAACTTACATTTGTAAATGATGAGAAAATCCAGTCTGGTCTACCTGCAACTTTTCTAGAAGAAAATCAACAAAAGTAAGACCTGTGTGGGAAAAATGCCTACCTGCCCATTTTCCAGCTTTCTCACAAACAAGAGACATCAGAGTTAAAGACTGCCTTTGGTGTGCTTCATCTTCTTGAGACATCTCTTTCACCTAATATTGCAAACAACAAGTAATAGTTAATACATTGTATCTGCGACAGAGCAAGAGTTGCATTTCAATTTTCATTATGCACAGATCATGAATAATTTGTGAAATTTTAGCATATCTGTATATACAAGTGGAGATCCAGCCTCTGAAAAAATAAAAAAACAAAAACAGGGAAGGACCTCCATTTCATATAAAATCTTTGTGCAGCATCAGATTTTGAAATCAGCACATGATCTGAAATACACAATACATGCTCTTTCAAATGAACAGAAATCTTTTTACCTTCACAGAAGGCAATATAATTATTGCAATGATATAAATATGTCAGAACTCTAGTAAAAAGATAAACTTCCTACTTTGGTCAAATTTCAAATTTTCCTCATCTGCAAAAGTAATGGTGAGCTGAATATGAGTTGATGTCGTACTTACTTTAGGTCTACCCACCCACACTATACTTTTAGGTATATATAAACATGTACAGTGGAGAACAATAAACCGAAAATGGCTAAACCGAAACTAGCGCTAAACCGAAAGAAAATAAGAATCCCCAGATTTTTTTTCCTCTTTATCTCTGTTAATAAACTAGCGCTATACACAAAACTGAAATAACCCTATGGTTAAACCGAAAAGAAAATGGCTGGATTCAGTGGCCAGTCCACTGTGATTTGCCACAGATCGAGTCAAGTCACCGTATCATCCCACTACACCCCCCTCCCTCCCTCTAAAAAAATAAGAGCAGAGCATGCTTCGTTCTGCCTGTAGTTAGGCCTACATGTAAGCGGCAGCACTACAGGGATGGGGGGGGGGGAAAGGAGGAAGGCCCATAAACTCATGGGTCCGAAATCAGACAGCAGCAGACATTACATTTGGCGCACCGCGACTGATCTTTCATGTAAAATGTGTGACATCAGAGAGACAACACTAGTTATCATGGACAGCACATTTCATGGCATCGTGTACGGTAATGGTAACAAGATTGGTGGGACGGTGGTTCTGTACTGTCCATCCACACGCATGTCCCCCTGTTCTGAGAGTTAGTCCACATTCACCCGCATGTCTGTGCTTTGAGTGTGCCTCGGCCTGAGCAATCGCCTACCCTCATTCTCAGTCAAAAACACAGAGCAAGCGAGGATGTGTTGAGTCCGGTTAACCTGTGTGCTTACATTATTTGTCCTCTATGATAGTGATTTGGGCTAGCTGCCTCTCTCGAAACTGGCATTTTTCAAGCCTCCTAGTCCTACCGCTAAACCGAAACTCTGTCTAAACCGATGTAGTCCCGCTGATTTCGGTTTAAACCGTTGTCTACTGTATATAAATATAGGCCTCCGTTGGCCATGGACAACCACTGAATCTTGCATCCTGTTTTGATTGTCTACTCTGCTGGAGCAGCGTCATTTGTGGCTAAACAGGTCAGTGCAGGAGTGACAGTCTCTACCGCAATGGTCACATCTGTGGGTGCTCTCACAGTCTCAAATTTGTGGGGGGTTAAAGTCCTCCTTTCTGCTGGTCTCAAAAGACATTGTCTACAGAAGGCATGCAACTGGGAGGAGAACTATTGGCTGCCCACACCTGCATTTTTGGGATGCGTGCAAGAGAGATGTGAAGGCTGTTGATATAAATGTCAAGTCTTTGGAGGGCCCTGACAATGACCATGCTAACTGGAGAACCACTCTGTGACGACATCTCAAGACAAGGGAAAATAGACTGATGAGGACACTTTTACTCACTTATTATTTATTAACTTTAGGTAAAAAAAAGAAAAGGCTAACCAGTTCTCTTGCCAAATGTAAACTTTCATCTGTTCGACCAAGGTGCATGTAGCAGCGACAGACGGACTCTCTCAGATCTTGTCGAACTGATACATTATTCTCTGCAAGTTTTGCTGGAAAAATGTTACAAAGATTATAAGGTTGAAAATTAATAATCACAGACAGTAAATCAAAGGAACAGTGATGGATATCATATGTGCCAGACGTCACACAGTCACAAATTTGTTTCTTAACGCTCACCCTGCGCGCGACAGCTTAAAGCCCACTGTCCAGTCAGTGACCTTACTCATGAAGAATCTTATCTGGGGTCACTGACCCTTGCCAAAGTATGATGACCACACTACCGCTGTCCACGTGGTTCGGTTTGTATTTGATCGGTATGAAAACATTCGCTGCTATGCCTTATCATGCTTGATAATGAATTAACCGGCAAAACCTTAGCCTGTCAATCTCTAACCAATGATCTGACTTATGATTCCAAACTGACAGCTGTAGTTTTCGTGAGAACGAAGCATGATAACTAGCCACGCCCTCCCAAGCACAACACAAATGGTTTCATCCTGACTGAAACATACTAATAAACCAATGTGGGCATTTGGGGCAAAGATCATTTCAGAGGTTGTTTCTGATTGGTTCTTAGATACAGACAATTCCAGATGGTGGTCAGCTTGTGAGAAAATGAGATAATATTGCAAATTTGTTGAGCAACAGTTTGCATGTCAATGTTACATCTTTTGATAGTGTGGGGAGAGCCTTTGAAAGCTTAATTAGTCTTTGTGATTCCGACCAGTGGTTCACTGGTTAACATGTCCATGTCACAATGCCTTTGATTTAGAAGAGATATAGTGAACAATAAGGCGGTGGTTACATCTCAAAAAGGTGAGTGACCCGATGCATGAAAATAAGGCTTGCGGGTGGCGCGGTCAGCTTGACCTTGCTGACTAAACCCGCCCGTGCGGAGTAAACACTTGGGAGTTGATACCCACATTCGACGCCCTGCGCAGGGTGAGGGTTAAGATTTTTAGAGATTCATGAATCTTTCTGACACAGAGAAAATATTTCAATTCTTTAGAAAAGCGATGCAACATTCATCCATTAATAAATTCCAAGAACCATCAAAATATTAACTCATTTAAACTATAAAAATACAAGTTTACATTATAAAACTTGATCCTCTGTGACTGTTACAAATTAAGAAAAAACAATTCCATCACACAAATTACCTTACCTAGGGCTAGCTCATATTGCTGTGCTGCCTTTCCATAAAGTCCCTGGTAATAGTGATAATCTCCACTGAATTTGAAAGTACGTGGCACTTGATCTGGGTTCAAATGAGATGAATCTGGCTGATCACTCTGATGTAACTCTAATGCTGATTCAAACCACTGTAAAAAAGTATAAAGCAGGGCAAACAGTGACAAAACTGCACTCGTATGAGCATTTAAAATGTATTGAATCAAACTTTCACATCATTTAAGTAATAAAATGATAAAGTTATTAAATTATAGCATGGGTCTTTCTGAAAATCACCAGATCATAGAAAAATAATCTCTACAATAGGTCTTCCAAAGCTTCGTGTACATTACACTACAGTGGGCAACGGTTCAACTGAAAATGATTAAAAACAAAAACAGCAGTACATTGAAGGAAAATAGGAATCCCTGATTTTGTTTCTTTTTATCTTTGTTAACAAACTAGCACTAAACTGAAAATAACCCTATCAATGATAAAATGAAAAGAAAAATTGCTGGACTCAGTGACCAATCAACTTGCACTCTGATTCACTAAAAGCGGAGTCAAGTTATTGTTCTTCTCTCCCTCGCCCTAACAGAACCATGCTTCATTGCGTCCAGTATGCCTAGGGGTGACTTCATTAGTCCAACACAACAGCAGACATTGGGCACATCACAGATGACCTTTCATGTAACACCTAAGACCACAGAAAGGCTATGCTACTTGCTAGCGACTGCGGACAGCATAGTTTGTGGCATTATTTGTCTGTGTAAGTTAACAAGATCAGATGAGAGCAAATCTGTGCTATCCGTCTGCAGTCACGTCTGTTGTGTCTGAGGATTAGGTCAGATCTCTGCAGGTCCATGCTACTTGTGTCCCTATCCCTGATCAATTGCCCATCATCATTCTCAGTCAAAATGCATGAGTGGGGATGAGTTTAGAATGCCCTTTTATTTCTGTCTTCTTTGACAGTGATTTGGGCTTTCTCTTTTTAAACTGGCCTTTTTCAAGCTTCCTGTCACTTAACCAGACCTCCCAACTAGAACAAGCAGGATGTGGGGAGATTTGGTTAAAAAAAAAAAACGGGGAGATTACTGCAACCTCTTAGAAACTCAACACATAAAGAAAAATTATATACAACGACCGTATAAAAATTGTTTTAAAAAACATGTGCCGCATACCCCTCCCCCCCCCCCCACCCCTCCCCAAATAGTGATGAAAATGAGGATAAAACTGCTACTCTCAAAACTGCCACCCCCAAGTTTGCAAGACCTCAGTAGATATATATCTGTAAAACACTTGATTTTTCAAAATCTCCATAGGTCTATGAACCTATGTAAAATAAGCCCAGGGTGGGGAGTCTCAGGCCGATTTTCCTCAGCTGAGTTTTGTTTTTTTCCCCTCGGCCTAATGATATTCCTACTGCATACATTTAATGCTGATGAGGATGCAACAGTAGTCCTATCTCAGTATCTGGCCATCATTTGCCTCCAAAAGTGCCGTCTATAATCTTTCATTCCATATTCCGAAAAAACCCGCTAGCCCCTCCAGTAGGGTAATAGATGTCTGACCCAGGTAAGCAGACGGTGTCCATCCCACCTTCACTCCCCCACTCGAACTGGGTTTTGCTACACTTCACGTAACATCTCCGGTGGACATCAAAGCGAGTAGTCCGACAATTCCCTAGACATGCCGGCGCCGACCAGTCTCGAAACTGTTCTCCCCGAAAAAGACTGAATGTGCACTGTGGCCGCCCGGGTCCCCTCTACGTTAGTTCCTACTACTAACCTACCCAACCCTTCCTATCCCCAACCGTGGGCACCGTCCCAGGTTCCTCAAAGAAAAATACACACGAAGTAACAACCAAGCGGCACTATGAAAAAGCATAATCAGTCATTTTCGTGTGATTGGCAAAACTTGGCTTAATTTTTTTTTTCTTTCCCTTTTTCCCCGGAAACAGGGAGATTTCAAAGGAACACGGGGAGGGCGGAGTTTTGTCATAAAAACTGGGAGACTCCCCGCAAAACAGGGAGACTTGGGAGGTCTGCTTAACCAAAACCCTTTCTAAACCAAAAACAAACCCGTGGTCCCAGAGATTTCAGTTTAACAGTTGTTTAGTCAATAACACATGTATGCACATGTTCATGAGAGATCTAGAGAGTGGTCTGTCACAAGCTGAGTTTTTTCTGAAGTCACTGATTTGTTTTGATAGCTGTGCAACAGTTCAACTAACATAACAGGCCTAGTAACTAAGGGTGCAGCATGTTTGAGGTTGATTCCTTGATGCATGTTTTTCAATTTTGCTCATACAACATCTGATTTTTAAAAATCTTTCTCAGAGATCATTTACTTTGAAAGTGAAATGCCACCACAGAACACCACAATGACTAAAATCTGAGTGCACTCTAGGGTGTCTCAGTCCAGGAATTTATAATAACTCTTCTGTTCCCAAGCAAAATATGTCTCTGTGTAAAATCATGGGACAAAAATTGTCTCATTAATTTGGCATGTACATGTCCTTTAAAATAGAAAAGTCTCTGGACCGTCTCTTTTATTCTGAATGTTTAACTAACCTATCCCATATCCACCCCTGCAGCCTTGGCAAGATGCATTACAATAACATGCTCAGGATGACAGTTTAAACAATATAGCATTGAACCCCAAAACCTTCAAATACTCTTCTTTCTACGGAATGAATTATGCAAGATAACTAGTATAGTATCATATTACTACCAACACAGCCAGCTTTCACCATCTCCTCCATTTACTTGTACAGTCCACTATACTATTGGATTTGCTACTTGTACTGACAGATCTGTTCCAATCCAGTAAGTCTATACAGGCTGAGGCCAAGACACTTGACAAGTATGATTAGCAGATTAGTGTAAAATTATTATTACTGCATTGAAGTTAGCTGTAATCAATATTGCTTCAAGTTTCACCTTGGGTGTACATAATTTCACGTTGTACGGCAGACCTGTGTCATCTCTGGTTATTTTTCGAGCGCTTTGTAAATCTTCGTCATCAAATGCCAAACCAAGGTCCATAGCCGCCAATGCAACCGCAGCCACTCGTGAGTTGTGGAACGATTATGTATTTGATTCGTTTCCTTGCAATGCAGTGTTTATTGTTTTAGGCAAGACCAAATGTTGAATGTCGTAATTATTGATCCGCTCTGCTCTGGATTAGATCCTTGCATCGAAAGCAATCGTCTTGTTGTTAGTCTTACATTATTGTAGGAGCTAATAGCGGGATCAAGTCGATCTTATTTAGCATAATCTTATGAGCTGTTTTTCTTGAAGCAATTTTCACTCAACTTCTCTTGCCAACATTTTGAGGCATTTGACACGGCTATTGTCTGTCGGTTGGTTAGCCCCATGTACGTGTAAAATATCGGCCTAGAGGATTTGAAAGTTACTCATAGGACTACCAAGTGGTGATTTTTGCCGAGTGACCTGAGGGTGGAGCAACAATTTGTCTTTGAAAGTTCCATTCTAATGAATGACTTTGTAATGTGACATTTAGATTACCACATCTTGTGATAGTCAAAATTGGGCAAAAAGAAAAGGTTGTATGTTGCAAAACCCCGCGTGAGAAACAAAACCCAAACAAAACAAAGCAAACTAAAGAGAAGACAGAAAATACACAAAATTTTCGGCTTTCGCCTTTTTCAAGTGAAAAAAAAAACGAACAATAAAGACTTCAACAGGAACGAAGTGAAACAGTTTACTTAGCTGCGAGTTCTTGCTTCGTTAACAGCACCAAAGCACGTCCGTCGTGGACATCTTGTGATAGGATAATATCCAGTAAATGTGTGCGGTCGTAAGACGGCTTGACACAGAGTTAATTATGGCAAACAAACAGAAACAAGAGGGAGGGATTGTAATTAGCAAACTCCTGTGCTTGGAACAAAATAAAAACGTTTACAATAAATTCCAAAACAATTCAAACTTGAAGTCTTGGACAAGTTCCAATATGTATCATCCTGCCGAAATCACCACTAAGCATTATGTTCAAATCCGCTTCTTTTTTTTTTATAATACATGTATTTACATAGGGGAGAGGGAAAAAATGAAACAACTTCTGAAAGAATTTGCTAAAATAAATAAATGAATACGATTTTAGACATTTGTAGCCGTGGTTGGTTCTTTTACACTGAATCCATGTCGCTTTTGTGAGTAGTTTTGTTTTATCCCAGATTATAGTTTCTGGAAAAAAAAATAAAGGAAACGATACGGTGAAAGCTTCAAGACACTGACAGTGCATGTCAATGTACTCTTTCCTGAAAGGGCGCAAAATTATTCCACGGTCGAAACGGTGAACTTGGGGAAAGATCATGACAGTATAGCCTAATAGCTATTGATTGCTAACGGCCAATAGACAAAGCTTGTTGTTGTGGTTGCGGGGGGGGGGTGGAATTTTACGACTCTAGCACGGAGGCCAAAAGTATGCTCGTAATTTACATGTAAATGTACTGGGAGCGATTCAATACAGTAATCAAACATATTGTGAGAAGCCTACAAACCGTAGGCGGGAAATCCTAACTGAAAATGGTAAGAAGTAGGGGCTAGGTCGTTTCTAACTTCAGTAAGGACCCTAGGTTTTCGTGTTAGACAATCCACAATAGCAGCACCGTATTTCAGACCACATCTATGATGTTGGCCTACCAGTCCAGTCACCACAATATAGAGAGATAGACATAAATCTAGACGTCTAGGTCTAGACTGTATCATCTTTCTTTTGTGAAAATCAGTTTTTTGTTAATAGATCTATCTTGATCCAGAGCTGTGTGCCTCAAGATCGGGTGCGGCAATATTTTGGTGGGGTATGGGACATCGGGATAGGCTACAGTACAGGGACAGTACCTGGATACTACCCAGGTTTATCCGCTGATAGTGATAATGCCGTCATTATTGGCAGATACCAGAAACAAAAGCACGGCCCTTATGATATCAATCCTTCAAGGAAAGACAGAAACAAAGAGAAAACAAGGAAGACCACCCATTACATATCACGATAACATCAAGAAAGTCAGCCAGCTGGAAATAAGTGAACTAACTAGGAAAGCTAAGGACAGGATTGGGTGGAGGAGATTTTGTCGTGACATCCACTGTAGCAGCTAACATCGATGACGATGAAGCCGACAGGTGACAGGTGACCAGAGTATAGATTTATATACTGGTACATCTAGATCTATATTCTCTGCAGATACTGCCTGGGCTGCCAACACTATCCAGCAGATGCAGCCTGGGCCGGCAAACATTATCAGCAGATACTTTGGGTTTATCCAACAACACTTTTTTTTTTATCGGCAGATCTTGGGCTGCCAACAGTTTCAGCGGATACAGCTCGGGTATCAATAAAATTCCATTTTTATTCAGAAAAGCCACTCCAATTTCAATGTCGTTTTCAACTGGTGCACACAATACGAACGTTGATTGGGATGAATGGAACTAGGGAGAAAGATGGAGAAAGGTTCGAATCAGGGGAGATCACTCGCAAATACAGAATTTATGTTGGCGGAAAAAAAAAATCCTAGGGGAAATTTTATCCAACAGTATTGGCGGATAAACATTTCGTTCTAGCTTTGTGTTTGTCCAATCATGGCAAATGGCAATGGGCAGGGTGCAAGTTTTTTTTTAAAAAATTGAAGCAGAGCGTGGGACAAAAAAATGTTGACAAACACTAATCTAAAGTCAGGATCTAAGGTCTAGTGTTGAATTGTTCTTGTCAATGTCACCTTTAAAACTTTATCAAGTGATTGGAAGGTATTTCATGTAAGTGTCAAAAGATGCATCTTTAGAAATGACTTGTGACTGTGTTGTGCAAATGGAATTTTGTTAATGTGTCACTAAAGTATTACTGTATTAGATATATGCCAGTATTCAACTCATATCGCCATTACAAAAGTAACAGTAACAGTGTACAAACGACGCTTGAAGTTGAATGGACTGATTTCAGGACATAATTAACTCACAAGCCGTGCTCTACCCGAAAAGCCTTACTCACGGGAATCTTATCTGGATCGCACTGACCCTTACCGATGTCCACATTACCGCTGTGCATGTGGTTTGGTTTGTGTTTGATCAGTGTGAGAACATTTGCTGCTATGCCATATCATGCATGATAATGAATTAATCAATGAAATTTTGGTCTCTAACCAATGATCTGACTTATGATACCAAACTGACAGACTGTAATTTTTGTGAGACGAAAGCAGGATAATAGCCATGCCCCCTACACTCTAAACAAAAGGTTTCATCCAGAGGCATTTGGGGCAAAGGTCATTTCAGAGCTTAAGTTTCTGACTGATTCTTGGACACAGACAGCTCTAGATGATGGTCAGCTTGGGAGAAAATGAAATGATATTGCAAATTTGTAGAGCAACAATTGGCATGTCGATGCTACAGTTTTTGATAGTGTGGGGAGAGCCTTTGAAAGTTTGAAAATTTATACACCTTCCATGTTGCACGGTCAGCTTGACCCACCCGTGTTTGTGCGCCTGTTGCTGCGAACTTTTGGGAACTGGAAACCGTGTGTACACACCCGACACAGCACATGGATTAACCCACACTCGACAAAAATCATCCGTGTGCTGTATGCGCTCAATCCTTCACTTATTCACTGATTGAATACTTGAATATGTCAAGGGAAAGCTGAAGAAATGGAGGCTTATAAATATATTTATTAGGATCTTGAAATTCACTTCACAGGCTATCTGTTGAATTCTGTTGTGAATGTAATTTAAATCATTGCAGTCTAGATCTAAAGCCTTTATGTTGTTACATTTGGCGGCGGTATTGACAGATCTTATGGACAAATCTTGACCAATTTTGATCGCTGAGGCACTTTTGATGTTTGTCTGTCAGATGTGCATCATGCTGCTTAGTTAGTTAGTGATAAACCGAAGTATATGTCTCCTGATGTCTTACTGTTTGAAACCGTAGAACAGATGTTTATTTTGAGCACATTTATCCCCCTGAACCTCCCAATACTTTACTTAAAAATTCATGACGCTGAATTATGAATAGAAAGTACCAAGCTTCTTTTTAATGATGTTTTATGATATCATTTGATTACATCTTGAACTAAGTATTTTTACTTTTGTTATTTCCGAGTATCTGGTTCCAGGTTGACATGTGAATTGAATTATGATTTAAAGAAATCCAGAGCAGTGTGTAGTTTAAGTAAAATTCCAGTATAAAGTTTTTAGTATCACATGGGCAAGTAACCAAATCAGCAGAAATATTATGACTAGAATACAAAGATATTGACCTGAGGCTCTATGCTTTTGCTAATGTAATTATATAGAACGTGTGGCGCTCCAGGAAAACCCGTCGGATGACGCACAGGCTGCTTTTGAGATACAAGCCTGCAAGGTCATTTTTCGCAGTTTCTTCGGTTACTACACCAGGCACTTTAAACGACCATATCTCAAAAACTATTCGAGATATTATAAAAAGCAAAATACACAGTTGTATATCTCAAAATGTGAAATTTGACCCATGCGAAGGGTTTTCCTAGAGCACCACACACATTTCAGTTAGTTTCATCAGTTCATTCCAAAGTTACAAGACTTTTTAACCACATGTATGACATCAAGATTACACTTTCCAGAAAAATGGGAGACTTGTTAAAAGTGTCTTGAAAAAAAACATGTTTAAAAATTCACAACTTCAAAAGTACTGGTCTGATTTTAAAAATTTGAAAACCATTTTCTATCTTTTACTTTATACTAAGTGAACATGAAACAACAAGCTTGAAATCTTCTTTATGAAACAAATTTTTGTGATTATTGCAAATAGTATTTTCTATTTTTATTAATGTCTCATCATACATTGGATTTTCATATTTGCAGTTACCCCTGTCATTGCTGCGCACAGCTGTAAATCATCCTATGGTAAGCAAGATCTTAACTGAATCACTTTTGGTTAGGAAGCAATGCTTATCAAATCCTTGACGGACACTGACTCAGTGTGCATGAAACACTTGAGTCAGGTGCAATGAGAATGAAACTTGGCAAAAAATGATCATTTATGCTTAAATTTCTTCATTGATTAAATCTACCAAACATATATTGATGGGTGCTGAATGAATAATATACTTTCAAAACATATAAAATTAAAAGTTATGCACATTTGTATTGCCAAAATTTGTACATACTCAGAAAGTTAGCCCAATCATTAGGCATTAGGCGAAACTTCCATCCATAATGTGAAATCACAATAAATCTTACAGAATGCTGCAATTTCAGAGGAACATTCAGGCAAATCCAGTCTTACATGCTACAAAAACCTGTGTAAATGTACAACAGAACTCACTTTAACTTATATTGGAGATTTAAGTTCTCCTTGTCTCCGTTCCACATCCCAAAATGTCATAAATTGGGATACTGTTTTAAGTAACATGGAAATGAATATGAAGTTGAAATTGTCTGGGTTTTCAAAGATAAGAATTTTCTATCTGAAATGAATGTTCAAACAAATGAAAATTAGCCATAGCTTACTGAGAATTCTTTTCAGTAGTTGTGTGCTGGCATTCCAAAGATGCACAGGTGGGTAGTGTGAAGGTTATTTCACTGATTAAGCAAGAAGACAATAATGTTTATTTGTTATTATTCTCTCATCCATCAGCTAGTAGAGTTGAAAAATGGAGAGACATATAACGGCCATTTGGTGAGCTGTGATAACTGGATGAACATCAACCTCAGAGAGGTCATCTGCACTTCGCGGGTAAGCACTGAAGCTTAAATGTTACAGTATAATTGCTGAACATTTTTTGTGTGCCATCATAATTTTATGAAGCAGCTGCAAAGAAATATGACACCTGATTTGATGTAATCAAACAAGACTAAGCAGTTGAATACCCAGAATAAAGCCAGATCATTTCTAAACCTTTGGTTGCTATTTTGTGAAACTTCTGCCATGTCATTTTATTGTTTATCCAATGGTGAAACACAATAAACCTACAGAAAAGGTAAAATTTTTTTCCTGTCTCAAAGGTTTGATTTTTGTTTTGATTTTGCAGTACAAGGGGTATATAGTCACAGAATTAGCACATCACTACCATGCTACCAATAATAATGACATAATGAGTATGCTGTTTTGAGCAAACAGATATATTATTTATAATGTAAATTACCTGACCTATTCACATTGATAACTTTTTGCTTTGAAAATATTCCTTGTTCAGGATGGTGACAGATTTTGGAGAATGCCTGAATGTTATATTCGGGGCAGCACAATTAAGTACTTGCGTATTCCTGATGAAGTAATTGATATGGTAAAGGAAGAGGTGGTTCAGAAATCTAAAGGCAGGGGTGACTTCAAGGGAGGCCGAGGAGCAGGCCAGAGAGGCAGAGGTAGAGGTAAGATTGTCTATAATACACTTTTTCACATTTAACTCATTTGTTTTAGAATATTTTTGGGGCCTGTGGAGGGTATCTTTTCTGAGGTCCAAAAAATTTGGTGATATCACAATTCAAACCACTAATGTACCATTTTTTTAAATACTAAAATGCTCAGAAATGGCTCAAGCAATCAGAGAAAGGAAGATAGTTGACATTTGAAGGTATATAAATGGAATAAGAGCTGCATCAGGAAAAACAAAAATACAGGATTATATTTCAAACATTTCTACCCATACACTGATGGGATGTCCATTAAATCTTTATCACTGAGAATGAGTTGTAGAGACTCCAGTTTTCTTTATTTTCACAATTTTGTTTTGCATGGTATTTTAACAATGTAAATGAATTGTCCAGAGAGAGAAAAATCAAAGGAAGACTAGATGTTAAAAGAACTAGATAAAAAGAGGAATACTGTACACAAAAAAGAACATAAGATGGACAAAGAAAAAAGTGAATATGCTGAACTGAACAGCAGTGAAGAAAGTATGAAGAGACAGAGACAGAAGGAAAAGAAAAGAAATGATTAAGTGAATGGTTGAAGGTGGCAAAGGACCGAAAGACATATATACAAGTAAGACAATCAAAAGAAAATCACCAGCATGTTCACAACCACAGGTTATTGAAAAAGTCATGGAATATAAATACCTAGGACTGACAATACATATGACTTTAGAATAAGAGCAGCTTGGAGCTGCTTTGGAAAAAACAGAGAGATATTTCTGGACCACAAACTGCCAAAGTCCCTTGAAATACAAGTATTCAACCAGTGCATTATTCTAACGAATACCTATGATTGCCAAACACGGTCAATTACAAAACAACTTACAAACAAATTAAGAACTACCCGGATGGCAATGCAAAGAAGAATACTTAACATCAGACTACAAGATAAAATTCCCCACACCGAAATAGACGTAGTAAAATTCATGCTACAACAAAAGTGGAATTGGGCCAGACATTTGGGAAGTATGAATGACAATAGATGGACAAAATGCTGCACTGAATGGCAACTACGGACAGGAAAAAGAATATATATAACGGAAGAAGATGGCAGGATGGTATTAAAGAGAGAAGGGGAACAACATGGATGGGAAAATCATTAGACAGAAAGGAATGGAAGTCATTGTCAGAGGGCTCCATCCTGCAGTGGATGGACAATACCTAGGTGAAAAGGTGAAATGAATTACAGTATCTGGATTTTATGTAACGAATGTTCAGGTTGAGATTTGAATTTGTATTTGTTTTGTTTGTTTTTTTGGTATTTTGTGTACTTCCTTAATCCCATTTGGGAAATTTGCCTTAGTGTCACTGCAGCCCAGTTACAACTTTGAGACTGGGAAGCTATTCAGTCTTTCTGTACTAATAACTTTGCTATTGCCTGGACCAAGTAGCTCTATTCCTTTGAAATATTTTCACTTTGCATTTCATTAAATTTATTTTCATTCTTTTCACAGGTGCCTTTCAGCCTGGTGGTCGTGGAGGTCGTGGTGGTGGACGAGGTGGTGGCGGTGGGGGAAACAAACCTGGGAAAGGGAGAGGAAACTAAAGATGATGTCACTGTTATGTATGCTTTATGTTATTGGAAATGTTAATGTTCGTCCATGCCAGGCCTACAGATCTTCATCCTGGCATTTCTGTTTAGCCACAGTTTGTGCTATGACTTATATATCAAGGGTTGGCAACCAGAATGTTTTATGTCCAAAATAATCAAATTGAGAAAACGGAGTTTGAAATATGTGTGATTTTAATGAAAGTTTGAATAACTGCAATAACTTCAACACATGAATAGTTTTATTGGGTTATGAAATAAAGTCACACACCTTGAGTTTTGGATATCTACTGACATTTAAGAACAATGAATAAATGTTGACATAACACATTTTGGTTGACAACCATATGTATATGTTACATTGTGCCAGAAAGAACTTGAATTTCTGTTGAGCTTTGGACTTACTGGTGATTTTTCAAAGAACTGCGTTTGACGAGATCTTCAATGAAGGACAAAGTGATTGTTGAATGAGCACAGAATGAAAAGATAGTTCAGATGACTTGTATGATTCAGTAGATTGGTACACATGTTACATAAATTACACAGTGGAGTTCATTTATTCGAAGCAGGTATATCCATTCAGTAAATCTGCGCAAAAAATAAGACTTGATATTTTTCATCTTGGATCAAGGACATCATGTTTGTAATTGTGTCAATTTCACTGAATTTGAGTGCAGCCTTCCTGAAAGGTGATCCTTTTCTCTAATAACTTGTCAAAAAGTTATGTTCCAGAAGTTTGATAAAGATTAAGAATATTAGAAGTTGGCACCATTATTATGGACACTGCATAGTATATATATCATACATTCACTGGTGCCATATGGTCACCTGTAATCAGTCAATGAACACTAGTTTTGGTTTAGCATAAAATTTGGCTTGGTTTTGGGTCATATTACATAAATTTTTCTCCTTTCTACTGAAGTTGTAACTATCATGTCTCCAATGCTCTCAGAGGAGAAACACCTTGATGCATGTGAAAATGTAACAGTTTTGTTGATTTTGGCATGGTTGATTGGCTGGAAATGTTCTTCATTTTGATTTTTTTTTTTTTTTTTTTTGGGCATTGTTTAGTTTCCACTTAATTTTGCAACCATTCTTGACTCGTGCAACTTTCTTATGAATAGGAAGTATATGTACAATGTATCTTCTATTAAAGATAAAGGTTTATGTTTTTGTATTGTTTTTTTAAGAGGCACAGCTTGACCCACGTACCAGAGCTGCAAGATAGCAGTGTTTTGGCAAGTTTTAAGTGTTAACATATAGATGTTTCATCAATTTATTGTTCTGTGTATTGATTTTGAATGACTGGGGGAAAAAAAGAATCTTCAAGCTTTTCTGAACTGAAAGGGTTTGAAATAAACATGCTGTGCTTGTCTTGCATTCATGAAGGTTATGCGAGTTCATCTGTTTATTTTCCACGCTTCTTTTTTTATTATTAGCTAAATTTATTATTGAATTGACAAAACTGGGCTAAAAGTGAAATGCGTACCTCTTTAAAAAATGAAAATAAAATATTTCTAAGACGATTTAAAGCAAAATATCTTAACTAAATGCAGAAAAATGGCTAGTCTTTCATATTACAATGTATGAGCAAATCTCAATTTCCACTGGAATTGCTCACCAGCGCCCCCCCCCCCCCCCCCCAGGGCTTTCTCAGAAATTTGATCTTTCACCTTTAGCCTGATTTCATCAGATTCAATCACATTTAACAAAGTACATTTACATGATTATTTGTTCATTATGATTGTTTGTTCATCAATGTTTTTGTACATGTATTATCTTCACTGTGTATTGTGCATTCGTAACATTGACACAGGGAACTAGCTTATCAACTGCAAAGCAAGATTAACTGAAATGCAATGATCAATCTCTGATTATAGCATTTACATGAAAGTAACTTTAATCAAACTGTCAACACTGCATGTGGGCACGTAAAAACTTTGAATCATGGACACTTGGGAAAAAAATACAGTCTATAAGCTTCAGCCTGTAATCACTCATTTGAGTTTTACAAATCACAATATACATGATACAACATGATACAACTGATACTCGTGTTGATTGAAGTGTAATTGGGGGAGGGGGGGGGGGGTAGTGACGACAAGACACATTTGTTATATTAAAGCATAAGTACTTCAGTTCAGTTGTGAGCTTTATTCACATTGTCCATTTTAACTTTGAAGTCACATTTCCTGGCTGTCGTTAGATAACAGCAAAGCGTCAAAGTGCCATATTTTTCATGGAAGAGGACAATTAAGAGATAGAAAATTTAAGGCATGAAACTGACATAGGCACCCTAGTCTTTTCTGTGTGGCAAAGATATTTTCATTTTATCTGTCAGGCGAGGGATTTTGATGTAGTAATGTAAGGTGTTTACCTGAATGCAGATATAAAATATTTGGGTAGTAAGCCTCAATAAAGTATTTTTTACAGTAATTAAGGTATTTTGTTGGAGATTGTTGATGCAGTGTTTGAAATGTTTATCGTCGGTGTAATTCTCTAACCATCTAAGTGCTTTTTGGAAAATTTTTACAGGAAAGCAAAATAAAAAACTATTTATTTCCTTCACCGGACGGAATTGGGTCATTGGGTATTCGCTTAGAGAAATGTTAATTTAGAGTGATTTCCCTTGGCCACAGTGGTCCAATTCTTTGTTAGGAAATGTAATACTTGTTCTGGATTCATTTTGGATCAAGAAAGGTTGGTCAACAAAAAGTGAGGTTAAGACAGTTAGAGAATTACACCGACATTATGCATCTTCTGAAGTGCCTCTTTGCGGAATAGAATATAAGTGTGAAAGTTGGATTACCAGATTAATGGTAAACTCATATTTTTTACATGTTATAGGAGGAAAAAACTGCCGGCGGTTGGAAAATCATATTGATTTGTTGTGTTCACAAAGATTTACTTAAGAAGTATTCACACATGATACACTTGATAACATTTAATCATTTTGTTACATTCATCTAAATCAAAAAGTTAAGTGAGCACTTTTTTTATTTGGGCATATGAATGAATGAAAGTACATGTAGTGTATCATCAAAGAGCAAATGACAGCTATAGGTATTGTCTGCAATGTACATGATACATCATTTGTATACTGTACATCTGTAAAGCGATCAAACATAAACTTTGCTTTAACACAGTTTAAAACATCTGTAAGTTACTGTAACATAGATGATACACATTGATGAAATGTTTGTTAACATTCTTATGTTTGACTGAAATAAACTTGATATGACTAAAGGAAGTTATTGGCAAATGGTTGATTGGTGATGATGAAAATACAATGTAATGATTTGCTGGTGGAGAAGTGATGATGATTGGGGAGTGGGACTCCATCAGATGTAAGGAAAAATAGACTAAGTAACACACATGTATTCGCACATACTCAGGCTTCACAGCTGGTCATTATGAATTTCAGGACATATCAAGTTATGATGATGATGAAAGCAATGGAGATCAATGTCAGAAAGGAAATCCACAATCGTCACTAATCAGTTTTTTGGTTAAAAGTTACCTTATCTGATCATATACATGCTTCAAGCATATTGCTCAAAGTTAACTTAGTGATGAAAACAACATAAGTGTGACCCAAAAACTTAAATGCATCACGTCTGGTATACAGCAAAATCTGCCATAACAGTAATACAGGTAGTGTAGTGAGAGGCATTCCTTTCAGAAGCAGTGTTCAAAATTTATATATACATACATGAACTTACCAGGCACCTTAGGAGACACTCCGCCAACCAATAAAAGATGAAGTCAAGGTCATCATCAAGAATGATGGTCGAACATTATAATCAGCGGCATACCATATACAAGTAATATCTTGACATCATCAAGGGATCACTGATAGTGTTTAAGGTAATCAAAATCGAGCAGTTGGCTGTTCCCAGGGATTAACTACGATTATACATTTGCAAATATCTGAATGAACACTTCAGGAAGACAAAACATGACTATGAGAGTGTGTGGACCATTCTGTAGAGCAACAAAATTGACACATTGACTCAATAAGAAGTTCCAATAGAACAGAAATATCGATACACAACAAACAAGCAGGCAATTTATACACATTACATGTCTCAAATACTGTAGGGGTTGTTCATTAAAAATGTTAACATTCAAGTCAAGAAATGGCAATATTTGCAAATTACATTGTGTAAAAATGATTTTAAAAAATAATAATAATAATAATATAATATCACCACAAAACCTTGCAAACACCGTGAGGACAACGATGGACAGTGAAATGTATCATCTGCGACATTGTTGGGGAACAAAAGCTGATGGACGTAAAAACAATGCCATTGGTAAAGTGATCTTCATCCATTGCAAATGGATATTTTGAAAATGGACTAAAGTTTTGAATGAGCAACTTTTGTTGTACATGTCCAATGCAACATGCCAACATGTGTACAATGTAACATGTACTGTATGTAAAACCTTTGAGACGTGTGTTGTACACAAACAAAACGACATGTACGCCGTCCTACATCCATGGCGGATCTTACAGTTTTTGTTACTGTTGTTGATTTAGTCTTATTATTCTTAATCTTATTATATAACCTCCCCATCCCCCATTCTTTAATGATTAAAAAACTACACACTCATGATATAGATCTATTCATTTATACTGTGACTTAAGCTGCAAAGAGCGATTCTCGAACTGACTGAAATTACTAAACTGATGAACACAGAACAAATGTTTGAAGTAAAGCAAATCTCTGTTTCGAAAATTAACCATTTTTGTTTTCTTTTGTCAAAATGTTAGCCTGGTGCACGGTCTGGACTCTAATGCCCGAGTGACTTTTTTTTTTTCTCCTCGGGCGCGGGGGGGGGGGGGTGGTGGTGGGAATTTACTTCATTTCTCAGAAAAGAATGCAATCATGCTTATCGTGTTTTAAGTCAAAACGTTATGGCCGTGGGCCTTATCCTGTAGAGTAGCGAGAAATCTGTACTGTGAGACGCCCTTTGCTTTGTTGGCAATCATATTCAGAGTGGCAATATCTGGTCTTGGGTTACTCCTGTTCTGATCAGATTTTCCCTTTTGATTTGTTGCGCTTGATGGAGGAACTTTTGTCTTATTCGGTAGTATATCGCCACTAGTGAAATGTCCGCCAGTGCTGGCCCCGAGTTTAAGTGCTGTGCTGGCCGATTGGCCCACATGAGTTCGAGTAGGCGAGTTGTCTATTGTTAACCGCTGCCGTGAAGCCCGCCATCCACGATCCCCAGCGAGACTGTATGATGATGGGGCCGAGTGTCTTTGCATAAGCTGATTATTTTGTATTGCTTTCTGGCGGTCGTGTGGTTTGGTCTGAGCTGTATAAGGTCGTCGTGTTGACCCACCAGCATTTTGTCTTACATCATCTCGGTAAAGCACCTGGGCTGGAGCAGCATAAGGTGAGCGACGGGTTTGCGGATGTACATATGATCCCAGGGTCACGTGAGGCGTGTCTATGTCTTGAAAATTTACCTGTGCTGTTTTCATGCGAGGTGTGGTTTCTTTGGGAAGAATGAAACTTCCAAATGCGACCTTTGGCTTTATAGGTCTGCCTTTGGTACTGGAAATGAACGTGTATTCTGAGCTTGCACACCTCCGCAGAGTAAATGGCAAATTTGGGCGACCACCTGTTCTTTTCCCCTGGTTATGCTGATGCCTTCCGTCTCCAGCGTTCACGTCCTCCGCTGACTTTGGTCTGGTTTTCAGGTCGCCAGCTGACCTCATCCCCTCAGCTGGTCTGAAATAAGCTGCACCACCACGCCCACAGGGAACGTAAGACAAACCAGCCGTAAAAGATAGTCCTTTATTAGATCCTGAAATAGCAGATCTTTCAGCTGCAGACAATGATATCCTATTATTCAGGGGAATCGGTGGCTTCTCTGACACATTTGTGGCTGCGGTTTTGGTGCGTTTCTCACTGAATGCCAGATCAGAAATGGTCGGATGTATGTGTTTAACTGGAATACCTCTTTCAAAACGATCCGCCTTTTTATCTGTCCGAAACACAACCCCAGCGTCTTTGAAATAGTCATGTTTTAAGTCTTTATAATGGGAATCAGTAGGGTCTGAAATGACGTGAACAGGTTCTTGCCGTTTCTTCAAAACTCCGTGCAAAGGTCTGACATCTGTCTTGACAGGAGTGTACCTTTTCAAAGATGTGCTCGAATGAATGTCATCATGGAACGAAAAGGTCACTCGAGGTTTGGGTTTCTCTTTAGCTGAAACAACTTCCTCTAAATGTATATCTGAGTCGGTGCTTGTGTCCTCTGGGCGTCTTTCCTGGTAGTCGTCGTCTAGAGCTTCATTATGTAAATGCCCGTTGACCACAACAACATCAATGACTTCTTGTGCGTGATCACTTGTGACAGAGTTTCTTCTCTTTGACTCGTTCGCATGTGTAGCACCACCGTGTCCTTCTCTTGTTTTCTGACATTCTCCCTCACGGCGTCGAATTGGTTCACTGTCGCTAATTCCTGTATCATTCTGTGTTATCATGCTTCCTGCTACAGGGTCGGTTCCGTCTAGGATGTATTTTCGTAATTTGGGATTAGCCAGAGAAAAATGAAGGATTTGTTCCCCGTTCTTGTTTTCTTCGGGGTTTTCGCGACCTTTGCTCAACATTGGATTACCGTTGGAAGGTATACTGGCCTGACTTTTTCCTTGTTTGCAATATAAATGTGGACTAGACGATGTGGGATCTTCGTAGACAACGTGAGGATGTTTTGAACGCCCCCGGTCATAGTCGGACAATGACTTTTCTGAGGGGAAAACGAACGCTGGCCTTTGTTTTTTGGTGAATAAGGCCTCCTCTGTCAGGCTTTGCTTATTACTGTAATAATTATGCTTGTTCAAATGCTTTTTAGTGGTATTATTGTCCTTATGGTCCTCACCAGTTAGGCTACTGAGGTCAAGAGATGGTACATACGGTGATTGTTTGCTGTCCAGATTTGCAACAAATTCTGTTGACCACTGAGTTTCTTTCACTGAACTGTTATGGCCAGTCTGAGAAGTGAGTGAATTTGGACCCCTCACATTGTTGTTTGAATTCATATGGACGGTGTAGCTGTTGGTGCTATGGAGGCTGCTCTTATGTGGACCAACTTCTTTGTTAGACCAATTCATACAATCATTTGATGCTTGTGAATATGGCAGAATAACATGGCCATTCTGAGTGTTTCCAGATTTACGGGCAAGTTCGATGCCTGGATGGGTGACGTGACGGTTCCGGTGAAAGAGTACATAAAACTCACCGTCATGGCTCATAATCCACTTCCTTAGTTAATGACACTAGACAATGATGTTAGCAACAAACGATGAGGGACACCCACGGAAACATCACATTTTACTTTCAGGAATGATACTTTACCATCTAAATGGCCCACGGGTTACCATGGCTTGTTGAGCATTACTTGAAGAGAAATGAAAATGGCTGATCAGTGGCCTGAAATTATGTACCTGTTGTTGGAAGAGATATTGTCGCTATCAGTGGAAAGGGTTATGGCTTAAAAAGGAACACGTTTTGTGGCGAACCCTTGAGAATGTATTAATTATTATGTTAAATGTTCCTTGCGTTTGCCATTTCTTTGTCTTATTTTAAAGTTCACTTGTCACAAACTTGTGCACAACCTCTCTATAGTGGTGACGTCCTGCACAAGTTAAAATGTGCATTCAGAAATGAATTCAGATGAAAAGAAAAGGACACATCCTGTTGAAAAGAACCATTTTTAGGAAATCCATGACACTCTGGGCCATCCTCAAGTGAACGTTAGATGGCACATTTTGAGTAGTTAGAGAATGAGAAACCACAACCAAGTACATGCATCTGTCAGAACATGATCGAGACAAATACCGGAGTACAGCAAATGCAGAGAGGACCTGTGTAGTCTTCGAGTCGAGTATCCCTAGTAGTAGTACAATAACCAACACGTTCTAAGACAGCCCAGAGCAGAGATTAAGACAAGGTCGATACACCTACGTGTGCCACTGATCGCTGGGCATTTAGTGTGTGTTGTTCTCCATATGGATTAACCAAAGAAGCGATTAAGATTGTGCTTACGGTGAAGGGATTAGCGGTCAGTGTATTCGCACATTATTCTATTCTACCCTGGCTTAACAGTTAAGTGCAAAAACACGGATCATCTCAGTTCATTTTAAGCAGCAAGTTCTGCACTGTTCACATTGCTGGATTTCTTTCAACGACAAAACAGGGTAATGATCGAGCCACGATCAAAAGTGAAAATGAATCCGTCAAGCTATTGGCACACCAGTCCATTGTCTCGTTCAGTTACAACGGGCAACTCTAACTACTCGTGTTAAAATGAAGCGTTACTTTATTAGCCTAATTTCGAGAGTAACGTTAGTTAAAGGAGTGAAGGGCGTGGACGCTGTTTTGGGTTCAGTCAAAGATAGTGCTGCACAGTTTCTCCTAGCTCTAATAGTAATACCGGTACTGTGTTTAGCTGAGGGCCAGGGGCTAAAAGGTGCAGAAGCTTCTTTAAAATACATTACAAAGTCCCACCAACACATAGTATTCACCCTCAAAGCTCGTGTATTCCATCAACAACCACGTACTTATAAACTATTAATGTTTATTTTATTCAGTCTTCAGCAGATGGAACAATTTCTGAATCCGAACTTGTGAAAGTTGAAGTGACAAAAACTTCATTTTATTTTCCCCAATGTCTCCCCCGTTTGATTGCCAATGCCAAATCAACATCTGACCTTTACCAATCGGCTGAAAATAAACAACCCATGTGATTCCAATGACCAAAAATTATGTGCCGTGATATGTTTTTGTCGAAACTAACAGTGCGAGTGTTCCCGCGGCCATTGAAAAACACAGACAACTTTGATCTCTAGCTGTGAGTCTTTCTGTTTAGGAGCCATCCATACATTACATGTATGTACATGTATGTACTTACGCTCAGATGGGGGAATAACCCCCGGTGTACAAAAACGGTGCACTGGGAACCGGGGAGGGTAGAAGGGGTGGGGGGGGGGGCGGCGGAAGGACTGGTCATGAATAAAGAAGTTTCGTTTATTTACATGTACTTTTCTTCAACAAATAGGTTGTAGAATTAAAAATCGATTAAAGGTTATGTATCTAACCGAAACAAGTTAAATATATATTTAGTCTGTGCAAAATGCCACTTTAAAACATCAAGCAATATCATGTGAATTGGGGGGGGGGGGATGAGGGGAGGGTAAAAAATCGGGTGTACCTTACAAGTATATGGTGGCCCTATATCTGCCTTTAGATCGGCTGATCCGCCTATCATCTCGTCCGTTGGTAACTTCGATAGCGAGGGAGAAAAGAATGTAATAGCTTCACAACGATTCAAATCAAAGGCAATGGGAAAAAAATGACAGTAATGCCAATGAATTGTTCCACTGCCGGTCAAATGGCATTTCCATCTATTATGCATCTAAAAGGTGCATTCGGGGTGTGAGAGAAGATAAAAATAATAATAATAATAATTATATTAAAATTAATAGACCCGAAAACGAAAAAAATTGTTTGCCTGAAGAACGACTCGGGGAGAACGAAAACTGAACGCAGACAAGGCAACCTATAATGGCAAGGACAGAATTTGTTTGAAGGCTTTACTGAAGGTCTCCCTCAGGGGAAGGGAGAGGCAAGCTAATAAAAGGGAGATAAAATGTTTTCTTACTTTATTTATTATTTACTGAATAGTGTACCCTGAATAAATAGCCCCCCCCCCCCTTTTTTTTCCCCCGCTAAATAAAAAAAGTGATTGGAGGATGTGATTCCTTGGGGGCCAACAGCATTATGCTGAGGTCCCCGAGAAACAAAAAGATCTCAAACCAGGATGTGATTCCACGTAATTACTGGTGACGCCCATTTTTTATAGACGCTCGTTTGACACTACTTCTTTAATAGGCTTCTTCAATCCTAAAGCGACAATCTATTATCACTTTTCCACCCCAGTTCTGCAACATGTGGATGTAGGGCCTGCAATATAACATGGAATACTGTGAAAATGACTAAATTTTCTCTAACAGTGCAATAAAGTCTGTCTGTTGCTTATCATTCTGGGGATGGTCGCAGCAGCTGTTGCCTTCCTTTCGACCCGCAGTAGGTTTTTCAGCTTCCCCATCTCTGTCTCTGTCTCTGTGTCTCTCTCTCTCTCTCTCTCTCTCTCTCTCTCTCTCTCTCTCTCTCTCTCTCTCTCTCTCTCTCGCGCTCTCTCTTTCTCTTTCTGTGTGCATGCATGTGTATGTGCATTTTTTAGAGGAAGGGGCACAGGTTGTGTTCAGAGCGTTGAAAGCGGTCGCAAAGCAAAAGGGTTTAAAACCCCTGGAGTACTAGTAGACCTACAGCGTTGCAGTCGGTAAAGTTTGGTCCAGGGAAAGCCTGTCTCTCCTGCCCGTTTTCTCAAATCAGACGTGATACACGTACTGTTGTATATTCTATATCCCGACTTACCGCGTGCTGAAGTCAATAAACCAGGAGTGTATGGCCAACCCAACCCCCACCCCCTTTTGCCTAAGTACACCACAGGCATACATAATACATTCTAGGCTGTAGACATTTGAAATTATAGCCTAAATTGTGTAATGAGAGTGTCCTGTCATACAACTTATTCCCTATAAGGGAGGAAAATAATTGAGACAGATTGTCCTTTGAAGTGACAGGGCGCATAATAAAGCAACATGATCTCGAAGTCCTTGCATGGCTTTAAGTCATTCCATTTAAGAAGGGAAAAAAGGCAGAAATTGAATACAATAATGAGCGCTGATTTAAAACATGAATGTATATGTGATAATTCAGTCTTTCCTAGAAAAGATATTTATATCTACCTGTATTTGTGAAGTGAACGTTTTACATATTTCCTACATTACAAATCAATCAATTATGGATTGAACAATGTGGTTTTTGTGCGTTATACTTATAGGATGGTCAAGTTCCGTAAACTATGACTGATTGATTCTTCAGTTTACCGCAGATCTTGTTTTCAAAGGGTGACAGATTTGTATGATATTTACAATTGGCTTTGTCATTCGATTTTTGTTTACAAGAAAACACGATAAAAGTGTGCCACACCCACTTCGAAAACGTCGTTCCGTAACTAAACACCCGAAAACTTAACTAATCAATAACAAAACAAAACAAAATTGGAAATTTGATATGTTCTGGTTTTGAATACTTTATCATCGGCCATATAGATATATACATGTATAGATTCTGCGTGCGTTTTTGCTATCGATTTTTTTTTCTGTGCTTTATGGCTCTGACAAAGAATAATTTAGAATTTAGTCTGCACCGCAGCCAACGAAAATATTAAACTATTGTGTATTTCTGCACAGCTTACAATTTAGGGGATTCCACGGCTATCATAGTTATACCAGGGTCTCGGGATTAAATTCGCTACCCGATAGGAAAAAAAAATAATACACGGGCTTATTTTCTTTATTGGAACACGAGGCATGCTGAGTCCGAGGGAAAAGCAGATCTTGAATAATAATTCAATTCCAACTGGGTACTACCCCATAATCGTGAAATCAGAGACGAGGAAATCCGTTTGTGTCCGGATGCAGAAAAGGGAGAACATGTGGGTAGGAAATTTCTCCACACGCATGCAAATACGTGTAGTTCTCAGAACACTTCTGTTCGTGTTCTCACAACAGTTCTGTCCGTGATGGCGAAGAACTTTATAATAAAGATAGGACCTAGTGGTGTCGCGGGTCTTTTACAGTGGTAGGTTGGAACACATTTCCAGATGCAAGTTCGCGTTCATGATTTCTATTTTAGCACCGCACTAGGCATGTTGTTCATACGTATTAATTATTATGCCTGAATTTTTGTAGGCATGCGATAGACAGACAGACATATAGATAGGTAGATAGATTATGAAATCACAGAACCATGAAAGCACCACCTTCCTAATTGTGACCGCCTGCTAGTAGTGTTTGTAAACAAGTGCATTATTCACACCCGTGAGCACAGCGGTTACCACAATATTGTTATAACGACTTAATGTCAGGCTGTATCTGATTTCTGGTCTCCTCCCTTGTTTACAATACAAAATATAGATCAACGACCTTAGGGCTACTTCCTTTCCCCTCCCACGGCTCTGTTTCCATATTGTCCACATTTCAGTATGTAGCCTACACACATGTATATTTTTAGTGTCAGTAATACTCGTTTCAGCTCCCCTTCTAGATATTTACCAGAACTTCAGATGATAAAGAAAAAGCATGCATTTTGTCCGGAAGACTCCTCTCCTCTCCAAAGTAAAGCTGTTTTACAACGGAAAAGTAAAAAAATCCATCCAGTAGTAAAAACAAAGAGTGTTTCCATGTGTAGGGAAACGGCATTTCCACACATGTCAACATTCTTTGCATTTCACTACTTCAAGGGCCTTTCACGTTTCCGCTGCCGCTTCCCTTTCCGTACATATGAAAATACAGCTTAAGGTTTGGTTTTCATGTGTACGGAAACGGAAACGACAACAACTACTTAATACTTAATGGCAATTGACGTTTCCGTTTCCGCACTTAAAGAAACAAAAATAGGTTGGTGGAAATGGGATGGGGAGTTCAAAGATAACTGACGCTGACAGTCAATGACAGGCATATCCTAACTTTTTATCGCCATATCGAACTCTTGCCTTTATCATCACTCTGGAGATAAGCAAGAAAGAGTAACCACGCTTCAAAAGTAACTCTCCATCGGGCGAGGATTCTGTCCCTGCCCAGACATCGTCTCCGAGACGAATTACTAATTTTTGCTTGTGTCCGGTTTTTCATTAGCATTAGGATTTCCTTCCTTGTCGGCAGTTTCGTGTGACAAGAACATAATTTTCTTCAAATAAAGCTATCTGCTTGAGATATAGTCTATAATCTTTAGATTTCTTCCCATTTCCCTCACTCAGAGCCGCCTTGATGAATGGTGAATGGGCACACTGGGCAGGGGCCCCAGAGGTTTAAGAAGTCCCGCGTACTCCAAAGGAATCTGCCCATGGACACATAATGATGTTAGGACGGCTTTGCCCTCATCATTACTAGTAAATTACGAGAAGTTCAGAAATATTAGCTCAATGTTTAACTTTCAATTGGCATACATGTATTTCCACTTGTCAAATGTATTGCCGTGTGATTATCACTCGTTGAACTCAACAACCGAATTCGATGTCACTGCTAAATCAGCGTGTTTTTATCTGCAGCCAGTGCAGATTAAGTCAGTGATATGTTTGTTGACTTTTCGGCAAAGGCAATTTGGTAACTACATTGGAATGTAGCAAAACAAAAACAAAAAAAACTGAATATTGGTTTATCTGCGTAATGCAAACAAAGATTTCAAAAACAATAATTCTTTGGACGTGAGTCGGACTGCGCCAATTTCCTCTGACAGTATCACTGTCAGTCAGAAACAGTAGGTCAAAGACCCAGATCTGCTTGAGTGGTAGTGGTGGAAAGATTGCCTGCCAGTACAAAGACAAGAGTTACTGGAATACAAGAGAATGACATGGGTTAACGATTTTTTAGTTTTATTACACGTAACGCCCTACTGTTCACCCAAAGCATAAAACGACGTGTGATCTGATTCATTGTTTGACTGTTTCCTGCAATGAGATCAAATGTCTGACTGACCTGGTATTTCACGCTTCATGGTATTAAGGGGGAGAAATAAAAATATTGCCCTGGCAAATCAAGCAAGGGGCGCCACTGGTCAAATAAGCAAGGGGTTTTGACCTTTTGATGAATGATCTTGGCTGATTAGGGTGTCTCCAGCTGGCTACGCACATTCATACAAATAGTGAAGACTATGTAATGAAAATTTAATGTGTTTGGTAATTGGTGCTGCAGGGAATAGAGAGATAGACTATCGTTCCAGTTTGAACAATAGCAGTTAAATAGCACTACCGATACAGAGATCATGGAAAACTTTTAGGCAAATATGGTGGTGTAAGGGCACAGAGAATCTTTTATTCAGTGAGAAATCTCTCTCTCTCTCTCTATCTCTCTTCCTCTCTCCCTCTATTTCTTTCTTTCTTTCTCTCTGCGCATCTCTGTCTCAGTATCTGTCTGTCTGTCTTCCATTCTCTCTCTCCCTCTCTTTCCAGATTTCCTGAAATATTAAGTACCTGACCGTTGCTCGCTATCACTGATAGTTCTGAGGTCACGATTCATGATGATGGCACTGATTATGGCTGCCCCCCAAACTATTCACTACTGCACAGACCTGAGAACAACATGAAGAGTACGTTATACGAAAAACTCTATGTATTTCCAGGAAAGGTCGCTGTAAAATTAATTTAAGTATGTAACAACTAACATGCATTAAAATAAAAGACCGCAATATTATTATGCTTACGTCAGATAATGGCTGAAATGACTGGCTACAGTGACGCTACGGACAATCTGTTTTCACTGACTCATTCCGTACACCCCACACCTTAATTCTTTCCCAGCCGTAATTCACAGAGTCGTTGGAGTGCCACGTCAGGTTTACAACCTTAATAACATAGATTATGTACGGTTGTTTTCATGTTCCTTATGCATGGCGTTCTTCCAAGCAAGTGACAAAGAACAAGTTCGACAGAGCATGAGAAATCCCAGGTACGCCGAGGCCACACGCCTGAGCCAAAATTCCAGCTACCTTGGCGTCTTGGAATAACAACTGGAAAACCCATCGCTTCTTGTACTTATCTGATCACTCAATCTCGTGAAAAACTATGTCACAACGACCCCGTCTGCAACTTTGCCATGTAGTGGTAGCTGGTGCTGAGACAATGATGTAGACACTACTGCTCTTGTGAGACCGCAATTTTAACTCCGCAGCATTACTTTGTCCTTTTTTCGTTTCATTTCGTTTCGTTTTTGAATAATATTACCTTATTGTTCTTCTCAAACTGTTAACTCTCTCCATGTAACACACATGTAGAATAAAGTGGATAAAAATTGCTTCGTTAACTGAAACTCCCGGAGTTGTCCGGGATAAACCTATTTCTGTCTCGAAGCCCTTTCTTTTGCCCCCCCCCTCCTCCTCCCCCCCCCCCCCCCCCGCCCTTTGGTCTCTCTCAAATACAATCTCCCATGCGCATTGGTACACACAGACGCTGTCCCTGTCGGGAAAAGTGCACCGAACTGATCACTCTTGACAGGCAATCAAATGGAAACCATAACAGCCGAAAGAGGACTTCATGCGAGATCGAAATGAATGGATAAAATGTACTTTCTGAAAAATACACTCTTTAGAATCGGCAATGAATAAATTATCAATATCATATTATAAAAACCACAAAAAAAAACATAATTCTACATTTTTTGTTGTTGTTCAATTGTTTTATCTGTTCGATATTTCTTCTTTTTTTTCTCTTTTTTTCTCCTTGACAAAAGGTATTTAATATTGATAATGTTTTTTGACTTTCCTTCTTGTTTGTGTGTTATTGTATCGGTTCGGTATTATTCCTTCCCGAGGCTTTGCTAATACAACCTTTCCTTTTTGCCAAGTTTTGACTTTGCAATTATCAACGGCGGCGTTGTGATTTGAGTATCAACTGAGAAGCTGCATAAAAACTTTCGAAACTTATACATACTGTTCCCGGTTGAGTCGGCAGACGGCGCCAAAACATTGGCAAGTCCTGAAATAATTATTCGAAGAGCGTAAAACTGGGTAGGCAATGTCAAATTTTTGCAAGAGTTATGGCCCCTTTCAGGTGGTCATTCAAAATTAGTGCAATAAAACTTGCTATGTCCCATCGTGTCCGTCGGACAAAGACGAGCCATAGCAAGTTTTAACTGAACACGTACACCGCGTCTTACATTAATTTTGAATGACTATCTGAAGGGGACCATAACTCTGGCAAAATTTGACTTACCCAGTTTTTTGGAAAAATGCTCTTCATTATTTATTGTTTGATTGAATACTCACAATAGTCCATTATACACAGATGCCAAGGATGTCAATTTTCAACATTTAACAGGAGTATTTGTGACCGAAACCTTATTATGTTTGCTTAGCTGGTGTTTGGTTTTAATTAAATCTGTGTTAAAACCCAAAGCAATCTATCACCTAATATTCTTAAGATACGAAGCTGAACTTCAGATGTTATATACACCGCATCTCATTCGCATTATATCTTGGGGCCTGGACCAAAAATTGTTAAGTGCCGTTCACTTTTATGTGTTTAGATCATTTGGAACCAAGTTTCTATGACACCAAAACTGTGGTTTGATTCATTAGGAATACCGGTTGCAGCATTTCTATTCATAAAAGGAAGTGTCGCAGGTTACATGTATGTACATGCACTATTATTTCATCATGATTACTGCAGATTTGCATGTGTATGATCCACTAGTTCAAGTCTCTAGGCATTCATCGGGGGCTTCCCAGAATATAGCAGAGGAGTGCATATAAATATAAATGAGAACAATGATCTCATTTGCCCACGTTTCTGTCCCCATCTGTTTACGTGTTTTTTCAGGAAAGTTCATTACTCTAGCCCTCAGTTATGAAAGGGCAGTCACCCGTTTGGGTTGTTATCGATCTCTCCCCATTTCCTTCGATCAATTGATTTAATGCAAAGCCATCCAAGAGATCTTATGTAAACATGGCTTGAGAGAGAAGTTGAAATGGACCTCGCAAACAGTAGCCTGTTGGCTTTTCTACCGTGTTGTTTTTCTTTCTTTTAACTTGGTGATAACAAAGCGACAAAGTTTCAAGTAAAGCAGTGAGTGATCAACGCACTGAACATGTAAGCGAGGGAAAAAAATGATGATAGATGAAATATAATGCATAATTTTTCTGACCGATTTTATTCACGCCGAGAAGGAGATCTGTCCATTCATTCCTCAGTTTCTTATTTTCATTGTTTTATTTTTTCTTTCACCCATTATGATCTCAATCGTCAGTCTATGCCAGATTGCTGCCGCACATTGCAGTTCCTGATTTAGGATCCAGCACAGATTAGAAGGCTCAGTTTTACTGCAGCATCATAGTCCATAATTACGATGCTTGTGAAAGAGTGATCAGCCACTGTATTGTTCTAATTTTAAATTGGCATGATTCATTCGTAGTCTGTAAAAATCCGCTGACAAAACATTAAAAAAAAATTATAAATGAATAAACAAAAATAACAATAAGAAAGAAAAAAAAAAGCACAGAAAATCTGCAGGGTCGCACTAATGCTTGAAGCAAAGTAAAATGTGGCAAAGAGAAAAGATTGTATGTTGCAGGGGTTTGCGTTTTATTGTATTGTTTCTGCATTCTTTTTTTTTGTGCGAGGCTTTGCAACATACATGTTTTTTATTTTTTTTTCCTTGCAAAAACACCTGTATCCTCATGTCAAAATGTTTTCTTTTTTTCCCCACGTCTACCCCCAGGCGAAGCTGATAAAATATTTTATCTCCACAGTGCGTGTCTTATGGGGGTCTTATCGTGTGTTTAGTTGTCATGTTATAATTGTGATTCATCAAAGTTGTTGCGTTGAGTGTTGCGTTTGACTTGTGGTTACGTTCGGTTAATAGCCCGACCTTCATTGCTACTTCATCAGATTATCGTCATCATCCACTGTCTGACGACATCCCGCATCTTAAAAAGCGGAGACCTCTCTAATGGCCCTTCTGATGCACCAGTAACTAGCTGACTATAAGATGATGAACGAAAGGAGTGAATGTGAAAATGTGTGTAGGCTACCAGACAAATTACGTTTCGTCCATCGGACGGTTATTTGGTAGATCTATCAATGGAAAAAAAAAACGTGAAAAATAAAAACAAAGCACAGAAAGAGAGAGAGAGAGAGAGAGAGAGAGAGAGAGAGAGAGAGAGAGAGAGAGAGAGAGAGAGAGAGAGAGAGAGAGAGAGAGAGAGTGAACTATGAAATTCGAGATATTCTTAATGCTTTCTGGGTTGAAAAATAAAAAACAAAAGTCACTGACATTCTGCACGTGGCATTCGTTCTCTTTATGGACACGCTGACCACGGGGACTTTGTGCCTGGGCATTGGCCACAATGCAATGTTTACAACTACTGAAATGTCTTTAATGATTCTGCCGGCCCAATCGTTTCCAGGTTTTCAAGCTCAACAGAAGGAATGTGGCAACAGGAGACCAGGACTGGCAGTTCAGACTATAAAAATCGTTGGACCGATTTGTGAGTGGAAAATTAATGATTTTCGGGAGGCCAGGGACTGGCGAGCGTTAACGGATAGGGAGACAAAAGAAACGGCCAGTTCAACTACTCTATAGGTATAACAAAACTGAAATGGCCGGAAAATCTTTTTAAGTCTTAGAACTGCAATATTGCGCTGTTAAAAGATGGTGACGGAAAATATGAGAGTAATATTACAACATGCTTTTATTTTCGGGTGATTTATCACTTAATGCAACCGGAATATTAAATAAAATGTGCTTTTTATGTTTGAGAGCGATAATAACCCTAACAAATAAAATACCCAGACTGGATGATTCCATTGTGTGACGTCACAAAACAGCGAAAGGTCATGAACCATCCGCCACATTAGGTTTACGGTAACGACCGACGCTTCAGCATATCTACAATTTTGAACGACACCATTTTGACGAGCCTACTGAACGCGGAAGTTTGGTTCTAATGGAGGTACTAATAACCAAGACCCACTATACCAAGACGGTGCAATCGATCGTTAAATACAAAGGCGAAGAGTTCCGCCGCGTGCGTTGTCTGCTAGACTGACCCAGCGCGTATGGTGTGCCCAGTCACGGCTCGGTTAGCAAAGATTTAATGGTGGCATGAAGTAAACAGTGATATTTTCTTTATGTCCCATTGGATGAGATGAGGTTAATAGACTACCAAGAACTGTACAATAGAGCATCTATTCAAAGAATTAATTTAATGATTAAAGCAAATAAATGAGTATAAACTGGAAATTTTGAATGGAGTTCCTACATACATAAAACCAAAGGGGAACTGTAGCGGTACACCTTCTAATCTTATGAAAAAATGTAGGGATAACCAGGGTAGCAGGACATGTGGAATGAAATAGGAAAAGAGACCAGATGGGCCATTATTTAAATGATTAAAGCAAATAAATGGGTATAAAACACAAACTTTGAATGAAGTTCTCACATACATCAGACCAGAGAGGAAATTTACATCTTCTAATTGATGAAAAAGTGTAGAGATAACCAGGGTAGCAGAAAAAGGGTAATGAAGTAGGAAAAGTGACCAGATGGGTGATTAAAAAAATCAACAAAAACTCAACAAAATCCAGCCGCAGTATTCTGATGATAATGAACGTTCAAAAAGTGTTACTCATGTTGCAGCTTCTTCAGTTTTCCAACTTTCTTTCCTGAAATTTTCTGTTTTGGGGCACTATTTCTGATTGAATTTCTATTGCTTGAAGATTAATAAGGAACAAGGAAAGAAAGAAACAAATAAACAAACAACAAAACACTTCCTTTAAAAGAAATTCGGGATGATCAAGTGGAAAAGTTCATTCACATTATTATTGATTGTACGTATGGGATTCCTTAGCTCTGAGAAAGTTTATCAGTATTTGATCCATGGCGTTTTACGGCTTCCTCAAACAAACAAAAGTACATGTATACCGAAAGTTGAATTAGCAATTAGACTTTTAAGCCCCTCCCTCTTCACAAACACAAACACACAACTGATGATCTCCATAGCACACATGCATTAGTCCAACACAACAATATTGGGACTGTATGAGGAGTGCAAAGGTGTATGTCTGAAGTCCAATTTACTATAATAGACAAACTTCAAGTCGGCAAACTGCCTTGCAAAGTGTTAATTTTGATTCTTCACAAAGGAGCACTGGTCTCCTCGATTAACACATACCGGTACGACGTACCGCATGCCTGTGTTTACGATTGTACGCGCCGGACTATTTTTAGAAACTCCTGGCCAGCGGACGGAAGTGCTTGAATTGCACCGTCTTGGTATAGTGGGTCTTGGCTAATAACACGTGTTATTAATAGCTCCATGGGTTAATTTATTAGTCTGTGGGTTGATGGGCTTTGATTTGTATGGAGGACATGACGAGTTAAATTGGAGTTATGTTTATCTGAAACAATTATAATAAAATGTCTGAAATAAACATGAACATGTATTTTTGTTTCTAAAAAAAAACAACAAACAAACAAACAAAAAATCGAATTACTCTTCCAAAAAATATATTATAAGCTAACTGCTCGGTTTTTAAGTCTAAGTTCTACTGCTAAGCGTCCCACTATTTGCAAACTTTGCAAAGTGCATACGAAGAGGTCTTTAGCAAATAAAACTATCGCATACATCTTCATTCGATCTATTTTGAAAAAAAAAAGTCAGTGTTTCGTTTTCGCAAAAGACACAGTTTTCAATATGCATCAAATAAACTGACCTATATATGGGTGTAATACCACAACTATTACCAGTGTGCCTTGACCTGAATAAATTGTAGGTAACGTGGGCAGAAAAGATATTCAGTAAGGGATAAGGGGTGCCACTTGTGGTGGAGGCACTCGTTGCTGTACACAAAAGTGCGTTATTCTGGACAATAGTGCATGTCAAAACAACCTACCATAATAGTGCAAGTGGAATGCCATATTACCAGAGACGGGTGATTCCATTTGTTGCGAGCTACTTAGCCTAGATTGGTTCAACGTAGAATATCCTCGATATGATGCAACAGAAGGAGACCTAGCTGTCACTGGTATCGATCTATTAACTGAGGGACTGAAAGACTGGTTCGTCTATTGATTGGATCATCGATCATTTGTTTGTGTTCGGTCCCAGAATAACCCAGAAGTCTGATCTTCAGGAAATTATGCCAATGATATGAAGTGTATGAATGCTTCTATCCATTAGATCTATCTATTGCTATCCTTTTTTTCCGGGACTACAGTTGCTGTTATTTTTTTTTTGGTTTAAATTCTTGTTATAATAATAATAATACAATTACACACTTCATCTAGTATCGGACAGCGAAGTTTTGTTGATGTCGTTTTCACTCGTGCAGAAGACAGAGTGCTGCAGTCTCTGTATCTACTCACAATTGTTTCTTCGTAGGCGGTTTTTACCCTGTCGCATATGTTTTCATGAGTCATGACCATATCACAACCAGCGATCATCATTTTCAATATGGGAAAAGCAAAATTACCACACACAAAAAAAACAACAACAACAACAACAAAAGCCAGTAACGCGTCACTGTCTATTCTTCACAGGCCCCCCACCCTCTCTGTCTCTCCCATCTCTCCATCGTTCTCCTCGATTCCATCACGACCCCCTTTATTGTCTGTCATGTCCTCTGTCATCCTAAAAGTCACAATTTCAAGGAAGGACCTGTTCATGTAAAGACATTGACGTATCTGAGACAAGGTCAAAAAAAATAAAT
Source organism: Onchidella celtica (assembly GCA_963931925.1). Lineage (NCBI taxonomy): Eukaryota > Metazoa > Mollusca > Gastropoda > Systellommatophora > Onchidiidae > Onchidella > Onchidella celtica. Next base: position 17,569,124 of record OZ007571.1, read on the forward strand.
ACTAAATTGCTTCAAAATCAGACCCGTATGTCCTTGTGCATTGCTTTGTCCAGGCAGTGCAAACAATGGAAGAACTAATTATAAACGAAAAAAAACACCCACCATAAATAAATACTTCTCCTTGATGGCATTTCAACGCGCTTCAGACACAAGTTCCGAACCACGCTATCGTAGTGATTAACGTAGGTCTAAGATTACATGCAGAAACCACGAGGTACCAAAACCATAGATTTACGTATAATTTCAGAAACTATAATGATCAAGCGTTCCACCGACGCGGTATATATTGGTAATTAGATTGACTGTAATAGTGCAGCTTTCCGTGAAAGGGAAAAGGTCAAGACAACTGGATCTGCCTTTTCGGCTGAGCTGTACTTGTGCCACCAACAACAAAGAAAAAAAAAGTCCTAAGGCTGGTAAGAAGACAAGCTCGTGGCGTCAACTTCTGGGAAATGCCAAGGAGGAGGAGGAGGGGGGAATGAATGTTCGCATATTAAGTTAAAGGTGGTAATGTTTGTCAAGAACAGATTAAGTCCATAAATGCCGTGCTAGGTCACGAGTTCAGTGAGTAAATTTTCACGACTTGTTAATTCTAACCAGCGTAATTTGTCCTTGGGCTGTTCTCGTGAACAGTTTGTTTGAAACACTTTTGTTTTAGAGATGGAAAGAAAGTGGGGCGAGATAGAATAAATGTATAGCTAGGAGTGACAGAGCCGTTCTCGACCCCGTGATTTTGATGAACACTTAGAAGGGAAGAGAAGGGGTGAATAAGGATAGATAGTTTAAGACGCTTAGTCGCGTTCAGAAATTCGTGCATAAAATGTAGAAAGCACGAGGGTTTAAAAATTTCAGGAGTTGTTTTGACATTTTAAATTGACCTTGTCTGTATAAGTGCAAGGCCGTAACCGACTTATACAATAGAATAAATTATACTGCGAGCTCAGCTCGGAGCTGACCGCACCAATGAAATCTAGGGATTTGGACGGTAGTTGCAGGTGGCTAGACAGTATAAAAGTCTGCCCAGACATATATCCTGCACTCCATACAGAAAACTCCAATCTGTGCAGGCGTCGGCACGATTCTGCCTGAAGAATCATAAAAGCGTTGTACGACTCATGTCTAGTCCACTATAGACATTTGAGATGAATCCATATGCCTGAATGAGATATGCCCACCGCTATTGTCCATCGTTCCCTGGTGTCCACCAGGGACTAATCGTAAGTGTTTGTCTATTGATGACTCAACCATGAACGAGGAGCTGAACATAAGTTATCCAGTAGGACAGGATTGCTGCATATACTAGGAGTGTTACCCAAGAATGCAAGATAAAGATATATATAGACTTGCAACTAGTATAAATGTATGGCATACACATCTGTGAATTGTGATTGATTTGTCTGGATGAGGCTGGGCATTGCCAGCCCATCCTAGAGTAGACCTCTAGACTTAACTACGTCAGTTTGTATTGACGGGCTCGATTATTATAAGCGTTAGGCACAAATGGCTGAGATGACATTGTCGCCAGAGACCATATTAGTGTATTGATTGATATATAGTAGGCAGACCAGATCTGAGATATATATAATTAGTACTTAGAGTGTTAGTGAGTCAGAAGTATAATAATATTATAGGAATCTAGAGTAGAATTCTAGTGAGGTATTATTGAATTTGGATTTGATGCTGCTGATGTTGTCTTTACTATATAATAGATCTAGACAAAATTGTTAGGGTAATTAATGTAATTAAATTTGTGGCCCTGCAGGTCTGTTTATGAAACTTATTCAGATTGTTCTTAGTGTGTGGCATGGTACGAAAGTTTAGATATTAAATACCTCTCGATTTAAATGCAGTCGAAACCTTAAGTAGACGGATTCCCCCCAAATCTGTAACATTTAGGATAGCAACATCGTAACAATGTTCAAGGGAACTTAAGTCCACTGTATGACATTTTGAGAAAATTATGAGAAATGTTTTGTGTTATATTTTAACTTTCACTTTGTAAACTGCGTGTTCTGTTACTTAGGTATGATGAAAGAGATCATATTTACGAACACAAATTTGAAAACAGAAGAAGACGAAGAAAAATCTAAGTAAACAACCCCCCCCCCCCCCCGAAATAACGTTTAATTTGGACGTATGATTCTTATTTGGGAAATTAATACATTTTGTTCTCTAGTCTCAGAGCAATTGCCCCCATAAATTGTCAGTTATGACATCTCATAGTGAACATATACGTGAATACAACAAATAAGATAATTTCAATGGGAGGAAAATGACAAGTGAACAATGATGTAACGGGCCGTTGACTGGCAAGACAGGAGAAAAATGAAAGTGACAATGTTCCTAAAAATCCCAGCGTAAGAAAGACTTCGGTCAGGATATAAAATGCACCTGACACAACTTGCAATTCACAGAATGTGTGAAGGACTCAGGAAAAACGTTAAATTGTCAACTTAAAAAGTTTATGTCCCTTTGCTGTCTGGCCAAAAAGGGTGAAGGATTGCCAGAGTTTTGAATCAAGCTTTAATTCTCGTCCTTGCTTGTGTCAACATGAAACTCCTCATTTGCATTATCGAGAACGGCAATTGTCCAGACTGGTAATGTCATTGGCGCGAGATTATGTCTCTTCGAGAAACACCCCAAAACTAAATGCACGTTTAATACAACTGTAACAGTTTTCGTTCCAATTTTATGTAAGTTCAACTCATAGAAAAGTATAAATCAAGGAGTGAATTAGAAAATGTAACTGCACAACTTTCCAGCCACAGGCAAACATAATTATTCATTTATTTCAATGAGATTCCTATATGGCTAAATCAAATGCGGACACAGTAAACTACTAGGCCTACTTATTTGCAAACGTCTGAACTCCCAGTACTGACCTTCGGCACTTCAAAATTCTTCTTCCCCAACTCGACGACAATCAGTAAATTTGATTATTGGGAAAGCCATTGACAATGATTCTTCGCCTAATCTTCTGAATAGTCACATGTACACCTATATCCTTTGCATTGACGAGTTACAAGCACGTCTGTTCTTGAGTGAAAGTGCTAATTAAAAGTGATTGGGCACTTGTTGGTTGTTGACCAAAGCGGTCGAAAACGGTTTCAAAGCGGTTGAAGGTCATTTGAAAAAATGCAACAAAGCTGGGGAAAAACTCGTGTCTTGGGCTGCGGATTACTTAGACACATTTTTTTTGTTGTTTTACCTTAGTGCCAAAAATGTATGCAGGCCTGTTTCACTGTTCTGCCCCAAAACGAGTAACAAAAATGTGAATTTGATCTTCCAAATGGTTATCGGTATGTCAGATATCATGAATACACTGCGCCATAAAGGTTATAAAATGCATCTCACAATGTTAGTGACACTTATATGTAAAATTCCTCCCAATCACGCTACTAGCCTCTAATGAGCCGATGATAAATCAGTTGTACTTCTTACTCTTAACATCATTTTAACCACTAAGTATTCTCGAGACTGGCTCATAAGAGATCACGTTTCTGTAGGTGTCAACATTCCAAGTGCACAAAGTTTTGTGGCCTGTCGAAGATTGGTCGAAATTCCTCAAATACAACATGAAAAATTTTATATATTACATATGTAATATATGGTCTTATTTGGCAAATGAAACCAACGTAGTCAGCTCGGAAGTGATGGGCAATAAATAAGTGCCCTTTTGTTCATTGCGTATAAGCGTGTTACTCATAAATGTTCAGCTTTTTCAGTTTCGGTTCCACGCCTGCTAGGACGCAGACAGTAACAATCCGTACCACCCAAATCTCCCGTGCCATTGTGTCGCGCGCGATCTCCATTCTATTGTTGAGAAAATCTCTTCCCGTTCCGTTAGTTCTTGCGCTGGCACCAGATATTAGGGCCGGAGCCACTCGGCTCAAGTCAGTAGAGACATAATCCAGTTGGTGAAAAAAAGACAAAAACATTCCGCACCAATTAATCTGTAAGACTGGCGTTCAATAAATTAGATCAACTGACAATATAATTGCAGTGAATTTTATATTCTGAGGTCGATCCACCAAGCAAGATTTTAGCCCATGACGGAAATTGGCTTCAATTTCATCCTTTTTGAGTGTTTCCAGGATTTATTTGGAAATCGCACTGAAAACGGTAAAGTACAGTTTCTTTTTCAAATGGCAAATCGTTTGACACATTTTTAAAGAGTGTCAGTAGAAATACACAGGGTGTAAACTTCATTGGACTAACTCAGCCTTTAATCAGTTTCCAAACATTAGTCTCAGTGTACTGAATGCCCTTTCAGGTGATCTGGCAGGCGGGCTTTTCTGACCAATCTTGCCATGGGCGAAGCTCTGATCTGGCTAATATTTATTTACCAAGTCGGTTAACATCTGAACCAAAGGCGGGGAACTGATATATTGGGAGGCCATGTTTTATTCAAGGGAGAGTTCATTAAACCGTCACAAAAACAGAAGAAAAAAAATAATAAAAAATTAATAAACCAAAATGGAAATTAAAGAATGTTCCTTTACTTATTGCTAGCTTTACTGTCAGTTTAATCAAACTGCTGAACATATTATTTTGCCTAAAGATAACACGTGATACATTAAAGTGGGTTTTAACTGAAGTGAATCATCAAGTTGACCAAATTATAAACGTTTATTGTTTGTGTGTAATATGACAAATTGTCAACATGCAGCTTAATGTAAACTTATACACTCTTGCACTGTCATCGAGAAAAAAAACAAAACAAACTATGATGGTAGGTCATAAATATAAATAAGGTGTCAGTAAACTAACTCAACTGTATTTTGATAACCGAAGTAAACGAGGGAGCAACTAGAATAGGCCGTCGATAGCTCACTCCTCATATTGACTCGTGTATTAAACCATATTTTAAGCCAAAGGTTTCCCGCCAAACAGAAATTGATTATTCTATAAAATGTATAAACAAAAATTTCCATAGCAATGCCATTTAATGAAGTTTCGAGAGATTGGATTGGAAGTGAGAGTGAAATCGATACAATAATTGCAATAGCATTCCTGAGGAACAGATCGGGAACAATACAGCCGAAAGTTTGGCAGTTGAAATACTCTGAACGAGAGTTTTAATTAAAAAAAAAAAAAAGGATGGATTCACACCACATAGCCTATATAGGCCTACATTTACTTCCCTGCGTCATCAGTATCGACTAAACTTTCATCATACATTATCTGCTGCAACTTTCAAACAAACACGTAACAAGTCACATATTTCATTGCATTTTTAACCAGTTCCGTTAATTAAAACTTTTCTATTCTACTCCAGACTAACTTTCAGTTCATCCCTAAACCATTCACAAGTATGGTTTCTGTTTCAAAATTTGTTTGGGGGAACGTAACAATTCACATGCATTTTGAGCAGTGGTACATATAACAACTTAGAACGTTCGGCAAGGCGTCTGCAGTGTGCCGTGGAAATAGGGATATCGGCGATTCCCATTTTGCTTTGACTCAAACAAGGCAAATGTAAAATAGGCGTAGGCTATGTCACATTAACCCACTCTACTCTTTTAAATTAAGTTTCAGCGTCTGAGACCACAACCTACTACAAGTACATGTATTTTTGCTTTTATAAAGCGTAAAGAAGTACACCAAAAATCAGGCTACACAAGTGAAAAATTAATTCCAAAAGATTTAGTGTGAAATGTGAGTCCATACAAAATTTCAAATGAATCCAGATGGCAGTTTTCGGGAAAATCGATATTGATCCCGCTCATTCTGCAAATGACATACAATAATCACCAGAGTACTACAGTATTACATTTGGTGCATTTTGGTGCGTTTGAATTTCAACAGAACAAACACAACCGCGGAAGCCCACTGTCGGGTGGTGAACAGCAAAGAATGAGAATGTTCAATAGTAAACGCATACATGTACTGCCCACTTCCTTGGTCACAGAAAAGCACCTGTGCAATCTTGTTTAGGAGATTCCTGCTACGTGATTACGCTCTACACTTTGTACATTATGTAAAAAGACAAGCAGCAAACAAAACAGGCAATATGAGAAAAAAAAGGGGATTAGGAGGGAGAGAAGAAAGAAGAGAGGAAGAAAGAGAGAGAGAGAAAGAAGACAGAGAGGGAGGAGGAGAGAGAGAGATAGGGAAGACAAAAGAGGGAGGGAGAAGGGCGGGGTGAGGGGGGGGGGCGCTGGGCAAAGGGCGCCCGAACGCCAAAATGTGTTTTAATAAAGGCCGGTGTTTGAATAACCATAATCGATGACTCTTAGTGTTATCGGGCCGGAAGAGAAAGCCAGCAACGCTCCTGTGGTTTGCTGACGTAATTAATTTAAGAACTCCCATTAACGAGATAAAACAAGCCATTTCTCACTTGCCATGCCGAGATATCACAGACTGTGGCCAAGGCAATTCACATCAGTCTCGCTTTTATCTGTTGCAATGGCAACCGACAGTACATCGTTTGCTGCCTAGTGCCTAACTTTCGGCAGAGAAACCGTAAGACTGTACTGAAAGTGTAACAAAAACTACTATTTAGTGGCCAAATTACATTGCGCAGCAAATGATTTGTAAAAAAAAAAAAAAGTACGGATTGTTGTATCCGACCAAAATGGAAGTTGTATGAGAAAACCAGTATTGGTAACAGCAGAAGGGGGAAAGATGAACAGGGATCCACCTAACAAGTCAAAGAATCATAGTAAATTGTGATTAATTAATCTGAAAATTTGGGCATGGTTCGATCATAGATAAAGAATAAGAGACGTCAACATTAACACAAAAAGCGAGATGCAAAGCATGACCGACCAGAGGTCATATACAGGGGAGTATATTTTATTGCAGGACTATGACCCATTACGTCTCTGTCTGAGGCTCGAGAGGAGTATTGTTTTCTGGGACCCCTCTCCATATTTCTTCATAGGCAGAAAACCATTTCCATTTATATTCGAGGTACCGGCAGGGGCGAGGCTTCCTCATAATCAAATAATGAGTGATTACCCTTCGAATATTAATTCTAGAATTACTGTGCTTTCCAGATCGAGCCCAACTCCCAAGTCCATTTAGCCAGTTCAGCATTCAATTCTACCTCGCTTTTTGCGTTTGTTATTATAGTCCAACACCCCTCACCGAAAAGCATCTTTATAGGGAGCCACACTTTATGAACTGGTCCATAATCAGTGATTAACAAAGACAAAGAGGACTTAACTACACCCAGAAGCTATCTTGAGCATAGCCTATTCGTCGACGCGGCCCCGTAGACAGCGGAATGGTGGGGATAAAAATAGGCTTAGAATCAAAGTTTGACCTGATTTTACCTAGGTTTATGCATGTTTTTCAACATGAGGTCGTTTTCATCCTAATCGAAAGGTACGGAGTAGAGTGAAAGAGTTTGTGTGGATTTTTTTTGTTTGTTTGATGTAATCTAAGAATAATTTACCCTACGCACACCGCAAGAGCTATCAAAGCATAATAATACAGTCTAAATCTAGACAACTGTGATCAAAATCAGTCGAACGTATCAAGAACATCACTTCACTTGACAGGTCGAGCGAACCTATACCGCAACGGTAGATAACAACTTCTCTGAGATCGCTGCACATCGTTGTGTCACAGGGATGCCACGCATTTTCTGCCATTTAATGTTAATGGGTCCTTTTCGAGAAACTTTATGAGATGGTAGAATAACAAAATCTCTGACTATGAATATGACAATGAAAACTTGCCGTTCAAACTATATTTTTTAAAATGGATGAAAAATATGCGTTTATAAGTCTGTTAGTATGAATGGTATCTTCATATTAGTTTGGCTTGTAAATTGCTGCATTCCTGTCCTGTTGACAAGAATAGCCCGCTCTTTAGATTTTGCAGTGCCTGGCACCCGTTTCATTGTTTTAGACGCTGCATTTATAATTATGTAAATATGATGTAGCGACACGTCCTATTATGAGGATCTTACTTGCTTAAATTCTGATTACCCTCTGCAGAGGGCCACGCTTCGCCCCTGGGTACCGGTACTGTTTCTTTGGTTTGTCAGCCATCTAACTGTCCGAGGGGGGATGAGCATGCCAGGTAAATTAATTAAACTGCATGTATATGTAAATGCCACAATGCATACTCCAGGCGCGATATTTTCCACGAGAAAATCTAATGAAAACTGAAGACAGAAATGCACTCAGAATTGTTGCTGTTAAGCTAATCACTCTTGAATTTATGTTTCTTTTCCAGACAACACACATTCTATCTACACCCTGAGTTGCGCTGACCGTCATGTCGGATGTAAAACTTAATTCTCCTCTAAGCACACGCAGAATGATACACGTGGGGCTGGAAAATTCCCGCTCAGACAAAGAGCTGGAGAAAGAACTGAACAACCTGGAAAAAGAGAGGCTGGCCAAACTGCGGGAACTTAACCAAGAAAGCAAACGTTTCCGAGTTAGTTCGGCAAGATCACTGTCACCATCACGGAGAGCAATGTCTCCAAGTCGAAGCGACGCCTCGCCCTCCTCCAGTCCCACTCGTACCATAGACTGTACTTTTAGACCAGTTTCATCAAATGTCAGTGTGAGAGGACAGAAAATCGGCCCTCAATCTAATAGAACACGACCTAGCCTGACCCGATCAGTGTCTCACGATCAGCGCGAGTTGTCTCCAAGTAGATTACCTGCCATGCAGTCACGTGGAAGTAATCTTCTGTCCAGATCCCCTAGCCCCGCCTCCTACTCAAGCGAGTCACCAAAATCATCACGTACTTCCTCGCCAAGACAAAGTTTCTGCAAAGCAATTTCGATAGACAATAGCGAGATTTCTTCAAAATCATCCCCAAAGACGTCGCCAGAAGCACAAAAACGGCTGTTGCCAAAGAGGAACACACCCGAGAAGGCGGAGCCGAGCGTGTCAGTGACCTCCACTACCATCACCATAATACATAAAGATGACGATGAGCCAAGCAGCCAGAGAAGAGGATCTGTGTTCGACATACGAGACAAGTGCCCGTCCCCAAAGCCCGCACACCAGTGTAATACTCAGGCATCATCAGCAGCAACAACAATTACACCAATACCCCAGATAGTGATCAGCGACGATCCCACAAGTCCTACAGCGGTAACAACTGAAGATTCTGATGATTCAAACGTACAAAGCCTTCCTGTCACACCCGCACACCAAGCTAACCCTTCATCACCAGTGACGGAAACTAAAAACATTTCGCTGGCAGTACCCATCCGGCGAAGTCGGAGTTCTTCCGTACCTTCACTACCGCCTCCAACAGCTTATCTCAAATCAGTAGCTAAGCAGGAATCAACATTTACTACAGCCGTAGAGGATGAGCCCCCTCTTATACGTCGCCGCCAACGCAGTCGCAGCGTCTGTGTGCCCTACTTCTCTTATTTGAAGGACTCGCCTAGAAGAGAGTCACTGCTGAAGAAATACACGGCTCGGCGTGGCTCATACAGGCGCACCTCAGTTACCATTGACCACATCATTTCAGACCTGGCTAAGGGAATCTGCCATCCGGAATTCAATCCGAGAGATTCGAAAGAAAAGCCAATCTCACCAGAGGAGTGGGAGAAACTGAAGAAATGTAGATACCTTCGTATGCCAAATCGTGAAGAGAATGAGAGAAACTCATTCAAAACACACAAATACGTAAAAATATTATAAATGTTGCCTTTATCAACTATCATAAAAACCACAGAAAAACTGTGGGGTCGCAGCAGGGCTATAAGCAAAGTCAAAATTGGGCAAAAAAATTGGGCTTCGCAACATACAACTTTTTCTTTTTGCCCAATTTTGACCTTATCAACTATGTACAGCCAGGAACAATTAACAAAAACTTGACATAATGTTGTACATGTACCAGTACCTGTTTGGTCGAGTTTTATCGTTTTTCCTCCAGGGGGATTTTTTCCTTCTGTCTGTGTATAACAAAAAATAAATATTACGTGTATTACTATTATACAGTGTACTTTAAATAGATTATCACATTACATGTATAATGTGACCAATGTCATGGAGACCGTCACTCCTGCCCTGCTTTGGACTGTCCAGTCACAAATGACGTGACTCCAAGAAAGTGGACACACAGAGCAGTTAGGAGGCTCATCCCTGGCCAAAGGAGCGCCTCCCTGCTCCAATTACATAGTCGCAGGAGTGTCAGGAGCATAGGAAGTGACAAAAGTGTAGTTTTTCCTTTGAGGAATCACTCATGTCATGTTGTTTACAAGCTGAAGAAATGAAATGTTAACTGATTGATTTCATGCGTTTCATTAAGGTTAATTGTAGTTGATAGTTTGTAAGTACATGTGCATGTGTTTCTGGGAATGGTCATCAAATACATACGTGTACATTAATCAAACATTGGGAACGAATTTGCAATTATCATTTATTTCTTCATAAATATGTGTGTGTACATGTATCTTGAAACTTATTGAAAGCTATTTTTAAAACTTCCAATAGAGCAATGCTCCGCCCCAAGCCTTGTTTTAAATATTTATTCTAAACTAGCTGAGGTACCCGGCCCTGCCCGGGATAAATCAGTTTGAATATTGGTTTCAGTTCTGGGTGGTTATTATGGACCTGCTTCATCTTGCCTGTTCCTATTTGTTTATTATTTTTATTTTTGTTCGTTTGTTTTTAAATAAGACCTTACTGCTCTGCCTTTGTGAGTTGACACACTGCGCATCCCGTACAACAGCATGATTTGCGCACGGGTTAGAGTGTTTGATAGTGAACACATCGCAGGAAGTGACAACGAAACCTTAAAATGGCGAACCATGACTCGAAATAGATCTAAATCATGGCGAAACAATAAATTTCCAATAAAAACAACAACACTGATTTGAGACTTCTATTAAAAACTGTGCACCCGTACATCCATTCTGATGTACCATAATAAAATTTGAAGTCTGAGTGTTGAGTGGTTCAGAAGCCTTTTGCAACGAAAAATCTCAAGTCCACAAATATATATTACGAAGGAAAGCGCTTAAAAAGGCTACTGGAGTTTTTTTCCGGCCGATTTTTTGTTTGATTTTTCTAAAATCAGTAGAGCATCAAATTTCAAGAAGTATTCCTTAAAAACTTCGTACGTTTTGCTCTGCATCAGCACAAAAAAATTCAGAACTATGTGTGCTGTGGTCATGGAATGCATAAAGGACAAAGTTTTCAAGTCCTCAAATATATATAGATATAGATATATAATAAGATTTTGATAGCGTTCCTGTAAAATTCAGTTGCTGAATACAGGTGCAGTCTTATTTGTCTATACAATGTACCACTTACCATATAACCACAAAGGCGCCCCAAAGCTCATGATCTGACTTAATCCGATTCTTAAGATAGTCCACTTTAATGGGTCTGATCTCATACGATGATGCAGTATCCTATACAATCGCCCATTGATCAAGCCACAGACCAACTTGGATGGCGTGTACAGTGTTACATCCCTATATCACTTAACCTACATAGTGCCGGAAGCTGCTTTCTGATTCACTATCATATATGTAGTAACTGATTTCGTTTTTTAGTATGTAATTTTTTTTTAATATGTGTAATACTTCTCATGAATACCACTCTATAATTTGGTGTATCATAATTATATCCCACATGAATGTGCATTGTGCAAGAGTATATGCAGTTGCCTCTGTGTAGATGTAATTACATATATATGTGACTATGAAAGTGACAAGGCAACTGACAATAAGTGTGTTGACATTGTCTGAATTTGTCTGTTGTTAAATAAACCATAAAATTTAGACCAAAGAGAAACACAGACTTGAGAATCAAGTTCATGAAGTTAAAAGAGCCAATGCCACACAGGCAGAGCATCACACACACACACAAAGTAACACAAGCATGAAAACACTGAGGTATGTTTTTGTTTATTCCCATAACAGATCTATGACACATGGCATTTCTGACATTAGTTATATTGTACTTACATAATGGGGAAAAATACAGCAGCCAATCCAAGGCTTCACAGCTGACATTATTCCAAAATCTCATTAGATCAATTCTGAAATGTATTTGGCTGAAAGCTTATCTGCAAAAACATGTTATCACTGAATTGCTGTACTAAACTGTAAGCCATAAAGAAACATCTGATGCACAAAAAGCTCTGTATGCGCTGTAAAGGGACATTATATGCAGTACGGTATCACTTTCACTCCTTCAGGTACCAAATGAAAAAGACATTTCATTTGACAAAAAATGACATGATCCTTGCCATGGATCTTGAATTGTTTAAAAATGCATTTTCCTCCTTACAGTTTTATTGTTTCAACTTCAGTGCAAAGATTTTGCTGGAGAGTAAAGGAAAGTGTAAAATAAAAGGAAATGAGATGCAAAATTAACTGATGCACAAAAAAAAAAAAAGCAGAAAGAAAAGTAAATTTAGGCAGCCAAGTAGAAAGGAGAAGACAAAAACTGTGAAAATCAATATCCATGGCACCAAGCAAACAAAATGCAGGTTAGACAAAATATTAGAAGTACATGTAACTGTCCATCCACTGTACAGCAACATCATTATTCAATTTAACATCAACATCCTGAAACAATGAAAGTCTACTTCAATCGTACCAAAAATGTGATATTTCCCAAGTTTTCCCATGTGAAAAACACAAGGCAACCTTAATTTCACAAGCCATGTAATTTTTCTCTGAAGTATTGAATCGTGTATACATTGTAACTCAAGTTTTTAGTTCCCGTGCAATGTGTTAATCCATTACGGGTTTCTTCCTTCCCACCATTAGAGGTGCTGCCCTTTTCAGCACATCTACAAACCTGCTTTGCCCACATATATATGAACACATTAGGTAGACATAAAAAATGTACAAAAGACAATTGTAACCAGCACAAATGAAACAGAAAGGGGTTCACACATCAGTTGCTTGAAAGTGTTCATCATCTATTGTGGAATATATGTGTCCCTCACTGCTCAGAAACTCAATTGCATCCCTGAAAAACAAAACAACAATATTAGAAAGAAAGGAGATGGAGTGAAATACATGAACTTTAAAATGCAACTAACTATACTGAGTAGACACAAGTCTGGCCAATGAAGTTATTTTTATGGTTCAAACAACAGCTGAGAAGCTCTTTCCTCACTTATATGTAAGATACCAGTACTAAGATCTCAATTACTTGGCCAACAGTTTTTAATGATGTTTAAAACTTCACTTTGACTAAACTACTTGCTCTATAGCAATGAAATGTATTGAAGCTGAATTCTAAGTTCTTAAAATTTTTGGTCAGGAAAAATATGTGGGCGTGGGTGCATGGGGGTAGGGGAAGAAGAAAACAGAGTGCTATTGATTGATAATAGACCTGAGAGGGAGAACATAAAACCATGCAGAGTGGCATTACAATAATGTGAAAATATGCTAGAAACATTGTACACTGATGAAACACCTGCAGGGATGGAACCACGCCACAAAAAAATTTCCTGAACTTTTTCTATCAAGCGCTTGTCACGCGCCAATGTAAAAGATGACTCAGCAATACATAGAGGTATGTCAATATCACCATCAGGAATCTGTCCTAGAGATATGAATAAATGATAAATATGAATGACATGAGGTGCCACCTTCATCCCATGTCATTTCTCACTTGTCTCTTAACCCATATCCCGTGCGCAACCCGTAAAGCCCGCTGCATGGTCAGTGACCTTACTCACGGAGAATCTCATCTGGGGTCACTGACCCGTGCCGCTCTGCGATGACCACATACGCTGTCCACGTGGTTCGGTTTTTATTGATCGGTATGAAAACATTCGCTGCAATGCCTTATCATGCTTGATAATGAATTAACCAGCAAAACCTTAGTCTGTCAGTCTCTAACCAATGATTTGACTTATGATTCCAAGCTGAGAGCTGTAGTTTTCGTGAGAACGAAGCGTGATAACAAGCCACGCCCTCCCGAGCCCTACACAAATGGTTTCATCCTGATTGACATACTAATAAACCAATGTGGGCATTTGGGGCAAAGATTATTTCAGAGCTTGGTTCTGATTGGTTCTTAGATACAGACAACTCCAGATGGTGGTCAGCTTGTGAGAAAATGAGATAATATTGCAAATTTGTTGAGCAACAGTTCGCATGTCGATGTTACATCTTTTGAAAGTGTGGGGAGAGCCTTTGAAAGCTTAGTCTTTGTGATTCCGACCAGTGGTTCACTGGTTAACATGTCCATGTCACAATGCGTTTGATTTAGAAGAGATACAGTGAACAATATGATGGTGGTTACGTCTCAAAAAGGTCAGTGACCCGACGCGTGAAAATACGGCTTGCGCGTGGCGCGGTCAGCTTGACCTGGGCGACTTTTGCCGCCCGTGCGGCGTGAGCGCTTGCAAGTCAATACCGACTATTGCCGCCCCGCGCAGGGTAAGGGTTAATTAAGACCACACAATCTTAGATCTAGATGGGTTACACTACAAGTTTACATGTTAACTGAAACATATAATGTAACTTATTTATATTACCAGTGATTTTATCCAAATATTTGTTGAACTAATCCCTACCCAATGCAAGGTAGATCTACCTTTGTTTGCTAACCCCCACACCTTTCTTCTTTTTTTTTTTAAACAAACAAGCCAAGATCAAGACAAGCTCTGTTTCGAGTCTAATATTCTAACTAACACGGCCCATAATCTTTAAGCTGCCAAGTCACAATTCATCCTGAATGAAACACTAAAACGAAAGGTAGGCCTGCATATGCTAGATGTGATCTTTTTCTTCTTCTAGATCTAGCCACCTAGTCTAGGTCTCAGCTAGATTTTGAAAAACGTGACTCTGACATTACACCTTGTTGACAAAGTGTCTCTGTGCCTGGCGGCTGGTTCTAGATTTAGTGTAGACCTAGATCTACAGGCTGGTTCTCTACTTTTATCTGAACGATGCCATGAAAAGTTAAAGACTGGATCCTAGATCTACTATTACAGTAATAAGTACTTGCCGTGAAAATTAAAGACTAGCACTAGCCTTCACTAGATCTACTATTACTATCACTGACACTAGATCTACCTTGAAATATCATCTTACAGGCTTCACCAGTTATAAATCCAAAAGAAAATCACTCATGAGTCACGAAAATGATCATAATCGATGCTTCATCACGTAATCTCTCTTTGAGGATGCTGGATCTATCACTCGAACGCAAAGGAAAGAGCTGAACTGACAGACTGTAGGGTGGCCAAGACCTACACAACGAAAAGTACCCGGGGCTAAAGACCGGAAGTGCCAATATGCTTATTTCCGGTCATCGTTGTTTTCCGGCAATCGCTCCTTTAGCAGTTTAACTTTTTTGCCGGACCAAATATTGATAGCGCGGGAATAAATGACGGTGGAAAAAAAATTTCCGGAGCCGGTTCCATCCCTACATCTGGTTTATCTAGGGTTTTCACAAACAAATACTTAACTCATTTGTTTTATTTTCATTCTGTTACAGTAAGTCCTTCCACCTTTTTGGTTCACTAAACCCATATTGGTTCTATATCTGAATTAACTACAGCCCTTTCCCCATTGCTGATGGAGATTACAGAAGTTTTATAAATCTCAATCAGTTATTCATCACAGTACTGTGATAACCACAACTATTTGCACTTGTATTTTTTTTTACAAGGAAATAAGAACAATATAATATGAACAATACAAACAACTGCCATCATTTAAACATCACCAAAAGTCTGCCGAAAAAAATAAAATCCATTTAACATTCTAACAAACTAGCTGAGGTCCCCGACCCTGCCCGGGATAAATCGGTTTGAATATTGGTTTCAGTTCTGGGTGGTTATTATGGACCTGCTTCATCTGGCCTGTTCCTATTTGTCTATTTTATTTTTGTTTGTTTGTTTTTAAATAAGTCTTACTGCTCTGCCTTTGTGAGTTGACACCCTGCGCATGCCGTACAATAGCATGAGTTGCGCACGGGTAAGTGTGTTTGATAGTGAACACATCGCAGGAAGTGATAACGAAACCTTAAAATGGCGAACCATGACTCGAAATAGATCTAAATGATGGTGAAACAATAAATTTCCAATAAAAAAAAAAACACACCGATTTGAGACTTCTATTAAAAACTGTGCACTCTTACATCCATTCTGATGCACCATATAAAATTTGAAGTCTGAGTGTTGAGTGGTTCAGAAGCCTTTTGCAACGAAAAATCTCAAGTCCACAAATATATATGGTATAGATTTTCCTAGTACACACTATATTTCCAGATGTTTCATGTCAAATACCCTTACCGAATAGCTTTCGGAGCAACACTTTTTAGCTGTTGACAGATCTCATCAATACCGCAGCCCCTCTCTGACTGATCATTTCGAATTATCACTTGAATCTGAGATAGAGAAATGGGAGACAATGAGCATAACATCAAGAAATTCTTATTCTCATGAAGCCACATAAACCTCCAGACAGTAACAATAAAGAAGTAACTCTTAATATTCTTGTACTTTTTCCAATCACTATAACTACACATGCAACGCAGCCACCTTTCAAATACACAAAGAAGGAGGCTGATCCGTATGGTTTATTGATACATCAATAAAATAAAATAAAATAAATATTATTATGCTGCAAAGCTTACAGAAAGGGTAATAATAAGCTTTCAACTGCAGGCAATTCCTTGAAACTGTGAAATCACATATTTGAAAAGTGTTTATTTCATTGAAAAATAGTCCTGGACCTTCAGGAGAAACAAATTTCCTTGATCAGTTAATGGAAATCAGTTCAGATTTTTCTCATGAAAATTGGGCATATGAAGTAAAAAAAACAACAAAAAAACCATCCACTCCCTTACCTGAGACTGCAGGGGAGTTAATCCTGATATCGGTACACCATCATTTGTATCCATCATGTTACCTCCCATGTTACTGGCACCACCAGCCACAGAAGCCTGAGCATCATAAAACATTTTGATATCTTTTACTGCATATAAATTAATAATCATCTCCTATTACTCATATATCACTAACTGTTCTGACCATTGTTTGCAAAGCTGAACATTTTTTTATTTTTTTTATTTAAAAGAAAACAATTGCTCTTCAAGAAGCTTTGGTTAAACAGAAACTGATTGTTACCATTGAAATTTTTCAAGTGCAGCATGAACTGACAGGTAACAAAATTTCAAAACTGTGTCTGAGCTTTTGTTGAAGGCTTTCACACATGTATACATAATGTCTAAATGAGTTTACAAAAAAAACAAAAAAACCCAACAATTTCATAAAAGTCCTACTGCAGAGATACTGATAAATGAACATGTTGTCGAATATCAAATAAAAACAAAATTCCAGAGTAATTTAAAAAAAAAAAAAGTATGAATGAGTAAATAAATTTCCCTTGAATAACTCAATGGGCTTAGGCACAAACTGCCCAGGTCCACAAAGGTCAACTTAACAGGAGAAATAAAGAACTAGGCATGGGGAATGAGTGACCTGAGAGACTGATTACAATGTACTTATCTGTATTCCCATTGCATAATACGGTATGATATTTTAACACATGAGGCAGACTAAGTTCATATTTTAAAAAAAAACAACAAAAAAAACATTAAAACAAACCTGAGAACATCAGGAGTTATTAGACACAATTATCACTAACTAAGCCCAAGACCAACAAGACTTAAGATGACAGAGTTATAATGCTATAACAATAAACTATTAAAACTTTTTACCAAAACTAGACCCTATGCAACTAAGACATTCCTGATAATACAAAAAAAACTTCTAATGTACAAAAGAATCCTAAAGTAACGATTTATTTTCATCCTAACCTGCACAAGTGAAGGAATATAAAACAAACCTGCAGCTGCGCACTTGTAGCTTTAGCATAGATCACTTCCAACATATGACAAGAGAGTTCATTCATGTCTCTGATGGGAATAATTTTATGGCCATTCACTGACCGCTTGCCTCCAAATGCACGTAACTGCCCATTCACTCTAACATATGTGTTAGATGGAAGAGAATTTGAGGGGGCTGTTTCTTCTTGTTCGTTCTCCTGATATGAAAGAATGCAGAAAATCAATATATGCATCACAGAAAAAGTGAACCCCATCCTACTTCATATGCATTTACCACCACAGCTGCCATGCACAAACACATTTTCACTAGCTATTGTAATGACTTGTTACTTTAAACACTCTCCACTTTTCTTGTTTTTAATGTTTTCAAAGATTGTTTGCATGATTATTCTGTATATTTTGAACTGGCCATCAGGCCTACAATAAACTAAACTAAACTTCTTCCCAACATTTAGCGGGGTTTCAGTTAACTGTATACAGTTAATCCAACCATTATTTGTAATGTCTTATTGACATCTACATGACAGCAGTTATGGTGATAAAACAAACTTAGAAAAGGCATCCATTCAAATCATTAAAACCATCTGTTTGTTAAAATACTCACCTCAATGTTAATGAACTGTCGTACTTCTATGGGAGGTCCTGTCATATCATCTATGAGATAATCAATTCTTGTTGGAGATTCATTCACAGATTTTATGAGACCGATGAATGTGACCTGAGAAATCCAAGAAAGAACATAAAATATTTAACCAATCCAACGCTGATTCAAACAAATAAAAAAATATGACATCTTTGACAAAAAAAAGCTAACATGAAGTGTCTTTACCTTTACCTGAGTAAGTTTGAGCTTGAGAGAGAAACAATCCAAGTGAAACCTAGTACAATGGAACCCTTTTATATCTTGGGTTCAGACCAATTTGGACAAATTTATCAAGAGGGTTCACTTATTAGACCAGCTATTAGCAGTGGTTATTGGATACCCACATCGATGCTATTCATCTCAAACCATACTTTCAACAATAAAAGAACATACTAGCAAAACCTCTGCTTAAGGAAATTTGTAATGCCACTGTTTACACCGTTTAACAGAGGAAATTTTCCCCGTGAATTTTCATTATATGGCCCTGGTCACCCCTGTAGCATTGATACCAAAGGCAGTAATACATGAGAGTGGCAGTTCTTTTGCAAGTCGCTGACCTTTAACTGGTGTTGAGTTTTGACAGAGAACAAAGACAAAACTGATTATCCATCTGGAGATGTTCCACATCTTTAGTTTAATGTATCTGACCACTTTCCAGGAGGCAAGACTGATTGGCACAGACAAAATCACAGGATGGGGCATTACTATAATGTTATGAAGAGTCTCCTACAAAAATTTCATTCATATCAACATGATAGAATTTTGCTATTTTATGCATAATTTATACCAACAGCTTCGCTACCTGTGTAAATTCCTGGTCACCAGATACAAAGACATCATCTTCATGTTTTGCTGTCAACATCTGTGCAACTGTAACAGGTACAATATTGTTGCTCCTTTTGATTCCTTTCTAGAAGCAGAAATATAACAAAAATGATGATCAGAATAATAAGATCATATCCTTTCTTGTGTTGAAATCACCCATAAATATCCACTAATCATTGAGTCCTAGCAGGCTATGCCAGATTCAAAGACTGCAAGATTACCATTTCCCCTCTGGGCAATTTTACTAACTAGATGATGTCATGATTGTGTGCACTCTGGCTTTCCTCATCCTACCAAAGTGTATCATGGTTTTCACTTAACTTTTCACTCATCTTTCTTGCATTCACCCATCCACTCCTGTGGAGCTCTGCAAAAACAACCCCCCTCCCCCCATCTTTTTGAGCCCCATTGTACTTTTATGGCAATAACATAGTCAAGTCGTGCTGCTAAAGAAAACAAAGTACATACAAAAATGCGTAAAGATTTTATTTTGTTAACACAAGAGTATTTTCCGCCCATTAGCCCCTTCATTATTTATACTTTCATTACTAGTATGTATGTCTCTATTTCAGCTTGCTTGTGTTACTGAGTATGCCAGAAAATAGGAATGAAAATAGTATGGATAAAAAAGATTATGATGCATTTGCTTGAAGGCACAGATTGAGTAATGTTATGGTTTCCATAGTTGAGGATGGATTCTATTCCAAAGTTTGCAACTCACACTTAAGATCAAGTTTTTTGTTGTTTTTTTCTTGTTAAACTTAGAACTGCCTGCAGTGGAAGTATGTTATTTGTTAACATGTGCTTGCAGTTTCTATTTGATCCTTGTTACCATCTTCATCTGTACCAGAATCATTTCCAGGAGGTTGGTATTCTTCATCAGGATCCAAATAAAGATTTTCATCATCTCCATTATTTTCAAATATCTTCAAAAATTGAAAGTTGATTATAATCACATGGTTAGAGGTACTGGTGGTAGAAACTAGTAGTACATGTTTACAACAGTCACAGACTCCTGTCAGATAAGGGGAAATAATGCTGAAAACTTCATTTCTGCAGTCAATTTGTCATTCCTCACACAATAATACCTGTTGCATTCTTTTCATGAGATTGTACTTGAAAATTATTTAGTAACGGTATATGACTTATGAGCCAATTATGTGAGTACTTCCTGGACGATAAGATGTACATTACATCTTGCCACTAAAAGTAACCCACTAACAGCATGCCAGGATATACATTGAGAATAATGAAAAGGTTACAAAAAAATTGTTTCAAAAGCTTTAAGTTCAAGTTAAAAAAAAAGTTTTTTCTCTGCCACTGTCTGTCGTGTGCGTTTTACAAAAAGATAATTATTTTAGAAGAGGGCTGTATGAAAATACTGAAAGAAATAAAGTTGTCCAAAATTTGTGTGAGCATTTCAATAATTTTAGGTCTACAGACCTTTTTGTCATCAGCCTGGGGTGTGTTAAATCCTCCTCCTTGCCCAAATCCAGATTGATTGAAGTCTGTAATGTAATTACATTAAAGATAATTCTTATAATTGATACATAGGCCTAACTATTACAAGCAAAAATGAAAATTATATCACAGTACTGAAAGTTAAAACTAAATTAACATTCCACATTTTCCCTCCCGGACTGAAGAAAAGGCCTACACTTTTACATTGCACTATAGTAATTTCACCCAAATCACAACAGTTGTTCATAAAATGACAGCAGAAGGGTACATAATGAGCCCAATTCATGTAGGCATAGTCAGTAGGCCTATAGATAAAAGCTCATTAGCAGATCAGATGCTATGATGACAAAAATGAATATATATATGGCCGCCCTTATTCGTCAACATTACCGACGGATACTGCCCAGGTTTATCCGTCAACATTATCGACGGATACTGCCCAGGTTTATACGGCAACACTATCGGCACTATTGACGAATGACAAACAACAACAACAACAAACAAACATGCAAACTGGATTTATTCCTAATGTTATTGGATTAAAAAAAATTACCAAATACATTGATTACTGATAAAAAGACTTCTATAAGAAAAGAAAAAAAAAAAACACCCTACCCCGCTGAGAATCGAACCACTGTACCCCCGATTGGCAGGTAGATACAAAAAAAAAAAACTGAATTTCTTCCGTCATTGTTCTTGGATAAAAAAAAAAAATTGATGCCTAATAAAAAGACGTGACAAAAAAAAAAAAAGCCGCCGTGCTGAGAATTGAACCACTGCCATTTGATTGACGGGCAGAGATGCTAACAGCTACGCTATTGAGAACCCTGACTACTTGTGAGAAAAGTCTTACTAAATAAGTATGACCAAACCAAGAAACCCATATCACCTGAACCTTCGTGTCATCCATTAAATCAATAAAATTCCAAGTCTGTCCAATTTCAATATAGTTTTCAACACTCGCCCAATATATGAACATTGATCGCGTCGGGATGTAGGCTCGTACGGAACAAGGGGGGAAGAAGGAGAAAGGGTTCAAATCAGGGGAGATGACTCGCAAATACAGAATTTATGTTGACGGAAAAAAAAAATCCTAGGGAAAATTTTATCCGTCGATATCGATATCGACGGATAAACACTTCGTATATATTTATAGTAATGTTTATTTTTAGTAATGTGTAATTTCACCACAAGTCATTGGATAATCAGGGAATTAAATCCTGTTTACAGGCAAAATGGTGTTAAACTTTCAGAAGACTTCTGAACATGTGTCTCTTTCATAGTCATTGCCTGATTTTCTACATAGATTCTAGATCTAGATTCTATATCTAATAGTATTTTAGTAATGCAATATTCCAAACCGCGGGGGTTTACGGACCCCCACAAAGGCACTACAGGAGCGGCAGTGTAGGTGGGGTTACCCGTTGGCAAGTTAGCCCTCAATAGGGATGTTTTAGTAAACAGGCGGTTTGGTGATTACATGCCAATCTCTAGATCTAGGGCTAGCTTACTTGGTGAGCAGATCTATCGAGATGTTCAATGAATGGGAGGACTTAAGTCTTAATCTAGGCCCTGTCTAGATCTAGATTTAGATCTAGATTCTAGATCTAGAAATCTAGATCTAGATCTAGATATATCTAGATCTAGATCTAGACTATCTCATAAGAAAACAATTAAAAAGATTGATCTAAACCCACACACAAAAGCATATGTACTAACTCTGCACAACGAAGACATACCCTGGTTATTCCACATTGTGCTGGAAAAAAAACAAGAACAAACGGATCTGGTACAAAGGTTTCCACACACCACGGATCTCTATGCACAACAAATTCTGCTGATATGGCGGGAGTAACCAAATAACCACTTCCTGCAGACTAGACATGGACGATACCATTATTCTCCAGCGATATACAGTGTATTTCTCTTATGATTATTATTTCGTTTTCTTTTGATAACGCGAAGAAGCTATAATTAGTTGCACACAAGCGTGTATGTCAGTTATCTCTAGAATATGCATGGCACCTTATGTGGCCCAGGACTATTATCTTCAACAAATTACAGACATACGGTTCTTCAGTGTAGCTTACATCAGAGACAAATCAGTATTAAAAGCCTTCTTCTGGACTTCCTATTTCTCTCCTCCACCATCTAGTCAGATGTACATGCTTTAGGTTATTTGCCATTTTCCTTTCATCTGTCATTTTCATGACCATGATAGTAGTTGTTATGGAGGACATGTCAATATGAATAATGTCGTGAAAGGGAATGACCATGTCAGAAAAAAACAAATGTGATCTTGGCTAAATTTTCCCAGAAAAGGTCCATAAGTTTAATGTAAGACTCCTATGAACACTTTGAATAGATCACAGCTTAGCCCTTATGTCCTTTCCCACAATAGACTCGCCCACGTCAAAGGTGGTTTGCTGTCATATCATTAGTTATCTATCATTGGTACAACTACATGTATAATAGATTTGCCAAGGCAATAACACATTGTTTAAGGAGGAGAACATGAAGCATACTCTTCAAAAGCCACAATTTCAAGTCAGAAAACTGTTCTGATCTTTTATTGAGCAGTGGCTCTACCCATGAACAAACGCCTGGCCGAGTGCCCCTGATTCGTCATATTAAGTGTGTCTAGATCTATATGAAATCCAACATTAATTTTTAGTTTAATTTTCGTACTTGCGAGCACCTTCTTTATAGGGAAAGCCCAGACAGCAAACTTAG
The DNA here is from genome assembly GCA_963931925.1 of Onchidella celtica. NCBI lineage: Eukaryota > Metazoa > Mollusca > Gastropoda > Systellommatophora > Onchidiidae > Onchidella > Onchidella celtica. The sequence goes on from OZ007571.1 coordinate 17,592,546, forward strand.
CACTAGATTACGGAAATCGCCCAACACATTACTAACGAGTCTTCTATCAGCGCGGATCCGTACGTGTCTTCCGTCAAGTGGCTGCAAAGGCAATGGAAAGCTGCTGCAAAATTTTATTAGTCGTCTGATTTACAGTGGTTGGACATAAAATCTCAGAAGAGGTGGGGGAGGAGCAGAGGTCATACAGTTTGTATTTTCATACAAATAATTTGGGGCAGGAGGAAAAATAAAATAATATAGGCCTACATCCATAGATGGGCTACATGCTTTACTAGTGTTTATCTATTGTTTACATGGCTACAATTGTATGGATGGACTATTCCTACGTACCTACTTACAAGCACTATTAAATTATTTAATATGAATCTCTCCCCCCCCCCCTTTAAAAAATTATGATCAATGAAGCCAGGTTAAGCTTGGTCGGCTATTCAACATCCTCTTTGTGAAATTGTATGTTTGTTTTCCTTTCCTGGGGGAAGGATCATTAGGTGAAATTGGCGGGTGGTGAGGAACAATCAGACGTACAGCGTTTCCCATTTACATTTACATGAATAATATGTTATAGCCATGTTTTTAATTCTTTTGATGTAATCTGCATTTATCACAATAGCTTCACAGTTTTTCCCCTCATTCATTGCATGGAATCACGACATTCTTCACTCCTGTACATGCACAAAATTACATGCAAACACAAGCACAAACCAACGGCTTGCAGTCCCACAGGTTAAAGAGACATTGTGTGTCAACGAGAAAAAAAAAAGAGAAAAATCACTAAATAAATAAAAAATAAAAACTGGAATATTATTCTGTTGCTTTCCTTTCTGTCAAAATCTCTTCTACTTTCTTCCCCTACATTTACTTCTCTTTTGCTTTATTTGTTGTTCATGGAATCATGTTGTCTATTTCCCCTTCCCCCTATTCTTCTTCCTTTCGTCTAACCTACCCTTCCTCATAATTCTTGTTCGTCTGGGGCATCATCCAGAAGATGTAACAGAGTTTAATGTTATTTACTAGGATGGTTCCCAACACACCTGTAAAACGAACTAAGTTCAAGATAATTATGCTACTAAATCTATACTCTCTGGTAGCAGCTTATAGGAGCTTATGGTGGCGGGTTATTGAAGACCATTCTTTTCTATCGAAGGTTCGAAACTAAACCTTGAAATAATTTTCGTATAAAATCTAATGACGTCATGCCGCCATGTTCAGAAAACCTCATCTAGCCTAACTAAGGTTGTGTGGCGGATTCCGGAAAAGCCATCTCCAAGATTTTTTGCTCAATAGTTTTCATTCAGACAGGATAGCAATAGAATGCAGTGTACATAGGCAATTATTTTATGTGCAGATGGGTGCCTTGCCTTGAGAGTTCACTTGAATTCCTGGTTGTATTGAAAGGTAAGTGCAATCGAAAGTAAACTTTTAGTTTTCGATTACGCTTGTATCTGGATCAGGTATTCGGTGGCACCTGTAGATTCAAACAGCATTTTTTTCCAATTCAGAGAAAAAAAGCTAAAATTTGAGACATGAAAATGTTAAGATTTAAGAGACTTCACATGCGGAAATCAAACCAGTTGTGGCAGCACGAATGAAGTTTTGTCTATTCTCGATCTAGTCCAGTGTTGCCTGTTGGGTCTGGGCCTCTCCTAGTAGAACTATAATCCTATATCTATTTAAATTAGGCTCTAGATCTCTTAATGCAGTATCTGAACTGAACAGAGGTTGAAGTCTAAAAGCTCAAAAAACAATCAGCAAAACAAAGAACTTGAAAACTGCTCAGGTATCAAATTTCAAAATAATTTAGATCTAGATCTAGAATATATCTAGACTAGATCTAGAGTCTAGATCTAGTCTAGATCTGGAGTCTCTAGTCTAGATTATAGACTAGATCTAGAATCTAGATCTAGATATCTAGATCTAGAGTCTAGATCTAAATTAGGACTAATCATGACTTCCAGAGACATCAATGACCCGCTTCCTCCCAACAAGACAAAAGTTAAAAAAAAGTTTTGGGACTTGAAATTTGAATCTTCTTTCCTCATCCGACATATGACAATATGACATATTTACCCGAAAAATAACTTTACTAAGGTTGAGCAGGCATGATCCGCATACAGCTACAAGTGGAAAACAAAGTTTGCTACAGATCAACCATCCCATGAAGCTGGGCTGTAGCCCAGGCCCAGTGTATTTTATTAGAATGAGTGCAGAATAGGTGAAAGCTCTTGTTTTAAGTGACTGTCAGTGTCGTTACATTTAGGTGAGGTATTGGTAACCAAATTCCGATGTAAATAATGTCTGGCTTTGTCTGTTCAAGAGACTGGATATTGTGACTAGAGATCAAAGTTGACGGGTGCACCACAAGTTGGTGCCAACAATGACCCAAACAATGCTTGGAGTAGTTGGAGGCATGCAGAGAAGATATAGATGTAGATCTAGTGCTTTATGTTGGAGCGTGGAAATCTCCAGTTAGACATTCTATGACTTGCCATTATTCATTAAATGCACCAACAGGCAACACTGTAATTCATATTACAGTCTTTTTGGTTGTCAGATCCAGTCCCTCCACAGAAAATAAGAGAAAAGGTGTGTCAGATTGTGCAATAAAGGAAGTATAAGGCTGGCTGTGCTGCATAGTCATGATATTGTCACATAACCAGGAAGGTATTTTTAAAATTATTTTCAAATTTGTTTGGATCAATAATAAATTCAGATTTCTAGTAGAGAGGCTAGTTAGGCAAGTCGTGACACAGTCAATGGAATTGCTCAGATTTGCTTGGTAATGACATTACAGGTGGCAACAGTGATATCTGAGAAACTGTTTTAACTGGTTCTCAGTGACTGCCAGCCATTCTTTCTCGAGCGATCTCCTGTGGATCACCTGTTTCAAGGATATTGTCAAAAACTCACTGTACTTTTGTTAGTTTGTTTATAAGCACATGAAATTTGGAACCTAGTTTTGCAACATAATAAACAACTTATTCCAATTGTTAAATAAACTTTTCTTACCTAACTCTTGTTCAGCACTGAATTTGTCAACTCAGTAGCAAAAGATTGTTATGTACTACTACTAAAAGTACTAGTCACAGTTGTTGTTAAACTGTCATAGCTTCCTTCCTGTTGGTCATGTTAAGGCTTCTCTACTTTCTACGTGATAGGAAATGAATCACTATTATTAAGTAAGCTTACTTAAAATGCAATTGTTTTGATAGTAATGCAAAATAAAAAAAGAAATTAGGGAGCTGAAACCACAGGGCATATGGTAGAAGTAGGTTACCACAGCAACGACTTTTACCGCAACTGTTGCGGACTACTTAGTTAGTCAGTGAGTTAAGAGCCAAGGATTCACTTTGCTCCTGACCTACTGTTGACATTTAAGGACAGTTCATGTAAAGACATGAAAACTGTTACTTACCACTTGTCCACCTGTCATCTGTCTCAGCAGGCGGAGCTACAGAGCCACCTCAATCATGTGAGCTTCCATACATCTGTTCCTTTTCATTAGTTGCTTCAGGATTATGATTGAATCCTCAGGCACTTGAAGTTGAAGTATTTCTTGGATGAGCAACTGAAGTTGCCATAACCTTGGTGGTGTTAATTTTTTTTTTGGGTCCAATATCACATCATGATCGTTTATAGATCATACATGTTACTTGCATTGAGATCAGCAGTTTGGTACTCGTGGTTCAGTGGTATTTACCCAAACCAAATACCCAATGATAGTTACATTCTGCATTTGGGCAGATCCTAAAAATATGTATCGCAGTTTGGAATGACATATTATCTATTCCCTTACTTAGTGCAATATCTTCCTGTAGATACCCACTTCCTTAGTCATTTTAGTGTTTAAAAAAAAAAAAGTCCTAACACAATCTTGGTTGCATTGAGTTTTTAAAATTCTGTTTTTGTAAGGGCTAGATGAGGTAGGTGGTGTACTAAGTAGTTTTGTTTTTGTTGTTTGTTTATCTCGAGAAACGTCATTCTGCTCTCCCATTGTGTGTTTGTGCCCCATGCACCCCATAAGCATTCAAGATGGAAAATTGTCATGAAACGGCAATAATTTGCACACGAATCAGTGTTTGATAGTGAACACATCATAGGAAGTAATAACATCATGTAATTGCGGAAAAGAAAGGATTGGGGACGAAATTAGCGATACAAAGCAAACTCAAGAATGAAAAATATTTCCCCTCCTACTAGTACTCAAGTCACCAAATCTTAAAAGAACCTCTGCAAGTCAAAAGGAAGGCATGTGTAAAATTTCAGGTAAATCTGAGCCATATGAGCGGCGGTAGCTCTTGTTAAAAATCCCACTAAGTTTTTTTCCCAATAAGATGTGCTTTCAAGGTCTTAGACTGAAGGATCATTTTGGGATTTTTTTTTTTTTAAGTTATGATCTTTGAGAAGGCTGCAGAGCATTTCGAGACTAGTGGAGACACAAACGATGGGAGAGAATTGGATGTCAGAAGGGAGAAAGTATGTGAAGAGGGTTTACAAGAGAAGATAGAATATTATAATGAAAGGAACATGGGAAGCGAAGTGCTCAGGAAGGAAGATCAGGTTAGCCAGTGATCTGATTTTGATACTTGGCCTGCTACCTTCTGGATGATGACATTATCATTTTATGTGCGTCTCATTGCTGATTGACATAATGCTTTTTTAGTGGGTCTGAAAAATTATGAGTCTGAGGTTTTTATGAAGTGGATAAACATTTATAATGAATTTCTGACTGGATATCATCTGCTTGCTCATGTTCTTTGTGCTGTGACAGAATGTAATACACAAAGAAAGTCAAAAGAAATGTTTGAACAAATAAGAAAAGTAAAAAAGAGGGATTTCCAACCACAGAACTTGAGTCTGAACAACAAAGAAGGCACAACACTGACAAACACAAAAGATGTGCTCTCAAGATGGCACGAATACGGCAAGATGCTGTTTGCGGACAACATCAGACCAGACCCGAGGGACCTCCAACAACCAGACTCACAACAGATAGATAAAGAACCAGAACCTCTCTTGGAGGAAGTACAGGCTGCAATAAAACAAATAAAGAATGGAAAATCCCCTGGATTAGACAACATACCAGGTGAACTCCTGAAACGTACCAGCAAATCAGGAATAAAAGCACTCCACCAAATGATCTGCAAAATTTGGCAGACAAATGAATGGCCAACAGACTGGAAGCTACAAGAATTCGTCATGCTATACAAAAGCGGCAATGTCAAAGACTGGAAATTATAGAACCATCGCCCTCATCAGTCACACCAGCAAAATCCTGCTCATCATCATACTCAACAGAATGAAATCTAAGGTAGAAGAGGAACTATCAGAATGTCAAGCTGGTTACAGGACCAACAGAGGAACCGCTGACATGCTCTTCATACTACAAATAATGATTGAACAGATAAGAAGCAATGGAAACGAAGCCTTCATCACGTTCATAGACTACAGCAAAGCGTTCGACGGCGTTAAGCACCATCACCTGTTCGATATAATGATTAAGATGGGATTCCCGAAACACCTTGTGACCCTCATCGCTGCACTATACCACGAACAAAAGGCAACGATTAGATGGAACAATGAGAACTGTCCATATTTCAACATCGAGAAAGGAGTCAGACAGGGTTGCATACTTTCACCTCATCTTTTCAATATTTATACTGAGCAGATCATGAGAAACGCAGACATAGAAGATATGGGAATAAAGATCGGAGGCCGAAACATCACAAACCTTCGCTACGCTGATGACACAGCTCTTATGTCAGATAACATCACCAGCATGAAAAGAGTGTTGCACAGAGTGGATGAAGCGGGCAAGACAGCAGGCCTACACCTAAATGCTAAGAAAACGAAAGTCATGCATACTGGAACAGGGCACCATGAACACCAGGAGATACTAGTAAACAAAACAGCACTAGAAAAAGTGACTGATTTCAAATACCTAGGATCACATAAATCGCAAGATGGAAGCTGCTCAAAGGACATAAAAACAAGGATAGGAATGGCAAAACACAAAATGGTTCAACTAAACAACATTTGGAAGGATAGAGGCACACCAACGGACCTCAAAGTGAACATACTTAAGTGCTTGATCTGGCCAGTCCTACTGTATGGTTGTGAAGCCTGGGCACTCAAAAAGGCAGACATAACAAGATTGGAGGCAGCTGAAATGTGGCTTTACAGAAGGCTACTCAGAATAAGTTGGACAGAAAGGAGAACAAATACAAGCATCTTAGAACAGCTTGGCACCACCAGAAGAATAACACCTGAAATAAATAAAAGAAGACTTGCATACATCGGCCACGCGGCCCGAAACAAAAGCACGGCCCTTATGATATCAATCCTTCAAGGAAAGACAGAAACAAAGAGAAAACAAGGAAGACCACCCATTACATATCACGATAACATCAAGAAAGTCAGCCAGCTGGAAATAAGTGAACTAACTAGGAAAGCTAAGGACAGGATTGGGTGGAGGAGATTTTGTCGTGACATCCACTGTAGCAGCTAACATCGATGACGATGAAGCCGACAGGTGACAGGTGAGGTGACACTTGTTTTGTCAAGGTTGTTTGCAATTGACATTTTCTAGGTTGCGGCCATGCATATTATTGTGTCAGTGCCTTGTCATGTTTGTTGAAGAACATAATTATAATGTTATTTTGCTTTTTATTTCAGAAATACTCAGAAGTCTGAATTCAAATGTGCTCAAGACGTAGACAGCCAAAATGGTGATGTCTGATCCTGATTATCGCAAGCGATTGGAAGTGCTGAGGAAGCAGTTGAGCAATCCCAATTCATCCATCAATGTTGATGGGTTATTGGTGAGTTTTTTGTGGGTTTTTTTTTATATTGTAAGCATTTTCATTTAATACCAGCAGATTGCTGAGGAATTCCAAAATTATTATTTTTCCACTCACTTTTTTCTAAAAAAAAAATAAAAATAAACAAAACATGGCCCACATGATCTCTTTTCAGAACATCTGAAGACTCATGAGCACTATAATAATTGGTGTGGCCGAGGTTCTAGAAGATGTCAGGAAGTTAAATTTATACTGAAACATCTAATGATAGAATGCACTCTTCCCCTAAAGATTGACATCTGCTTTGCTCCACCTGAGGAGTTTCTGACCACTAACCTCTATTATACACTATCAGTGAAAATTTGTGTGATTTTGGTTCAAGACTGAGGTTGTTTTTTTTTTTTTTCAGTATTTTTTTTTTCTTTGTCTGATCCCTGTTTTTCTTCCTTGTCCTCTGAATGTGCATCTGTTTTATTTGGTTGCAGATTTGCATTTGAATGAATTTGAATGTACTTGCAATACTTGCATGTAGAGAAATTTGTAAATCCTGCATTTAGGTTGTGATTCATTTCTTTCCTCAGGATGGAATCACTGCCCTAGTTTCTGATTTAAACCATCCAGCCATAAAGAGGATTAAAAATGTGGAGCATTTTCTGGAGAGATGTAAGTTTATAATGTTTGTGTTTGTTTGGTGTCTTTTTCAAAATGAGCCAGAAACATTTTCTGCCTTTATTGTGCCTTGAAGATCATTTGTCATTATTTGTGAACACTTACCATATGTTCTACCAATTAGAAACTGTAGAAATACTTTTTTTTAGTAATCTAGCATTGTTCAGTAAGTGTCCAAATTTTGGTTTCAAAGAATGATGCAGCAATAGTTTAGTTGTAAGATGTCATCAAGCTGACATTGAAAATTTAACTGAAAACATGTTCATACCATTTTTCCTGTTTATTTGTTGCAGATGGGGAGAATGTTGACCTCATCAATAACAATCGCATGAAATCCTCTGACTTTGAGGTAGTCAAAGTCATTGGTCGTGGCGCTTTTGGTGAAGTTCAGCTGGTAAGTTGTTTACATATGCAGTTTTATTTGTGTGTAATTTTCAGGGCATGAAACTGTTTTGTACTCATGAACCTGAGACTTAGGAAGAAAACAAAAGCTGGTTATGAGTGAGAAAATAATTATGAGTTTAAAAGTTCGATATGGTGTTTATGCCATTATACCATGCCGTATCATGAACTTGACACATTGTTTGCCTAATCTTCAAGAGAGCTCAGTTTTGGTAAATGCTAATGTAAACTGTGCAAGGTGCATGTGATTCTGTAGTAAAAGCAGGATTGGTGTTTGCATTCAGATACTAATAAGAAGCCTGGATATTTCCGAGAATTATAATACGAGAGTATGCAAATGGTGTAAAAGAACATAATGATGGTACCGTGATGTTAGTTAATATAAATTTGTATGTCATAAACTTCATAAAGAATGAAACTTTTAAGATTGATTCACATCTGTGAGAATATGTGATTCCATGCAAACGTATCACATTTTTCACATACACTTTGTACATTCTGATTTTCAGGTCCGCCATAAATCCACAAGGGCTGTATTTGCAATGAAATTATTGAGCAAGTATGAAATGGTGAGTCCTTTAAACATTGCAGTATTTATTTATAAATTTTATGCCATTGTTTTTTTACTATTGGTGTTGACTGTGAACAGTACATCCTTTCTTTTCACCTCCCTTAATTCTAGCATTTTCACCCGAATACTACTTTGTTCCATTTACTCCATTATTAAAAAAAGATTTGTTTGCTTTTGTTGCTTTTTTATTTTAAATTGAATTTCTTTGTGAAGTTAACAAATTCATCATGATTCCTGGTTAAGCTGAAGGTTGCATTCTGTGTGTGGGGGGGGGGGGGGGGGTATTCTGGGAGAGCACATGTGCCCATTTTTAATTATGATATTGCATTTTTTTTTTTTTCTATCAAAGTAAGTTGTGTGATTTATATAGGAATCAAATATTATGTTTCTACTTAAACAGTCCAATAAATCATGCAAAATGCTGTGTTAAGTTTCAGAGAAGCAAAAGTACAGACATTTATCATTCTATTAGCAGTACAGTCTTTGGGGTGGGGGGGGGTGGGGGGTGTTGATTGAGGCCAGGCAAATGATAAGTCTGCATGGAATGGTTGGGGGAGGGGGAGGGAGTGTTGGTTTATAATTGAGTGTAAGCACTCTATGTATGACATCTTGTGAAACCTGCATCCATATGTAACTTCACTAGACTGGGCTATATGGTGTTGATATTTAAATGCTTTATCTCATGTGACGCTGTAGCCAGGATATCTCCCGTGAGATTACAGCAATGTATCTGAAAACTTGTGAGCTGTTGCATTCTTAAGACCATCAGTTGCATTGTGTGTGAATTAATTTTACGTAGTGGGAGGAGAGTGAAATTGAAATTGTGTGTCATCAAGATAGTATGCATTTTTGTTTTGTTTTTATGTATTTAGTAATTGACTTTTAAATTTTGGGAGAGGCCAAGGCACAGAAGAGTTACAAGCCAATTGCTGGTGAAATCATTGCTTTTAAAGAGGGAGAAATAAAGAATTTTGATGGTTTCTTGTGTGAAGTGAAGCCTGAACAAATTAAAAGTTTATGATGAAATTTCATGAAGTCTGAGTGAATAGTGAAATTTTAATGAATAGGGAATGTAATGAAAATATGACTCATATGGTTATAATATGATGAATTTCTGGTAAGGGATAGTTAAGATATATAGCACTGATAGGGACCCCTGGGGGTGAATATTTGCAGGGGCAAGGTGAAAAGGGAATACCAATTGCAATAGACTAAAGGAAGTCAGATGGTCTCTTTACAGAAAGTATTACTGAGTCTCCCTGCAAAAAGTGTTACTGTCCTCTTTTTTTCCCATTCTGTCTCCCATTTTGCCTTCACTTTCTCAACATATAATTAATAATATTGTTCCTGTCTTCTTTCCTTGACACCACCAGTCCTCATTGGTCAGTAACCTCTCAGTCAACTTTGTTATGGTGTATTTATTTCTCATAGCCCATAGCTATACCTTCCCCAATAGGGGAACATGTAACGATGTTCCAGTAAAGTGTAAGTCTGGCAGGCAACTGTATTAGGACCAGCTGCACTATTCAGTGAACTTTTTGTGTGTGGAAGCCCTGTCTAATCACTGCAAGAACTTATTCATCCTCTCGTTCGCAGTCTCTTGTGACATCCATTTTTTGCTCCAGCGGATTCCTATTGGACAGAATTTAATTTTTATATGTCCTCCCCCTGTCTGTAATTTTAATGGAAAGTGAATTTTGGAAACTCCCTTTTTTAAAAAATGGACCTGTACATTTGTAACTGATGCTCCAATTTCAGTGTAAAAGTTTTGAGCAAGGTGGCATTTGAAGGTCATCTTTCTAACCAGTTGTAGAGAACGGAAAGACTGGTGTTTTTATTTTGGTCCTGTTGGAAATAACGTTTTCTTAAATATGGACTGGAAATGTAAATACACTTTTCGCTTATCCCAAGCATCACCCCTTTCGGTCAGTCCAGTAACAGTCAAGATAACCTATTCTGTGGTGCCTTGTCAGTTTCCAAACTTAAAAATCACTACCTTACCAAATGTTCCCTATACTAATATTTGCTTTACTCCGGCTTACTGGCGGCAATCTATATGTCAGTCTTAACGGCAATCAGTGCCAACTTGTGGGAAATGGGGGCTTACCTTGAAATCTCCTTTCCACTTTCGCCTTTGTCATTTCTTATTCTGACTCTTCGTTCATGAAAGAGCACACACAGGTTGGACGGACAGTCGAAGAGGCCAAGTGATAACATAGCTGTTGATCCTGTTATTTAAACTTTGCAAATTTTTGATATTGTTCGAGTTTCTGTGATTAGACTCGCACAACTTTGCAATGCCTTGGGAGGAAATAGGAAGACACTTGCTTAAGCTTCCGTCCGTATTTTCATGACTTGTCTTCTTTTTTCTTTCTTTTCTTCGTGGTCATTGATCCAGTATCGTGACAGGCAGATATCTTTATGTAGATAAGAAATGTCATTTGGCCAAGGCTAAACATGCCGGGGGAATTGGGGTGGAGAAGGATGGTTAGGACAAAACGAAACGGGCAAGAGAAACAAAACGTACCCCATTCAGAATTTCAGATGTGGGCTAACTTTCTATGAAATCAAATACCACTGTAGTCGATGCTGTCTATGTATTTTTACATGTAGTCGTCGCCGAACCAGTTTCAGCTTTATAAGAATGACTTTATTGCCCCAAAAAGAATGCCGTGGTTACAGTTTATGAATTTATAATTGTTTCATTCCTGACACGATCAACTTGATGACATTCTTGGAAGTCGTAAGTGAATCAGAAAGGACGCCTAAACTGAAACCTTTTGAATGCAGATAAAATGCTGGCTCACTAACAGCATGAAGCACAGGTCTATGTGAGACCTAGCTATAGGGTAGTGCACTAAAGAGATCTCCTGCTCGTTTCATGGAACTACACAGTGCAATAAAGCCTGTATCAATCGTGAGGACATGCTTTGGTTCCCATTATTCATGTCCACGGCAAAATTGTGACAGGCGTTGAAGGTAGCCAGTGTGCACAATGTTCAGTTTATACAGTTAAATGCATAAATACTGACTTCATGAAACCTGAGAGTCAGGAAGAACTGAGCTCGTTCCAGATCACACGACACACTCGACAGAGGAGGGGTAGTAATAGCCATAAAGTGTTCCGCAAAATGCGACAGGAACGTGGGGGTAATATTCACGGGATTGGTGAGCAATATATGATACAGTGTATGGAAAGCTGTAGTGGTCTGTTACAGATAACCTACTGTTCTAACAGCGGAATGCGCAAAGCAGTCATCATAAGCAGCGAAGAAGGAGGGGCGGGGGATGATCAAGGATTCTGCAGGCAGAGAAGAAAGAATATTGTCAAATTTTCACAGAAGAGGAGCAGGAAAAAAAAGAAAACGGGTGAACAGACTCGTAACTATCGCTGATGAAGGGGGGGGGGGGAGAAAGGAGTAGAAACGCCCAGTTGATGCATCACTAAAAGGTGCACCGTGGGGATTCTTGGGACTTCCGTGCTTGTGTGTGATCTTTTATACGTTACAAATAAAATATGTTGCAGGAGCAGATTAAAGAAAAGAAGTGTTCGTTCGATTTTCATCATGGTAGTTCTTTTTTTTTTTTTTTTAGCGTTTTAGCTTGTTAAGCGCACTAGGCTAGTAGGACAGATCCCAAATTTACGAAGATAATAGTGTACCCGGTAGACTGATAGTGTTTCATTGATTTTATGGCTTAATTTGTAAGTAAATATACTCCCAGGTAAAGAATCCGTAGTTCTTTAACGCATCTCTCATGGTAGATGCACTTGTTTGGAGAGCTTCGTATGTTGCAAGCAGTGACCTTTCAGCGAAGCTGATGTTGAAGGGAGATAACATATTTTGCAAATTATATTTATTTTTGTGGTATTTATTACGTACTTCCGTCCCCGTTCAGAGCAACATCCAGTTAATATTTGAGTATAGACCACTGTTGAACTGACTTTTTTGGGGGGTCAGCGTGTACAACGCACTAGCAGATCAGATGACAGAGCAAGGGTGGGCTGGGTGTAAGCTTGGTGGGATCAGAGTGCCGAAAAATTAGCCCGTATCTCTTTTTCTCTGTCTGCTTGTCTCTCCACCCGCCCATCTATCTATCTATCTATCTATCTATCTATCTATCTATCTATCTATCTATCTATCTATCTATCTATCTATCTATCTATGTATCACCCCCGTCTTTGCTCCTTCAAACTGTTAGAAACAGAACAGAATACCGGAATAGGTTGTCAAAACGCCAGGATTCTTCTGGTATTACATTTACACCCCCCACCCCCCTTTCTTTTTTTTTACCCTTAAAAAAAATGTTTGTGCGTATGTGAGCGTGCTTGTACTAGGGCAGATGTCTCTTGGATGTGAATAAAGTACTGAAAGGTACGGGCAAAGAGCTATGAAGAAAAAGAAAATGGTGTAAGGTGGAATGCAGCAAACAGCACAAAAACCTACACCAGGAGGAGATGCGAAAAATATAAGGAAAGGTAAACTGGGAACTTAATCGTCGCTTTGTAGGCTGCCGTAGAAAGTCGGGTTGTAGACGGAAATGTCTTTACCTGCATTTGCGGCCTGCCGTTTTGTTTTGATGTGCGTTTTTTTTGGGGGTGGGGGAACAGGCATATAATGAAGATAATTCAGCACAATGGTTTGGAAATGTAAGAATATTTTCTGTCTGAGCCCATGAACCCCAAGTCATAATTTAGTTTATTTTGCAAGTTCCTGATATTAGAAAATTGAAGATCTGGTGCAAGAAAGGGGATCAGTTATCATAAGGTCGTGGGGAAGCAGGTGTGAACTAGAGCATTTACTAACACAGTAGGGCATGTCGCCGCAGTTACGTTAATCAAAAAGCTTGCAAGGTACAGCTCCACATCTCTGCGTTCGGTGAAATTATTCTGGACAAGCACAAACTGCTTGAGCATTCAGTAACTGGATGTCCTTTGATATGATAAAATGTCCAGAATCACGCAGTGACAGTCATTAGGATTGCCTTTATCCAAAGCGAAATTGATTTTGTGTGTGTGTGTGTGGGGGGTGGGTATTTGGGCAAAAGTGCAGTTCATCACTTTGCAACCCTCGTAGTGGGTTAGGGCGAGAGAAAGAAACATGTACATACTTCAGCAGTACATGTCGTCTGAAGGTTTGGAAGCGGGGAGGGCGGCAGGGAAGCAAATATCTTTGTTTGTCGAGGGTCTCAGCCTATGGTTGGAAACACAAAAGCAAGTCCTATCCGACTTTACCATTTCCAGCTGGTGATACGACTTTTTAAATTATGTAACCACAAACAGATCAAACGTCCTTTTCTTGTGAACTGGTAGCGTATCCGCCCCCTTCGTCATCGACCTTCATTTGCCTCAAGGCGTAGCCCGGCCACAACCCCGTGTTTATCGTTAATGTTACCTGCTGTTACAATTACACCCGTCGCTCGACTTTATATCTCTACCGTAACTTTGTATCGGGCGGCGCAAGAGCGACCCAACCCAAGTCTGACTGTAAGGTTAGTTGTCTTTCATGGTGGAAAACTGTGCCAGTGTTTACTATTATGTGTGCAGTCGTAACCCTCTTGACCCCTGCATCCTGCTCTTGTTATTTTCGCTGTATGCCTGTTCTATACAATGGGCTCGAACCGTGGGGCGTGTAAATTGCTAGGCTGCCGCTCTATCAGTGTACATGGGAGTTTGTACACTGGAAAATTCCGTGTCTCCCCTTTGTTTTAGTTGGTGCTTTCACCCATCCTTGCCACAACCCTCATTCATGACACCAAAAAGTGCGGCTGTAACCTAAGTTTCACTTTTTTTCTGGCCATATAGGGCTATTGCCTGGCGACTTGGTAGCATTTCTTTACATGACGTGGATCATTACATAAATCGCCAGGGTTGCAAAGGACCACTTCAATTTATTTAAATCTGATATAAGTCCACCATATTGTCTATTTCCTTATTACATTCTAATGGCAGCCCAATCCCTAGTTATAAAAGCTCAAAATCTACAGTTTCCTTAAAGTACAGTACTATTATCCAACCCTTACTCTTGGCATTTCATCCTTTTCCAAGTCTTGCCAACGCATTCAGTTCACATGCACCCCACAATCACCCCCATTTCAGCCATTGGGTGACCTACCACACTAAGCAATAGCTCTTGTATGTCGGCTACAGCCTTGTCTGGTGTCTGGTTACCTGATCGACAATTACTCATCCTCTTAATAGTCTACATGCCTTCCTTTGGGTCCTGCTCCTGTGTCATTCCATACATTCTTTGTTACCCATGATGTTCATTTGTTTAAGGGCTTGTTTCCTTTTTTGGGTTCATTCAGTCATATATTTATGGTCTGTTTATGATCATTCTGTGACAAAATGCTTGTGTCACCTGTCCGTTTTAAACAGAAATTAAAAGATTCTTTTTTAGAAAGGGATTGCATTTCATCTTATTTCATTGTCCTTTCTCCATCCAATTTTTCCTTCCTTTGATCATACAGAGTCATATATGACACTTGCTGCTGGAACCATTTCTGTCATCCCACTTTCTCATGTCAAATTTCAAGGGCCTCTTGGTAAACTGTCGTGGATATTTGGTATGCTTGTGGCCCTTAACAGCCCGCTGGTTGTGTTTTAATTTGGGGGCTGAAATTCTGAAAACCTAGTGCTCAATAAAGTTTTGAAAATATCGTAACTGTTAAGTCTGATAAAGTTATGCAGTTCTTTTACTCCAGCTGAAAATTTTGTGAAATCTGAGTTATGCCAGTTTATCATGTATCCCTTGATTTGTAAACAGTTTTTAACAGCTGCAGCAACCGTTTGATGGACACCTTTATTTCCTCACAATCCTTTTCATTTTGAGAGAGAAACATGGTGTTTAATATTGTACTTACCAGGAGTAATAGGAGCTGGAGCTCCATTAGGTGGAGGGTAGGTAGGGTTACTTGATCTACATGGAAATAGCTTGGACTGGAGTAAGGTTAATAGGCATTGCATTTGCTTATGAATATAAGGTATGGTATGACAAACTTCTTGAACTGCCATGTAGGTCATTCTGCTCCCATATTAACCTGAATCCTTTGATAAGTTGTAAGTGTGAAAATTTTCTATGCTAATTTAAACTCCTACCAGCTGGCAGGCAAGCACTTAATGCCTGTGTCCATAGCCTGTGTCCCATCTGATGCCAAGAATGATGAGTCATTACAGGGTATCTTTAATCTGGCTGCTGATGTCAGAGTTTATTGTACCCAAGTCTAACATTTCCTGATGTGAAGTTCAGAGTAGAGAAGACAGTTGAATAAGACACACCCCCATCCCCCAGCCCCCCTCCTAAAACAAGTCCTCCTAGTTCTTGCTTCAAAAAGAAAAAAAATAATAATACAGGTATTATTCATTATATCTGTGTAGTCCTGGTTTGCACAATACATGTGAAGATCCATATGCTTAGTGAGTTTAAAAAAAAAAAAAAAGTGAAGTATTGGCATGATTTGGTCTTTTGCCAGGGAGGAAAAAAGTTTCACTGATAAGATTATACAGACAGTGATTTCTGTTTGTTACAACAATAGCTGAATGTCAATATGTTTATTTATATCCTCTAGGCTAGTCAGTTGCTGTAATGTTTTAGAACCCTTTTCCATTATACATGTCATGATTCGGATATTGTTAAAACTCACGCTGAGAGTGAGTTGTTGTTGTTTACCAGGGCCATGAGAAATTGGCTGGTGGCCTTGAACGGTCCTCGCCAAATTATAGTTGGTGAGTAAATAAATGTAAAGTTAAACTGCTGGAGTCACGCTTGTCGGCTTTAATGTTCGTGATTAATAAGTAATGGAGTAGGGGTGAAACAAGGTGGGGACAGTTGACATTGTTAAGTATGACTAGACAAGTTTTTGCACGTTAACTGGCTGGTAGAATAGTGCAGACGTATTACTACAGTTAAAATGGTGGGAGGTTTCGACCTATGAGATAGCTGAACTAATTGGGCCAGCGGACTAGCACGCTGGGTAGTTAGATAGTATAAGACATCGTGTAACGTTCAGATTTAGTGAATACAGACGAGAGAAGCATCGTTTCGTGAAGTATCTCCGGTTGGCCAGTACCTGAACTGTGTGGTCTGAAGACTAAGAAGTCCTTGCTAACGGACTGACTGAGCTCTAGAAAGAAAGGTCTGAGTGGGCTGACCTTTGAAAGCCCACGCTGCGCTATTTTGATGTTCGCGCCTCTCAGTAGGCGTGAGCAATGGTAATATATCTTAATTATTCAAGTATAATAGAGATCGGAGATAGAGAGAGAACTACAGCCTCATAGGAAGACTAAGGAAACCCCAGCTGGCACTCGACCACGAGTGTCCTGTATGATAGATCTATTGCCATAGTATGATTGGAATAATATAGCACATTGTTGATGAATTGAATAGTGATTGTGCATAAAATATAGTCTTTTGGCAACTGCTTAAATTACCTACAAGCCGAAGAGTGCTTCTGTAGGCGTTGAACGTACTGGGCTCTCCTAACATTTAAGCCCATATGATTTATGGAGAGTTTGCCTGGCGACTGGCCAGTGGCGACTCAACTGTCACTTTAAATTGATATCCAGTTTCGTATAATATACCTATTTACTATTGATTGCAGTACCTCCATAGTTACATGAATATCATTGGTTAAGTTATTAATTAGAGTTTTTGGTTTGAATATATACCTCTATTGTCTTTTGTTTTGTTATTAATATTTATGTAAACTATGGCCTGACCGGCCTGACATATATACGCTCTAGTTATTTAGTACTTTTCTTGTGTGGTTGTGTCCGAGTGTGAGTTAGCTGCCTCTCGTGCAGTCGTAACATCCCCAAGACCCTAACTCTGCTCGTGACAATACATGTCAGTGGCCTCTTCTTTTCATTCACTTGATTTGGTTTATCTCAAATAGTTTAGTCTACACTGTTACCCCTTTTCAAGCACATGAGCTGGTAATCTGTCTTTTATCATGTTATGTATCAGAAAAGGTTGTGTGCCACCCTTTGAGTATGTGTCATTTTCAGCTTGGGGACAATTGAAACCCTAATGGCATTTCTTTTATATTAAATATTCCAGATGACTTGTAAACACATTACATTGTCATTTTATATGTCAACAATATGGGTACTGTTTGTCCTCTCTGCCCAATATTGTCACTGTCCACTGACCTGTAATTGCTCAGAAGAGCTGGTTAGCCTAAGGAGTTTTATGGGTCTTACTAATGAGTTATAGGGAATAAGGGACATAACAATGTGACACATCTTTAGAGAGCATTGCAGAATTAGAACCCAGTGGTTCATTTAAGAACTAGTATTTCATCCTCTGATCTTTCTATACCTTTGCACCTGGAAAACAGCTGAATTTGAGAAAAACAACAAAGAAACTACAGCAGCAAAAAAAAACAAAACAGCAGCAGTGCAAAATTAGGAAATATTTATTTTGTTGGTCTATTAGTAAAAATATTTAATGTCACAGCTTATTCTGTACTTACAAATGGAATGAGGAGGCATGTTGATATCAATTTCAAGAGATCATGCCCTATTTTGTAATTTTAAATTTTTTTATTTTTTTTTTGTGGTAGTTAAAAATCATTAATTAATATGCCTAGTAGTAGTTGCACAATAAGTGAATGATGAATGCACTTTCTCTCTCCATTTGCACATGTGAGAAGTAATAACCCATGAGAATATCCCTCACATTGTGCATTTGCACCACTTATATTGCCTTTGATTCCATCCCTAATTCAATTTGGTGTGCAAAGTGTAGCCTATAACACAGAAGCACAACTCTGATTTTGAGAAGCAGATCACTTATTGATCCAGAGGGTTTAAAAGTAACAAGAAGTGACAGAAGCCGCCGCGAGGTTAATCTCTGCTCTGTGCTTTCCCCTCTCCCTCTCTTTTTTTCCCTCCCACCTGTTGGGTCATGTATTTCTCAATTCTGTGCAAGTGCTCTTCAGATATAAATTCCTGAAATATTGCGATGTCTATATCAGGGTTTCTACCAAAGCTAAAGAATTATATCGATGGTGTTGTGCTCTAACTGTGTAACTGGAAAAAATTGGCCAACTCATTTTTTTAGCTAAAAATAGTCACCATGCCTTTCCGGGGGCTCCCAATTCAAATGGGAAGTCTACACGCACTATAAATAGCAAAATTGAGCTTCGAAGCCTTCAATAGTTACAATTCTAACCGTGTATGTGGCTGTTGTAATCGTGTAACTGATTTCTGTGGCGGAATTTTGTCGTGCTCTAGTCGTGCGTATCTCTAACTGCGTGAGTGCCAGACAATATACTTTGTGTGATAACCGCATAGCAGGATTAACCGGCTTAAAGACCTGCATTTTAAAAAAATATATTTATTACGACAGAAAGACACGTTTTGTTTGATTAATACGACCAAAAAGATCTAGTCCTGTATAAAAAAACTCACAAAAAGCGGTTTTTTTCGTCTCTTGGAAAACAATCCCAAAACCAGTTACACAGTTAGAGTACAACACCATCGATATGAGAAGTTTTGGGCTTTGGCAGTTACATTGAATAATATTTCATGTACCTCTTGGGTATTTGAAGTTCTTTTCTTTTCCTTTTGTTTGTGGAAAGGAATGGGGATGGAATATCTCAGAATGAAAACTCTTTCCGCAGTCTCACAGCAATATAATGCTGTTCTGATTTTGTTTGTTTGTTTATTAAACAGATCAAGAGGTCAGATTCAGCTTACTATTGGGAAGAGAGAGAGATTATGGCTAATGCAAATAGTGAATGGATTGTACAGGTAATCATGTGGTTTGCTGCTCCTTTGTAAAATAGATATCCATGTGGAATACAGCTCCTTTTAAAGATAATAAATTAAACCTAGTTGCATCTTCACGCTATGTATTGTTTCTGTTAAGATGATGTTCATGAGGCCAGGAAATATTTTCTGGCTTACATATAATGAAGCTTGAGACAGGATACCGAGATGGATCAATTTGCCAAATTTCGTCCATTGCACTAAGCAGTTATCAACAACGTAAACAATGCAATTATATGCATCTCATTCCTTCATAATACGACAAAAAATTACTAATACTCACAGTGTCAGAGCAGGTTCTAAGTGTGCAGTTTGCAGACATGTACTGAGAGAATGAATGGTTTGTCACAGTAGCATATGTCTCATGCTATACTTTCTGTGGGACAGTCAAAGAATATGATCAGGTAGAAGACTTTGTCATTATTACCTGTTTGTCTCAATGTCAAAAGCAGGTTTTAGTTAAATTTTGCCCTGCTAGGCTGATTTTGTTAGAGAAGTTTATGGCTTTTATTTTCTCATCTCCTCAGCTGCATTTTGCATTCCAAAATAACAAATTTCTTTATATGGTGATGGATTATATGCCTGGAGGAGACCTTGTCAACCTGATGAGTAATTATGATGTGCCAGAAAAATGGGCCAAATTTTATTGTGCAGAGGTTGTTTTGGCTCTTGATGCTATTCACTCCATGGGTTTTGTACATAGGTGAGGATCTATTGTTATATTGTTTTTTTTTAGCAATTGGAGAGAGGAAACATTTCATTAGGTTAGCTTTTTTTTTTTTTTGCTCCACACCGTGAAGATGTGGGGTTTTACAGGGATTTAAAAATTAGATTAATACAAGTTACACTTTCCCATGTAAATAAGTCATACTCATTGTACCCACAAAGATATTGTTCCCCTTAACAAATTCCGTTCCTTTGTTAATTCCACTTAGTGGATTCTCATAACTTTTGAGAATTTAAGACAGATAAGAAAGTTATATCTGTGTGTGGGTTTTTTTTTGGGAGGGGCTGGCATCCTGTAGGGCCCAGTTTGAGAGTAACGACTTTTCTTTTTTAAATGTTCCAAGATTTCATCTTTGAATTCATCTATTTTTTTTCCACAGAGACGTTAAACCAGATAACATGTTGTTAGATGCCAATGGACATCTAAAATTAACCGATTTTGGGACCTGCATGAGAATGGATAAGGTAGAGAATTATTATTTTTTGAAGGCAATAAAACTGTGGATGTGAACTAACATGAAGTATTCTGATAACTAGTGTATTTGCACATTAAATTTTGTTTTTTGAATGGTCAGATCTAAGTCATTATTATAATTATAAAGCTGCAATGAGAATCTTTCCTTTGAATTGAAAATGCATGATACATGATAAATTATTGATGAGGAAAGCAGAGAAGTCATGTGACGACATTAACAGTGGATGGGATTTAATATTTAAAGATCTACGGTTATTTGTGCTGTATTACTATTGAGTATGGGAAAAGGGACACATGGAAGATTCAAATTAACCGTAAATTATCGAAGAAATTGTGTGGCATATGTAACACCAGTTGTTATTTGTATTCATTTCTGATGTGTAATGTCCTTTCAGGATGGACTAGTCCATTCAGACACAGCAGTAGGCACACCAGATTACATCTCACCAGAAGTGCTGAAATCACAGGGAGGAGAAGGCTGCTATGGGAGAGAATGTGACTGGTGGTCTGTTGGTGTCTTCCTTTATGAAATGCTTGTTGGTGAGCTGTAAAGATTTTCTGTTCAAGGTTTTGCCAAATGCAATACATACCAGGGACCTTTTAGTTACATGTTATCCAATTCTAAAGACATATGAACTGGAAAAATTTTTGTGGAGAGTGACAGTGGGGGCTATGATTATGAGCCTGGAATGTGGCAATTGTGGTATTGATATTAATTGTTAGTGAATTGAGCAAGATAAGCAAACATGCGTACATTTAGCTTTGACACCAAGTCTTGCCTTTCATTACTGATACTTGCCTCATTTGACGTATGTGTTCAGCTTACATAAGTTGATTAAGAAAGCAACGTTTATCACTTTTACCCTTCAAGTGGGTTATCTCAGGCATGTTTAGTGGGTTCAGGAAAGTGGCAATGTCTTGTCAGGACATTAATTATATTAAATTTTTGTAAACCTGAAGATGTGGCTACTTTTTTTCATTTACCTTTGTTCTTGTATGTTTACAGGTGATACACCCTTCTATGCAGACTCCCTTGTGGGCACCTATGGCAAAATTATGGATCATAAACGATCACTCAATTTTCCTCAAGATGTGGAGATGTCAGATAAAGCCAAAAGTCTTATATGTGCCTTTCTTACAGATAGGTAAATCAAGTTTGCCATTATATATTTATTTCTTTAATGGTAAAAAGAAGTCACGCACTTGATTTCAGTATGTGCTTTGAAAACCTTGGAATTAATTTATACTAATGCTCATGTTATGTGAATCGATATGAAGTGAACGAGGACAGCTCTGAAGCTGGAAACTGGTGGCATTGACTCTGGTTACCAGTAGGGTATATGTTGGCAATAAAAAAGATTGTGAAATCAAGCTTAGTCACTGTTTGAAGAGCAGTGGTCTGGTGCAATGTATAATGTTAGGATTATTTCCAGGACGAAAACATTGTGAATGCCATCCTACTCATTTAGATATTGCTTTCAGTTTATTCCTTCTTGCAGTCACAAGCTGCTTTTTTGAATGGGAGAAAAATGAAAATATTAGAAGTGATAATTTATTAGAGCCTGACATGGAATCAAGATTTTTTTTTTTTTTTTTCAATTTCATCGTCCATTCTTTACAGGATCATCAAAATGTGTTTTGTCATTTCAGGACAGAGAGATTGGGAAGGAATGGAGTAGATGAGATTAAGAGACATCCTTTTTTCAAAAATGACACTTGGACTTGGGAGAATATACGCCAGAGTGAGAACATTTAGTTTTTGATAAAGTATATCTGTAGTCGTTTAATACATTCACAAATGATAATGTCAGTAACAGTCACAACATGTGAAAAGTGTTTGAATGTAAGTAAAGCATGATAAGAAACGTGGTGAATATGTTATTTCCGGGACTTGAGAAATTATATTGGGAGACCTGAGAAAGAAAATAAATTTGAATAACAAGTCAGATAACATTTGATGCTGCAGCACATTGTTGCCCTGTTGTGGGAAGACTATTTGTCAAGACGGAGAGATTTAGTGGAACCTAATTCAGCATTTGTATTTGCCTCAGAAGTTACAATTTATGTGAATCTTAGTCTTTAACAGTGCCCAGGTAATCATATTAAATAGTGACCAACCTTTCCTACCATCTGTTCTAGCCGTACCACCAGTTGTGCCAGAACTAGCTAGTGATGTGGATACAAGCAACTTTGATGATATTGAGAAAGATGAATCACCAGAAGAAACATTTCAGACACCAAAAGCCTTTGCTGGAAACCACTTGCCTTTCATTGGCTTTACCTACAGCAAGTCAAGCTGGTATGAGTGAGTTATAAATCACCTGAGTGACTTCACCTTTGATACGGAATCCAGAAGAATTTCTTTTCATTTCAATTTCGTTTTTTCTCCAATTTCACTGTGGATGGATGAGTTTATTTTCGTGCAGATATTGCCTTCATGTAACAAAAAGAAATGACACCGCTGATCTACTGATAAATGGATATTTCTGTATCAAGCCTTTTTTTTTTTTATTCTCCTTAGAAGTTTTGACTGTGTCAGTATTGGCATTGGCAGGAAGTGACACCCACTCATCTACTGACAAATGGATATTTATTTTATCAAGTTTTTATTGATTCTCCTTAGAAATTTTTAACATCTTAGTATTGGCATTTCTTCATGTAAAGTTGTAACAATTTCATAATTAAACATTAATGTTATTGATTCATGTTTTTGTTTTTCAGCAGCTTAGTAAGTGTAAGAGACTCATCTTCGCCACCTCAGCAAGTAAGTATGTCATATTTACATTTGACAAATACATGAAACGTTTCAAGGTTTGTGACTACATATCCTTTGTATTTTTTTCATATTTGTGCCTGATCTAATTAATTGTTCGAGTTCACCTGATGTTTCTTCTCTGCCTTTCTTTTTTCATTGTCCCTTTCCTCTCTCACGTCTGAGGCTCCCTGGGTGGGCTAACTCCATGCTCATGTTTTCATAATTTTGTCGCTTACTTTCCACTATATCTTCTCTTTGGTTTCACCTCTTATACATGCTTTTCTCCTGTTTATTTGTTTCCACTCCATTATATTTTGCTGGGATTTGTTTCTTTTCCTTTTTTCTTCGGATTTAGTAAAATTTTCATTCCATGCCCTCATTTTTTCCATTTATTTTGTGCCCTGTTCTTTCATTTATTGTTTTTCCCACTTTGTCCATATTACATATCCTAGTTTTGTGCTTCTGTGGTACAGCCATATCAGTTTTCAAGATTTATGGCCTTTTTTTTTTTTTCTTCATCACAGTCAACCTCAACTGGAACCAGTGAAGCCATTGTGAAAAATTTAGAAGATCAAGTGAAACTAGAAAGAACTAGTAAAGAAGAGATGGAGAAGAAATATAGGTATGTCTACTTTTTAAATTTTGTTTATTTTGTAAGATTCTGCAGCATGCTCCACGAAATGATGAATTAAGCTGATGCTGATAATTTTATAGTGCTTATTAATAGTGACATGTCTCATACCTGATCTATGTTTGTGTGTGAAGGAATTTATTTTAGCTTTCCCAAAAGTAAATGTTGGATAAGGCAACAGGACAGCAGCCTCTGATTTCCACATTGGTAACTGGAAATTAAAATTGTGATTAAAAATACCTTCATGGTTTAGCTTCTGAAATAGATGAAACAAAGTTGCTTGGCGATCCACATTTTCATGCATACGATACAGTTTCATGAATATGAATACTACCGTAACTATGCAACAAAGAGAGAGCTACAAAATGTTTTCTGTGTTGTATTGTTGTGTATCATGCAGAGATGTATTGAAAAAAGCAAATAATGGCACAACTATGCTTCCCACAATCCATTTGTGATGTCAGAAATGTATTTATGGTATCACTTACTAGGAATTTCTCGCAGAGACCTCTGTGCTTTTCAAGAGATTGAAATAGTCTTGGCATTCAAACATTATTGCTGCACAAGAGAAACATAGTTTTCAGTCATGTGCATTGTGCAAGATAAAATGATGAATTTAATGCTACTGTGCTTGTTAAGTATGTTTCACTTTTACAGTTTTAATATATTTATGCGTAAGATAATATGGATAACAGTTATACTTCAAATACAGCAGATCAATGGTGTTGTAATCTAACCATGTAACTGGTTTTGGGATTGTTTTCCAGGAGACAAAAAAAAAAAATCTTTTTGCGAGTTTTTTTATACAGGACTATATCATTTTGGTCGTATTAATCAAACAAAACGGGTCTTTCTGTCATCATAAATATTTTTTTTAAAATGCAGGTCCTTTCGCCAGTTAATCCTGTTATGCGGTTATCACACAAAGTATCGTTGGGCACTTACGCAGTTAGAGATACGCACGACTAGAGCACGACAAAATTCCGCCACAGAAATCAGTTACACGGTTACAACAGCCACATACACGGTTAGAATTGTAACTATTGAAGGCTTCGAAGCTCAATTTTGCTATTTATGGTGTGTGTAGACTTCCCATTTGAATAGGGAACCCCCGGAAGCGAGAATCTTTTTTACACTGCGTTGCCGGAAAGGAGGTACTTCTTTGGAATCCCCGTGACTATTTATAATAACCGCACAGGCGATCATTATGTCACCGAATTCCTTGGGTAAAGCCTGTTAATTGGAATTGGGAGTCACCTCCCTTTAACATGGCTATATTTTTTTTATAACAGCCGAACAACCGGTGAATTCCTTGGGTGATGCCCACTCTAATGTAATAATCTAAAGAAATAGCCGCGAGAACGTGAAAACTTTCCTTGGTGGCAGAATGTTGTTGAACATACTCTTTGCGTCTCATCCCTCGAGACCCGCTCTCACACATTGCTGTGGTTCCCACCTGTGTGGTATAAATCTAGATCTAGATCTAGATTCAATTGTCATTAGATATCTCATCAGTCAAAGCTCACACACCCTCATATCTGTGTGATAGAAATCTGGATCTAGATTTAATTATCATTAGGCTACATATCTCAGCACTCATGGCTCACACTCTCCTGTTATGCAATATAAATCTAGATCCAGATTTAAGTATCTTTACAAATTACATATCTCATGACTCAAGGCTAACACTGTCATATCTGTGTGATATAAATCTAGACCTAAATTCAATTGTCATTAAATATCTCATCACCCAAGGCTCACACTCTCATACCTGTATGGTACAAATCAAGATCTAGATTTAAATATCATTACACATATCTCATGACTCAAGGCTCACACTCTTATACCTGTATGGTTTAAATCTAGATCTAGATTTAAATATCATTACATATCTCATGACTCAAGGCTCCCACTGTCATACCTGTGTGATATAAATCTAGATCTAGATTTAATTATCATTAAGTAGCCTATCTCATGACTCAAGGCTCCCACTGTCATACCTGTGTGATATAAATCTAGATCTAGATTTAATTATCATTAAGTATCTCATGACTCAAGGATCACACTCTCATATCTGTGTGATATAAAGCTAGATCTAGATTTCATTATCATTAAGTATCTCATGACTCAAGGCTCACACTCTCATATCTGTGTGGTATAAATCTAGATCTAGATTTCATTATCATTACATATTTCATCACTCAAGCCTCACACTCTCATATCTGTGTGGTATTGATATAGATTTAATTATCCTTACATATCTCAAGACTCTCCCTCTCATATCTGTGTGATGCTGGCTAGATCTAAGCATAATTTTATCTTTCATCGCTCATGGCTCAATCTCTCATATTTATTGCTGCTGGTCAACAGCTCTGTGATAGGAGATTAGATTTAATTAGGCCTATGATTTCATATTTTATTATTCATATCTGTGTAATACAGATACATTGAATTATTATGTCATATCTCACAATTCAAGGCTCACTCTCTGTCTCTCATACTGCTGCAATTCAACATCTGTGTGATCGGATCTAGATCTAACTGTGATTCCATACCTCATCACTCAGGACCCACTTCCTGAGTCCTCATACTAGATCTACTGCATTCTGGCTATCTCTGGTGAATTTTAATCAGTAGCCTATCTTGCCAGTGCATCATCTTCAATTCATTGTAGGCCACAGTGTAAATCTAGAACTGCTTAAAAGCAAGTCAACAGGAAAGTTTCTAATTGTAACTGAGATTTATTAGTCGGTGACTTTGTTGTGTGGTAAAAATGAAGATAACCGCATTCGCTAGACCTCTAATCCTACAGCTCTAACTAGCCTGCAGAGACAGAGTGGAGAAATGTACATTGCACATAATTATCTGATCTAGATCTAATTCTTCTGTGACGGAAATGACGGGCTTACTTTCATCACGTTACTCATAAATTATTAAAACTGACAACTACCTGAGATGAAGTGCTCGGCACAAACAGAATGGGTCGACTCACTTTTTTTAATGTCTAGATCTAGATCTGCTGGTTGGTAGCTTGTCAACCATACCACAGTCGAACGACGTTCGGTCAATTCTTTCACTTCCTTTCCTTTGTTTACACGAATGGTGGGGAATCTGACCAACTTTTATCCATCCTTTCCACCCCTGTCGCGCGTAGCAATCAACGATAATGCAGCTAGTAGGCATTTTAGTTAACAAAACCGCTTGGATATAATTATCTCTAAGTTACACAAATCAGCTGATCCACCGACCAAACAATCGCAATGGCAGAAAAACAAAACAAAAGCACTGTGACGTCATGCGCATTCTACCTATAAGTTAGCCTATAGTTGGCCAATGACGGAGCGGGAAATGCCTCCTACTGCGCATGCGATATTTTATTATCGTCACAAAGGGTGAGGTGGTGCGGTAGAGCTTTGTTTGGCTTTCCGGCAACGCAGTGTAAAAAAGATTCTCGCCCCCCGGAAAGGCGTGGTGACTATTTTTAGCTAAAAAAAAAATGAGTTAGTCAATTTTTTCCAGTTACACGGTTAGAGCACAACATCATCAAGATGGTGGTTTCTTTCTAAATTCCACATCAGTGCATCACATTCAAAAACACGAGCATTTGTACCATATATGTCACTGATAAATTGTCATTCCACATTGGTCCATTTGTATTATGAAGCTAACAAGCTGGCTTTAGTTTTATTATTTGCTTGTTTCAGACAAACACTGGATGAACTTGATCATCTAACTCAGGAAGAAGCAACACTGAAAAAAGAATGCAGGGAATATGAAAGAAATATTGCTCTTATCAAACATGAGCAGAAAGAGGTATGGGGCTTTCTCATGTCTGTCATATTTTTAATTAGCAGACCCTTTTTAAACAGCTTTGTTTCTGAGGATTTCAGATCTGTTATTTAATGCTAGATACCACATTTTCAAAAAGTGTAGTTTTCTTCATTTTATTACTCCATTTTTTGGGGTTTGTTTCAGAAATCTATTTTCAAAATGCCAATTTGAGGATAAACTAAAGATATTATTGAAATTGGTGTAATTCTTTTTTTAGGAAACAGCATGATGGATATGACAGAATGTCTTTCACTGTGACATTTCAGTGGATGAATCTCTGAGTATGAACCTTAAAAGAGACACCCCCCCCCCCCCCCACACACACACAGACACACAAAATATAAAGGTACTAACTGCTGACTGTTATTGCACTGAAATGGTTAAACCCAAAGTCACTGTTTGAATCTCTTTGCCTTCCAGATGTATCGGAAATTGGAAATAGAATCAGACAGCAAAAAGAGATTGGAGAATTTGCTGAAAGACAAAGAAAAGCAACTTGAAACAGAAGTTAATGCAAAGTTACAGATGTATAATTCCACTGCTCACTCAACGGAAAAACTAACTAGTCTTGAGAAAACGGTAAGCATTTGATATTTTACTGCAGTAAATTATTCCTCTTGCAGTCTTTTGTTGTTGTTTTTTTTTGAACTCATGAAACACATAATGAAACATCATCCTAATTAAGAACTGCAGATCATAACAGCGTTTGTAAGTGTTGCTGTCTTGAACAATTTTTCCTCTCCGCTACAAAATTTCCCAAATAATAGTTTTGCTTATTGCATGATTCATTTGATATGTGAATATGACTTGAATTGTTCATAGTTTTTAATTCTTACAATAAACGAACAAACAAAAAAGTGCCTGTGACAATACATTGCCATTATTTTAATTTCTTTTATAATGCAAGCCTTGCTTTTTATATGAGTCACCGTAATATGTCTTTTGCTTTCTGTGTTTTCTTTCTAGATAGGTGATTTGAATGAGAAATTGCGTCAGGAAATTGAAGGATCTAATAAACAGAAGAAACAGTTTACCGAACTACAGCAGCGGCATCAAACATTGGAGCAGAGCTACCATGATCTCAACAGCAAATATCAAGAGGTTCAGGCTGCACGCCAGGCCCTGCAAAATGATATCTTTGCTATTCAGAATGCTCTGGATGCGGAGAGAAGTAACAGATCACAGGAGTCTCAGAGGTCTCAGGAATTGTCAGGTTTGCGCTTGTGGGAGATATTCTAGATGGCATATTTGGATCCACAGAACTTAAAATTGAAGATGTTGCAAAAGTGAACTGATTTGAAGTTTTTAAAGCTGTTACAGTCGCGAAGAAAAGTCTAAGTCTTTTTTTTTTCAGTGAAGAGGTAGCCATCTATGGTGTGGATCATTAAAAAATTCATATCATGTTAATTTTGGTTAAAAAATGTAAGTGTGCATGGGAAAACCCGGCATAAGTCGGCAACATGACATTTTGAGTTCTGTACATATAATAAAAGACAAGACATTTCTGATAAATTGAAGCCAGTGACCCCCCTAAAACACGATTTTGAGAAAACGGCATTTAGTCCTATAAGTGGCAATAGCTAATTGACCAAGTAATATTGGAGTGATTGCTGTTAGGAGACCGTAGTCTAATAACTAAGCAGTTGTAGAGATCATAGTGAGTAGTGTTCACTGCTCATCTACAGTTTACCCTGTAACATGCCAAGTCAGAAGTTTTTGGATCTTGTTAGGAGACTGTAGTCTTAATTACAAAGCCGTTATAGAGATCATAGTGAGTAGTGTTCACTGCTCGTCTACAGTTTACCCTGTAACATGCCACGGTCCCCTAAACAACAGCCAAGTTGGAAGTTTGTGTCGGACCCATATATTCACTTCAAAGCCGTTTTTCTCAAAACCAGCTCTGCCGACTTATGCCGGGTTTTCCCATGCACACTCACAAATGTGGTCAGTCAGTAAAATGTTTGGGAAAAGATTTATTTCATTACTTTTGGCAGAACAATTTTGGTGAAAGGGCAGGAGGTACTCTTTGCTGAGCAAGGTCAACATAAAATTTTGCAATCACATTTTTCAATATGCATTTTATGTTTTTTTCTTTTACTTCCCCTTTCAGATCAAATAAAGTCTCTACAAACGGAGAAAGCCAGGATTCAAGAAAAAGAAAAATCATCATCACATGATAT
Organism: Onchidella celtica; assembly: GCA_963931925.1. Classification (NCBI taxonomy): domain Eukaryota; kingdom Metazoa; phylum Mollusca; class Gastropoda; order Systellommatophora; family Onchidiidae; genus Onchidella; species Onchidella celtica. The sequence continues at coordinate 17,622,354 of OZ007571.1, forward strand.
TCAGCAAATGCAGCAGAAGGTTTATCAGTTAGAAAAGGTTAGTGCACGCTAGCTAGATACACGAACACTTTATTGAATATTAGTGATTGCGTCATAGTTCACTTGAAAGAATTTTAAATCACATGTAAAATAAGTATAGTGTTTTGAATCTTTTGAGAGATGCTCATGTTAGAAACTTGTTGCTGCGGCTAAGGAGTATTTTTTATCCTGAAAAAAGGGATAATTTTTATAAAAAATGCAGGGAGATTGCTTTTCTTGTGCTACGAAATGGATTTTTTTCATGGCTATGTGCCACAGCAACATACCAAGCATGTTGAGATGACCTTGTTTTTAATGTGTAATAATCACATTGAAATTAATCATACTGTTTGCATTACTAATTTGTTGCGTGGACTGTATTGCTATGTGTGTTATTTTCCAGAACCTCGCCAGTATAGAACTGGACCGTGACAACTTTAGGAGAAAATGGGAGACAGAGCAGCAAGCTCATAAAGACGCAATAGTCAAATACACTGCTGACAAGAACAACACACGCTATTCAAATCAGGCTAATCAGGAAGCTGTGAAAGGTATTAAAGCTGTGATCATTCTATTCCAGATGAAGTAACCCCTCTGCGAGTGCCACCATCGAGGATGATAGAAAAATGCTAAATTGACTTTTTCCTCGAGGTTTTTGATAGAACATTTTGTCCTTTGAAAGAGTGAGATTTTGAAGATGACTAAATCTTGAGAGTGAAAAAGCAGTAGGAATCATTTTCATTGCAGTTATTTTGTGCCTTCATGTTTGTTGTTACTCATACTGCCACTATTTCTGTTGGAAATATTGCTCTCTTTGTGAGCAAGTGTTGGCAACAGTTTTCTTTTCTTTCCATAATCTGTTATCTCATATCCTTTGTAGCATTAAATAACTATTTTTATCATTACTTCATAATTCAAATTTCAGTCGGTTCTTTGAGAAACTGTAAACATCATGGCACAGAAATGGTCATTAGGATTATATCTTTTGTCCATAAAGCATTAATTTAACTATTTTTGCTAATTAATTATTTTGTGCAAATGTTTCTGTACTTCTTTGCTGTATGCAGTGTCATCAGTTTTTTATTCTCGTTATGCCATGCTAGAAATTCAGTCAAGGTTGGAGCAAGAAAAAATTCAGAGACAAAAGGTAGAGGCCAAGCTGCTTGATACAGAGAAAAAGAACAGTGACTTTTCAGTTGATTTGGCACAGCTGAGACAAAAAGTTCAATCATTACAGAATGAGCTGAAAATTGAGGCGGATAAGGTGAGAAGAGATGATGAAGCCGAAGCGTTGAGTTTAAATTGCAGAATGAACTGGCTGATTAACTCATTCACTACCAGGGCATTTTCCGTCTCTGGACCGGGCCAGATTTTGGACCAACTTTTTTGTGCTAGACCTCTCTATAAAATCCTAATTTTTGGCTATATCTGTATTAGGCAACCAACACATGTTATATGTCAAAAGAAAGGTGCTGAACTTTATAAATATGTAGATTAAAACTTATTTTGAGAGATAAAAACTATTGTAAGGATTAAAGTTAAACAAAACAGAATGTGAAAAAAAAAATTATGATTATGACCAACTCAATTTCAACTTACGGTTCGTAGATCTGGGAACAAAAACTCCAATGGGTTTCAAACTCCGGAATATTGTTTATAATCCATGTGAATTTCAGAAACATTGTTAGGCAAATAAAAAGGTTACAGCAAAAAAAACCAACACCACTGACACACACAAAAAATGAAGAAAAAAAAATCCAAAACTTGGTCGATAATCTCTCTTCAAAGTAGCTCTAACATGTCTTTTCCTTTTTGAATTTAGCAACAGGAAGTTCATAAACCATTCCAGAATGTTGGATTGGATCTGTGTTTCTTAACTTTGAAAAACTGGTCTGGATTTGGATGTGTATTAGTCGAGCCATGAAACACGGGGCAGCCATGGTTGTCAGACGAGCTTTGAAACACGGCTCGCGATAGTGAATGAGTTAATTCAAATAGACACAGTAAGATCACGTTTTCTCAGTTTAATAATTGAGGTCAGGTTTTGCACATGAAATAAAAAACTATCTCAGGGTAGAGATAATGGAATGACTAAAATCTTTGATGTAAATGACACACTTTACACAAGACAGCTGTCACAACTGGTGGTAATCATGGCATTGGATATTGGCTGAATGAAAGATTAGCTAAATGTCTGCAGGACAGTAGAAAATCATACATGCCCTACCATTATGCTTTGAATTTTTGGATTGATATGTTATGGGGGGCTGGTGGTACATTCACATGGAACGAGAAGTTGCAGCTATCACACAGTGTGTCCATGTAAACAAGCAAACTGCGGATAGCAAACTAGCAAGAGAAATTTAAGAAGAGAAATGAAAATAAGCATTCCAAAGCATATACAATGTTTGTGAAGTTGTTTTGATCATATACTTAGTAGCTTTATTTTGTAGATTTCTCAGAAACTTGCTTTTGATTGAAATGCAATGTAGAACAAAATGATTTTTCATTTATGGACAAAAAATCTGAAAAATCTTCATATTTTGTATTTTACACCAATGATATAAAACTTATAGTTTGTGCATTAAAATGTTATTTTTATCATGAAATTAGATTTCTTTTTTTCATTTTTGCCATAATCTTCTGATTTGTTTGTTAAAATTTCAGAGCAAGAATTTAGGATTACAGGTTGAACAGGAAGTTCAGAGAAGGAATTTGATGCAAGGTGATTTCAAGAATCAGCACCAAGATCTGCAGAGAGCAAAAACTAAGGAAAAACAGTTAGCAAAGGTAAGACCAGAGATTTACAAATATAATTATTACATCTGTAGTAATACTAAGCATTACCATTTAATAAGTTAATTGAACAGTAAGTTTGTCTCTGATATAATTAAGAGGAATGATTACACAAAAAATTAAATTGGAGGGAGGGTGTGTCTGTATATGCGCTTGATAAGAAGTTCTACTTTACATTGGAAAATTTGTAAGTATATAGCAAGATGCAATGATAAATCTGACTAATTTGGTTTTGTGTAAGCCAGTTCTAACCTTACTGGAAAAGGGATAAATTTACAAAGATGTTTGCCAGTTGCAGTGTTATATTCACAGTGTTGTTCATCAGGAGAATGGCTTTATCATCTCTCCTCTGTGACAAGGCAGGTACTCTATGTTAACTTGCACATGAAAAAGCTTCTCTATAAACAAGCTGTTATTTCTTTGTCATCATACCTGTATATTTCAGGTAACACCAAGTCTTGGGGTTGATTTATTTGGTCAGTATGTTCTGTTATTCAAACTTCTATTTTTAATGTTAATTCCAGGAAATTGAAGACATGAAGGAAGAGAAGAAGAGTGTGGATGAGGAAATAAAGAAATTAAAAGAGTAAGTATCTGATTTCATTTTGATTAAGTAACATAAAGCAACTATTTATTAATGAATTCGGTATTTTTTTGACAAATTGTGTTATGAAAATTGAGGCGGATAAGGAAACTGTATAACAGAAATTAAAAGCTGGATGAACCAAAACAAACTGGCACTAAATGAGGATAAAACTGAGGTTATTTTATTAGGCCGTGAGCGGGTTCTGCAAGAAGTGGACAGAACTGAGATGATAATTGGCACTAATTCAATAGAAATTTCAAAAAAAGTAAAAAAACCTAGGGGTTTACATTGATTCAAATCTTTCTATGTCATCTCAGGTTAGTCACCTCATTCGTATTCTATACATGGAAAATTGGTAAAATCAGACATCTTATTTCAACTGAAACTGCGGCTGTTTTAGTAAATTCTTTTGTACTTTCAAATCTTGACTATTGCAACTCCCTTTTGGCTGGAATTTCACAAAAAAATATTAGAAAACTCCAAATTGCTCAAAACAATGCAGCGAGACTTGTTTTGAAGAAAAAGAAAAGAGATTCAGCACTGCCACTTCTGCAGAGTTTGCACTGGCTGCCAGTCGAGAAAAGAATAATGTACAAATTGTCATCCATTTGTCACAAATGTGTCAATAATACTGCTCCATCGTACCTAGTTGATTTAACTGATTACTATGTTCCATCTCGTCAACTAAGATCATCATCTGACACTACAAAATTGAAAGTACCTAAAATGAATCTGTCCACTGTAGGAGAAAAGTCCTTTTCATTTCTTGGCCCTACCATCTGGAACACTCTTCCAAAGACAACCAGGGAAATTAATGACATTGGTTCTTTCAAACGCCATCTGAAGACCCATTTCTTTCAGACAAACTAGGCTAGGTGTTTTTCGGCAGCAACAATAGCAAATATTTTTGAATTTCTTTTGTGTATGCGTGTGTGTGTGTGTGTAAGAGTTTGTTAAAGCGCCCAGAGCTTGTCATCGACGGGGTTGGGCGCTATATAAATGCAATATATTATTATTATTATTATTATGAATGAGCGACAAAATTTTGATTTGGTCCAACATTTGTGTTGGATTTTGACATGTGAAAAGTAAATTTATCACCTGTTTCATTTCAGTGACCTACAAGTGAATGAACTTCAGATAACTGAGTTGCAGGAACAGTTGGAAGCAGAAACATATTTTTCTGTAAGTCAGCTTGTTGTACAAAAGCTTATGGGAAGCAATATTGTTTGCATTTACAACCAAATCTAGGTTTGATCTCATATTGATCTAGCATTGCAAAAACCTTTGAACACAGCATAAATATGAGTCACTGTTTCAAGTTACTTTAAGGTGGAACTAATAGAGAAGATGAAATTTCCAATTATAATTCAAGGAAACAGTTTAGGTGTTACTGGGAGGGGGGGGGGGGCAGCAGTGGTGAGAAAGAAGCTTCAGAATGATACTGATACAGTACAGAATCTTATTTGTAAGTAGGAAAATTTAAAAAATGAGGAAGTTTCCAGACATTCCCATAAATTTGTTATATCTTTGTTTCATCTCTAACAAAGTTATTTGTGTTGAAAAATTATGGATAAATTTCTGACTGCAAAGCTCCCACAGTAAACAGTGAATCACACTCAGTATATTCTACATTATTAAGTTTTTAAGACTGTTAAATTAGTGGCTGAAATAGAATTGGTTTTCCTTTGCTCTTAGGTCATTGGTTGTTAGTTCTGCAATAGTTATTTCTGTCCTAGTCCTGGTTTCAGCCATTTTGTCTGTGATTCAACAGTCACTCTACAAGACTCAGGTGAAAGAACTGAAAGAGGAGGTTGATGAGAAAAACAAACAGATTCAGGATCTGACATCTGATGTACAGAATATGCTACAAGAAAAGTCAGTGAATACGTTTTTTTTTTTTTTTTTTGGTGACTTCTGGTCAGTTTCAATTTTTAAAAAAAATATTTGAATATCTGTCATTTTTGACAAACCTTCATATTGAAAGGAGTAATATCATTCGCTGTTTTTAATTTGGATTTAGATATTCTGCCTACTGTTTACATTAGTGGAGCAAAAAAAATCAGCATGTAATTTTATAATTATACATGTAATATATATATTTTAGAAGTTGATCTTTGTGAGCCATATTGTATATTCTGTTTTGTAGAACTTTCTTCCCAATTGCATCCTTCGGTGAAATGTGACAATAATTTGGATAAGTATTGGACATGATAGATGTACATAACCTGTACTACAGATCAAAGAATTACGGTGGTTTTATATTGTGCTTGCAGAGACTCCATTGGCGCTCAGCTACAGCTTGCCTTGGCTAAAGCAGACAGTGAGCAGCTGGCCAGACAAATTGCTGAAGAACAGTTATCAGATGTGGAAAAAGAGAAAACGATGCTGGAGCTGGAAATAAAAGAACTGATGTCTCGACACAAGAATGACATAAATAAGAAAGAATCCCTTATCACTTCGGTGAGTGTTGTTGTTGTTGCATTTAATGGTTGCATAGTTTGTTATTTAATCATCTTATTAAAAAAAAATCTTACAATGTGATAGGAACTAAACATTTGAAATAACAGTTGAATTTTGGCAGAACCAAATATTTATTGGTAAGGTAAAGGAGGGTTTGAAATTACACAGGTCTACTTAACAGTGATTAAATTCTGAATAAGGTTCACCAATTCTCTTTATTCCCAGTTGGAAGACTCAAAACGTAATTATGGCAATGATATTGAAAAGCTACAGCGGGAGAAAGATGACTTGAATAACAGAATTAAGAAGCTGAATGAAGGTGAGCTATGTCAGTGCTTCACTGCATATGTTTGTTACTGCATTTGATGAGAGTCTTTGATATGAAGATTTTCCTTGTCAAAGAGAATTTTTTTTTGTAAGAGAGAGAGAGGTCCAAAAATGGAACTGAGTTTCAAATGTTGTCTTTCATATTTCATTAAAAAACAAACAAACAAAAGAATTCTGATATTCAGAATATTGTGTGTATAAAAGATGCATTTTGTTTGACTGCTTTCAGCATAATTTAAACTAGCTTTGATATGTTATAATTTACCTTCACTCCGGAGTTTTTGTCTGCAAATGAAAACTGATTCATGACCTTTGGTCTTCTTATTAATTTTATTCGCATTTTTTGGTGTGAATGTTTCAGATATGTTTCTGCACACCAGATAGTTTCTCTGTTTCATTTTCATTGTGAAAGTTCATGATCATAAATTTACAAACAGTAGCATGCACCTTTTCACCTTATGGATGTAATAGAATAGTTTCCAGTGTGAAGAACTGCAATATATGACAGTTGTACATTCACTTCAGAGAAGATAATATGAAGTTTTAAATTTTGTTCACCATATTCTTCAGATTTGTTCTTGTCTTTTTCTTCAGTCCTCTGAAGTCTTCTTTCCTTTTTGTCTGTTTCATGATTAACCTCTTTATTGTGCTGAGGACATACATCAAACGTCCTAAAATGAATAGTACTAGTGTACTGTGGATGCATGCTGTACATTCTAAATACTTTAGTGAGAGTGTGCTGTCCAATATATAAGGCGACAAATGTGTAGTAGTTAAGGGGTTAATTAACCCTTTTAGCACGTGACCTATTTAAGCATTCTGTTCCCAAGAATACGCAGGGGTTTTGTAGAGACAGGGAAAAGAAAGTGACTAGTCATAGAAAATCCAACTTTTCACAAGGAAGGAGTTGTCGGATCCCATTACATATTTATAGTTTTTTGATGGGAAGAGAACAGAATGAGAATATGAATTTGAAAGAGGGAAACATTTGGTTTGAATTATGTAAATTAGCTCATTAGTTGGAGCTAGTACACAATTCCCGAAATAAGACATCCGATATATCGGATCTCACATTTTTCTCGCTACTTAATCCACATCTGATATATCGGATGTCACGTGCTAAGATGGTTAAGTAATGTCTGATTCCATATTCTATAATTTCACCTTTACATGAAGAAACTTTCCTCTTGTATTTTTAGACATGCAAAACCAGATATCAAAAGGTTCAGAGGAAAACAAGCTTAAGAAGGAACTGGAGGTCGAAAAGTTGAAAAAAATCCAGGTACAATTGTTTCCTTGTCTGAGAGAATGGGGATCTAATTATGTTGATATTATGAGGAAAGGAAGAAGTACATTCTGAGTTTTTTACGCTGACTTGGTGACTCATTAAACAAAATATGTTTTGTCCATTTTGTTTCAACTGTTGTGATGTGGTTATCATGATTTTGTCTGGTAAAATTTCTAGTGTTCTCTGCTGACTCTGGTCTGTTCACCTCAGGAAAAATTTAAAGCTGCACATTTACTTTGTCAATAGTTGACAAATAAAGATGTGAGTATCATAATATGAATCATAAGCTAATATTTCAGATATCTGATCTAATTTGCCCAATTTGTCATTTCGGTCCATAACATTTTTTAAAGTCTATATACAAGTTTGATATACCTAAATTTATTTTCCCCACAGGCTGTGAATAAGCTGGCTGAGATTATGAATAGAAAAGGCTTTGGTGACTCCAAGGGTGGAAAGAGCAAAGCAGCTGAAGCAGAGCTCAAGCGCAAGGAGAAGGAAAACAGGAAGCTGCAGCAGGAGCTCACTATGGTAAGTTTTTGTGCTGTGCAAAATTGATTATGGTCATGAAGAAAAACAACTCTGAAAATTTTGAGCATATCAAAAACTATTATATAGGCTTGTAAAATGTGAAAAAAAATCCAGAAGGAAAATTTGTTGTAAACACGCCGAGGGCAAATTGCCATGCTAGTGAGCCTGCTTTTCTAGTATCCATTTAGGGAATGATACTGAAGAAAATGATTATTAAATTTCAAATAATTTCTGTGAAAAGTAGACAGTTGCAAAATAAAGAGGCTCTAGAAAAATTTAGCACTTGTTTTATTAGTGTGTAAATTTTTATCACAAATTACTCTCTTTCTTCAGTGGATTTTTTTTGCTATAACTGAATACAAATGAGCTGTGTTATCTCTAATACAGGAAAGAGAAAAGTACAATAAAATGGTTGAAAAGATGCAGCGAGATGTGCTGGAGGCTCAGCAGTCTGTGTATGAGGAAAGCCAAGCTAGGCAGAGATTACAGATGGAAATGGATGCCAAAGATTCAGAGATGGAGCAACTTAGGCAGAAGCTGCAGTTCAGCAACTCAGACACTTCATCTGTGCACAGCGGCACATTTGATGACAGCAATGTCAGTCCATCTGAAGATTCTGGAGGTGAGTCAATATTTCTTGACTTTGTATTACAGTGTCTTTATTTTCACTAAAAACTATTATGAATATATAAAGCATCTTGATGTTGCCAAGTTGCGCTTTAACTTTTTTTCCTTTTGGTCTGAAGTTACAGAAAATATAATTCAGCTGTTTAATTAAATTCTGCACAGTATTTATTCTTTGGCATTATGGTTGATTTGAGAAAAACAACATCTTACAACCATCAGTGACAAAGGTTTCATTCTTCAAGCAAAAAGTGGGGCAGCCACATATATTTTTGAAGATTTCTTTGTTGTTGTTTTTTTTCATGCTGGTTGTACCATGTCCATGGCATGAACTTGTTATTACTGTTAATTCTTCAAATGGAAGAAAATATATAAATTGGTAAAGTGCTGCACTACATTTTTGAAAAGGAATCTAGTTTGAGCTAGTTTACCTCCTCCTACTAGCTGTCAGTTTTTTCCACTCACTAGCGCCATCAGATTCTTACATGGAAGGCTGGCTGGCTGTGCCTAACCGTGCCAACATCAAGAAGTATGGCTGGAGGAGACAGTATGTGGTGGTCAGCAGTCGTAAGGTGCTTTTCTTCAACACAGAGAATGATAAACAAAACACGGATCCCATTATGGTGCTAGACATAGAGTAAGTATTCTAATGATAAGGAAGTTAAAACATTTAAACGTTTATTTCCATGAAAAACAGGCTGTTAAGTATTCAACATTAATTTAAATAAATAACCATATAATTATAAATTTGAAGTAATTAAATATCTTTGCTAGTAATGGCTGAATGAGAATATTATTATTTGTGTCGTTTTCGTTAATTTCTATTGGTGATTTTTGAGGTTTCTAATTCATTTTTCAGACTTTTTAAAGAGTCGCATAGTGCTGTAAAGTGACCCAAATGCATCTCAGAAATTTTCTTCTGCAGTAGTAATAAGTGTGAATTAGTATCAGTACATGTTTTTCACAGAGACATTATGATACTTTTTCAGGGTGATTGTTATAATCTACTTCGCCAGTAAACAATTATGGGAATTTTTTTTCCTTTTTCTTTCTTATTGTTTTCAAGTATATGAGTTTGTGATTGGTCTTCTAAAATTTTTATATGCAGCACAACACATAATGTTTGTTCTTTTTCTCTCTTAGTAAGCTCTTTCATGTTCGTCCAGTGACCCAAGGTGATGTGTACAGGGCTGATGCCAAAGATATTCCTAGAATCTTCCAGGTGAGATGTCTTTGATAATTAGGTTGTTATTTTTTTAACCTTTGGTGAACGCCAGTGCTTTTTTGATGTGAATTTTTTTGCTCAACCAGTATTCATAAATTTATCTTTTCTTTTACAGTCATGATTCATACACCTATGGATTTCTGGAAATCTGTGGAATTTTGGATTTCAGATTTCATGTATTGAAAATTTATTAAATTTGAGAAAATCTATGGAAAAACTATGGATTTTTTTTAAAAAGATGGTCGTCAAAATTAGAGTCGTCAAGACTTGGCTTTTAAAAAAAAAAAAGTCACGTGCTCCCGTGGGCCTAAAATCCAAGGACCATGCAATCTTCCCTCTTGTACCTACATCGCATCAGGCCTACAAGAAGTTGGCATCATGTGCGTTAACTCCATGTGGACGAAATCCAAGTGATACGATATGTGATATCCGTAAGATCGAGATATATGTCACATGAGTTTTCCTTTCTTCTATGTAAACAATGCCATAATAATCGTGTGGCTCAAAGTCACTGCATTTACTCTTTGAAAGCCACGTTCCAGTTTTCCGACCGAGCATTTCCTACATGATGTATTTGAAACGAGCCTTACGGAGAAGCATGAACGCATCTCGATTAAAAAAAAAAAACACGCTAACCTGACCACCGAGACCATTATGTACATGACTGGTCCACCCTTATACGACAGTCAAGTCACAACTTGAACTCGCAATTAGGCTTAGCAAACTTTTTTTTCTTTGCACCTGTGGGTATCAAATTTCATTCAGTGATAATGTTTTTTGCATGGCCTAATGCAGGTATGGAAGTTGAGATTAGGGTGTTTTAAAGGGAAATTCCAAGAGTTTTTTGTATCTTATATCATAATACAAATTGCGAAATCAGCAGGAATTTCAAGACTAGGTTGAATATACATTATATACAAAGATAGTAACATGAAACTGCACAGAAGTATATATTTGTAATTTAATGAAAATACCTATTAGTTTTATCAACCGATTCTAAATTGTTTGAGTTATATTCATATTTTTTAGCCTTTGTTAAGAGATTTGAAGTTTGTGAAATTTGTGCCGAAATACCACATTTAGCTCTGGAAAATCTATTGAAAATTTTGGAGTCAATTATGAACCCTTTACAGTATCAAGGAAGCAGTTTGTTTAAGATTAATATCAGCAGTAGACTAGGCCCTGAATGAGGGAGAGGAAGAGAAAATTTTATATCAGGCAATTTACCAATGTAAAAATCGTCTGTCCTGAGATCATCAAACAGACAGAAATCTAAAACTTGGAAATTGTCAATAAAGATCAACAAAGCAGTGAGGGGGACAAAACAGGTTTTTTTTCAGTCATCCATTGAAAATGCCCAACATGTTTAGCAGCCAGGGATTGAGCACTGTAATGTATTCTACAGTCAGAGAGTTGGTTGAGGTTTTGATTACTATCCAAGTTATTCTGTTCATACTACAGAATAAATTCACATACCTTGTGTTTAAGTTCACCTTGTTAAATTTTTGTTCCAGATTCTGTATGCCAGTGAAGGAGAGAATCGCAAACCTGATGAGGCAGCCCAGGATGTGTCTGGCTCCACTGCTGATCGTGTAGGAGTCATAAGCTACAAAGGCCACGAATTAATACCGCTCAATTTTCGCACACCTACATCATGTGACTCTTGCCACAAGCCAGTCTGGCATGTGATACATCCTCCGCCTGCCCTAGAATGCAGGCGTAAGTAACATATTTAACATTCGTATTTCTTGTGTATAGGTGTTTTAGAAAGATTCTGTACTGTACTTCTATCATAAAACGTTGTAATTGATTTATCATTAAAGATTTTTAGCCAATAAGTTTTTCGAGTAACATGGCCAAAGTTAGTGCTATCCATATTTTTATTAGAAGTCTTGAAAATCTGAATGAAAATCGTGGTCTTGTATTTTCAGACTGCCATGTAAAGGTTCACCGAGAACATTATGACAAAAATGAAGAGTTTATGGCTTATTGTAAAGGTGAGTAACTGAGCCAGCAGTGTTATTGACATATGCATTTTGGGTGTATATCATACTATTTAGAAACTGAAATGCTTGATTTGAGCTAGTTATTGAGAAAAAGAAAGATTGGACCCTGGTTGGTGTTTTTTTTTCTCGTTTTTGTTTCTAAACTCAGGGGAGTCTTATTTCACCAGTGTCTGCAAAGATGATGAGTTTGTTTCTTCCCATTTACTTCGTTTTAATTTCTTTGGCTGCAGTAAATTCTGCACTAAATTTTAACATGAAGAGAGTCTTGCTAATGAGAAATTTGAGTAATTTGAACTCCTTACTGTAATCTTACACTAATTGAATAATAAATAAATTAACTTCTTGCATGTAATGATTAAACATCTAATACAACATTTTAAAAAGAAAAGAATGACTGACCACTTGACATTGTTTTCAAACATTGTCTTTCAGTGAATTATGACTCGAGTATTCAAGCCAAGGAAATGTTACTGCGGGCAGAATCAACAGAGAAACAAAAATCTTGGGTACAACATCTCAGCAAAAAGGTATCCAGGAAAGGAATAGTCAGTACAGGAAATCTCAGGTACTTAAACTACTAGAGCTGATTGAATAATAGTTGGCTCATGACTTCCATTCTTTAACACTTTTACTGCCAGAGGGGTTTTCACAGTTTTAACTTTCATCAAACTACATGTAACTTGTGCTGTAAACAAAATACTATTGATTGGAAACAGTCCGAAATGGCCGAAGAATATGAGGGAAATCACTTTAAAATATCAAAATAGAGGGGTACCTGTGCATGTTGCTGATCGACGTCAGGGGGCAGAAAGGGTTATGCCGGAAGCATCTCTCATCAGCAACGTCAGGCAGCAAAGTGTTAAGTGTGCTAATCAGTCTACCATAGTAAATAATTTTAGAATTGACATTAAGTTGCATTGGGCATTTTCTACATAATATGACATACTTCGAATGCAAAGAGGTGAGGTGTGCTAGGCTGCCACTATCACAAACTGCAAATGAAATTTTAATACCTCACAGAATTTTAACTTCCTGTGTGATGGGCTGCATAAACATTTACCACTAAGGTGAATGCATGAATGTTACCTTCCATATAGTGAAGTTTTCTAGAGTTGATGATCTCCCTTGTAAAAGGATAGTGAAATTATAAAAGTCCTTATTTAATTAAGCCCTGTACTCCTTTTTTTCATTTCATTAATGATGTTGTGTTTCTTTTTGTTTTGAAAAGCATTGCCCGAGGTACCAAGCAATATTCCTCCTTTGGGCCCCAGCAGAGAGGTCATCCTCAGGTTGGGAAAGCAGCAACTCTTCCGCCCCCTAAAAACTCATAGTGATTGCTGAATGCTGAAAGATGTTTGAATATTACAGTCAGTATGATGAACTGAAGCTAAATATGTGGGATGTGAGGGATGTTATGAAAGGATGTGATCTGCTTTGTAATTTTTAAATTTTTTTTTGCTGTGATGCATGTTAGTGTGATCATTTATTTTTTTTCTGGCAGATGATTTTTAAAAAAATTTTATGTTAGCTTATTTTGCAAAAATGTTTCCAATCTGACACAATTTTAACTCACTCCCTCAAAATTACTTTTGTGATCAGGGCAAGAATTTTTTTTTGGTTTGTTTTTGACAGATAATTGTGTAAAAATGGTGTTACCAAACTTCATTGAATTTCAACAAACATGGAAGTAAGTAAATGAAGAACTTAAATGTCACGGGCTTCCAGTAGCTATCTTTTTTGTAGTTTGAATGATGATAAAACAATCTGACTGTTCATCATCTACTGATAACAGTATCACTGTGTCAACTTCGCCTGTTTCTTGTCTTTTCTTGAGTAATTTTTTGAAAAGAACATTGAACTAACACAAAGTCATGGTGAAACAAATTCACAAATCCCACTTTGGGCAAGCTAAAGGTGAAGACCACCATGGGCAGTTATGCTTATCATGAGTCATTCCTCAGAACTTCTAACAATAGTTTAATCTGGGGCTTGAGTTCAATGCTGGTAACTTCCAATAGTTGGACAGGTAACCATGTTTAAGGCATTTAATAAAATAAGAATTGGTTTCTGTGAAGACTTTACTGCATTGAAGGCATTGAATAAAACTGGAAGTGGTTTGTGTGTGAAATTTTACAGTGATTGAGGTCATAACCATAAGAGATACTTTGAAACAGTATAACTTGAATGCATTTTTTTTCCAGGAGCACACATTTAAAATTGACAGTTAAAGCTTTTTTTTTTTAAAAATCAAGCGAAAACTTTCAGATCAGACACATCTATAATCTTAAATTTTGGAGTGTGTAAAGCATTCATTACTGAAACTTGGTATGATTGTTTTTTGTTTGTATTTGTCTTGGCTTATATAGATCATAGATCAAGCCTTATTAAAAATTACACAGGTGTTCAACCAGTTATAGAAACAACGTCATAATGTTTTAGTATAATAAATGGAACATGCAGTGTTTGGATGCAAGGCTTGCACTATCTTTCCTTGCCTTCTAGTACTGATTCTTATACTTATCATCTGTTGAATTGTTTTATTTTCTTAGGTGCCGGAAAGTCTTCATTAACCAGTTTACTGAACAGGCATCTAAACAAGTAGTTTGGGTGGATCTACTCATGTGACACTTTTGATTTCCTAAACCAAGTCTGTGTCACAATTTTCTGCTGATGAGATTATTTACCATTCATTGGAAGTTTCATTATTTCTCTGCTTGGAACTGCCTCATGAAAATGAGTTTTACAAATTTTATACTAAGCTGAACACCAGAACTCACTTCTGTATTTTATAAATTGTATACAGACATCACAAATTCATTTTGTAACCTATAATGAAGCACATGTACTTGAAAAATCCATTCTGTTATCAGCTGAATGGTGTTTTATTACCTAGTGTTACAGTGGCATAAACTTGGTTTGTGCAGACTTAGATATTGTTTTGGACTGACTGGCTGCGGATACTTGAGTTCTTCTCCAAGAGATATGACCAAGTTTTGGAAACAAATAACCATTTGGTGGATATTGTACCATTTTCTTTCTTTATTTTGTTTATTTTATTTGTTTGTTTTTCTTTCAAAAATTTTCTTCTACACATACTTATGACCGATGAATGTAGTACACTGACTTAAACTGCCTGTCTACGGAAATACTCTCTTGCATTCCATGTTCGAACTCTTTCCAGCATCTGTCAAGAGTTTTGGGATGTCTTTGATTTTTTTATTTTGCTCTTTTATGTAGGTATTATGACTTTTTGATTGTATGGGAAATTTTTTTTGATACTTTCTATTATGCAATAATTCTCAAAGGAACACATTGGGTGCACTCATATATGAACAGTGAAATGTATAGGAACAGAGATGTCAGCATTCTTGTCCGTTTCCTTTTTTTTTTTTTTTAAATAGACATACTATGAAGAGGTTTGCCAGTGCAAATGGTGGTGATGAATTTGGTGTTTTTTCTTTAAAGGAAAAAAAGTGCAACAACAGAGGATTGAAATTCACCTGTAATGCTTGAATTTGATTTTACCGATGGATTTCAAATGTCCTTTACTTCTGAAATCTGATTTTTTATCTTATTCAACATAGTTGCGCAGCCTCTTGAGTGTGCATGGTGTGGTTTCATACCCTTTTTTTTTTTTATTCTTTCATCTAAAATGTAAAGAAGGCATGGAAGAAGGGCTTAAAATGGACAGATGTGCAGTCCTTTATTGTTTGAAGACTGAAATGTAAAAACTGAGTTCAACCAGTGCACCCCAGCCCTCACAAAATTTTTGAAAATTCCCAGAAACTTTATGTTTTGGATTCACCACTACTTGCGCTGGATAACGCACCTCTGTTGATGGAACAGTATGCACAATTCTTCAATGTGTAGAAAATAAATGGTGCTTCAACTGTGTTTGATTCCAAAGGTCTTAAAGCCTGAGATACTTGGTTACTACATTTGTCTGAACATGACACAGTATGACTGTCTCATTTCCATGTTGGTGTCAGTTTGTATCTGTAAATGTTATTGAAATTGGTTGACCTTTTGCTGTTAGGTGTCAACTTGTATTGTACACTTTATTGATTGTCTTTAATAGTTGGGTGTAAATCTGCATTATTGTAAATTATATAACTATGTTAACTTTGCTGTTGAAAGAAACTATTAAAAGGGGCCTTGTTATATCCATTTATGAAATTATTGTCTTGATTGTGAACCTAAGAAATGATTAGTTAGACTTAAGACTGGAAAGTCACATAGTAGGAGACATTGGGCAGTGAGCAATGGTCATTGTACTTTTTCCCCCCAGTTTGCAAGATTTTCAAATAAGTCATCAGTGGCAGAAAAGTGTTTCTTTTGTCCAGAGGTATGACCTGTTTGTTTGCTGCTTTTCAATTTCTTAAGAGGGTTAATTCAATATTTATGTACATATTTTTGTAAAGCCAGCTGTACAAAACCTGTACATAGCTCTGTTATTGATGTTACCGGCGCCATAGTGGACTCAGTACCTATATATAACTCCTGTGCCCAGAGATGAAAGAGTGGGATCATTCTCTGCCATGTTAACTCGAAGTGGTGCAAGCTTGTCCTCTTTCTTTAATATTGTAAAGAGCTTAGATGCTTCAGCAATTTTTGTCAGTACTGATTAATGACAATGGTGCCATGTGCAGTGTAGACCAAAGACACGAAATAAATCAAGGTACGGGAATTTTCAATGCTGGTTATGTATTTCATTGAGCTGGTCATGAGTGGCAAATAAAGTGTCCCAGCTCATAGTATTACATAAATATCTCATTCTTTTTTTTTCATAAAAATATTTCCAGTAAAGTTAATGTTCTCATACGCATCCACAACAAAGTAGTCTAAAATTGTAACCTACATCTGAATATGGGTAAGTTACTCATTTTGACAATTATTATATTCGATGGATGAAATTAGTTTCGTTGTGCTTTTCTTTTGTTTTGTTGTTGTTTTCTGTTTTGGCTTTGGTAGGACTTAATTTTCAGATGAGTGTCCTAAATGTTTTCTTTCTTGGGATTTCAAATATATTCATATTTTTTACTTTCGTCTAGCCTAAGTTACTAATAGCCTGAAATATTGTGAAAAGAACAAGCATTGCTAAGATGTTTCAGTTCCCAATTCTTGTAGAATTTTGAAATTTTGGCCAGGGGAGCAATTCATGTATAATACAAATTTAATTGTTTTTAAGTAAGCATTATCCCTTACCAGTTCAGTGTTGATTTTGATGGTTTTGAGAACAATGAAGTGAATATCATGACATTTATTGGCCTTTCTGCAAGGCAGGTCTGGGGATGTGACTTTGTTGTTGTGACATTCAAAGTTCAAAGAAAATATGTGATAAAGATTAAATTGTTATAATCTTAGTGATGACAATTATAAATTTGATTGAATGAGATACAGCAGAGTAGATCAAGATCTTTGTGACCTGTCATGTGCCATTTTTCTTACTTTTTGTATTATATTCGTGCGGTAAACATGATAGAAATTTGAGTCTTTAGTGATTTTTAGTATTAGACTTACATTCCTTGTATAATTTTTTTTTCTGTTCTCTCTAAAAGTTCTAAGCTGACCATGGTTCTGCAAGAAACCGTTATAAATGATTTGTGCTTTGCAGATTGACAGCCAAGAAAATTATGTCATGAAACCATTACTGGTAAAGCATTTTATATTACTATTCACATTTTAATAAGAAATATGTAAAAGCAGTCACCGCTTGAAGCCTTTGTTAAAAATAATTTACTGACAGTTATATGGCATATCATATTTGCTCATTAATTAACTTGTTGTTAACTGGTTACGGTGGTTGGGACATCTAAGGATTGATTTTCTGGGAAGAGGATGGTTAGACTCAAATTGTAGCGTAAGTTGTTTGAAAGAAAATTGCTCATGAAAACTTTAATGTCAACTGTGTTGGGTATGATTGAGTTGTATGACCTAAAAGTTCAAGATGAGTTTTTCTATAAGTCCTGTGCTTTAACTCAAAGCTTTGTTTTTAACCATGAACTATGCAATGTGACAATGATTGTTAATGTTGAATACTAAAAAGCTTCCTCATGAAATTTGCATTGAAAGAGTTCAGGACCCCCTCGGTGTATCTTGGGGTTCTGTCGATGTGCTATGAGATTGCTGAGGGCTGCAGACATGGTTGTGAAGTAATGTTGTCATGAGTAAGGGTGAAATTGAGATCTTGAGGTCAGTGTGTGGAAGTTTAGAGTTGGAAATTTGTGATTTGTACCAAGTCCTGAGTACCAGGACTAAATGTGTTTTAGATTTATTGGGGGAATGGTGAAGTTGTTCATTCATACTGTTACATCTTTTGATGAACTATGTTTTGTTAATTGCAGCTGAATATTTGTGTACTAGATGGAGTGTATGTAGTGTTTATTTACCTTACAAAGTGTTCACTAGCTGGAACTTCATGTAGCAAGTGTGTGAGGCTGACATTGATAACTAACAATTCTGGTGCCTGCATTTGTAGTATTTCATTTTATTTTTAGACAGTGGTAATACAACAGTGATGTACCCCATACTTTTTTTTTTTTTTCTTGTTGATAATATCACCTAGCTTGCAAACATTCAGTTTAACCTTTGTGATATGTTCATTTGATGTACACATTGAGCTTCATTCAACACCATTATCATCATCGTCTCTCTTTCATTTCATGGGTCATGGTGGTCAGTGACTCATGCATCTCAGTGTAGCATTTTTCTGTGTACATAAGTTGATGTGTTCATGTACAAAACTCCACAGTCAATACTTTCCATCAGTGTCTGAACGTAATAGTGGCTCAATATAGGAGCACTGAACTCACTAGTGATTTTCTTTGCATACACCAGGTGCAGATAGATAGATCTCTTAAAAGTCTGCTATAATGAATATATTTCTGCGGAGTAGATCACCTTATTTAAAAATGAAGACCGATACTCTTGTCTTTATTCCTCTGTGTAAATTATACAAATTAGAACTTTTTACATATTTTGAAGTAGTCTAGTGCTTATGGGTTTTGTGTGAATTTGGTTGCTTTTGTCTCTGTGGTTGTGTCTGCTTTTCTTGTCAAAATTCAAGGATTATCAGCCAGTTTCTATCTGTTGAACTTCATTAACCTGTGTTGAAGGCCATCTGTGTTCTTCCATCATGGGATTCTCAATGGTTAAGCTAACCCAATGTCTGGGCTGTCACACTACCTGGTGAGAGAGTCAATCCCTGTCATTGTCCAGTAGCTGATAACATGTAACATTTCCTGTTGCTATCATCATCTCCATCTTGTGATGAAAACAAAGCAATTTTCTATTGACATTATATTGATTCATTGTCGGTTACATTAAAATCTACAGCTTAAGGATGGGGAGTGGGTTTAGCTTACCTGTGTGGCCTCCCAAGGATGGCATTGTTGGTATTGTCCTTAGGTCTTGGAAAATCAGGGTTTAAATTAAAACGGTGATTGCTTCGTGCAGATCTTCAGGTATGCATTGAAGTTGTAAATTGCAATGACGTGTGCCAGTATAACCAGACAAACCGGCATTTAATTAAGTTCAGTATCTGATGAATGTTATTTTCTTGCAGGACCTTATTTAATGTACATGTACTGCTGTTTTGGTCCTGTCAGATTGCAGTTCATGCATTAAAAGAGTGGAGTGTATTTGTTGTGATTCAGGGAGGTTCATGTGTTTGCAAAAATATAGTGTATGAGATGATGTAATAGTAAATGGTAGTGATGTGGGAATTCTATTGGGCCTTGACAAAACATAAACGTATGAAATGATGATGAATGCTGGTACAATTTGATTTTGATCAAGGTTCTTGTGTTTCAAGCTTTTGCAATCAGGATAATTCACTTTGAATAGCCCTACTGTAGATACATGATATTTATACAATCATTGGAATGTGAAGCAGACACTTCACTGTTGTATCTGACTTTTTATGTATTTTATTTAATACAATGGATACTGTACCCTTTCTAGTGCTTATAAACTGTTACGTATTTAAAAACATTTAAGATTTAAGCAAAGTATCACTGAACAAAGTATCAATATTATTAATATTAACAGCCTGTTTTGTATGCTACGTTAACAATAACATTAGTCTCTTTATGTGACAAGATGCTACGGCTCCCTTGAAGTGAAACATATTGAAATAAAGAAGCAAATTGTTTGTTGAAATAAAGCAGCAAATCATTAGCTGAAACAAAGTTCAAGTAGACTGTTTGTGAAATAAAGTTAAATCAATTTTTAATCTTTGGCTATGGAATTTCTTGAAAGAATGGAATTTCATATAAAAGAAGCCAATACATCTTCTAAATACAAATGTAAGTTAGGAAGAAGCACTGAAAGGTTTTCTTTTCTTACCAAGTAACAAATGGAAGTGCACTGTACATTTACCATACATTTGAGGTTTCAGGTTTGCACATTTATATATACAATGTACATTTTTCAGAATGGGAGTGTGTGCCCATGGAAAATATTAGCATATTGGGCTTAAGCAATTGACTGGATTTGTTGGTTAGGATTTCAGTAAACCAGTGTACATTTTCCAGCTTCCTTATGCACTGTATGCTGAACATTTATTATTTAGTGTCAGTGAAATAGGTTAAGCTTCATTGTCATGCTTCAGTATTAGTTTTCTACTTCACGGCTAGTCCCAACAATTGCAACATTTATATATAATACAGCAGTGTAAATATTTATTTTTTTTTTCAGTGGGATGCCTTAGATAAAAGGAACTGTGCCAGCTGTCTCCAAATTTGTACCTTTGATATTTATCACTGAAGCAAATCAGGATGGCTAGGAAAATTGCCTCGTTTTTGAGATACGTTGCCAATACTTCATGTACCAGAGGCAGGGAAGAACTGCATGAATAAATAACATAAATAAATTATATAGATATGGGAAGTAGAAAACAAACACACAATGCATTTATGTCAATTTCGGGTTTTTAAATTCTGCCAGTGTAGAAGGGTTAACAGTGGATTTAGTTTTTTAAGCATACAATTTTTCCATGTGTATTAGAAGAAGAGCAGCATCTATTTAATCTTGGAATTCTGCAATTCTTAGTCTAAATTAGTGGTTTATTATGTCATTCACTTCAGAACCTGTCTATGCCTTGCTCCTTTTCACATTAAGAGACATGTGGTAAAACTTGTAGGCCTACTACCTTGCAAGTATTTGCTGTCATGTGTCAATACATTCAAGTGGCATTCCCATGGTCCCTTATCCCCCCCATGTTGTTCATGTCATTTGTTTGTGCATGGCATTATGATAATTCCATGAATAAAATGTAATTTTTTTTCCACATGTTTGCATATAAACTTTGACTAAATTTGAATTGTCTGTCATTGTTTTCATTTATCTCCATCAGTAATTAAAGGGGTTAATTCTGTATCATGCCTGAGCTTCAAAAAAATAACTATGATTGTGCACAACAATCAGTGAGTAAACATGAATTGGTTTCTTGCGAAATACATTAACCCAGGACTTGAGGACAGTTATTATTTGAAAGAGGTGAAGTTTTCAGAGTCAAATAATGCATGAAAATCACATTTTACACTCTACCGCAATCCAGGGGTATTCGCCATATTGTTATATGCGACGTTTTGCCGATTTTGAGGTTTTTGTCATGAAAGTGCTTCTCTCACTCCTAATCTTAATATGTGTAGGTGTCAGATAGGTGTATTTTTTGTGGGCATTTTTATGCAAGTGTCGATTTTGAAACCTATTGAACAAAACACTGATTTTACACAACCCTTCAAAGTGTCAGTCCTCATTTCATTGGAAAGGCAAAATTGCACATACGACAAAATGGAAAATAGTCAACAGGATGTATCTCAAGTTTTAGCTTTTTGTGTCTCTGGCACCATATAAAACTAAGCCCTACTATTTGTGAGAGCATTCAAAGATTACAAAGTAGCCCATGGCCAGTAAACTACCAAACAAACGAGCAGTCCCATGGCCACTTGAAAGGTTGGCTGCAGTAGAACAAAAACAACAACACAAAGTCTGACGACGCCAGTCCAGTTGTTCTGATTTGTTTAATGACGAACAAACAAGACATGACAATGCAAGGACGTGGAAAATGGCAGGTTTTATTCATTTTTTTTTTTTTTTTGGGTCCTTTTTCTCAATAAGTTAGAGAGAACATTGGATAGCACTTTTTGTGCCGTCTATACATATTGATACAATGGGTGAAACTATGTACACATGACATTCGAGATCCACATGCGGAGGTGCAGGGAGCGGCTGAACATGTTTCAACAAGGGCGGCAGATTTTTTTCAACTGGCATGCTCACCAATGCCAAGTTTGAGAAGGGCACCTCATTTCGTCACCGTTCCCTAATACTAGTAACTCAGAAATCGATTTGCAAATATATTCAACTGCATTCAAAGCTGCATCGACTGATCTTGGTTATAAACCCTCAAGCCAGAGAAAAAAACACTAAACAAACTGGAAAGCAAACTTTCAAGAAGTGCTTGTAACCAGACCAGCTGTGCTGAAATACAAGTAAACAGTTTTTTTGCTTCTCCTGAAAAGCAGCCAGAACCGATGATTACATACAGTTTTAGAGAACAGTGACCCTTTGTCAAGCCTGGGAAATGTCCATTCCGTGTTTACGATTACAAATATTGGTACATTTAAATCAAAGAGACAGATCATCTAGTATCTACCCATGTACATGTATGTATGTAAGCCTAGTATCTACCCATGTACATGTAAGCCACACGCGATGAATGTGTTGCACACCAGAGAGTGCCATCAACTGCAGTGAACGAAATTTTTTTGAGATTAAGTAAGTAAACTTACGATGTTGCCTACATCAAAATACATTACAAAAAACAGCTCCGGACGCCATAAATACAAGCTTATTAGAATTTTGCTATAATTTTGTGAAGCACATGGCGGATAGTTTCAGTCAATCGTGTTACAAATGATCGGTGCGTCCAAATTGGTCTCATCCTGCAAAACCTGCTTTTTCTTTTCTGTGAGGGAATTATATTATTAGCCATTTAATATTTACCGTTTTGCGGTAATTGATTTCACGTGTTAAAAGAGGGAGTAATCTCGTTAATTATTATGAGGCGATGTACATGTATAGTATATTTGGCTCATCGCCTTGTTTGGAAAATTATTAGTAACACTATTAGCTGAGAGCATCTGCCATGAGCTTCATAAAGCTGCATTAAAATTCTAATAAAACACTTGAACCTACATTATAATTATTGTTAGAATGCACGCATCTGATACATGCAATTGTACTGAACCCATCTTTCCTTTACGTTGACGAAGCACCATGAACGCTCACATCATAAAACATTTTATAAATGGGAAGGAAGCTCAGAAACTGCGTGAAAGGTCAGTCACATAATACTGTATGCCCGCTAACAGATTAACACGACTGCGTCGGGAAATGCAAGATTTCATGTCAGTTAGTGACAAGAAGCGACAATGCTAAACCTGGGGTCTTGGAAAACATCACAGACGGTTTTAAATATTTTTTTGCTCTTGTGACCAAAGCTGTACATTGCGTAACAAAATCTAGAGGACACTGGAAGAAATGAAGTGTGGCACTGCTTCGGCTTGAGAAAAAAAAAATGGGTAGATGCGTTGCAGTTGGCGTTATGTCATTTTATCGCCTGCACAGCAATCTTTCTTTGTTGTTGTTGTTTTCTCATCGTTCTCACGTCCGTCATCGAAGTACCATAGAAAGCTGTTACATGTATCAGAAACAACAATGTACGTAATGTTTGATCGAAGATCCAAGAAATCCTCTGTTACTTGTCTAAGACAATAATTGTAATGCTGTTTTCTATCAAAGGCGAAACTTTACGGTCTTAATACATGACGTCGCTGAACAGTGTCAAGGATTAGATCAATAGGATAATGATTCAAAGCCAATGCACTGCTAGTGCAGTTATACAGGAACATCAAGGCGCTTCATTCTTGACTCGCATGCCAAATTCGCGTCCGACGCATAATGTATATATTTTCATGATAATGAAAAAGTCTCAAGACCAGTTGCAGACAAAATCCGTTCAATAGCTCAACATTTACATGTACAGGTACATTTGTCCAAATCTACAAACAACCTATTGCGTTCTAAACTGATAAAGCAAACATGTTTTGCTCTGGACATCCTATAGTTTTTATTTTTGCATGAAGACACTTCAAACGACAAATTATGTGAATTGTGGCTTACATTGTTACAAGAGTGGCTACTGTATTGTATTCATCTCAAGCGATCAAAATGTGACGAAATTTAGGAGTTTCTCTTGTCCCTTATCTCGCTGCAAAATTTTACTTGATCTATCTTTCTTGGAAGAGTCCGCTTCACGAGAAGTATACAATGCATGCATGTACAAGTTTTTAAAAAGGAGAGGGGGGGGGGCGGGGGAGAATCTGTTTCACACAAATTTACAGTAAATGCATGATCAATTATTGATTATGAAAACCATTCAAACTATTGGGGAAAAAAATCTTCCAAAGACTTGACATTAAATAGACACATTCCATTTTCACAACACGGCCAATAAAAGTGTAATCCCCCATCCCTCCGCGACGAAAGCCCTTTGCCGCCAGTGTTAGAACAGAGTCAAAGGCTTGACAGGGAAAGGCATCTTGTATGTTTTTTATTCTTGATGAATTTATTCTTTACGTAGTAGTAGAACACTTGCCACCACCCCCTCCCCGACCTCCTCTCAGATTTTGTGTGATTCACGAACTAAAATTGAACAATTGTTTGTTGTTGTTTTTTTCATACTTTTTATTTCGTTTTCCTTTCCCTCGGCCGGGTTTTTCATCCATAAAGTAAGCTATCTTCATCGTTGATATTTTCTTGTAGGGTTCTGTTTCCGCTCGTTTCCAGCATATTGTTTTGTTTGGTCTCGACCTGAGCTCTGGTGTTTTTTTGTTTTTTTTTTTCTTGCTTTGTGATTTTACGTTTCCTGACCTTTTCAAATGAGTTAAATAAACAAAGTAAAAAAAAAAAAAGTAAATAAATGAAATGAAAACAAAAAACTCAGGGAGAAAAGCAGAACGGTTGAAGAAAAAAAAAAAAAAGAAGTCGAAAGCCATGGCTTCTCACAAAGACACTAATCTATGTTTCCCACTGAAACAGTGTCCCACTAAGACACTAATCTATGTTTCCCACTGAAACAGTGTCCCACTAAGACACTAATCTATGTTTCCCACTGAAACAGTGTCCCACTAAGACACTAATCTATCTTTCCCACTGAAACAGTGTCCCACTAAGACACTAATCTATGTTTCCCACTGAAACAGTGTCCCACTAAGACACTAATCTATGTTTCCCACTGAAACAGTGTCCCACTAAGACACTAATCTATGTTTCCCACTAAAACACTAGATCTAATCAGTAATGACTTAAACCTTGTGCGAAGACATCTACATCGAGGAGTGCAGTAAAGTAACTGAAATGAGTTTAATGAGTTGTCACGGGACAATAACAAGGTACAGATGGTGTACTGTAGTTTAACTATCCTTTTCACCTGGCCTAAGAATAATGTGCCTGTGAGTGAGTGGGTGGGTGGAATGGCTGAGATTACTGCTCTCATGTGACTCGCAATAGAGCGATGCACTGTTGTTTTTACATGTAGTATGTTTGATCTCCAACAGCAAAAACAAGCAAACAAACTAGCATACACCAAGTATATAGTAGTCATTTACACATGCGGTGAGTTATGTTTTGACCTAAATCGCATGTTATCCGAAAACTAGCACTAAACATTACAAATAAGATAATAATTTTCAGTACTGCAGACACCAGATCTCCCATAGCACGCTACCATCAAAGCAGAACAAATAAGTACTCTAGCTATGTCGAAAATAAACAATATTACATGTATAATAAACATAATCAGTGAATGGATGGGCTTTTTATGGTGGAAACTGTTCATAGATGAGATACATCGTTACGGAGTAGTTGACAAAAAAATAAATAAATGAGACAACGTTAGCAAGCCCAAATTCATTACAAAGTGAGAGCGGTTGGTAAATGCCATCGTCCACTAAAACAGGTCAACAATTTCTTGTCATGTTCTGTGACACAAACACTTCACAGATTCCAAGACGAACAGGGATTAGAGTGCAATTCATCACATATGTCGTAAGTAGCCTACTGGCCTGTTACAAGAGTAAACTAAAGGCAATCAAAGGTTGACATAATTTAAGGTATAGCATTTTCCTCCATATTTTGCATTTGTGTTGATAGTGAGAATGCATACCTGTATTTATAACATGTCTTCTTGAGATCGCGCTTTGGTAACACTTGCATTCTTCAGGTAAAAAAAAAAAGTTTAGCTTTGCAATGTATCGACTGTCCGGCAGATGTAATTTTCGTCGAGATCAATATCATTTCTTTGGCCGCCAGCCCTGAACAAAATCTAAAATTTTCTTTACTTCCAATGCGTTGAGCTCTGGGAAGCCCTCCTTCAGAAGTTTTTTGTCCAGTGTACCGAGCATACTCCCATCTATCTGCTCGTTTGAGAAACGGAGCACAACTCGGTCTTTCATTCCTATGTACCGCAAGGATTTGGACACCTCCTGGACGCTCATACCCTCGATCTGGTCTGGGGGTGACCATCCATCATCCGTTATGGCATGTTCCCATTCGTTATAGCTGTATTCACTCTCATTTGGGAATCCGCCGTCTCCTTTAGAGCACATAGAGATAGCCGAATCATCCCCATGTTTGAAGAAAGTTTCACCAACAGAAGCGGCTCTGTGGTTGTGGCGGAAACACGGTTCACTCTCGGCATAATGCATACCGTAACCTGGCCCATAAATATTTTGTTGGTGTTGCTGTTGATACTGAGGGGGAACAGCGTTCGCGTCAAAAGAGCGACTGTTTAGGAGTGGGGGGCGAGAACTTTGTGGGTACACGTTTTGTTGGTCGTATGTATGTGGAACATAACTTGTCTGAAAGCCATGGAACTGGGAGTCCTCGGTGTATTGTAAGTCACGAAATGAATCAGTGAAATGGAATAGCTCCATCGCATTTGGTCGCGACTTCCTAAGATTGTGTGAACGTATGGTGGCATTGGGATTCGCGTTCAAGTGTCTGGCCTGTCGAGACTTTCTTGACGTTTGTTGATAACCTCTAGCTTCCAGGTCAAGGTTATCCATGAACCGTTGGTCAAATTTTGTTAAATGACCTGGCAGCTCAGATCTCCAAGTAGGCACTTTGGAAGCACCATATAAGTGGGATGTACTGATTGCTTGTTGACTTCCTGGTGTCCCTATAGGACGAGGCTCTCCAAACTGGTTGGTGCTGTATGCGAAGCTGAAAAGGTCATCAATATCCAAAGGGCACCCATCATCATACCCGCGTGGGTTATGCACGAACTCTTGAGGCAATTCACTTCTGACTTTCCGAGCTCTTGCATTTTTTAAAGAGTCATTTGGAAATGATGGTGGTTTGTTCCGTAGTTGCACATCGGATCTTTTCACATATTTAGACTCTTGTTGCACCTGCATGGGCACCATATAGCCATCTTCTTCATCTTCCTCGTCGTCAACAACAAGAATCTCATCGTTGTGTTTGCCAAGCAGTAATGCTGACTCACTGGCTCTTCTGCCTTGCGGTGGTTGTGGTGCTGGTGGCAGGTGCTCATACAGCGATTCTTTTGACATATTTATGTTGTGATTCGGTGACGCCGGCTCTATATGTCGGGGGGAATCGGGCGGTATAGGTGGGAGATCTCGATTTTGAATGCTAGCCCTTCTTTGAATACTCTTGTTTGTTTCACTGCTGGGTTTTGAACTAGTTTTAGATGGTGTATTTGGCGTGCTGGTACTATAGGTGCCTGTGCTGTGGGCAGAAGAATTACTCTGATATGTGCCATTACTGCTTCCTCTGCCAGAGTCATCCTGCTTTGATTTTCCACTATCACTATTCTTTGGGTCTTCTTCATCATCGTCTAGACCATTGAAGAAATCCTGGTAACTTAACTCACTTCGAGCTATGCGCTTCGAGAACACATCATCCCCCCTCAGTTCTTTCAACTTTGCGCGATCCTTACGCACTTTCCTGACACTCAGTTTGTCTAATATCCCGGTAGATTTGGATTTCTTGAGTTCTTTGGGCGCCCTTTCTGGCAATTCGACATCTTTGCTGGGAGTTTGTTCTTTACTAGGTGTGTTGATGGTGTTCACATGTGTGGAAGTTGAGTTAGTTAACACTGTTTGTATACCAGTACCTGTTAATACAGTAGATGAAGTTTCGGTGTCACCTATGACTTTTGCCATTTCTTGGCCAATTTTGTTTCGATTTACATCTCTGTATTCATCACTAGGCGTAGATGCGTAAGCACTGATATAGCTTGGCGTGACCGGCTTTGTTTTGCCAATCAGTGTCGTAGACGGACGTCTTTCGTAAGTCCCTCTGACTTTGAATTCATCCATTGACTTCGCCCGTACGTAAGTTTTGTCCTTTATGTCATTGTCCTCATGCTTATGTTTGCTTGTCCCTTCTTTATCGTGAGAAGAATGAAAAACATCCACGAGTTTAGCTTTGATTGCTGGTTTCTTTTTCACGACACCTCTGGAAAATAACAGTTCTTTACCCACCGGAACTTCAAACTTATCACAATTCGAACTGTCACGAAACAAAGCACCATCAGATCCCACTTTACTGACCACTACAAGTTCCTCTTCACGAGTTCCATACAGTCTCAACACTCCCCTGGGACACTGATAATTTTCCTTATTGTTGACATGAATTAGCTGGGCGTTGACAGGCAGTCCAAAGGCCATAATGAGATCCTGCAGCTCATAGACTGCGTCATAGTTGGCCATTGATGAATCGCCCACAGGACTAAACACGCCAGACATAATGAGAGGGATCATGATTTCCCCACCACTGGAATCAAAACACTGCAAGTATTTCAAATCCTGATCTTTTTTGGTCTTGTTCTGTTTGAGCAACCGCTTAAAAATATTCCTTTGTGTGGCATTCTTGTTCTTTTTGCTGTCCATGTAGACAATTCCAGTGGTTAACACTTCCCCAGGTTTGATTTCGTTAGGCATCCAACAACTGTTTCCATTCTCCTCTGTGGTCAACTGGTAGCCGACGGTTGAGGTTCGAACTAAAAACCGTTTGGGTTTAATGCCGGTAATTCCTCCGATTGTATCGAAATATTCCACTGGCCTCCCGTCATCGGGGACAACTTCCATCCAACCTGTGGAATAGAATACAGAAATCCTGACTGAAACAATTTTATTTTTTTTTTGAAATCGAATTTACTTGCTCAATAATTATATACAATATAAAGAAGTAAAAAAATAAATCGAAATCTTGGGCAACAGTAGCATCTCATTGAAGAATCTGGGTTTTAGGACAGAGTACGAGGATGACTTGACACCTGAGGGAGACAGAGGTGTCGGACAAACAGAATTTCTGAGTGGCTAAATTCAGCAAAAACCGCGTTCAAAATAAAACTAGCCGTGCAAAAATGCAGGCTCATAGCTATTTTCTTCTCGCTTTCCGAGTGTTTGTCTGTCTTGGTTTTTTTTTTACTTTCACACAGTCCCTTCTTTGCCGCTCGCCTTCTCCTCTTCTGGCAGAGGTACAACTGTGTCCCCAATTTTTTCCTTCTTCTTCTTCCCTCTCTCTCTCTCTCTCGCCCCCCCCCCTCTCTCTCTCTCTCTCTCTTTCCTTTGTAAAAATAGCGTGCTTGAATGAAAGTTTACTATGGAACAAATATTTTAAAAATCTAGCCGTAATTCCTGATGAGGTTGGCCTACACCGCATCGCCGTGCACGTTGTATTACTGAAGACTGCACCTCTAATCGCAGAAGCAAAGACATAGAATTCAAGTCGTTTCCAAGTGTTGCCGCCCGCAGTCGTTTCGCGCCCCCTACGGGACCCACCTGGGTAAACTGTGAAGCTCCTCCGTCACATTTTAAACTTACACTTAAATACCTTAATTTCGTTCAAAACAAGAAATGTGCATTTACTTACTGAAAACACACGTCAGGAAACTCATTACTATGATTTTGGACATTCATGAATCAAGGGGTAAACCGTCTTATTGCGACTTGCTTTGTGCAACAGAACAATGTATGAAATCAACAAGCGGATAAAAGGCTGTGGCTCGTATAAAACTGCGTGTGCTTTTTGTGTAAGCAATCAAAAACTAGGAGCTCAAGTGCAAACTTTGGTTACGTTTCTGTTCGTGCAAGTGCACCAGGACAAAAGTGAAGATATGGAAGAAACAAAACAAAACAAACAATAAAAAAAATAAAAAAAATCAATCATCGACAAAAAAACAAAAAACAAGAAAAAAAAACAAAAAAACGATTAAAACTTCACAACAAAGGTTTCACCACGGTAGGAAAATAATTGCAAATGCTGATTAAATAGTCATTTATACACATCTGGCAAGAACTAATACCACACAGACAGGGTGACTAAGCAGCCCAGAAGAATCACTCCTACACCTAGAATAAATTCATGCAAACACTAAACTCCAAATTTTCCGGGTAGCACTTCGCATTCCATCATTTCCCGATAAAACATGAATTAATCATAATTATTCTGTTCCACACAAAGTATAATTTACGAAATACTATAAAAACCACGCAAGGCTTGGAGCAAAGACAAAATATGGCAAAAAAAGAAAAAGTTGTATGTAGCAAAGCCTTGCCCAAGAAATAATATCGAAACGATACAATCAAACGCAAAATGTATCGCTTCGGTGTTATTTCTTACGCGAGGCTTTGCTACATACAACTTTTTCTTTTTTCCATGTTTTGACAGTAAAATTTACCATTGATTGGCTTCATTTTAGCTCCGGCAGGATGTGAAGATTGTGAGACCACCATGACAGTCTAGCAGTAGTACTCAATATTCCACGTACGCTTCAGACTTTCAAAATATCCCATCTTCTTCCGCACAGCCCGTTTATAAATGTGTTTTTCTCAAGCTGGGCGGTGCCCTTTGTCTTATTCATTTGGCTATTAACCCAGATTGCAGGAATACTGATCACAGACACCGACGACCCAGGCTTCGCAAAAGAAGAAGGCGTGCCAGTGTTGATGACCTTGTTGGAAATTTGCAACAGCGACCTTGGGGTTAAAGAGACAAGAAAGATCTCATTGAGTCCTGATTACTCTTTTGGCTATTGGGATATTTCAGTCTAAAGGCTGGTCATTGAGGTATTTCAGCCCCCAGGGCTATCGGGAGCTCAGCAAATCCGAGAATGTCCACTGAACAAAGCTGCCGACAGAGCAGGGGATAATTCCCTGTAAATTTTGAGACCCAAATTACGTGTCAGACATGCCGTCCTTTGCTAAAAATAGAGTTTAAACGCCGGCCAAGAAAACACATTGGTTTTGACAAATGCGACAGGAAAACTGCCTGCAGATTGAGCATTTTTTGTTTTGGGGTTTGCTTCTTTCTTCATGT
Source organism: Onchidella celtica (assembly GCA_963931925.1). Lineage (NCBI taxonomy): Eukaryota > Metazoa > Mollusca > Gastropoda > Systellommatophora > Onchidiidae > Onchidella > Onchidella celtica. The sequence goes on from OZ007571.1 coordinate 17,653,634, forward strand.
TTATGGGAGTTTTGTCGCAGATTTTTTTTCTCTCCTAATTCAAAATGCAACTGACTCACGGTGGGGAAACAAACAGTGGCATAGAAAAGGGAGATGAGAAGACAAGAGGTGGAGGCGTGATGAAAAATACCCTCAGATCCCAAAACAAGCGTTTCCTTGAATTCTCTAAAAGTTTGTTGTTATTTGTTTACATCTGTTTATAACCTTCACTGGGTGTGAGTTTGAATGATAACAACAAATAAAAAGAACACACACACACACACACACATATATACACAAATACAACCCGACACTTTAAAACAATAAATGCTGAAGGTCGTGTTTGTTTGATATTTTTTTCGCCTGGATAAAACAACACAAAAAAAGGGGGGGGGGTAGGGGGCTGTCTAGAAATATTGTAGAATTATAAAAGAACAACTGCCTTGTCATGATATATAAAATTATAGATAAGCAAACTGCAAAACATGAATCAGTCTCGCAGCCTCATATTGCTAGTCTGTAATGAAACTAGAACTGCCTTGAACACTAACCCGCCAGAACACCCACAAGCTCAATCTGGCAACATTAATGTTCTCAGTTAGCAAGAATAGACCACAATCAGCGGGCTCGTAATAGGACACTGTCATCTCTGAGATCATTTGCATGAGATCGTGTCTGAGATCAGAGATTCCGTAGTCTGTGTTAAAGTGTAAGAATACACGTAGTAGGTCCAACTTTGCCAAGCTGAGACCCGGAATCTGGTCTATGCTGACGTCGTCACATAACGAAATTCTGCAGGGATAAAACATGTTTTCATACGTTCTACCAGTTGCTCAGATTCAAGGTTGAGCTTCACAAATTGTACCTACTACTTTTATTCATGACTGGAAAAAAAAAATGCTAACAACTTGGTCCGAGGAAATATAACAGCCAGACCACTACATAATCTTGTCGCTTGCTTGGATTAGCAAAAAAATCGTGACATAAACCCATGATGACAATTGCAATTTATTCCATTGTCGCAGATTTCCCACTGTCTTATGAGTGCCGCAGTCTTTAGTTCTGTCTTGAAACGGAAAAGCACCGTGTACGCCATTCTATGTCAAATTCACTTGCTAACACCATTCGTAGAATGAAATGACCTCATCTTTCTGAGTTATAATTTTGTGTGACGTCAAAATATTATATAGTCGAGTATTTTCCACATTGTTGCTTGTGCATTTTTGCCTTTTCGAGAAAATGAGGATTAAAAGTTTGAAGAATTGTGTGAAATCAGGGTTTTGTTAATACGCTTCAAAATCGAAACTTGCATAACAAAGCCCACCCAAAAAAAAAACAACACAACAACATATGACATAGTTTTATACATAATAAAATTAAGGAGAGAGAAAACCACTTTCATGAAAAAACTCAAAATCGGCAAAATGTCGCATATATAGGACAGTATGGCAACCCTCGATCTTTTCTCTTGGTCATCATCAATAATGGAAATTGTACTAAGCATAAAGCAGAACGCAACACAAACAGCTGTTTGTGTCTCCTATAAATTGTTTTTGGTATATATACGATCTTTACTCGTGTCACGGCAGATTTGCCATTTTCATTCTCAGCCAGGTTGTTTTAGTTTCACTTCGTTTGGTGTCAGAATTTTCCCAAACTGGCTTTCAACACCCCCCCCCCCCTTCCGAGTAAACCACAACATGCATCTCAGTGGCTGTGTCTAGATACCGCAACAGAATCTGAAACTTGTAGCACGAATCGTGAGAGAATTGACCACTTTGACACAGTCAAAGAAAAAAAGAAATAGACCTTAAACCATTTTGGAATGATGAACTTTTCAGTGATGGCGTCAATAATGTGCCCTATGCAATGTTTAGGGGTCCCAGTTCAAACCACGAAGTTCAGGCAAGCATTTACTCGTGGAAACGTTTATTCTTTTAAAACTATCTCAAACAAACATGAAAGGAGTAAGCCACGAGTTTGGAATGCACAGCAGTGAGGTAAAATTTAAAGAGATTACTCCCTGTTCACAAAAGTACATTCTGAGAAAAGGTTTGTCTTTCAAGGTAGATTTTGTTGCTTAAGGAGTGGGAAGGGTACAGACAGATGCTGGCAGACAAGGAGTGCGCATCATAATTTCCTATATTTTCTTAGTAAATCCGGGAAGACCCTATCATACTATGCCCGGTCAGCATTTGCCACTATTATTTCTTGGATGTACATTTTTGCTGGCATCAACTGGCTGTGATGTCCCGGAGTTAGTATGATATTCCCCTAAAAATGATACACGTCCGATAAACCGCAAGTTTGAAATCTCGCGATCATGAAATAATTTATTCTTCTGTAATATACAGTGTTGTCAAACATAAAAATTACTCAGAATTACCTGTCAGTGGGTAAGTCAAGGTTACCGATTGCCTGCAAGAAATTCTTTCAGTAGTTCTCATAAGAAACAGTACGACACTTTCTGAACTTTTTGTTGTCTGGCCAGGTATTAATCAGTTCGACGTGAGATCTGTATCGTCAACAATCTTCATAATGGCGCGTGTTACAAACAAAATGAAGGATGCATGAAATCTCTGTCCATCGAAGGACTGCAGGGATAAGGTGGATTTGACCCACAGACTAACGAATAGCTAAAGCTACCAATACTATAGTGCGACATCACAAAAAGCGTTTATCCCGCCATTTTGTTTTGCCTGATGTCGTCGTTACGAAGGACGCTGGCCAGGGCCGTCTTAACATCATTATGGTTTCTTGGTCAAAGCACTAGGCTGCGCTCTGCCCCGATTCAAAAACCAATGTGTAGGGGCCCCCTAAACCATCGGGGCTCCTGGGTAACTGCCCAGTGTGCCCATGCGTTAAGACGGCTCTAATGTTAGCTAACGTTCCTTGTGTTATTGAGTGTATTCAGTTTTTGATATAAGCACCACAAATGTCTTTATTCTATGGTTAATACTTAAACTACAGAAAAACAAAATGGCGGCCCATGCTTTGCCGAGGACATCCCCGAAGTCTTGATTGGTAGGTCTGGTTTTTCGTTTAGTCTGTGGTTTGACGCGAATGAAATGGGCCGCATTCGTGTCTTTTACGCCCCATTTTCGAAGAGGTTTGTAATTAATTTTGTTTTGTCAAACAGCGCTACAAGTTCGAAACTGGTGTAGTCAAAACTATACCGGTTCTGGATTCAAAATTTTCCATTGCTCGTGCAGATTTACATACATGTAATTAAGTAATTGTCGACTTTGTGGTTCATGTGTCTTTATCGTAATATTGTAGGAACATAATGCGCTTCAGAAATCTAGAGCCGTCAGACCGTCTATTCATCTGTTGTGTCCTTGGCCATGTTCATATTAACGAGTAGGCCTAGACAATGAAAATAGTTTCGCTGATTTCGCAGGTTTTGTTACTGTAGTCAAGTTTGCGGGCGATTTTCATCCGGAGATACTGAATAATTTTTTGTTTGTTTGTTTTTTTAATACTGAATGTTGCGTCCCCACATTGTTCCCCAAGATCAGATTGTGCTGTGGAGGCTGTGGCATTATGGGCGATAAAACACCGGATGACAACTTTATTGCCAGGTACTAAACTTTGAACCAGTTTTGTGGCAGGCCAAAAATGAACAAATGGGTTGCTATGCCACTGCAGCGCATGCTCGTCAGGTGGGTGCAGTGGGGAGAGGTGTAAGTTCAAGTCGTCATAAAATGTTAAGACGTTGCGCTGAGAAAAATCACGTCATTGTCTCCAATAAGGTCTGTACAAGCCCAGGCTTGGTCATAGAGCAGGACGGAATGTACATGATGTCTGCTCATTCTACGCTGCTTTATTATGTTGCCATATCCTGGCATCCTGGACGCAAAGGTAAAAACTTCCATCATTATCAACTGAGCCTGCACTGAAAGTGAAAGTTAAAGACAACACGTAAACACGTGCATGTCTCTTGACAATGAACTATTGACGATAATGTTCAGTGTGGATACCGACAAGCTGCAAATTTATTGATTCGGTAAATGTATATTCTCAGGTAAATGGAGTATAGGAATAAACTCAGAAAGCAATTGTGGTTCTTGAATCATTTTTCTAAGCACGTGAGAAAAAAAAAACAACAACAAAAATCTTACCTCACCCTTTACATCACATCAGAAAATTCAATGTTTTCTATCACTCCCCCCCCCCCCCAAGACTTTAGTCACGCCCCCCTCATACCGCTTCCCTCCCCCTCACCCAAGAACCACCAAACATGCCCTTTCATATCTAAACGTAATTTCCTCTTCTTCACCCTCTTCGAGTCTACCTGCCTTCCCCTTTAGTCTTTACACCCTCTCTCTGCTTACATTGTTGCTTGCCAGTAAGTTTTTGAACCTCTTTTATGTTCTACGCCAAGGCCGACATTTTTGCTCTGCGCCTCCGTCACTGATCATGTCGACCTATGACGAAAGGATTCAATAATATGCCATGCGCATTTAGACAAGTGTTTGCTTTGGAAACATTCCGCATTTAATCTCAACTGAAATGTAAACACCGTGAAAATGAATTTGAAATGGCTGTTTCCGAAATGCTAGAGGTGAGACGTTAAATGAAAGAACGAAAAAAAAGGAATCCTTTTCATGAGTGGTGGGAAAAGTCACCGCACACTGATACTGTGGGAACGAGTTTTGTATGTCGCCTACATTACTGCTGGATATATTGTAGATGTTGTAGACGTTGTTCGTAGCACCAAAGAGGACAAGGGTGAATGAACGGACTCAACTGGTACCTTTTACAGAAACTACAAATAATGTCATCAGCTACACTGTTCCGAGATGACCCCATTCTAAGCTCGGCCCACAGAAAGTCAAACTTGACGCGGACGTCATCGGATCAGTATTCAAACTTGGTGTCATTAGAACTATGACGCAAAGTTTGCCTTTGGTGACATCATATAATCAAAGGAGACAAGGACGTAAGAAGCTGGCTCGTTCTCTGAACTCATTATAATAAATAAAATCAAGCATTCAGCCCAAGCATTTTTTGCATACTGTCCTTCGCACATACGAAAATGAATCTTTATACATGCATATATATTCAATTATTCAATAACTAGTGGAGGGAAAAGTCAAGAACCCTGACAGATAAGCAAAAGCATGGATGGGCCTGGGGGCAAAGAATACGTAATTCAAATTTGTAAAAAAAAAAAACGATAAGAAAGGGCCATATCTTACATTCACTCACAGGCCATTAAGGATTGTAATTCACCATCCTGCTGTAACAGTACACAGCAAATGGCCGAGGGCTGGTCTGTTGTGGTTGGGATGTTGAGTCTTCTCACGGGCGGGCGTCAGCAAATACACGATACTGAATGGGACATCCGCTGGCAAGCGCACAGGAACAAATTACACGCAAGAGATCGATAAATGTATAACCTATTGATTTAATCTTGAGATCCAAAGAGTGGAGCTGAATTCCCGATCTCAATATTTTACTAAGTGGTTTTGACAGTCCTTTCCAGGAATTCGTTGATGCTCCACTCAAATTTCCAAACGCACGTGTTTTTACTTGAACAGTTTGTTTTCTTTTGTCCAATACATTGTAAATATCTATAAGTCTGTGGGGTTTGTCCATTTCCATCCCAAAGAACTTAATCATCTTTTTTACGAGGCAACTGTTGGTCGCGGTTTGAGTATTGACCACTAGAGTCCTGGCGTACTTGTCAGTGCTCACTGCAGAGGTTGTGACATTTAGTAGAGCCATTTGAATGGCAAGTCTCTTGGCAGCTTGAAATGTAAGGCAAAGGCCTGCCCAGATATAGTGAGGGTTATCTAACATTTAAAAGCCCCCCCCCCCCCCAAAAAAAAGTACAACAACAACAAGAGCCAGCAGTGTGCCAACATAATCAACTACTACCATAGAGCCTGAGTTTTGAATTGATCATTTCCTGTTGCGTGATCTGCAATACATGTTACAAGAGAGAAGACGACCAACTATGCATAATTTCTCTTTATGACTACTGTCATAAATATACACCTCCTGTGTTATTTGTACGTGTTTGCACTTTTATGTATGTGTGTGTTTGTGTATGTGAGGGGGGTGGGAAAAAGATTACACATAGATAGATCAGGAGAGAGAGAGAGAGAAAGAGAAAGAACGAGGGAAAGAAAGAAGGAAAGAAAGGAAGGGAGGAAGAAAGAGAGAAAGAAAGAAAAAAGAAAGAAAGAGGCTTTGAGTTTGAGTTTGGGTTTCACCGCGCGTCAGCACGATAACAGCCACTTTGTGCCCTTCACGCCCCTCTGAGATAAAATGAAAGGAAATAAAGGAGGTGATGGAAACAGAACTTATCCTCAAGCCAAAGGAAATAACTGAATGGCCGTTGCCTCCAGTAGGCATAACGAAAATCGGATTGTGTTTGGAATGCGAGCTGGTATTTGTGATCCCGTCTTGCATCGACAGTTTTATTGCCAACGCAATCATAGACCAACGCCGACAATCACCGAAACAATGCTGCTCAATCCGGCTACTGAGACAGTAGCCGCTGGTTATGCTTACACGTATTGCGAATAACCAGTGTTTGTTTTAACCGCCAAACCTACGTTTGTCGAGGGCTACAGACATGCTAACTGTCTCAACTTTAAAAAAAAAAAAATCGAGTTACGATACTTTGCCATGCGGCCCTCAATTTGCATTTATAAAGCGCGAAAATGTTAATTCACTACACCTTTCCTCTTTACATATCATACATGTACATTTGACATATCTAAATTTGACATAGATGGATGGTGACTGCAGCGACACCACAATCAGTGGCGGAGCTCCATTTTTGGGACCCTGAAGCTGGAACTTTTATGGGGCCTCTTCGCAGCCAGCAACCATAGGGTAACTTTATGGACACGATGGTCTACAGGCAAGATGCTCGCTACTCATGCTGAAGGTACCGGGTTCAAATTCCGGTCGGTGCAGGCATGTTGGAATTTTGGGATTTTTCTAATATTTTCATGCCCCTGATCCTAAGGTAGGTAGGATCGAGCACCTAGTCTTCTTGGATAGGGACGAAAAATTCGGAGGGCCCGTGTGCACGTTGCGCACGCTAAAGATACCCTGTCAGTTGGAAATCGTGAAGAGCAGGCCGTACAAGGCCGCTGCCCGGGCAAAATTCTAAAAAACTAATCCCTACAACAACAAGAAAAATCAAACAAGAAAAGTGAGGTCTAAATGCCAACACAATAGTGCAACTTGCAAAATTCACTCATTAATTCTTCGGGGCCTCCCTGGGATTGGGGGCCCTGAAGCTTCATTAGTTTCATAGTAGATCCGCCACTGACAACAACAATAATCGCATAGCAGTCATCACATATAAAGACCATGCTTGCAAATCTAGTTTGATGACCCTCTAAACCCACAGGCTAAACTAGTACTGCTTCTTAGATCTTATTGTTAGATAACCGAAAGTCCTTTGTGGGTTCTGTATGCACCAGTCCTTGCGGTTACACATTGAAGCGGAGAGCATAATGCCAAATTAAAGCAATTAAAGAACAAAGAAGCAAAACAAAGAAAAAAAAATTGCTAACGTTTTATGAAACAACTTGAGTGCCTGAGTTCAAAGATCGCCAGCATGTAAAGCAGGCAAAATAACACACCCAACAGTGCCGTTTAATAGTTTACGTTCCTTATCTGAATGAGTCTCCCGTTTTACTCCTGTAATGCTGTGTCCAAAATCAACAGACTTCCAAACATAACATCCACCAACATCCGCCTTTGAAGCAAACGAAAGGCAATAAGCGGACCATGCCATCAACAGGCTGGGATCTTTGTTTATCATTGCTTAGGTATACGAGTGTCCCATTTATACAAATAGTCAACTGGTTGTCTAGCAGTGAGGTGCAAAACAGGACACGGGCCAAAGTAATGATCTATAACATGTGTAACAGACGCACAGAGGTGTACTTGACTCTGACTCTTGTGGTGGAGAATCTGAACGACTCATCGCTGGAACGTTTTGGGGACTTGAACTGAAATGGTCATCTATCCTGGAGTGGTGATTGGCGTCACAACAGCAGCATGACGCCCAGGAAGACAGGCTGAAGTACAATATATATTTAAAAAAATAACGACCCGTGTCTTCATATATATTATTTTATAGAAGAAGTTCCCTGCGAGGCAGACGGGACCTAAACATAAATGCTAGGATATAGTACGAAAGTGCCACAGATATATAATATGTGGTAATTCACCGATTTTAGATTCTAGCTACCAGAAGTGTTGAGCAGAACTATGCCATCTAATCTCCATTCCCACCCACGTTCCCCATTTGAATTCGTCGAAAAATTCACGTATTTGATTAAATATTTATCTCGAGAGTGCGTAGCTTTTTGTTTCAGTGTAAAATTGCAGAATAGATTAGAAAAACTACAGGACCCGAGTCGTTGAAACTGCCGCAACCATTTACGTCATGGACCATGGCCTTTTAGTTTTTGTTGTTTCTATTTTTATTTTTTTTAGCAGTAGGCCTACTGCCGGAGAGGGGTTTGGGGGGGGGGGGAGAGAGAGAGAGAGAGAGAGAGAGAGAGAGAGAGAGAGAGAGAGAGAGAGAGAGAGAGAGAGAGAGTAGTATCAAGGCAAAGTTGTCTGCCAGCAAGGTCTGAAGGTTTAATACATGTATTACATGGTTAGCGTCGGTGGGAACGTTGGGATTATTGGTGCAAGGGGGGCTGTCTGGACTTCAGCAGATAAGGTCTACACACTGACTGCCACCCGCCGGGCCAGATCGATACATTGCTGGGGATTTTCCCTAATGATACGTTATATTGTTAGGTCACCTGTATGGAAACAAAAGTCTAAGATCAGCAAAAGCATACGGATAAAACTAAAACCGTCTCCAGCCATGCATGTGTTGTGTTTACAGTGCCAAACTGGCATATTAACACATTGGCGTTCACTGGAGCAAGTCCAATGGGAGAGAAAGCCCTTTTAATCAAGCTGAAAAGAAAACAGATCATCCGCCCTTTCTTTCTCCTGCATCCACCCCCCCCCCCCACCATTTCCTTTATGTCAACAACAGAAAAAGTTCAATGTAAGTGATTCAGAATGTTATAGACCCAGCATCATCATACTACAATGCAGCCAGAGGGTAAATATGTAAGCACCTAAAACTCTGTGACTAGAAGACCGAAAATTATGAAAGTTTGTACATGGTCCCAGTGTTGCTGTCCATGAATTACGTGGACACACCCATCTGGGACAAACTTCAGTCTTGAATATTATTTATTTACTTTTTTTTTTTTAACCTGAAAAAAAAAAAAGACACATTTTCGCCAAGCAGAATGGAAAAGTATAATCGGAAATTTCGTTGAGACTATCTGACCACCTGATATGGAGGGCACTTTAGCTTGTCTAGATAATAATACTTGTTGGAAGCTTTATATCTGAGAAAACAAAAAAAAAACGGGCACAAGAGCAGAGCTGCGATCTTACAAAAGGCTGAGATAAACTTAGCACAGGACACACAAGTGCGCTGAAAACTACCAGGTCTATTGGCTACCTCGTACTTTGATGTGAACACACAGATAAGCAAACACGCGAACTGCTAAGAGCATTATGCGGAACGTCTAGCCTTGACCACGCAATTAGGGTGATTACATGTAGGATTTTAGGTTCGGGTCCCAAATGAAGAAAGAAATTTAGGCCCTTTGGAATTTGGAAGATTGGTGATCGATGGTTTAATTTTTTAAATAGGCCCATCTGACGTAGCATCACGTGCAATTCGAATTTCTTGACTTTCTATAACTGCACATATTATTAATTTTGTACCTAATAACCAGTGTTAAGGAAGCATTATTCTGAAACTGTACGAATGAGCGTACAGATCAGGGGGCAACTTGAACAACAGTAGTTACCGCAAGAACGCCATATAATGAAAAATAATAATAGTAATAATATCAATACTAAATGAACTACTTTGAGAAAAGCAGCTAGAGACATAAATGGTCCATGATATTGAAATAATGATCCATCTCAGATGGCACATTTGTTCTAAAAGATCTAGTCGTGTTTGAAGTCCACGGTTTAAGCACGATTAAACATTTTAGCGCCAGCGCAATGAACCCTGTGCCGCAATGAAAGTAAGTGCATTGCTGCATGCCCACCGAAAGCACTCTGGCAGTTACTGACGTTGCATGAAAAGAAACTAAATTACATGGTGTCGACGACTGGAATAACCCATCTGCAAGGAATAGGAGAAAATAAATCTGTCTTTGTTTGGTTTTTCTTCTTGTTTTAAATAATTGCCAAAACGCCGGAGACAGAAGCTTAAAAATAAGTTGCAGCGTGTGAATAAAGGTAATAAATACTGGTATCACCAGCTGTTCTGTAAATAGCTTTTCTCCACTTAAGTGACAGGCCAAGCCGTCTTAATGCATGGGCATACTGAGCAACTGCCCAGGAGCCCCAAGGATTTAGGGGGCCCCATGCATGAATATGTAAATTGGTTTTTGAAACTGGGGAAGAAAAGTCTATTGCTTTGTCCAGAGGCCCATAGTGATGTTTTGACGGCCCTGGTGACAGGTAAAGCAACTCATGCATACTCAGGTGAATGAGTTTCACGCCTTTGTGTATGCGAAATCCTGAATTTCGAGGGGTCACTTGCATCCTACAGCTGAGACCTGACCTCGCAATGCACCGGACATACCTCAGTGTTGAAACTCCACAAAGACAAACTAACTACGGGCATTATGTCATTGACACATGGTAGATCGCCAGGGACTAAGCTGATCTGGGAGACAAGCTAAGAAAGCAGGTACATGTACGAAGAAAAAAGAACAGACAAAAAAAAAAAAGGTGCGTGGATTGGTAAGTAAGAGAAGTTCCACTGTTTCACGCCTAAATGGACCCGCTCATTAGGGTGAAACAGTTTCTCCCTCACTGCGTGGGTGACCAAAAGCCGCCGGCCAGTGGTTAAGTCGTGACAACTACGACATGTTTATTGTCCTGCCTGCCCCCCCCTCTCCCACTCCTCACACACACACACACACACACACACACACACACACACACACACACACACACTGCCCCACTCCTTGGACTGTATTTTACGTGGAAAATTAAACTGCAATTTAAACATTTTACTGCCACCACATCCCCTACTCGCCTTGCCACCATCCTCTCTACTTTAGTTTGTTGTTTTTGTAAATATGAAATTACACAATTGAGTTAAAAAGTGTATGGGTCTAAACTGAAATGAAATGTCGTTTTTGTCTATCTAGTGCTTTGACCCCCCCCCCCCCCCTCCGACCCCTACTTTCCTACTTATATAAATGCTGTAAAACAAGGTTTTGGTTAGCGATGTTCCCTACAGATACATTTCCTGTTGAAATCTTTTATTGTTCGATTTTTTTTTTCACTTGAAAAAGGCGAAAGCCGAAAATTTTGTGTATTTTCTGTCTTGTCTTTAGTTTGCTTTGTATTGTTTGGGTTTTATTTCTCACGCAGGGCTTCGCAACATACAACCTTTTCTTTTTGCCCAATTTTGACTTTGCTTATAGCCCTGCTGCAACCCCACAGTTTTTCTGTGGTTTTTATGATAATATCACCAAATTGTTGCAATTCTTTGTCATATTGTTCGAAAGTTTCATCCTTTTATTTGTTTATTGATGGTCATCGTTGATGTAGTACTGAATTTTCACGAATACCACAGTGAACACTTGCAATAATCTCTAAAGATAATCTCATTCAAGTGTTTTATTTTATTTTGTTTTTCTGTTCAGGTTTATTGGATTTCTCAGGTTTTCTTTTTCTTTCTGGTCATTTTGCAACTATAAGTACCGGCAGTATAATTTATGCGAGGTCAAATACACAGTGGTGGTCCTTCTGTCTCGCATTCTATGCATGTCTTAACCTAAGACCTGTATTACATTAATTGCAGTTGTAGATATACAATGTGATAAAGCTTATGCCTGTCTGTCAGATAGGGCCTGAGGCTACGTCGTATAGCAGTGGTAAGGCAGGGAAGGAGAGAGGACCATTTCCCCCCTCCACATTATTGTCGTCATCAAACTAAGATAATGTGAGGAAATATCAGTTGTACCGGTAAAAAAGTTTAAATAAGTATACTTTATTATTGGAGAGAGAGAGACAGAGAGCGAGAGAGAGAGAGAGAGAGAGAGAGAGAGAGAGAGAGAGAGAGAGAGAAAGAGAGAGAGTTGATATATTCGTTTCCTTACACTTCTGGTGGGTAGCGGACGTGTGTCGGTAAAGGGGATAGACTGTAGCAACACATCTATGGCTGATTCTTCCCTCCTTTTTTTTTTCTTTTTCGGGAGAGAGGAGGCGTCGTTGTGAGGTCCAACTCATACGCCCCACTCTTCCCCGCATAGGATAGATACCCAAGTATGTCAGTGCTATATAGATGTCGATATAACAGATGGTTTGGACTCAGAATTCACAATTTGTGATTTCCGAGAGAGAGCTAAACCAGAAAAAGTACTGGACAAGCAAAGAAAAATAAACTGTGAAAGAAATAACAAAACCAAAATTAAACAAGGAAAGGACAGAAGTAAAAATATCAAAATACCATAGAAAAAAACGGAAAATGACACGGGAGGACAGATAGAAAGAAACAGATGGAACTTACGTGAGAAAGATTTTAAAAAATACACAGGACCAGTGAAAATGGGATGACAAGATATACTGGGCCTACCCGCTTGGAGATCTTGCACTATGTGGACCTACAAAAGCTAATTACTACACAGTCTTTAGAACAGTAGCCTTAGGCACCAGGGACATTTTCGTAGGACGTTGCCATTTCAGATCCCCGTGTTGCCTTTCCAGAACCCACATTTTTTTTTTTCGTTTGTTTGTTGCCCGGATTATTGCCTCCTGACCACACAAGGATGTTAAAAAAGACATCAGAGTAACTGTATTAGACATATTTACTGTCCAGCGCAAAACTAACCTTATGAGGATGACCGACCATAAATTGTGGGACATTACGCGGAATATGTTCGAATCCGGTATTAACGTGGGGGAGCCAAGCCAGTGATTTTCGAGACGTCACTTCGACCCCTTGAGCTCGGTTTCCGACTTGATAGCATTCTTCAGATGTAGTGTCTTATAGCCTTTTGTAAACAAGTCTGTTCAAGTGCAGACGCGACCTCTTCAGTAATGCCATCGCATTGTGGATCACTTTACCACATCATGTCAAAATCCTGAAGCGAATGTGGTCCACGTATGTAAATTGAGATGTGACCAGTTTGTGGGAAAAAAATGTTTTGTATTGACAGTTTGGGTTTAAATATGCAATAGTGGTGAAAATTAGTTTTTCCTCCATCTGTAGCTGAGGATACCCAATACAGAATTCATCTACTTAATATCAGTTTAGATTTCATGGCATTAGCAAAGACAAACGAAATAAACAACAACAACAACAACAACAAAACTATCTTTACCTTGGGATAAATGAATAAGATAATAACAAAAACATTAAAAAAAAATAATAATGATGACCGGACACAAGCGATGACAGCAGAAATCTTATCTTTCTCATATCAGCTATTTGCAGAGAAAGGTCCAAGGTTCGAATCCATCTTGAAACGGGTTTGAATCTATGTAATTTCTCCAGGTGTTTTTAAAGCATTCACTCCCCGAGAGCCCGATGAGGTCCCAAGTTTCGACTCTAGTATAGCCTTATTGAGCTAAAAGGTGCCAAAACATGGTACCACAGATAAACTCGACCCCGAGCGAAGAGGAACCGGATTTCTGCATAAAAATGACAACATACAAGTTATACGGATCGGAACATGTGGCAAGTGATTTATGGTCTGTGGAAGTATACTGGTTGTCCGAAAATGATTTTAGAATTTAGAGAGCTTTACTGATTCTGCCTTTAGGAGATGATGAAACTTTGTACTGAGACATTTGAACAATAACAACGAGATAAATAATAATAGTGATGACCACGATAATGATGATGATGACAATAACAACAACAACTATAATAATAATGGATGGTAAAGGCAGAAACTAAAATTATAAGCAAGTGACGGGTAATGTCCTCAATTTGATATCGTTCTTTTCTTTGGCCTAATAAAATCATTGTAACGATGAAATGGATACAAATACGGATATTTCATTGATGGACAAGCAAAATAATTCAAAACTGGTCTCCACTTGCAAAACAAAATACAAATAGTTAATATATTTTTGTTTAAATCACACAATTTTTTTTTATCCCTCAAGGATTGTGATCCCAGTTACAGATCCAAACAGAAAACTGTTGTCACCGCGATCGAAGAGATAGACAGATAGACAGATAGATAGATAGATAGACAGATAGATAGATAGACAGATAGATAGATAGATAGATAGATAGATAGATAGATAGATAGATAGATAGATAGATAGATAGATAGATAGATAGATAGATAGATAGATAGATAGATAGATAGATAGATAGATAGATAGATAGATAGACAGATAGATAGACAGATAGATAGATAGATAGACAGATAGATAGATAGATAGATAGATAGATAGATATAGATAGATAGATAGATAGATAGATAGATAGATAGATAGATAGATAGATAGATAGATAGATAGATAGATAGATAGATAGATGGACAGAAAGAGAGAGAGAGAGAGAGATAAAGAGAGAGAGGGAATGTTTTGAAATAAATATGTTAAAGTCTAACATAAAACTACCCCATAAATAAATTAAACAGAGCCCAAGTTCAGGCTTACTTATAACGCTATTAAAAAACAATTTAAATAATGAGACATGGCACTAAGTTTAGAAGTTGTCCTGTGCTACAAACATCAGACACTGCTGCAGTATTCTTAAGCTATCGTGGTGTTAAATATTTTAACCACCGTGCCAGCTTTGTACGCAAATCTGTGACACAGGTGTTGTTAGTCTGGTATCACTATCCCTGCCTTATCAATGAGCACTGAGTACCACGGCCTCCCTTCTTTTTAAAATCATAGATCACGCAGAGGCGTAAAATCAAACAAACAAACAAAAAAAAGGTGCAACCCGGCGCTGACCCATTATTTGCCATGAATAATTTCACAAGATAGTAATCGATTGCGAATCATGACTGGTATTCAATCACTAGGAGTCAAAAATCCTAAATCCTTGTATGACGAAGCAATCTGATCTAAAATTAATGGCAAAGTGAAATAAGCATGGAATAAGGTGAGGCGTTGGCGTTCGGGTGGTACCTGTAAGCGAACTTTAACCGATATGAAACGACTAGGGTACATGTTTGCTGACGAAAGAAAGATAAGAAGACAGATATGAAGAGACCCGTCAAAAGAGAGGCAAACAGAGAAACATGAAAATGGAAAGAAAATAAGAGTGAATGGGACAGGCTCACTTGGTGGGCGGGGCTGGGCGGGTGGGCTAGCGGGTGAACAAACAGGCGGGTATACATGCTGATAAATAGATAGATAGATAGATAGATAGATAGATAGATAGATAGAAAGATAGATAGATAGATAGATAGATAGATAGATAGATAGATAGATAGATAGATAGATAGATAGATAGATAGATAGATAGATAGATAGATAGATAACGTATAACGAAGTTCATATTTCCTCAAGAAAAACCACTTCATATAACATGACTGCATTAGCTTAATTGAAATGGAGATCTATAATGGTCGATATTGTGTTGCTCGGCAACGCAAGTAAACTATCACCCAGCTTGAAATGGAGCAAAACAACAAAAACACAGCTGTACTGTGGAGTATAATACAACATTGGTGAAGACTGAATGAAAAAAAACACAAAAAACACCAAGACTGGGACTGTATATAATACAAAATAATTTTATCGACAAGTCCCTCCGTCTTTCGTACTGTCCTGCCTCTCTCATAAAATAACAGCGCCAGGACCCTCATAAAGTGACCTGAATCGACGGTTACCATTGTAATCGGCCGATAAACTGATCATCCAGTTGTGTGTTTGTGACCTAAAACTTGAGCGCAGTATATTGAATGATGAAAGATGTAGAAAGCTGTTCCTTCAAAGCACCTTCCACTTAGATTTTTTTTTTTTTAATTCGGTGATAGGGCCTACAAGAGCGGGCCATTTTGCATCCTAACTAATAGCACACGACAGTAACTTCTATACAAACGAAAACCACCAGAGGACACTTCGGGTTTTCAATGACGAGAATTGAAGGGAGGGTGTATGGGGGGGGGGGGTGGGGGTGTCACTCAGTTTGAGTTTAGAGAAAGCACATCGACACGATTACGTTCACGTTGTGCTAGTACCAACTAAGACGACAGACAGAATATAGCAGAAAGATAGGACAGATGGAGGCCCTGCTAGAAGCGTCCATCAACCACCCTTGGTTGTCACTCAGCGATGCCCATGATTAAATCTTAGGTAAATGCAAATGACATTGTCCCACTCGTGACAAAGATGAGCATCGAGGTATAAATCATTTTGGTTAAAAATTAGACAAACACACAGTCAGTGACAAAGCAGACAGGCAGACTAGTTTTGGTCTGTTACTTTTTTGGTTGTTGTTTTGCCCCAGGCCAAGGACATTGAAGGGTTTAACTACGATGAACTCTTGAGATGGTGACAAGAAACAGGCGACTCAGATTTTTACGCGCGGTTGGAGTAAATTGGCGTCGGATAGCAACATGAGCAGGTGCTAACCTCAATCATAGGTCAGGTCAATTCTACAGCCAAAATTGTGTAAACATGATTATAGATAACGGCGTCACACAAAAGAAACAATTTAGCTATGCGTCTCCTCAGTTTCATGAGTGCTTGGATCAAGGGACCATCCATGGAGTAGGTGTGCTCGGACAGCGGTGTAGGGGAGTGACCCAAGCGTATAAAAAGCTTTCATGGGGAGCTGAGAGGGGGGCCGTGGGGGGAGGGGGGTCTGAAGAGTATACGAGGGCTTTTCAATTACGATAATGAATTAAGGAGTTTCATTTCATTTACTTTTTTTGTTTCGTTTTATTTATTTTTCAACAAAGTTGTAAAATTGCATAAAAGTCGAATCAAGTCTATGTAGGCCTATCTAATCTAGTGAAACAAATCAAATAGTCCACGTAAAATGTCACTTGAAAGTTTTAAAACATCAGGACCTTGTCATGGGCACTGATCATTCTAATGGTGGTACATTGAGGGTGGTGGACTTGAAGTGTATGAAGAGTGTACATGGGGGTGGGGTGGGGGGGTATCACAAATTGTCCAAATTGAGGGTACTTAATTTATGGAAAGCTCCCAACGAAAGTCAAAGGGAAAAAAAGGGGGGGGGGGGGAAGAACAAGAACTTCTATACATGTCAAGAATTCGTGGAAAAACAAATGCAGATCGGAGGGATCAAAATCTGAAAACGCCTGCTCCAATTCACAAAATTTCGCCATCCCTCAAACAAAAGAACTACTTCATTTAAGTATTTTAAGTATTACCCAGTGGTGCGGGCCTTCTTGTAAACGAAAGCAGCAACCATAGGCGGAGATGGTGAAAATAACAACAATGATAATAGCATTACCAATCATCAAAACAAAACAGTAATGATCTGTTAATAACAACACTTTACTTTTAACACAGAGCCGTCCTAACACATGGGCATACTGGGCAGTAAGGGGGGGGGGGGGTCCCATGCATGCAGATTTACACTGCCTTTTGAAACTGGTAAGAAAATCCTATTGCTTTGCCCGGGGGCCCATATTAATTTTAAAACGGGCCTACTTTTAACAGCTTTATTGCTCCATCAATTTTCTTTATTGCACAGTAATAATCCAATAAGTCATGTCACAAAAAAATTTTTTTAATTAGAATGCATTTCAGTGAACATAATAATGATCAAAATGACTGTCTTTACTTCAGCTGCATGCCGATGGCATCAGATCAATCTTAATGCCTGGAGAGATCAAAGCAGTGTAGGCCTACTAAACGATACAATGTCGTGACAATGCACGACAGGTAGGCCTACAGATACAAACACGTATATTATTTCTGACATAATCTCACTCTTGATGTGAACCTGGGTGTAAGGCATTTCCGTGAGTTTTGTATCTAAGTAGATGTATTTAAACAGAAATGAACTAAGTTTTCACAGAAGCACAAGTATTCAGGATCATTCAAGTGCCAAGATGCCATTTTTTTTATTTAACGTCTTAGTGTGAGTTTATGGGTTTTTTTTTTGGTCGGCTATTTTCCATATTGTTGTATGTGCATTTTTATGTTTTCGAGAAAATGAGGATCGAAACTTTGAAGAGTTGTGTAAAACCAGAGGACAACATTACGTCACAAACACATACCTCGAAAAGTTTTTAACCGATTGGAATGACACTAATACATAGATGAAATTAGGAGCGAGAAAACTGTTTTCATGACAAAACCTTGAAATCTGCAAAATGTCTCTACAACAAATGGCAAATACCCCACGCTTGGCAAAATTCTCCACAGTCTTGCATTGTTTCAATATAATATCTTCTCTTGAGGTGTATTTCTTTTTAACTTCTATCCCTAGACAACGGTGCATTAATGGGCTAGATCAGGCTGATCGGGTGCATATTTCTAAACTGATGGCCTCCCGCTGACAGCGCTGTTGGGTGCCCAAATATAACGCCAGCACCAGTTGATGTTTCCTGTGGCACGCAATAAAAGCCATAATCCCTTTCTAAACTGACAGCAGGTGGATTTCCGTCGGTACAGCTATGGTACATGGCGACAAAAAGTGGCTTATTCAAAGTCCATAATTTTTATACCTTTCACTACATTTCATTTACCATTATGGACATTTACTGTTGGCTCTGACCTGGTGAATGATTGGTCCACATCCCGCATGTGTGTTGGTCTCTTATTTAGGTTATCGGTTTGGGCAAACTCTTCGTCTTAGTAGCAGGTGAAATCGGTCGAGCGTGAAGCTTAATAAGCAGTGTAAAGCCGGACTACCCTATGTGGACGAGCTAGGTATTGTTATTGACACTAAGGCCGTATTTTGAAAATATTTTTGTGTTTTTGATCTACAATGCGAGACTTGCTCAGAACAGAAGATGGTCCCTGGGTCACAGTGTTGGATCGATTCAAGCTAAGAAAAAGAAAAGCCCATGTTATTTCTATCTATCTATCTATCTATCTATCTATCTATCTATCTATCTATCTGTCTGTCTGTCTGTCTGTCTGCCTGCCTGCCTGCCTGTCTGTCTGTCTATATATCTATCTATCTATCTATCTATCTAAATCTAGATGTCAGTCTCTCCGTCTATCTGTCTGTCTGTCTGCCTTTGTCTGTCTGTCTGTCTGTCTACTTGTTTGTCTCTCTGTCTGTCTAGTCTGATCCTCTCGCGCTAGCTTATGTATCTTTCCAAGGCAAGCGTTTCCATATGCAATGCATTACACGATGAACGGCACCAAAGTAGGCCTTACCTTGATACCCTGGGTCGATATAATCACAGGAAAACCTCACAGCATCATCGATTTCCGAACATCGATAATGCATGATTACACACAAACTTACACCTAAGATCAATGTAACAGCAATCAGAGATGAATCAAATAGAAAGTCATTTGAAAAGTTATTTGCTGAAAGCATGGATAATGTCACCCAATGTGACTCGGTAGATGAAACATGGAACACTCTCAGTTCAAAAATTCATGACTGTGCCATCAAGTCTTTTGGACAGCATAAAGTTTCAAACAACGACTGGGTAGCCCAGAACAGCGAAATTCTCCTACCTCTCATTGAGCAAAAGAAATCTGCTTTCAATGAGTATAACAAAAATTGCAATCAGAGTACAAAAACTTGTTTGAAAAATGCAAAAGCTAAACTTCAGCTGGAGGTAAGACGTTGCGCCAACAAATACTGGACAGACTTGTGTAACAGCATACAAGAGGCAAATGAAAAGGGAGATATGAAAACCGCCTTTAGTCAGATGAAAGTAGCTCTTGGGCCAATCATCACCAAAAGCGCCCCACTTAAGTCTGTAAATGGTGAACCCATCACAGATAAAAATGAACAACTGAACAGGTGGGTAGAGCATTACTCTCTGTTGTATTCAACTGAGAAAAATATTCCACCAGATTTTGAGGAACACCCCCAAAAACTGCCAATAATGGCCGAACTTGACGCTGAACCTTCCTTAGTCGAGCTTTCCAATGCAATCGACCACCTGTCTGCTGGAAAAGCCACAGGAAGTGACAACATTCCTGCAGAGGTATTAAAAGACCTAAAAGGCCCACTATTACCACACCTGTATAATCTGTTACTGCAGTGTTGGAAAGAAGGCGTGATACCACATGATATGAGAGACGCCAAAATTGTCACACTTTACAAGAACAAAGGAGACAAAGGCGACTGCAACAACTATCGAGGCATATCCCTCCTCAGCATTACTGGAAAGGCTTTTGCTCGCGTCATCCACTGCCGCCTTCAACAACTGGCGGAAAAAGTCTTACCAGAAACACAATGTGGCTTTCGAAGCAAACGATCAACTATTGACATGATATTTGCACTTCGGCAAATCCAAGAAAAATGTAAAGAACAAAACAGGCCGCTTATAACATGCTTTGTGGACCTAACAAAGGCTTTCGACACCGTAAGCCGATCTGGCCTGTATGCAGTCCTTAAATCCATAGGCTGTCCACCAACATTGCTAAAACTTATTGCATCCTTCCACACTGACATGAGGGCATGTGTCAACTTTGAGGGCTGCACATCCAATTCATTTGCTGTAAACAGCGGTGTGAAGCAGGGATGTGTTCTTGCTCCTACCTTATTTGGTATACATTTTGCAGCCCTACTCAAGAATGCCTTTGGTCAATGTTCAGGTGGAGTACTTATTAACACCAGAGTGGACGGCTCCGTTTTTAATGTTGCCAGACTAAAAGCAAAATCTCGTACAGAGCATATTATGTTACAAGAGCTCCTCTTCGCAGATGATGCTGCAATCGTGGCCCACGATGAAACCACGCTCCAGGCTCTCATCAATAGCCTTGCCAAAGCCTGTGACAAATTCATGCTAAAGATCAGTGTCTCAAAAACTGTAGTTTTGACACAAGGCTTGAGAAATCCCAACCCAATCATGCTGAATGGCTCTCCTCTGGAGCAAGTGGGAAAATTCTGCTACCTAGGCTCAACCATCAGTGGTAGCACAGACATAACAACTGAAATAAATGCCAGAATAGGAAAGGCGGCCACAGCTTTTGGCAAACTCTCAAAAAGGGTGTGGAACAATAGCAAGCTGACCATCAAAACAAAGGTACTCGTGTACCAAACTTGCGTCCTAAGCACCCTGCTGTATGGCTCAGAGACATGGACCACCTACTCCAAACATGAAAGATCCCTCAACTCCTTCCACCTGCGCTGCCTACGCAAAATTCTCAAGATCAAGTGGCAAGACAGGATCTCAAATACCGAAGTTCTGAGCCGAGCCAACATTCCATCAACTCAGGCTCTCCTAGGCAAAAAAAGACTGCGGTGGCTTGGACATCTCCACCGTATGGAAAATGATCGCATCCCCAGACAAATTCTCTACGGGGAACTTGCTACTGGCAACCGACCCAGAGGTAGGCCACATCTGCGATTCAAAGACACTTGCAAGGTCACGATGAAAGCATTCAACATCGACCCCAATGAATGGGAGAACCTTGCAAATGATCGAAGCAGATGGAGACAAAAATTGCGCAGTGGCACGCTCGCAATAGACTTCAAGGCAAAAGAAACATACCTGACAAAACGACAGAGGCGGAATGAAAACACTCGCCAAAGTGAACCCAAAAGACTGACCTGCAATCACTGCCATCGCACTCTCGGGTCAAACATTGGTAGAATAAGCCACGAGAGAAGCTGTCAGTCAAAGTGAAAGTGAATATTCTAGCTGCTAAGACCGTCTGTAAAGACGCTAAAGGCCATATATATACACCGTCGGGGTATTGCTCTATCAAACATCAGCAAATACCAAGTGCTAATATTATACAACGATCTGTGTACAGACACCCCTGTAGGAAATTGATACGATTTAAATATCCAGCTAATAGTGATGATTGTACAAACAAAGACTCAGTCTCCGAAGTTTTGAGAACTACATGTGCACTCACATAGCAGCTTGTGCAGGTGCTGAGCACACGCTGACTACAGGATGACAGTGTTTGAAACTGAAAGTGATTTTCGCCGAAGTTTTTGGTAAAGAACAACAACGTTGATGAAGACGACAACAACGTCAAATTAGGGATATTTTACTTCAATTGTGACCGATCAAAATACCGAATTAATGACACAATATGGTTACATTAAATTTGTGACACCAGTTTGCAACTCTCGCATAAAAATTGATGCAATTAATGTAAAAATAAAGGCCGCATCTCCAGTGAAGACTTTTTGCAGGGATTTGTTGCCAAACATAAAGTTAACTGATACAAACAGGGGTCTTGTCTCTGACAGTACCAGTACCATTGTCAAATCCGCTGTGCTCAGAGCTGATGGCCGTTCAATATGGTAACAAAACAAAACAAAACAAACAAAAAAGAAGACAAAGCAAAAAGATATCAAAAAATGTTTTATTACACTATTTGCAGCTCAAATTGGCAAATATTCACCAGAGCTGCCGTGGTTATGAAAACAGGCATGGGACAATTATTTTGAAGGCACCAGCCCGATTTCGTTTGAAGGCACCAGCCCGATTTCGTTTGAACACAATTTTTCTCTTGTGTCTTTCATAAACAAATTTGTTTCCTGTAATTAATATCTCTTGCTCCATTGTTTCTTCGTGGATCTTTCTCTGGTCCATAATTATTTCTTCCGCAGCTCAAATTATCATTTCTACCATTTTTTATCCCATTGTTGCATTTTATGAAAATCGACACGTTTTGTTTGTCGCAACACTTTTGTCTCACCGTGACAAGTGAAAGAAACTTGAGAACTCTTTTCTCAAATTTCCTTTCGCTCTTCTGTGTAATCCCATCATGCTTTTCTTTGTTTTTCACGTGTGCTCGTTTCTGTGCGTCCGCGTGATCGCCAACCCTCTCGACTCGACTCTTGTCTTTGCACTCCCCTTCTCTTCATCCCGCCCCCAAACCCACTGTTGACATACAAATACCGCTGAGCAGCCAGCGTCAGCACCCAGGTTTGCTAAAGGTCTCTACTTCAAAATCCTCTTGTAAAAAACTCGCGTTCGGAAATCGTGACTCTCAGATCAGAGAAACTAAAACCCTTGCAAGTGCATTGTGACTGTAGGATAGGTTATTCTAGCCTATTTGCTTGCTTTCCCTAAATCGGGGTATTACGCTGGTAATTTTCAAAGTGTGGTTCTCCGGGCCCATTTAACGAAACACTACATAAACACAGGGCCAAGAGGGAGAGAATTGTTTGTCTACAGACTGAAAACGACGTCGACGCTGCGTAATTTGGTGCAGTCCATTGCACCAATCCTACAAGATCTATTAATAAACATTTTCTTTTAAGTACGTATGCATTAAGCTTCTTGTTCCATACTTCATGGTGTCATGAGTTAATACAAGAATGGAGAGAGAGGAGAACGAAGAGAAAAGTAAGAAAGAAAAAGGGAAGTAAACAAAAAGTGAACGAAAAGGAAAGACGATAGTTTAATCAGGCAAAATACAGAACAAGAACAGTAACAACAGCTAAATTTGGACAAGTTTAAGGTGGCAAAAGAGACAGAACGAGGAGGAGAAGACTTAGTATTAAAGAGCTCCCTGAGACAAAGAGAAATAATATGTAAATTGCTTGAAAATACACATATTTCCCAGAAATGAACAGATGAACAGGGATCAGCAGTAACATTACAAAGGTACCATTCATTAACTCAGTTAATTATCTGTGAAAATGGCAAAGCATTTTCTGTGCAAAAATGGTAACCTCACACGTCTTCACCTCTGCGATTAACAATTACTGACCAACATAAGCTTACTAAAAATAAATTCAGCTCTGTTTCTGCGTCTATGTCACATTCTATGGTAGGCGGGACGCAGTGTTATCTCACCTAGAAGGTTAAAATCTTTCAACATTCCCCCCTGGGATATCTAAACACAACGCTGGCGCCATTGTACGCAATGAATAGGTGGGCGACACGGCAAACACCGACCGCTTTACGTATACAATTGCCTGGAAGGATGACAACTTCTGAGCAAAGTGAAAAGAGTGCCACATTAGTTCTAGGACCGGCTGCAGACTTTAGGCTATTTTTATGTTATTTGTAAACAGTTTCAGCGACAAATTCGTCCAACATTTGCACACGACTTCTCTGCGTGTTTATTACCTGGAACGCTCAGAGTATTTGAAAATATTATCTCCCAAATGTTAGGAGCCTTGAGATTGCTAGCGCGACCAAATGACAAACAGTTGAGAACCGCAGTTGTCAACATGCATCTCACAATTAGTTATTGACAATACGTGATGAAATGTTTATAGTTTCAGAATATTAGGTCACATCCTGTGTTACTTCGTCTATTCTGAGGCAGCTAATTTGTGTATGTAAGTGGGTGGGTGAATATGGGAAGGGGGAGGGGCTAAGGTCACTGGTTATTCAGAAGAAACGATACTCCATGGCATGGGATAACCAAAAACAAAGAAAAACAAAACAAGTAACTTACAGTTTAAAGTTTCAGAAAAACTAGATATGGATGCATTGATTGTTTTCCCAATGAACCAATCACCAACAAGAACAAGATACAATGAAAATGCGCACACTGAGCATAACAATTATCAACACGCCGTTTGTGCGAAAGATACGCACAGCCCTCGGTTTATTGAGTTTTCATTTTCGCTTCCTTCAATCCTCGGTGAAAAATGCATAACAAGGCGTTATGTGGCGATCAACCAAAGCTTTGGCAGTGTGTCCAATCCCTTATCAATGCAAAGGTCTACACTCGTTAGTGCGTAGCGGTATACAAGCAATTTCAGGATCTCAGAGCCGCTTCTGTTGATACAGTTTGGGCAAAATTGATTTAACCTGATGGCAGGTTTGGGAGTACAGTGAATGTCTGTCACTACTACTGTGAGAACTATAACACAAGATGGATTGCTGCCATCATTACAGTCGGTAAATTTAAGTGACACAATGTATTTACAATTTACTACAGAAAATAGCAATTCGTATGTTAAAGACAAGTGACAGTAGGGGCTACAGTACTCGCCAATCAGCATCATCTGGCCTACTGTGCTCTGATGTTATCTCTCAGAAACGACTTGGTAATTATGTCTACGGAAAGCAGCGCTTCGAGCCAAATAACGCTAATTTCATAGGCCACAGAAAGGTCACATTGAACAACCGAGAGAACTTGAGACAAATAAACAAATGAATGCCAACCCTAGCAAAACAGAGAGGATTTCAAAATGGACTGTTTGATGGAACTGAAATGGCGCAATGTTAACTGGTGCTTGAGAAACAAGCTGGATGAAGTGCCAGCACTCAGCAGAGACAGAATTCAATAATTCATCTTCCAAGTGTGGCCGATTGTAGATGTCCATTAAAAATACAGTATTTCCAGCTTTGTTTAGCCACGATTACGGTTTGAAACTGGGTCAGATAAAAATCCTAATATTATTCAACTCTCTAATTGTCCTAAAGTATTTTCTCCCACAGCCAATTTTCAAAATTAAAAAAAAAAAAACGTGTCTAATTTTCCACAAGAAATCACCATGATACATCATGGCTGTTGGATCTACCAAGATTTATGTACGGCTGAAAATTATAATTATTATTATTATTATTTCATTCTATCGCACAATTCAACGTATTATATTAAGGTATCTGTTTTTGAAGGAAGGCGAGATGCCATTAATTCAAAGTCCTTACGCATGACATTGACACCCATTCATCTTGGAAAGAATTGAAAGCACTATAGTCAGTTCAATTAATCATTAATGTTTAAATTGATTTATACTCAATTATCTTGCTCATTCTAATAATACTGGAGCCCATTTCACTCGCCTGCCATCCTCCCTCATGCCATTCATTTTTGTTTCAATGGAGCACACTGCTGTTTTGTCTCACTGGGCACAATTATTCGTAATAATATTAATATATCACATAACATGTAGATAATAATATTTAAATATAACAATATTTTTATCATTAATACACTGATTGAAGATCACATTAGCTTATTATATTCCCCGTTACGACTGTAAACATGATCCCGATTTCTTTATGACTGTATAAATTGTGTGTGAATCAGAAGACGTCATGTATTTTCTCCAGTGGTTATGGCTTGAAGAGTGGACTCGCTGGTAAGTAACACAGTTTTGAAGACGACATTCTGCGCACATAATCGTATTTATGTTAAGTATGTATGGCAGCAAACACTTGAGGGTTTCGGAAAATCTGAATAGTTGACATTTCAATGTGAAGAGAACGTATGTTTTCGCTTAAAAAATCATGACAAGGTATCCGGGAGACACGTTAATTTTTATAAAGCTTTTCTGAACAGCAAAATGAATGGAAGCCAGGAACTCTCCTCCTAATGTTGATAGGATTATTCATTGTTTTAGTATATAGATCAGAATTGACTTGGATGTAGACGGAATATTAGATCTAGATCTAAACATGAGGCTAATTATAACAACTGGAAATTTAGTGTTGTCAACTCGCCTAAATTCATGACCTCATTAATAAACACACGGTCTGTCCTCAGTCAGAAAAGGAGAAATAGATCTAGATCTAGATCTAGAACCAGTTCGAAATTTAGGTAAACTAGTCCTTCAAATAAAATGAATATCTCTTTAGTAATGTTTTTACTACTGTCATTGTCGGGTGACGTAGAGCTCAACCCTGGACCCCAGACCAGATTCCCCCCTTGCCCCGTTTGCCTAAAAAATGCACCTGGAAAACGAGGGCCATTGCATGTGATAGTTGTGACTGCTGGTACCATATTGACTGTATGGGAATAAGCTCAGTAATGTATGAAGCACTAGGCAACAGCAGTGCCGCATGGGAATGTGTCCAGTGTGGCATGCCAAATTTTAGTTCCAGCTTGTTCACTGATTTTCAATTAAACTTAGATAGAAGTAGATCAAGATCCCACAATAGTTTTGATATCTTACAACATTTGGATATGAACAAAAGTAACACTGAAATACCAAATTTTGAACCAAAATGTTCGTCAACTCCACACCCCAAATCCAAGAAAAAAGAGCCAGCCAAAGAGAAAACTATGTTTAGAACCCAGGTTATAAATTTTCAGAGCATTTGGAACAAGAAAGAAGAACTGAGCTCATTTTTGAATGAAACTAAATCCGATGTAATCATCGGAACAGAAACGTGGCTAAATGAAAATATAAAAACCAGTGAAATTTCAATTAATGATGATTACGAAATCTACAGAAACGATAGGAAGAAGAGAAGGGGAGGTGGGGTCTTGATAGCAGTGAAGAAAAATTTAGTCAGTGAAAAAATACCTAGTGAGGAAGCAGCAGAAACTGTCTTCTGTAAGATTAGCGTGAAGGGTAAACCTCCTATCGTTGTGGGTGCAGTCTATCGACCCCCTAGTAGTGACCTGGAAACTAGTAAGAACATCTGTGATGAACTTCTCAGTGCCTACCAAAAGAACAAAAAGGCTACCATCTGGATAGGAGGAGACTTCAATTTACCTGACATAAACTGGGAAGAAGGAAACGTGAAGAATTGCCAAAATTTAAAAGAAATAAATGACTTATTTTTAGATAGCATTGCGGATATAGGCCTAGAGCAAGCAGTAAAAGAAACCACTCGAGGAGATGCACTGTTAGACCTATTTTTTTACTAATTTCCCTAACCTTACAAGAGAGCTCAAAATTCTCCCTGGCCTAGGGGACCATGACATAGTTCAAATCGATTCAGAACTGAAACCCTTTAAAAAGACCTATTAGGCGACAGATTTACCTATGGAATCAGACAGACGAAAATATACTGAAAAGAGAGGCAGCAACTTTTGGCAGTTTTTTCATGAAATACCACTCTTCAAAAACGGACGTAAACAAACTTTGGGACTGTATCAAGTTAAATCTGAATACGATCATGGAAAATGTTACAACAAAAATGTCATCCACGAAAATTCATCAACCCTGGATAAATACTTTAACGAAACGATTAGTCCGGAAAAAATATAAATGGTTCAAAAAAATGAAACAGTGCAACTCCGAACGAGTAAAAAAAAAATATCTAGAAATCAAAAGATTGACCCAGAAAGAATGCCGGAAAGCTCATAATAATTATGTCCATGAGATGATAAGTGATACAAGTGATAACAGCAAAAAACTATGGAGATATGTGAAAAGTAAAAATAAAGAAAACTTAGGAGTAGCCGCACTGAACGATGAGAGAGGACACCCACAGCAAGATGCCCAAAAAAGAGCCAATATTTTAAATACTCAATTTTGTAAGGTCTTTTCTGACCCAGGGGGTGTCTACTCGGGAGAGCTGAGTGGTGCCAAACTGCCGGATATGGATGAAATATTTGTTACAGAAAATGGAGTAATGAAACTTTTGGAAAACCTTAATGAAAATAAAGCTACAGGGCCTGATGGAATTTCCGCCAAATTACTGAAACTTTGTGCCAAGGAAATTGGCCCCGTTTACACTTTGTTGTTTAGAGCTTCAATTGAACAAGGAAAAATACCGGAAGACTGGAAAAAAGCAAATGTTGTACCCATTTTTAAGAAAGGAAATAGGGCTAGTCCTGAAAATTATAGACCAGTCTCCCTGACATCAATATCTTGTAAGCTTTTAGAGCATATCTTGCACACCAGCATCATGAAGCATCTGGATTGACACTCAGTTTTAACACATGTACAGCATGGTTTTAGAAAATACAGGTCGTGTGAGTCCCAGCTGATCACAACTTGCAACGATTTCGTTAATAACTTGAATAATACCAGACAGACGGACACCATTTTACTAGATTTCAGTAAGGCCTTCGATAAAGTGCACCATGCCAGTCTTTTGACTAAACTAAACCATTATGGAGTTAGAAACAGTACTTTGAAGTGGATTAAGTCTTTTTTAGAAAACAGAACACAAATAGTAGTCGTTGACGGAAAGTCATCCAATCCTGCACCTGTTCTCTCGGGAGTACCTCAGGGTACTGTAATGGGCCCCTTGCTATTTTTAGTTTATATTAACGATATGCCAAGTAAGATCTCTCCAGGCACTAAATTACGACTGTTTGCCGATGATAGCCTCCTCTATAGGACAATAAATTCAAAAGAAGATACGGAAATTTTACAGAAAGATTTGGACAGCCTACAAGAATGGGAGAGGGACTGGCGTATGGAATTCCACCCCAATAAATGCCAAGTCCTGAGAATTTCAAATAAACATCACAACATCACCTCAGACTACTTTATACATGGCGAGAAATTGAGTGAAACAGATGAGGCTAAATATTTAGGAGTTACATTGGACAGAAAACTTACATGGAACCAACATATTAATAGCACATGTAACAAAGCAAACGGTATACTAGCATTTCTGAAAAGGAACATCTCTAACTGTGATAGGAAAGTAAAAGAAAAATGCTATAACACCTTCGTGAGGCCCTCCCTAGAGTATGGCTGCAGTGTCTGGGACCCCCACTGTCGAATAAATATAGAACAACTGGAAAGGGTCCAGAGGAGAGCTGCTCGCTTTGTGACAAATGAGTATGCTAGAAGTAGTAGTGTCAATAAAATGATGAGAGACCTCGAGTGGACACCACTAGAAGAAAGAAGAGCAAAAAACAAAGTAAAACTATTTCACAAGGGCAGGGAAGGAAATACCAATATCCCATTGAACCACCTCACCATTAACACCAGAGGCAACAGAAAGAATAACATAAAATATAACATCCCAAGCTCACGGATTAACAGCCATCTTTACTCTTTTTACCCTAGTGTCATCAGGATGTGGAACAACCTCCCGGCAGAAGTCCAAAAACTATCGTCTGCAACGGCTTTTGGCAATGAATTGAAGAACATAATTATCCGTTGCAGCTACCATTGTATTTAAAGTGCGGGTCTATTTTTGTGCACAATCTTGGTGCCAAGAGATATTTTTAACCAGAGATATGTATATAACAAAAGAATTTACACAACGATATATTTTAAATGGTCTTAATATATATGCTGTTTTAGCCTGTTTTAGCCTCAGAGCAGTGGCGTCGAGTCGCACATGGTGCAGTTGAGGAATCGTCTGAGTAAATAGACGAATCAACTCCATGAGAAGAAGAAGAAGAAGAACTGTCACCCATGGCAAAACCTCGTGGAAATGAAGAATGACCGAGATGATACTAACTGCCAGGTGAACTCATGCATTTATAACCAACCAAAAGTAGCACAGGATTCTCCCATTTAGGTAGTTAATCAGATGGATCAAACAAGCACTTGGGCACTAACCAACCAACCAACCAACCAACCAACCGACCAACCAACCAACCAACCAACCAACCAACCAACCGACCAACCAACAACCAACCAACCAACCAACCAACCAACCAACCAACTAAGATACCAAACGAATAACCAATTTTCTTAACCGTCCACACAGCCAAGACAGCTACCCAACTAACCAATCATCTCATCTACCTAACAAACGAACTTGTTGAAAAACAGAAACCTAAAGTGTCTGATTAATAAAAATCAATCCATCATTATTATTTACACACTTTTGACAATGCTTACCTTTAAAGGATGCTGGTATTTCGACCAGCTCTCCCGTTACCACATAATCATTCTGGCGTTTCTCCCAAGTCATTTTTCGCGCAAGGATGATTTTCCGTCGCCTTATTTCGTGAATTTGAAAAACATCGTCCTGCCCATCTTTGCCCGAGGCGGTATCCTTGCTCTCGGGATTGGTACTGGAAAGGGTGGAGCTTGAATCCGAGCCAACTGTGAACTTGGCATAGTGTGCTCCATTTGAAGAAAGCCCTGAATTTGTAGTAGAGATCCTATTGTTTACACTGTTACTGGAATCATCCTCTGGACGAAATTTACTGATATCTCCAACTTTTAACTTCACTGCCAGTGGAAGACGATAACTGGAGATAAGTTCTCGTAAAGTCCTGGTTTTTTCCTCCCAAAGAAGTCCATGGATGCTTGATGGGAGCATTGCTTGCGATGATAGAGCTGAACCTCCTGGATCTCTTGTTCTTTCCTCTGCTCCCGAGGTCGCCATATTGGGAGAGCCTAACAACATGACGCTACTTGCCAAGGAGCGAGATACTTAAATGTCCTGCTTCTCTCTTCAGAAATGCCGAAGCTCGGCTATATTTATCGATTATGGACCGAAAGTTTCCGACTGGCTGAGCGACACACGACATAAAGAGAGCCATGTGGTGACCCCGCTGACCCTCATTTCATTCAATGTAAGCAGTGCTGTCTCTCTGTTGATTCCGCCGACACTACCGGTTTTTCTACTACGGCAGGTAAGAACGACGGCTTCCCCTAATTGTGGCCGTGGGCTGCGGTGTGCTGCTGTCCCAGAGTAAATACGAACCCTCTCTTACCACACTCCCACACACTCGTTCTCGGTTTCGTCTCCTGTGGTGACAAATTTTACGATATGAAAATAAAATAATGGGCTTTGCGTCCTCTGAAACTTAACTGTTAACTACGGGACTGCAATGCAAGGCGCGGGTTTTCTGATGGTATGAGAGTCTTATGATATTATAATGTCAAGATAGATTGAATAGTTCGAAACTTGGGAGGAGAGAGAGACGGGCAGTCCTTCGGCATTACAATCGACCAATTTCAGACACATCAATCAAACATTTACGTAATGTGTGCTAGATAAGCAGAAAAGGAAAAAAAAACAGGAAACAAAGAGGAACAGATCACACCAGAAAACAAATTGTAAGAGTGAAAGTGTGTTCAAAGAAGATGATAACTGGGGCCCGCGAGTCGTGAAAAAGGGCTGGGTGAACTTAAGGGAGAACAATAATTAATAGGAAATAAGTGTTTATCTTTCATCGAAATGTGAAGGCAATAAAATACGCGTCTACCAATGCCAGAAACATGACAATATTTCTAGACAACACCAATGTCCTCTGGTTGAAATAATGATAGTCACTATCTTCTGGAAGCTTGGGTGTGCAAAATCATAGTTCGTTAAAATAATTATTGCAAAAAGTTGAATGTCGCAAAGCCCATTTGGGAAACAGCAACAACAAAAATAATAAATGATGTCAACGGTTCAAACATAGTTGCAGTAATTAGCCTTCGCTTAAATTTTACGATACGTATACGGTATTTAAAAACAAAACAAAATGTTATTACTATAATATTGTTATTATCATCATTATTAATATCACTTTGCCACACTATAACTATTTGTTCCGGGACCAGTTGTGAAATCAATGTCGTTTTTTTCTCTTGCCATTTTCGTTCGCACTCGGTGGCCACCGCCAGACATTCCACTGTCTTGTACATTCTCAACAGTTCGGCAATCAATCACTGCAACAGTGGTACAGAGACCTAGCCGACCTGCAAGTCTGATGCTCATTCTCGCCTTCAAAACACTCTACCACAGAAAACTTTAATATAATTTGGTCTGCGTAAAGAAAAATTTAAGAATTCGAGATCACCATGAGACCGCCGCTTTTCTGGATGTATTGGCTCTGAGTTATGCTTGCAGTTTACATATCGTTAAAAAAAAAATAATGATAATAATTTGGTGTTCGTCTCATTGTTTCCTCTTAAAATCTCCATCATTTAATTCTGAGTTGATATCTATTTTATTTGTGGGACATGTACATTAAATGACATAAGGTGCAAATGAAATCATATTTTAGCAAAAGCCAAGGATGTACAAATTTTAATTTGATAATTGAAAATGGACGTCAAAAGATAATGCATAATCATTAAATGACAAAACTGACTTTTCCAAAAAAATAAAATGAAGTACAATGAAGCATACAGATTAGGGTTAAGTCCAGTTGATAAAAAATACTGAAATTCAATGACTGTCTTAAAAAATACCCTAAGAATAATTTCAGTGTGAAAGTTGTTCAAAAAAAAAAAAAAAAGGTACGATGGTAGATGTTGGTTGCGTTGCCTCTGATAATTGCTGGGCTTAGCCTCTGCAAGATATCATGTGTTTATAATTATGGTAAGTCCAAAACAACACAACAACAACGCCGACGACAACAAAATGACAACACAGTGACATGCGCATGCACAGTTATCACCAAATCAGACGTCCCTTCGGAAAATCAGCCTTGCATAACATTGTCACAGGAATTTAATTTTTCTTTCTATAATCCAATTAAACAGTTGCTTGAACTTGGGTGTACTATGGCCATGTTTCTTCGGAGAACTCTACTACCGGCTTATCACCAAAATTTAATCAGAAACATCGTAAAGCTTCGTAAGATACATTCAAGCAGAATGTCAGAAAACATTAGTACAACACCGGTACGACTTAAGAAAGTTTGCTACAAGTCATTTCAACATATTCGTTCATCGATTCGCTAGCGTATATATAAGTTCACTTTATACTTGAAACACTAAATATTTTAATACGTGAACGTGGAATTCACTTCATCAAATCCAGATCCACTGGTTGATGGCGGCGTGTCTCTGGATTTAGCTGTTGAACACAGTCATTAAATTTTGTCTCTGTGAATGCCAAATTTGTTTGCATCTGTCTGGGCCAGACAGAAGGATTTCAAATGGAAGCAATGAATAAAACTGCTGATGTAAACAGAAAAAAACAAAAAAAAACCTACCCTATTACGAATGCTGCAGATTGAAAAAATAGTACTTAAAATCAAATCAAATACTCAGTTTTGCTGATAGCGTTAAAAACTTAACTCTGTGTCATAAAATTAACATGGTATTTTGTTTTATCTGGAGTAATTTTGATTCATGTCGCAAGGTAGAATTTGAAAACATGACAAAGGCTTTCTATGGAAATAGAAATTAGCTTTCTTATCAAATTGATAGTTTTCCAAACCACCCAGTTGAAGATAAAAAGACCCAGTATTGCAAAAGACATCTCCGTCCTGTAGCGTAGGCCTACGTGCTTTTGCATTGTTGGTGTAATTTATCGATCCACACACAAAAAAAATAAATGGTAACGGTTCCATTTCCCCATCATAACATATCGAACGAGAGACGGAAATGCAGTTCCTGTAAATTCTGAAGGGGCGCTGCAGACGTGCAGAAAAGGAATAGGAAGAGCAGAAAAAAGCTGCACACTTGTGTCGTCCGCGCTTGTATCGTTCATTTGGACAGCCATTAAAATTTGTTAGGGAGCCGTTGAGACATATAAATCAATTACCTGAGGCAGTTTAATGTCTCCAGTGAAAATAATTGTTATTGACAGGCACACGAAGAAATAGGTTAACATTAATGCACCCTATAGGGAAAAGTCTGTGTGTATGAGTGCGTAGGCCTGTGCGATTGTGTATGTGTGTGTGTGTGCGGGGGGGGGGGGAATTAAAAAAATAGATTGTTTCGTTTTCAGTTAAGGTAGTCAACAATTTAACTGAACCATGTCAGGTGGAAAGTGCGGGAAATGTGCAACAGACACTAGTGACACGGCTTAATGAAACGGTGGCAGAAAGAGAGATAAGGAGATCAACAGCGAGATGGAGCAAGAACGAGAGAGAGAGAGAGCACCTGTAATGCATTAACATTCAAAATGTGGCAGCGAAACTTACTAAATATGCGAAATGACAAAACTACATTCCGAGAGAACACACTTTGCTGTCTTAAGCTACTGCTGTAATAAACACCGCACCTAATGGAAATACACGGTGTACTGATCATCACTGTGTCCTTCTGGTGATTTGTCACGCTTAAATCCCAGCTCCTGTTCTTCGAGTTACCGTACCAAAGTTCCTTTGGTTACATCCAGACGAGAACAAGGTCGGGTACTCTTGAATTGAAAGAAAGTGGATGATGGTGACACATGGCACTGGCGTGTAGCTAGAGGTGTAGAGCAAATCCGACCCCAGACTGTGTTAAATACAAAGATGTCTTTTATATGGGCTACATTAGTGGAATGCATATAATATGACAAAATTAACTGCTACAACTAATCAATGAAATAAATGAAAGGTAACCCATTTGCTACTCCATTTCCTAAATCAGCAATTACTTCATTGTCTTTCGGGAACTTCAGTTTATTCCTGGTAACCCTGGATTTTATCAAAACATGAACAGGGAAAGGGGGGGGGGGCAGGGGAAGGGGAGTCCCTTCTAAAGCAACACAAGATAACGCTATTGCTTTGAGGATAATTTCATGATTTCGCATTGAATGATTTGGTATTGATATAGTCAGCCAGTGTGTTAACTTGAATAAAACATCATCACCTGCAAAGGTTATGACAGTCGTTTCACTGCTGTTACAGTCTCTAAGTAAATATCAATATAACTCTCTGAATACCAATGAAACGGGTGCGATTTGTCATGTCCTAAGACATCCCTAAAATCAATGAAAAATAAACGCATCGACCTGTTAAAGTATTCAAATATGTCAGAAGTGGCTCCACAGGAACAAAATATTGGAGCACATCAATATCAAATTTTAATAAAACTTAATCAAACATACAGATTATTATTGCTTGAACATTGAAGAATATTTAAGGAAAAGACAGGAAATGAAATTAATGCATAACGACGTGACCTGATTGACATGAACATAGTCTGACGACACGGCAAGTGGTGATGATGCATCAGTAAGCACTTTAGTTTGTATAAAAGTGTGAGAAATTAATGAAAACGGACCGGCATGTAAGAATGGGTTTTACACTCGAACTAATCACGGATTTTACGCCTGAACTAAATTATGGACCTGACACTTGAATTAAATATACACCAATTTCTGCATTGTTTCTGCTCATGTAATCGTCCCCCTAAACAGGTCAACAAAATAATGCTGTAAAAATAAAATAAAAGTCCTCATGAAAATGAAAAACCTAAGAAGACCATTTATTATTAGAACTTCGACCAAAAAATACGATACAAAACAGTACGATACTATTTCCAAAAAGATGTTGAACATACTGATGGTACTGACAGTAGCCTAGAGGACTAAAGTTCTTCATAGCGGAACATGCTACTGCGCGATTTTTGTGTCTGGGGCATGACCTTTTATTTGTTTTAGGTCTTTATTTCAAGGAGGTTCGTTGCTATTGGCATTTACACCTCACTTTTCTTGTTATTGTTTCTGTATGTTCTTGTGGTAGGAATGAGTTTTTTTTTGTTTTGTTTTTGTTTTGTTTAGCTCGGCCAGCGGCCTTGTTTGTGCTGCTCTTCACGACTTTCAACTGCCAAGGTATCTTGAACGTGCGTAACGTGCACACAGGCCCTCCGAGTTTTTCGTCCTTATCCGAGGAGACCATAGGATCAGGGACAGGAATCCCCCCTCCCCCTCCCCCCCCCCCAAAAAAAATATTTAAGAGCAGACAAGATGTGGATTAAGAAGGTGGATGAGAATGGCAAATTAATGCTTGGCCTAATATTCGACATGAAATGGAGGAGAATCATGAAGTGGACCGAGGAAACAAAAATCTTCATAAAATAAGCAGATGAAGAAAATTAAGAAGCCAGACAGCACTGCGCCGACATGGAGGGTTCAAGCCAGTTCAAGTGTAGTCGCAAAGTATGGTAGATCCCTCGTACAATATTCTTCTGCGAAAGTACCTCTCATCTTTGCTGCAAAATGCGGTCGCAATCGGGAGGTTCTCTGTCAATAGGGGAAACCCCGAGAATATATATCTATTTTTGGAATATTGTATGAGTCATGCTCCAAAGATTATCACGTGATGTAAATTTGCTACGAATTACGTGTGAAGTTAACAGATGTGTGTCTTCAACCAATTTTTATATACTAACCACAGTTTCTCTTGATATTAATTTGATTTTAATGACATAACATGACTTTAAAATATCGATTTGGAAATCACAGCTGCAGCCACTAGACGGCGATAGTTTCGAAGTAGAGAAAATATGGCTGCCGATGTTGATTATTTGTCTATAGGGTCTTGAACGATAACCCACAGACACTCCATAAATGGCCTATTTGCATTTTTGAATGAATCTGCAGCAGTATGTTGTTATACACATGTAGAAAAAGAAGGTAATTCACATATATTTACATTATGAAGGAAAAATGTGTTTGTTTTTGAGATTGTCAAGTGGTTTTTGCGAAGTTTGTCAGGTTTGGTAGTAGGCCTATTTCTAAACCTAGAGATTTAGACCTCCATACCTTGAGTCGACTAGATCTGCAGTCCAAAATTTTATTCTCGCAGATCGCAGCTAAGCCTATTGAGTGAGAGGTAGATCTATTTGTTTCACCGATAGCAAAGTATGCTTATTTATGTTGAACTAAACAAAAGAAGCAGACGTGAAATCCAGGTTGGAGAAATTCTGCTTCCAACACATGTCCAAAAATTGTAGGCCTACTGCATGAGCCGAGGTCTAAAACTGTTATTTTTTAAATATCTTCACAGGTTAACAAAAGAGCATCTAAATCTGAGCATTTTCCAATAGAACTCATAATTTTTGTCAGCTTGAGCTGAGCTGGACATTCAATGTAAATTAAGAATAATGTGCTCAGTTTGGAGAGTTGCATGATCAGTGGTGATGATGAGACACTGAGTAGGCTGTGAGGAGAAATGAAAGTTTGTTGAAGGTGGAATGAAGGGTCATTATTTTGACAGTTGTAATGAATGGGCTACTCTATTATCTATATTTAGATCGTACTCTTAGTTCACATTTTGTTGTGAGTTTGGCAACTAGACTTCATCAGTAAAACATATGAGCGCCATAGATCTACTTCATAGCCATTGTTGAGATGATTTTAAATTTAACTTTCAAAAATGGAAAGTTGAGGAACATCATTTGTTTAACCCTTAGAAGACGATAGGGCCAATGATTGGCCCAATTATTTTACAGACAAAAAGACAATAGGGCCGATCATCGGCCGGACTGTATTATAATGAAAAAGACAACGAAAGCAAGTGTCATGGTTGTTGTAGCCAATCAGAATGATTGTTTTATAAAATTGATGGATATGTCCATGGCAGGTCTTCCTGTGTAAACACATTATGATTGTCATTTTTTTTTTTTTGTCCTGTGAACTTCTGTCTTTCTAGATCGGCAACGTCTGAAAAACCTTTCTCAGTGAGGCATAACACGTGCATGCGAAAGAAGATGTTCTGTTAATCCTTTCGTGTTTAACCCAGCTGAATCCGGCTTTGACTATGAGGCCGCCATGTGTTCAACCTGGCCGTATCCAGCCGGCCAGTGTCCCCCAGTTTTGTATACAATTTTGAAAGGAAGAACAGTACATGAATAGCCGTAAATAGTAAATGACATCACCAGATAATCCTCAGATGTCCAATGGCCCAGTTTCAACCAGATGGTCACTGACCCAGTTTCAACCATAAAGCTTGAGTTTAGGCCTACAAGTAATGTATTGCATTACAATTACCATCCAACAGGCCTGTTCCTCCCTCTAAGCCTACATCATGTATTGGTCAGCACACATTTGTAGTACATAGTACATGCATACTAGCGTGGTGTCTTTGTGTGGATAGTGTTGTATGCTTGGATAACAAATGGGATGGGATGAGATAGTGTGTAATACGTGTATTGTCGGTCTGTCTCAGTGATAGTGTCACACATTCCCCATCAGCATTTCACGTGTCTTTGTGTGGTGTGGATAGTGTTGTATGCTTGGATAACAAATGGGATGGGATGAGATAGTGTGTAATACGTGTATTGTCGGTCTGTCTCAGTGATAGTGTCACACATTCCCCATCAGCATTTCACGTTCACAAAGCCAAAAAGCAGATTTTGGCATTCCAGTATAGATCTATAGGTTCATCTTTTAGTTCATTCCTTTCTCAATAAGTATGTCAAAATTCATCATCATAGATGTGACATGGGGGCTACAATTTCCAATTTAGTGAAGGCACACAGCAGCGGCTGCCATAGGGCTGAAAAATGTAAATAAATCAGGGCAGCCATGTACCCAGGAAGTCAGCCATTAGAGCACTTCACAAGTAGCCAGAATAGAAACATGGAAGGGTTAATCATTTGTTCATTGGAGATAAACAAATTCAACTGACATATAATTCCTCTTGATCGTTTGCAATAAGTCCCAATCTGAGGGTTTGCCCAGAGGTGGAAATGTCTTGAATTGTCTTCCTGATCCCTTACCATTTTAAAGATTTGTCATTTCATTGACATTTTTGTAGAATGATATACATGTCTTATTCTTTGTCATTTCTCATGTTTTCAGAAGTGGTTCAGGCATATTTTATGTTGAAAATGAAGTTGTTTATTTACATTATATCAACTTGTTGGTAATATTTTTCAGGCAACTGCAGATTTAAAAAGACACTATGGATTTTGTTGACTTGGATAAAGTCTTGGATGAATTTGAAGAGGAAGGTATGGTGTCTTATTATAAAAGAAATTAGTGGTTGGAGTATTTCATTATGGTGCAGTTTGGTCACTGTTTTTGCTCAGCTCTGCAGCCTGAATAACAGTTTAAAAAATTGTGGAATCAGTTTTCTTAAGTGTCAAATAATGTAAGCCAATCACTTCCATATGTGTTCACTGAAGTTTCAGGCAGTCTTTTAAAAAAGTTGTTGCGATGGTAGAGCACAATGAACATTTTTTAGCTAGTCTTTATAAGCCCTGCCCTAGGGATACTGCATTTGACACGCATTCAGCTTGAAAATTAATTAAATGGGTGGTGGGGAGAAGGAGAAAACAATGCCGACCAAAATAAGATGAAGAGATTAAGGGTGAGTAGAAATCCAAGTTTTGTCTTTGGCCCATGGAGATGCGAGTTCTCTGCTAGTTTCCATAAAATAATTTCACAATTTTCAAGAAAATGCTGAAATTAAACTCCATGTTAAATGGTTCTGAGAATGAGGAAAATCCTTTTAACTTATGTTTTTTGTTCTCAGTCAATGTTGAATGATTATAGAAAAGCATATAGTGGTCAATTAACCCTCTTAGCACGTGACATTTGTAAACATTCTGTTCCCAATAATGTGCAGGGGTTTTGTAGAGACAGGGAAAAGAAAGTGACTAGACACAGAAGTCACACTTTTGACAAGGAAGGAGTTGTCAGATCCCATTACATATTATAGTTTTTTGATGGGAAGAGAACAGAGAATGAGAATATGAATTTGAAATAGGAAACATTTAGTCTAATTTTGTAAATTATCTCATTTGCAGTTAAAAACGTAATTGTCAACAACAAAAAGTCAACAGTTGAAGCAAGAAAACCAACTTAGAGAAACTTTGCATGCAGTAACTCACATTTTTGTGCAATCCTGGCCTTTTTACATTTGTGTTTTGTCACGCAAGCCCAATGAAGGCCCCTTCCATCAGAGCTAACTGCACTAGAATCTAGGCCTAGATCACATTCATCACTTGACGCCATAGTTAAAAAAGTCACTAGATCTAGCCTCAGAAAAAATTCTAAAAAAATCGCAAAGCTCGTCTTGGAATATTTCTGTTCACTTTGTTCAGCCCAGAAAAATTGTGGGAGTAGCTTTTCTTGAAGTAAAAAGTAGTTAAAAAAGTTGGAGCTGGCACACAGATTCCCAAAACAAGACATCCGATACATCGGATCTCAGGTATTTCTCGCTACTTTATCCACATCTGATATATATATCGGATGTTACGTGCTAAAAGATGAGTAAGATTGCAGAATTATATCTCTGAGTCACTTCTTTACATTTCAGAAAAGCAAGCCCTCTCAATTGTGCCAGGCCAAGAACTGAAGCCAAGTGGTTATTTGGAATTTCTGAAAAAGCACCAAGAACAAGAATGGGCCTCCCTCAATCCTAGCAAATTCTCCTCTTCTAGTGGCTACACTTTAGAACGTAGATCAGCCCGAGAGCCAGTAGACATTCCTTATGATGACCCCTATGAAAGTTTCTCTGGTAGTAAGCCAGGCTTTATATCAGACAGTGACAGCCTGTCACAAAATGGATTTGATAGAGTATCTGATGTTAAAAAGAGGAGTAATCAGAGTGCTATTGTCACAAATTTGACTCGGGTATCAATGAATGGTGAAGATGTAAATACAGTTTACACTTCAACAAACACACCGGGGCGCAAGGGTATAGCCAACAGTTCAGAACGTAAAGGAACAATTGCATACCAGCCAATTGAAGTGCAAACGGATGCATTATCTCCAGCAAGTGAACAAGAATTAATGTCTTCACCATTTCCAAAATCAGATATTCTGGTAGATGGACATGGAGACACAACTGTTTCTAATGAACCAAAATCTATTAATGAAACTGATCAAAACCACAGCCCCATCTATGCAAGCATGGATACTGCTAATATTATCATGAACAATGGAATGGGTGGACAACAGTCATTTCCACCTTTCAACAGTTGTGCTAATGAAAATCAAACAAAAGGTGCAGAATCCAGAATGTCTCAAAGAAGTGAGGTGCAAGTGACTGATATCAGTCAGCATTTACCTGCCGGCAATGTATCCGAGAATAGATCTAGATTTCTCATGCCAGAGCAGGCAGTTGGCTTTCATGATCCAGTTGATGAAGATTTGAATGATGATGAGGTCAATATGTATCTAAACGAACTTGACGAAGGTTCTATTGATGATATCAGTTCTTCTAGGACATCTCAGATGCACCCTTCAGGTGCTGGGTCACACCAAATTGGGATGAGTGTACCAGATATTCAGAGTGGCCTGAATCACGTCAAAGATAGTAAGACTCGCAGTCTTGCTGATGAGCTGGATGAAGCAGATGCTGAAATTGATCACTACTCTATGTCCCACTCTGAGTCTGTACCAAAGAAATTTCGTTCTGATGTAACAAATGTAGGAGGAGATGGGACTTCCCATCCGGTGGACCCAGATATAGTGCAAGACTTGGGACATCATCAGCAGCCAGAAACACTGTCTGCCCATTCAGGAGAATTTTCTGCAAATAATTCTGATATTAACAAAGACAATGCCAGCTCTGTTGTGTTTGATACTTTGAAAGGTGGGAAAATGGAGATTGGGTGTCTCCTGGATGAAAAGAAGGACGTCTCTGTGGCAGAGAGTATTGGAGAAAATTTGTTGGGAGGGAAGCCAGAAATTGAAGGGATACTTGATGAGGTCATTCAAAACCAAAAGTACTCCATTAACCATGATCTTCACCCTGATCAGCTGTCTGGAAAACTGAAGTTTTCAAATTCTAGTCACAACCAACCGGATGTTACGCATAGCTCAGAAAGTGCCAGAAATTATACAGAGGGAATGCTGAAGGAGGGTCCTACAGTGGCACAGGACTCAGACTCTACAAGTCCATTCAACTCCATATCCAGCATTAATAGTGAGACAGGTAGTCCTATACTCCATATGGGTGTAGGGGCAAGACCAAAAGATCCATCTGCTATTAAGAAGAACCGCCCCAACAGTCTCTTAGGTTTGTCTAAAGTAAATTTAGACCTACCATCTGTTGTCAGAACAACAGACAATATGCCAGACACCGACACAACGAACCCAAATGCCCAGAACCTTTCAACCTGTCCCGATGTAGCTGTCCTGGCACAGGAATCCTCAAGTCGACAAGATGTTCAGACCATTAGTGAGGCACGGCAAAGAATGCACTCTGCCAAGGCAGGGGAGCAGGAAAATAAACCAGTGATACATGACTTCACACAGTCAATAAACCAAAACCCTGTTGAGGTTAGACAAGATCAGACTTTTGGACAAGATGACAGTTCACAGAATAACTCTCAGGCTCCCAGAACAAAAAGGCCCACTTCTCTTAACCTGCCTGCCAGACCAGAATTCAACATGGGAGAACCCACGGAGGAAGACATGGAACAGGAAGGTAGAGACCTCATTTTTGTACAGCCAGCAGTCTTCAATTTTATTTTTCATTCACAAGGTCTTAGGAGAAGAGAAAAACTGCATAAAAATAATTACCCTGAAGTTTGTAGGAGGATTTTTTTTAAAAATTAAAAAGTGCATCATGGGACATTAAAAATAAAGTTCTGAAAGCTCCAGAAAGTTAGAGCATATTTTAACTCCTGGTTCATATTTAAAATGTGGAAACAGCATCACTTTGTACACATTTCATTATCTTTAGC
Source organism: Onchidella celtica (assembly GCA_963931925.1). Taxonomy (NCBI): domain Eukaryota; kingdom Metazoa; phylum Mollusca; class Gastropoda; order Systellommatophora; family Onchidiidae; genus Onchidella; species Onchidella celtica. The sequence goes on from OZ007571.1 coordinate 17,696,619, forward strand.
AAGTTCAGTTTGCTTCATTCTTATAATATATTGTACAAAGACTGTCAAGCTTTATTTTTTTTTTCTTTGAATAAGGCCATAAGCTTCTTGGTTATGATGTATGTATTCCAGTTGTACAAGTTGTCGTGTGAACGTGCAGCATAGAAAATAAAACTTTTCATAAGTATGCAACTCAAGTGAAAAAAAATGGATGGCCTAGAATAAAATAAATGACTATGCCCGTTCATGGTCGCAAAGCAATTAATACTTGTCATATTAATAAACAGTATGACACTTAAATGACAGTGTCAATCTTGCAAGTTGCTGGAAATATTCTAATTGGATCTGGGATATTTTCAGATACTTCAGAATCTCCAACTGTTAGTGAGGAATTAACTGCTGGAGTTCGGGATATTCAGGCAGCATCAGGGGCAGCGCCAGTTGTAGCTGCAGCTGATGACAGGGATATTACTGTTGGATCACAGTCATCCCCTGCACAGAGCAGTATTGGATATGAAGCACCCTACTGGACACCAGATTCCGAAGCACAGGAATGCATGAAGTGTGAATCTAAATTCACCATGTGGAAAAGACGACACCATTGCCGAGCATGTGGAAAGGTAGGGTCTTTCAAGTGATAGAGAGGAAATATTACATTTCAAATCCACATGTTCATGTGTTATGTTCAGGTAGGCTCTTTGATATTCACTCAGTTATTGTGAGGTGTGTATTAAAATTCTGGGGAAAATGTCCAAATTGCCACCAGTTTCCCCCATGTGAATGACATTGAGAATTTACATCAGAATACCTGTTGGCAAAATGCATTAAAATTTCATTATTTATGTACCATATAATATTATTTCTTTTTTGCATGTTTTTGTTCTTGAATAGAAAATATCAATTTCTATACTTTTAATTTTTTTGAGTTGTGTTGTCATGTTATGAAATGTCCAGTTTTATTTGAACTGATCAGATTCTTCACTGTGAGATATTACTTGATTTAAAGATATATAAGCTACCAGTAATCACATCTGTTTAGTCAGTAATATTGGATAAAACGAGGGTTTAGTGTATACATGTAGTTGTTTAACTGTCACTCTGAAGGTATATATATATTTAATTTGTTCCAGATTTTTTGCTCGGTTTGCTGCAGTCAGAAAGCGCTACTGCCATATCTGGAGCACAAAGAAGCCAGAGTGTGTATTGATTGTCATGTCCAGTTGAGCCTTGGTGAGTAGTTAAGAATTTTCAACAGAAAGAATTATACTCAGTATGTAGAGTACTGTAGAGCTTTGCTTACTTTTACTGGACAGTTTCTGAAATGTTAATAACTTAACAGTGTTCTTAACCCTTGCCCCACGTTGAGTGAACTTGTCCATGTAATGTCCAGCATAGGGATATCCAGTGGCCTGTCAGCTACTCGCTCACGTGTCATTGCTAACCTCGGCGATCTGGTCAATCGGGTCTCTTTGAACGTGTATATCGTGTTTACCTTGTAACTAAATAACAAAAATATGCTGGATAAATCATAGATGACCCCTGTGATATTTGGGGATAAAATACTTGAGATCAGACACAATAACTTTTATTGTTAAATGGAGGGCACCTATATGCATAATATTCATATTATAAGGGAATTCATTATTGCGCATAGATTGGCTTCTCAAATAAGACAGATGGCCCCCTTCTCATCATTCCTCATGTAGATGAGAACCTGCATCGAAGTCAAAAGTATCCCTAAGATTTTCCCCAGTTCAAACTTCTGACCGTCAGCTCTACTACATGAGTATGATGAATATTACTACATTTCGTCATAATAAGTGTAATCAGATGATACCATTTTGTTAGCTGTGGTTGGGGTGATAGGATAGGATAGATAAGTCAAACCAGCGTGAAAAAATTATCATTGGGAGCAACCGAGTAAACAAACAGGAGACACCAGAGGACTAGAGTTAATTGTCCACAAATTAATCATTTTCCCTTATTACACATATTAGTTATGAGTACTCTGTGCTAAACAGGTAAGTCAGTAAATTGTGATATCTCTCTCCCCAGCATTCCAGCATTCTAATACTCATTTTTGGGATCCACTGATATCTGATATAAGTCAACTGACTGAGCAAATTCAGCATTTCTGTTTTCTGTTTTTAACTGTTAAATTTTACATGCTTTGTTAGTTTAGTGTCAGTGCCATTTTGTCTCAATCTGTGGCATGGGCTGCATAACATAATTCAGCAGCATAACATTCCAGCTGTCATTTTATCACGAATTAAATGTATATGACAGGTTTTTCATGTGTCATGTTTGAAGGGTATAAATGAAACCTGTGGACAATTGTTTACTGTAAAATTTTTCTTTGAGTAACTCATGAACTAGAGAGTAATAATTACAGTGTCATGAATAATTGCTTTTCCCATGAAATCGATGCCTCACCAACAAATAAAAGGTACTTTGGTAACAATTTTACTGTAAACAAATTTCCTCCAATTATAAGTTCATGACAAACTGCACCCATGATAGCTATGATTATTCAGCAGCCTATAATGAACTTTTCTGTTTTCACTTTGGTTTTCTAAACACTTCAAGGAGTGTCAATTTTGATATCAAAGAGATTGTCCCTTGAATGCAGACCATTCATTTTCCGAAAAAAGCATGGCTTAAACTGCAACTTTGCATGAGTCACTTTCTGCTCTTATCTCTATAGACATCCTTAGGATTACATAGAAATTTTGCAATGTGTTCTAGTTGTGAGAAGGCAGAATAGACAAATTTTTAACTAGCTGCCTGAAGAAATACTGTTGCATAACGCATGGATTGCAAGTAACTTTTGGTTTTATCCAATCAGTACATAAATGTAATCTGTCAAAGCAGCTTTGGATTCTGGCACTGCAGTGGTGGCATGAATGAAGATGGATGTATCTGTTCAGTAGAAGTAATCTTTTCAGTCAAAGATTGCTTCATTTGGTGCCTAATTTATTCATTAAGATTATTTCACCGAAACGCTTTGATAAAATTCAAGCTTGTTTGTTGTGGTGTACCCCGAATATCAAAATAAAACAGTGAAGTGAGTAGATACGGGTTAGAGGCACCAAATATCCTAAATTGAATTTCAAGAATGATCGGTTATGTCTGCCAAAGGAAATAGCAATATTTAGATGTAATGGAAAATCAAAAATGATAAATCTTGTTACATTAACATGTTTAGATTTACAAAAATAAACAAAAAGGTGATGGTGTGAAAGGTAAAGTTAGTCTGGGGAAAGTGAGCAAAAGAGGTTTATCTGAATGACAGAAGGCTGTGCTGTTGCTTGTTTCACTTGCTGTGCCCTGCTTCCCTCCGCAGCCCCAGGGGCAGGCAACAGCCCTCGCTGTCCCAACCCAAACAACCCTAATGAGTACTGCTCAAAAGTGCCACCCAACCAGCAAGCAAGCAACCATGCCATCCCCCCAGTTGTCATGGTGCCCACGGGGGTGCTTAAAACTTCAGGTTAGTTCTCAGAGCTGGGTTGGGAGAAAAAAATCCATAGGGATGATAAGAATATTTTAAAAACTGTTGTAAGCTTTCTGCAAAAGAAAAAAATAATGAACTATACTAAGCCGCATAAGTTTTCCAACTAACTTCAAATGGTCGTAACTTTTGAACGAATTAGGTTAATTCAAAAAATTTTAAAAATTATATAAAAATTAAATAAACAAAGGTTTTTCCTGTGAAATAAAAATCTTTCATTTTTCTAATGTCTTGATGTCCTGTCTTGGACAACCAAGCAACAAGGTTCAGAACTATATGAGGTTTCAGCCTGTCCGGTCAAGTGTTTTGACCATTTTTATCTTGCTTGAAATGCTCATGTTGATCTAGTTCATTTATGGGATCAATGGACCGTCGGTTAAAAATTGCAAGGCTTTTAATTTCATTGAGTTATCTGTAGTGGATCAAAAGTTACAGCCATTTAAAAGTTTGTTGCAAGACTTATGCGGCATAAGATATTACATGTTGCGTAAAGTATGCATATTAATTATTTCTTCAGTTCTGAAAATCCCAATGTAATTGAACAATAATTCCAGGCATGTTAATGGGGATACTATAATACTGTGAAATGCTGCTGCATTCTAATGCTCATGCATTAAATGAACTGCAGCACTGACTCATCTAGCCGCTGCAGGACTTAATGAGTTTTAGCTAATGTGATCTTATAAAACATTCATCATGGTAAGGTGAAATTAGCCAGTTTACTATGATATCTTTAGTTGGTAAGATGAACTCTTTGTTGTCTTCTCTTCAGTTTCATTACTAATGAATAATTGCTATTTCCAAATTCTTTAAACTTTATTTTCTTGCCTTAACCTGTTTGCCTGCAACCTTTCCATACACTAAACACCACAACCTTGTCCTGCTTTGCTTCCTTGCTATATCCTTTGTGAAAGCATGTGCTGGCTTTGTATCTGGGATTCTTGTGTTCCCATGATTTCGTATCTTTCTAAGAATTTCATGGTAAAGGATACAAGTCCTAGAAGAAAATGTATTTCATGTTAAAAGTGTTTTGTGTGAAAATAGATTGTTCTTTAATATTTCTCATGTTTTGTCATACAGGTAGCCAGCGGAGGACTGGAGAGCCCAAGCAAGTGATGTTTTCTGATGGCATACGACCAGGTGGTGACTTGACTGAGTTAGATGGACCTGAGCAAGCCCGTGCACCTCGTAGGTCAGCTAGAGCAGCCAGACGGGCAGGTCAGCAGCAGCAGAGTGAGCTTGAATTTTTTTTGTTTTGTTTCCAGAGGCCCTTATAAAAAACAAAGACTTGATGATATTTTGCCTTGAGGCAGTCATTGTTGATACAAAGGGAGATCTTTTGTGCAAGTTAATTTGTTGCACTGACAAAGTAGTTCTAACTGTTTAAAGAAAGCATTATGGAAAAAAAGAAAAGAAAATGTTGGAGAGTGGAATGTCATGGCGTGTGGAAAGTGATCTTCAAAATTAATATCTTTTATCCTTGTTATTTTGAAGTGTCTGTGAGTCTTCAGAATCCAAAATAAATCAAGATATGACATGAATGGTCTATTTTGTACAAAAAAAGGGCCGTGAAAACACATTCCTAATAATTATTGTGATAAAATTTCAGAAAACTATGCAGTCTTAAAAATATATTGAAAAAAAAGTACATGAGACATTTGAAATTCATCACCAAAAGTTTGTCTTTGATATTGAAATATATATGCCAAACTTTGGACCAGTTAAAAAAAAAAAAATTTCAATATGACCACCACACCATGGCCATCAATATCTTGATATGATTCAGTTTCATAAATGGTCAAGGTTTCTGTGTTATACCTATTCAGCTTCATTACATTTCATGAAAAGCGGCAAAAGTAGGTTATCGGATGCTGCAAACACTAGTCTCACATGGAATTCTAATAGCAAACTCAAACAGGTAGTTGATAATGAAAACGCAAGATGAAGTAAGTAGCTGCATATCAGGTTTGTTAACATAACATTCCAATTGTTAAGGATATAATATCTGTTGAAAAGTAATATCATTTGCTGCCATATTTCAGCATCACCTTCAGCCCGCAAGAATAAAGAGGACAGCTTGCTCCGAAGCCCTTCCTTAGTACCAGAGGAAGGTTTGCCACCTTTGTTTATTTCACAAGGAGACTGTGGTAGGTACTTGTAAAAAGCTTTGGTATGTGCAAAAGTTGATATTTTGTGTACATTGGCACTGTACAAAATATGTGAAGGGGCAAATGTGAACATTTGCATGTGAGTGAATGGGATGAAGAGGCCAGGAAACTGACGTATAGGACAAGAGTTGATGGAGAGAGAGAGGGAGACTGTATAATTGTTGCTGGGGCAACTTACTGCAATGTCATTACTGAATTAAAGTTTCCTTGATATACCATGGTGGTCCCTGCCGAATAAGAATTATAGATTCTGTAGTTGCTTGCAAGTGATTATCAGAGTCACAGCTCAGCCACTACGTATGGGCCCCTCTCCTAGTGGAGGTAACATCATAATATGACCATTACTTACTGTTCTCAAGCCCCAAAACTCAGACTGTTGTCAGTGAAAAAAAAATGTAATAGTATCTGAAAATTCTGTTGTGTTTTGAGGCTGTATCAACACAGAAACACATACAGAAAATAGCAAAGACAGAAAAACCAAACATTCAGCAGTTATCTTTATTGACAAATCTTATCTGTTAATTTCCAGAACATAGAGTACAAATTTGTGGATTTACTTTGAACCTATAAAATGTGACAATGCTGTCAATTTCAGGTTATGTGGAAAGAGATGAAACTTTGAATCAACTTGATTACACTGCAGATTACAAATGTGAGTAAATTTCTCTCCCCGGGTGAGGAACTGATAATTATTTTTAGTGTAAGATAGGGTAAGATGACAGACACTTAAAATTTTGTAAGCTCTTTGGTTTCACTTTTGTACCTATCAGTTCTTGTTTACTTAATCTATTGCAGAACACACTTTTAACGGGTAAACATTGAAATATGTTAACCCTCACCCTGCACAGGGCGTCGAATGTCGGTATCGACTCACACAAGCGTTCACTCCGCACGGGCGGGTTTAGTTGGCAAGGTCAAGCTGACCGCGCCACGCTCAAGCTGTACTTTGACGCGTCCGGTCACTACCTTTTTTGAGAAGTAACCACCGTCTTATTGTTCACTCTGTATCTCTTCTAAATCAAAGGCATTGTGACATGGACATGTTAACCAGTGAACCACTGGTCGGAATCACAAAGACTAAGCTTTCAAAGGCTCTCTCCACACTATCAAAAGATGTAACATCGACATGCGAACTGTTGCTCAACAAATTTGCAATATTATCTCATTTTCTCACAAGCTGACCACCATCTGGAGTTGTCTGTATCTAAGAACCAATCAGAAACAAGCTCTGAAATGATCTTTGCCCCAAATGCCCACATTGGTTTATTAGTATGTGTCAATCAGGATGAAACCATTTGTGTAGGGCTTGAGAGGGCATGGTTAGTTATCATGCTTCGTTCTCACGGAAACTACAGCTGTCAGTTTGGAATCATAAGTCAGATCATTGGTTAGAGACTGACAGACTAAGGTTTTGCTGGTTAATTCATTATCAAGCATGATATGGCATAGCAGCGAATGTTTTCATACCGATCAATGAAAACCAAACCATGTGGACAGCGGTAGTGTGGTCATCGTACTTCGGCAAGGCTCAGTGACCCCAGATAAGATTCTCCGTGCGTAAGGTCACGGACCAGACAGCGGGCTTTAAGGCGTCGCGTGCAGGGTGAGCGTTAAATATCTCATCTGCAGAAAATCTGTCAACTTTTGAAATATAAGAGAGGAGAATATTTGGTACTGGTATATTGTTTGATACTGAAGATGAAGTCGTATTGAATGTAATGTAAATTTTTATTTTTTGTTTTGTTTTATTTGCTGTGTTTTGGAAACGGTTGTGATACATGAACATAAACTTTTATTCTGTCATTTGATTACTTACCAGGAAGCAATTTGAAAGGCTGCCATTAAGATTATGATTAATTTTAGACATTTATTGTGATTATACCGTGTTACTGCCTCCTGTTCTCCAAAGAAAAATTTTTAGGCTTGTTTGCTATATTAAACTTAAAAGTTCAGTGTAAGTTAATATTGGAATCTGCTATTCCACATTAATGTGTAGCAGAAATGAGAGAGGAATTCCTCATTCTGAGACTCATCTTATGATACATATTAGCAAGTTTTTATATGTTCTGCATACTTAGAACAGCTTTGATTCATTAGTAATGTATTTGTTCTTGAACAAATCAAGCCATTCACATGAAACCAGAGACATGCTACTATTATACTAGACTGCGCACGGCATGGAGGTGCAGTGATGCCCACGCATAAAGGCCATCACAAAATGGCAGAACATCACTAAAGAAACTGGTCATTGCTAATTTGCCTCAGATTACTACCTTTATAATTTATTCCCGTCCATTGATGGGGACAAGAGCCAGTTAGAAATAAATGTAAATCAAATTTTAATCATGTAAATAATTTTTTTTTAAATTAGTGCGAACAGACAATTTCATGATTCATTTTTCGGTAATTTGGATCTATCCTGTATTTGAAGAACAGAAAAATAAGTGAGAATGAGATCTATTGGAGAAACTGAAAGAGACAGTAGTATGAGTGAAAGCTGGTCAAACAACAGGGTTGTGCAGAAAAACAACCCATCAATAATGTGGTGCATGATAGTGTGGGTGAAAGACAAGAGGAGAGAAGGGCGCAGATTGGGAGGATGAGTGAAAGACAATAGAACAACATAAATCTTTTATGCATAAAAATTATGTAATATATTCGCATTGCCAGCTCATGAACACCATTTTTTTACTCATAATTAAAAAAAATTTTTTTTTTTACAATCTATCTCTATTCTTTTCTGTCATTGTGTGTATGTGCCATAATTTCCAGAAGCTGAAGCTTTGCGTAGTTTTAATTTAGCTGTGTTTGGGGTTCTTCAGATATAACTTTTTTTCCCCCCAATCTTCATCTTTCTGTGACTCACCTCTTACAGGTTTGCACTTTGTTTTTGCCTTATCAGGAAAATGGCGACCTTGCTCCACAATGGGGTTTCACTTTGCATACCGTGAACCAAAGGGGTGCGCATTCTAGCATTATAGTAGCATGTCTCTGCATGAAACCTAACAAATAAAATTGTAAAAGCAAAGATTAACAAACAAAAGCTAACAAGTTACACACAAGACGCACAACTAACGAGAGCCCAAACTTCCTTGTCTTTCAGCTGAAGAAGGACCTGTGATATCATATGCTGTCAACAAAAATCTGTCAGTTGGAGTGAAGATTATCAATTGTAAGTTATCTTGTAATTTATTTGGTTAATCAATATGAGCAATCGTATATTGATAAAAATGACATTTTGGTTTGTTTTGAAAAAGATAACATTGGTGAATTTGCTGTTCAACCTAAATTTCTGGAGAAGTATTATTATTTTTTAAAAAACGAGAAATGAAAAGAGATTAAGAATATGAAGTGCAGGTGTTATATTTACTGGTAATCAAAATTCTATGCATATTTTCTGCAGTGGACTGCTGTGTAAATAGAGTATGCTGGTGTTTTACAACAAGAGGTATGGACACAGCTGGACAGTGTGAGTTTGTTATTTTGCTGGAACTGACTGAAGAGGAACTGACAGACTCATCCTTGCAGCCTCCAAGAGACATATTTCAGCACTTCCACATGATTTATGAGGAAGCTCTCAAAGGTAAGAGAAAGAAAGATTAATTGTTCGCGATAAATCCTATTTGGTTAAAATGTATGGTGTATTAACACTGCATTGCAGTCATAATATGATCTTATGTAGGAAAAGGAAAATATAGCCAGAGTGTGGCAAAAAGAAAAAGTTGTAAATAGCGAAGCCTCGCATAAGAAATAATACAGAGATGATACAATAAAACACAAAGGAAAAGGGAAGATGATGTAACCAACACGTCACTTTGAGCCTTCATTCACTGACAAATCTGCTGCGATCTGAACATCCAAGTCTGGACTCAGAGCTAAGTACCGGTATTGGTTTTACATTCTACATTTTTTTTCTTTGTTCAGTTGTTTTTTGGTTCAATTTTCCACCCTGTCACATTTTTTTTCCTTGACAAAGGTAATACATATCGAAGCCTTGGTGTGTCTTCCCTTTTCCTTTAAGTTTTATTGTATCGTTTCTGTATTATTTCTTATGCGAGGCTTTGCTACATACAACTTTTTCTTTTTGCCATCTTTTGTCTTTGCTTCAAGCCTTGCTGTGATCTCACAGATTTTCTATCCGTGATTTGTGTAATATTTCACTGGTCACTGATCCCATAACCCGCCGGGGTCGTAGGGGCGCTGCAGTGATGAATGTTGCACCAGCTGGCTCCATTTGTGACGGTTGTGGGCGAGTGTCTGGGTTGCAGGAAAGCTCATTTTGGTCCATTCAGCAATGTTATCTGCCCATTTCTTCCTTGGTCTGCCTCGTCTTCTCTTCCCCTGCCCTGTTCCTTGTAGTAAGGTCTTAGAGAGCCCTTCTGATCTTGCCCATACCATCTGAGCTTCCTTTTCTTGACTGTGGTCAGCAGGTCTTCATAGTGCCTTATTTGTCGGGTGATAGTTTGTAATATTTCATTAAAGGAAAATATACCAACTTTTCAATTTTTCTCACAGGCAACATTATTGAAGACATGGGACACTCCATCTTCCATCAGAACTTCCTTGGTAACAGAGAGCTTGGAGGATTTCTTTTCTTGAGACCTACTTTTCAGTGCTTGAACAAACTGCACTTGCCACAAGCCCCATATTTATTCGGAATACTGTTACAGAAGTGGGAAGTACCATGGGCCAAAGTTTTCCCTATACGGCTCATGTTGCGCCTTGGAGCAGAGTACAGATGTAAGATCCATTTAAATTTTTGTTGGGTGTTTATTAAGCCTTTTAAATGATGATGTTGACCATTTCTCTTGCATCTTTCATTGTTGAGCAGGTTAAGAAAGGTTGATTTTAGTGTACAACATTCGGTTATATTCACTCAGGTGAAATATGTTGTTTTATTTTGTAACTTGTTTGTTTGCCTCATCATGGTAGCTCATCTTGCAAATAAATTTGAACACTACTTGAATTTTTCAGTGCTGTAGGTATGCGATCGTATGCAATATCTTGAACAATTTCTTAATGAAAGCAGAGTTTCCTGTAATTGTCGGTATATCTCTATTTGTAAAACGCCTTTACAAATATTTTTCTTGCAGATTACCCTTGCCCACTTGTGAGTGTGAGAAACAGAAAGCCAGTATTTTTTGAGATTGGCCACACCATCATCAACTTACTGGCAGATTTCCGCAATTATCAGTATATGTTGTCTCAAATAAGGGGTGCTACCATACACATGGAAAGCAAGAAAACTATCATCAGCTTTCCCAGAAACAGATATAATGACGTAAGCCTTGTATTCCTCTTTTAGTGTTGCAGTGTTAAAGTACTTAAAGGCTGTGAAGACATAAAGCATTGAGAGGACAATCAAATTTTTGTTTCAGTTTACAAAGTTTCATTCAGTGTTCCAACAAAATGAAGAGATTTCTGACTGTCTTGTGAAAAATTGCATTAGGCATGGTATAATGTTATTGGTGAACATCAGATAACCAAGAACAACGAAGAACTTAATAAAATAGCCTTTCATTTTTTTCTGGTGCAGTTTTATTTTCACTGAAAATAATCAGAAAACAATGATAACTAAGAAAAATCCCATTTTGCTACGTCAGGTGCTATGAATAAAATATTTGTTGCCATGGGGATTTTAGAAATTGGACCTGATGAACAGTTGCCTTAAAGTGTTTTGGTGTATTTGTGGTAAAATTTGCAAAAGCCGCATTCAGTAGTTCTTGTGTTTGTTGACATTGTTGCTCGAAGAAATGGTTAAGTGAAGCACTGTAATGCATTCAGTTTTGCTGACCTCCTAAGATCGCAGCATGATGCAGTGCAAGTGTTCTTTTATGTTGCAGGTAATGAAAGTTGTACGGAACAGCAATGAGCATGTGATGGCTCTAGGGTCATCATTCAGCTCTGATGCAGATTCACATCTTGTTTGTATACAAAACGAAGATGGAAATTATCAAACTCAGGCTATCAATATACAGAACAAGCCAAGACTGGGTGAGTGCATTTTCCTTTACATTGGAAGAGCAAATCTGGCGTAACCTACGCTCATTCATGCGATGTGTTGGCACTGTGATTCTTGCTTAATGAACTTAAAAACTTGAATAGATTTTTCTCCTTTGTTGAATAAGCTTTCCTCACCATTGTATATTTGAAAGTTGTCCCAAATAGTACATATATGACATAATGACTTGGCAGCATAGGACAGTGTTATCCCTGTGCACACTATGAAATCAGCGATTCCGTGCAGCTCAGTCCCGCGCAAGGTGTTCAGCTGTCGGGATGGGAAAACCGGTGTCCTCACAAATGTTATCAACCCTTTTCTTGCTAGGCCTGCCTCTCCTCCTTGCTCTTTGGAAGTCCTCTTTGTACATACAGCAGCTATCATAATTTGTTTTTATTTGTGTTATCAGAACTTCTTTTTTTCACCCAGTGGAAATTGTTTTTTCCACAGTGACAGGAGCAAGTTTTGTAGTGTTTAATGGAGCCCTCAAGTCCAGTTCAGGCCTGCGTGCCAAGTCCAGTATTGTGGAAGATGGTCTCATGGTACAGGTACTCCCAGAGGCAATGGTCAGCATAAAGGAGGCTCTAAAAGACATGATAGACCATGTCATCCTTTGTGGACCTGCAGATGCTAGTACACCAGAAGAAATGGTAGAACTGCGGTGGGTGGACAATGACAGGAATTTTAATGTCGGGTAAGTTATTTATCTCAGCTCAGAACCAGCATTTTTGTGATGTTGCCACAGGCAGATATTTTTTTTCCTTTTACTAACTGAAGAACCTGGCATTGCTCAGGAAAGACCTGTGTTCCCACCCGTCTCTCTCTCTCTCTCATCTTGAAAGTTTCCTATAATAAACTACAGCCTTTCCACACATCATTTGCATCAGACATTATGCCCTTGTTTCCAGGGCTGCCAGAGTTATGCAGATTTGTGAAAATCGGGGATTGAGGAAGGTCCAGGTCCAGGTCATCCATGTTGGGATATCAATTTTTTCAGTATGTGTGTCATCTGCAGTCAAATATATTGTATCTTGAATTGAGAGGGATTTTAAAGTAGCCCCTTTATCTGCAAAACAGCAAGAAGTCTTTAGCTAAATAGGTTTTGTTTGCTTTTGTATGCTCAAATGAGAGGGAGTCATTGATGGAAGCAATTCATTCGTGCGTGAATATCATTCTGCTTGCCGAAGTTCAGGGTTTGTCCTCATTTTCCACTGATAGCCCTGTGTTTGTGGGCAGGAAAATTGCCCAAAAAAGCACACAGGTTGAATAGTCACCAGTGCGCTGGGCTTATCAAAGGGAGCAACAGAAAAGATCGTCGTATTGTACTGTCTTAACCACACCTTGAAATGATTCCACAAAAATTGGACAAACACAATTGGTCGATGCAGAGGAGACTGGGTTAGATTACTTGACACTCAAGAAAATTAATGTGTTTATAATGAAATTTTAGGGAAAAGATGTTCTTCGTCTGTTTTAGTGTCGAATGAAATGTCATGGGAGTCACATTGAAGTAAGTGATAAGCATGATTTAAAAAAATATCTGCTTAATACATTTAATTGTGCTTATGACTTTATAATAACCATTTCTTGTATAAATTGAAAATAGTCCAAGAGCTTCTTACCTTTACAATGAAATAACTTCAAAACTTTCAGGATCAAGAGCTATATCGATGACACCCCCTTAGAAGGTGTTGAAAACGTTAGTGTGAAACTACCGTCTGACTTCCTGGGTGAGACCTTAGCCATCCGCTGGACTAGGGTCTATTTTCTTCAGCATGAGGACTCCACCAACAGTCATTTTGACCCAATGGACCTGAGTCGTCTGACAGAGGACATAGCACAAGCTTGCTGTGCTGCCCTGATCAAGCATTTAGATGAGCTGAAGAAAGGGGGTCAAGTGAAGCTTGGACTGAGGGTCAACCTTACAAGAGATGCTGTAAGTTGTTCATCATGCTAATACAATAATATCATAATATTAATGTTTGCATGTTTAGATTTCCAAATGTAATAAAAATTCAGGGCTGCACATTTGAAATCAAGACATCTTGCATCTTTCTCAAGGAAGACCAAAACAAAATGAAAAACTCACTTGTGGTATTTAGGACTTCATCTTAATTAATATGTAAAGACTTTTTCATGGCCCCCATGTTTCCATTCAACACATGAAGCATTCATTTTATGAATATCATGGTCGATTGTAATGCTGTGTTCAAATCCAGAAACTGTATTACAAATTTGATTTTCTCATTTTCATGGACTGTTCCAATTTATTTATTACCTTGTGTTAGAAATGTTTGAGCTTTTTGGTTTCATTGTTTAAGTTTTAAAATGTTCACTTCATTAGTAGAGTGTGAGGTATTTCATAATGGCCTGATTATGTAGTGTGTTGGACATCACACATGCCAGATAGCTCCCTTCAGTCATTTGTTTATTCTTTGTTCTCAAAGGTTGGATATGAGATTGGCTCTAAAGGTCAGTCTCTACCTGCGGCCATGATCAGCAATTTGGACACTTTCCTTGTTCCCATTGTTCATCAAGCATCAGAAGAAGGGATCATCATGGAGCTGGTCTTCAACATTGTAGAATGAATGTGACCAGCGATACAAATGTTCAGATGTGATGTCACTTTCCAGGAAAGACGAAAATCATCATCTAAATGTATTTACCTTCAAGTATATGGTGCTTATCTCAATGGATATCTAGCGCTACACCTAAGACAATGTCAAGGAGAATTGTAAAGACAACAGTATATCTCTCCAGCCGATCACAAGACAAATGGCAAACATCCACCTTGATTACCGTGTGTGTGCCTTGATCCCATGAGGACAGCACCAGTGAAAACTGCAGAATTTGTGAGCTACAATGTTTGGTTGCTTGTCAATTGTACAAGAATTCAAGATGGAAAATAGAAATGTGATTTGTGAAAACTGTGATCTACAATCACTGATAGCCAGTACATGTATCAACAATCTCAGTCTTTTCAAATATGTACTTGCAGTGCAGGTTTCTTTTAGATTCTGTAAAGCGAGTTGAACATAGTGCTCGGTGTTAAATCGCAAGCTATTATGAAGATGATAACTTAGATTCTGGCCATATATAAATATGTAGTTGCATTTTCTTGTTCAACTGATAAAACAGATTTTAAGATCCTTATTTTTGTATGATTAGTGCAAGAATGCACAGCCAGTCTGTTTCCAGGAGATTACTTTTTTTTATTGGATGATTTGAGTTTGCTATGGTTGGTTTTCTTGAAAGACAGACTTATGAAAATGAGTCTGTTGGCTCTTCCAGGGGATGGTGTGTCCAACAGATGTAGACTGCTGAATCAGCTGCATGGATTTTTAACAAAATGTTTTAGATGTTTTCCAGTCTTTAAACATCAAAGAGCACATCCAAATTTTAAACTTTTTTGTTAGGGAAATGTTCACACTGGTATGAAAGTTACTTTTCTTGATAGGCATTGCCCATAGTCCCACCTTATGTTTCTGTCTGTGGTAAGTTAGTAAGAAAGAAGTGAATAATGCTATATTTCCTGAGCATTCATGTGACTTCATAATTTTTATGAGGTCTCAACGAATCTCAAGTTGCTTTTGGCCTCTGGATAAAGTTAAAACTATGACACAAACTTTTGCCATATAATTTTGTTTTCTGAGGTGCCTGAAAAACTTTATGGCAGGATGTTCTGCACAACCTATCTGCCGTCTCTCTTGGCCTTCACATTGCTGTCTGGAAGTGTTACTCCTCAGAATAGTACTTATGATGTAACTAGTAAATGTGCAGCCATTATTTAGCAAGGCGATGACAATACCAAGAAAAGTAAACAAAGGCCTTGAAGGGCTGTCAGATTCACAGAAACGGTGCATTGAGTTTCATGATAAGAAATTTCTAAAGTTTACATGACCCCTTCATTAAACTTATAATGGCGTCCTAACCAGCTTGTAAATTGTGAATTTCTTGTTTGTAAAAATTAAGTTTAATTCGTGCTGCTAATGATTCGTGGTACATTCTAATTCAACAGTTTCTTGCCAGTACCATTTTCATTAAAATGGAAATTCAAGTGTTTCACTTGGAGAAGTGTAAATATTGAGGGAGTGTGTGTTGCATTCCTTTCTCTTTCAAGCTGGGATTATTCAAACTGATTTTCATTTGAGAGAAAAGATATTATATGTCACCTGATGAGTGAAGATTTTCAGAATCTCTTGTCAGTACTGTAATAAATGTGCAAATGATTACATGGTGATTGTTGATGTGATTTGCCAGTGCTCCCTGGGCACAATTGTTGTCTAGTGAAGAATCACTGAGAAGCTGCACACTGGCACTATAACCAGTGGTCTACAAGTACATTTAGTTGTTTCCTTGATGTAACACTTTGATTTCTGAAGCTTTAAAGAGAAATTTCCTGTCATTACTAAGGCATTTGGGAATTTTCAAAGAAAATTGGGGCACCTCGCTCAAACAATGTCATTTCCCAACAACGGGCCTAGAATTTTTAAACTTTCCCGTTGGGTTTATAAATGGCATTAGGTGTGCAGGATAAAATCAAGAATTTTCACTATTCGAGTCATAATCGTCTCTAACACACACCTAGATGCGTATCTTCCATGGAAACAAATGCAAACAACCTCAGCATTGGAAAAAAAAATAGTTAAAAAATATTCATTCTGCTTCAAATAGGCTCTATTAAAATTTACATGAAGCGGAGAACAGTTAATTACAGAGGGTAAGGAGGAAGAAATTTTGATACGCCAATCTCTTTAAATGGTTCTATGCTCAAATTTGACGGAGTGAATTGCTTTTGAGGAATTTAAGTTTAACTTGTAGTACTCTTTTGTCTTCCCCACAACTGAGGTCACAAAGAATCAGAATGCATGATGAAGTATAGTATTTTTACGATTTTGCCAAAAGGCTCGTTTTGCAATACACACTCTTATGCCCAAGGTGAGCAAAAGATAAAGGCTGACAGTATATGTAAGATGATGTGAGTGTGCAGCCTCTGTGGTTAAATGTTACAACACTACATTCCCCAACTCTGAAGCCATGTTGTGAGATTATTAAACTGGATCCTTGGTCTTACCATATTCTCAATATTTTGTTTTTTTGTTATGTACATAAGTAGGAAGCATACATGATAAAAGATCTTGGCAAGATAGTGCTTGACCCTATTCTCATATTGATTACCTGCATCAACACTCATTCTTTTACCTGTAGTTATCACATAAATATGTTTTAAGCGATATAATGCTGTGTATGCCTTTGTGTTATATCTTTAGTTTGTGCTTGCACTGCATTTCACAGGAGAAGAAAAAGTTGGTCTTGAACGTTGTTGTAATTTCTGTAGGACTGGGTAGTTTTTAGCTCACATAACCAAGGTCTATTTTCATATGGAGGAAAGCACACTTTATTAAATCATTTTGCCTGGAATGAACAAGAGTTCTGATACATGTATATATATGACTTGGTCAGTTTCTGGACAAATAAAATGGGTCCTATTAGAATCCAGTCCCAGGCATGGGATACTGTGTCTTTTAATTTGTCATCCATACATTGTCACACAGATAATTTGACAGATATGATATTTTTTGTTATTTGGTATGCCAGTCTTGTGTGAGAATACAAGGCTTCATTGTTGATATAAACTCACAGAGGAGCAGTTCACAAATTTGACCACCATTTTTCCTACCTGGATGAGCAGTCAAATATCTGTAATTCGAAGTTTCAAGAACAAAAGAAGCCAGAAATCATTTTGCTCTTTGTTTTTGTCAAGTTGTAATTCTGAAGGAAGTTTCTGTGGAAAATCGGACTTGTAATTTTAAGATCAGTTCATCATTCAAAGTGGAAACTGCTGTTCGTAGACTTTATTTCAGTGTTTTGGATAAGGCTTTTTCCTCCCAGGCTAGTAGTTGGGCTATACTAATCCAAGTCATCAATATCAATTTACAATTTCCCATATCACAAACATTAAGTTTATAGGTGGCCAGTTTCAGATTGTAAAAAAGAAGAAATTTATTCTTACAGTTCTGCTGAAAGCACTCAGATCAAGTTTTCTTAAAGTTTAGTTTGTCACTGGTTCCAACAATATGCAGAAGTTTATTAGTGCATTGTCTCTCCTAATCCTGATCAATGAATGCAATTTGAGGACCTTTTAAAGATTTCCTCTTTTCTAATGTCTTTGTCAGTATCCAGTTTGAGAACTGCTGCTCTGTTGAGCAACTTAGAGAACGTACAGAAATAAGGACTTGTACCTCATCTTGTGATTAATGTTGTTGAACAGCTTTCATTTCTGTCTGTGACAAATTACCTGTAGGGCATTTACTGTTTTGTATATGTAAATAAATTGTTTCATGAATGTTTTGAATTGTTATTTGATTACTGTTGCTGACATTTTATTTCCTCTTTTTATAATATGCGATCTTGTAATTTTTTAGACATTTATTATCCTAAATCTCTTTAAATTGTAGAGTTATCATACATATTTTTTGTTCTTTGTCACTTTGTCATAAATTCTATGTCATTTCGTGTTGTCAGAGATTTTTAAAATATTTGTTCTGTTTTCTGTTTTTTATTTGCTATTTTTGTGGAATTGTTGTTGATCATTTTGTGTATGTTGTCATGTTATTTTTTTACATATGTTTTCTATGTTTAATTATACCTTTATAAATCTCTTTTCAGATGTTGTCTTGCAAATTTTAATATGTTTGTATTTTGAATTTTTGACACATGAAAGTGGAACAGTTCTTGAACAGGGATGTAAGTAGGCCTTAAGAAAATTAACTGAAAATTTAGTGTGGTGTGCAGCCATGAAGAAACTTAACAAATTAAATCAATAGAGCATTTAATAATGTCAGATTTACATGAGTTGTTTTAATGAATCTGCCCCAGCCAATGCTTACACAGCTCGCACCATGCAAAGCCATCAGTCCTATGCTTTTTGATGTAGACCTAAATCTATTTGCAAAGCGGTTCTACACTGTCACGCATTTCCAGACACTTTATATGGGTTGTCATGTTTAAAACTTCAAAACCAGCCACATTTACAGTGTGCTAAGCAATAACCAGAGGTTCGGGACGGCAAGTGAGCCATTGTTTCCGGTTCGCATTTATTAACAAACGTACCAAAACAGTTTCGCCAAATTCTTCCTTTCATTATTTCCCCGCTTGTGAGAAACAGATTTTCAGTTACAGCTGCCAGGCTAACAAATGGGAATCTTGGCAATTAACCGGTACGATGGGGGGTCAGTAATAGCATCAGCTGGTTAGATTAATTTAGTTTCTTGTCATTGTCATGTGTGCATCTCAAACTAAAGGTACTGTCACAAAAGTATTCAAAATGAGGAACCATTTTGATTCTGTACTGTGTATTGTCATTGATATTTCAGAAATTCTGGAAGGACAGGAGAATGGTGATTTGGCTGTGATTGTTTTTATTGTTTTGTTGTTATTTTTTATCACAATTTTGAACCTGTTCTATGTGTCTACTTTATGCAGGATTGGTAAGAAACAATGGAGTATTGTAGCCAGGTTGTTAAACAGATATACCTCCAGTAATCACCAAATCTGTAGTACAGATGTAATCATATTCAGATGTGTAGACTTGGTTGGAATGCCAATACTTTATAACTGATCCGAGTAATTGTGATCATGAGAGAATTAGATTCTCAGTTATTTTGTTAATGATAGTTTTGACAAGAGCACTGTTATTATCTCATTCCTCATGTTGTATTTTGTTTCAGCCAACTATCTCTGTCATCTCAGTAGATTAGAGAACTCCATATGACATTGGCACAAGTGCTTGTGTGTGTGGATTCGCAATTTAGGCAATGATTGCTTGATTTAGGCTGTGGGTTTTTCATAGGGTATTGGCTGCTGTGGGTTTTCATACGGTATTGGCAAATGTGAGGGAAGAAACCAAAAAGGTTCTCTTTTTTCTTGTCTGTTTGCCTTGTCCATTTATGTAAAGTTAAGCCACCTGGGGAACTACATATATAGAAATGTTCCATGGCTTTGTGTAGAAATAACTTTTCTGCAAGCCTTGAACACAGATGGAGCTATTTCAAGACGAGCATGCAAAGAATTTGTCATAGTTTGAATGTTATTTTTCAGAGCTGCGAACAGTTCTTGTAATTGCAGTTGAAATTCTTTCAGAGGTATTGGCAGTGGATGTTTGGCAGATTTATGCATTTTCATGTGAGGAGACTGAAACCAACCAACTAGGGAAAAGATTGACTCAATTTTCCTGCTCAGCATTCTGCATAAGTCTTGATTGATTTTAAATAGGCCGAAACTTGTGTATAATACAAGTACATGTGGTTCTCATGTGATGAGCAAATACTGCTTATTACATCTGCTAGTCCAGATTAATCTTTATATTTGAATTCCTACAAACTATATTAGTATCATCTGAATTAACAGTACTATTTCTTATGTCACCTTTGAAATTTAATCTTTATTTGTAAGTCGTGAAAGATGTAATTTACTTGTAATTTGTGCTTTCAGTTGTTTGAAGTGGAGACAAAACCTCTCTTTGTAAAGATGTATCCATTACCAATTATACACCATTCAGAAGTAAAGTACATTTGTAGTCTGGACATTTCTGATCACATTTACTCATGACTGTACTGTTACTACTAGAAGATACATTATGCTTAGTGGTAACAGTGGTTTTGGGAATGCCTGGAAATATCACATAGGCTGAGCTCCCATAATATGAAATATGTAATTTGAGCAAGATTCATTGAAATTGCATTTGTACATACCAAAAGAACAACATCGCGTAAAGGACAACTACGGGGAAACAATAAGGTTAGTGCTCTATGAACTCGTGTGCATGTTTCATAAGTCAGTGCATAAAAATATGCTGCTTCAATGCAAAGTTTCTCATCTAATACTGTTGTCTTATTATCTTTTGTCAGTTGTGAATGCAGTGTTGATAGATCAGATCTTGAGTCCCTTCGTATGATTATTAATGTCCTTGTAATTTCATGTATGTGTACAAATTGAAGAAATATAAGGAACTGCGGGGTGGTGGGTATGATAAGCAGCAACTTTCCATTTACCATGTTAAAAGTAAAGATAATTTGTGTTGTGGGAAGTTTGTCTATGGCCGATGAAGATAATCCTGGAGCTCAGATTAACTCATTCTTCAAGTTAAGTGACAAGAGGAGTTGAGGAACAACACATGTGTAATGTACAATGAGGTCTGTTTCCTTTGTTGTGTGCGGTGCATTTCAAAACCATGGCTGTGTTAAACTTTTTCTTTGAATCTTGTAGTAAATAGATGATGAAAGTGCAATTTTAAAAAAAAAAATTGTGGTACATGTTTTAACAATGAAATGTATCAATGTATGACCATTGTTCTATCTCAGATGAAACATGATGTTTTGAGAAATCATGTTTTCATTTAGCTGACTCTGTATATATGAATATTTATTTTCATGCACAATTAAATAAATCTATCGCCTACAGCAAAGAGATCTGTCATGTTAAATTTGTGATTTCAGTATTTTGTTTCCAGTGGAGACAAATCCAGGTAACAGGGATAATTACATTGAAAAACAGTACTGCCAGTAACATATAATGTAGACAAACCTCAACACATTTATTGAAATGAAGACTTAATGCATTAATATTTATCATTACAATTTAATTTTATCTACATATCTCAGCAAGGCTAATATACATGTTTTCAACTGACACTCAATTTTATGGAAAGGAAATAATGTTTGTAACACAGTAGATCTTCTGGTGTGAGCATTTTGGTGCAACAGGTTCACATGAAATGGAAACCAGCCTCATTGAAAAGATTCAGCAATCTGTGAAATATAGAACAATTATAGTGGGCTGCATATCTCTGAGCATGAATTAAGGCCATGCTCATTTCACTCTTAAATAAATTTTAATGTCCTTCTGTAAAATGCATACAGTGAAAAAAAGGATGAGTTGAACATAACACATAAATCAGCTTGACAGTTGTTGAAATGTCATCACTCCTATTGTTTTTAATGTCATATGTATTTTTTTACATTGCCAAAACCTTTGATTCACTTCAAAATCTACGGCATCTATTTGAAAAAAAAATATTTGAAGTTGCAAGTTGTAGAAAAGCAAATCACACATAAAAACATCTGCAGTGTGTGGGCCTAAGTTGATATCCCCCTTCTCCCCCGACCCTTTCCAAAGGCTAGGCATGACAAATTATAAAACATTGCCACAATGCAGTGCTTTTATACTCTTTTAGACAACTCCAAAAATGCCAAGTACCTTTCTGTAACTGCCCATAAATATTCTAAGGTCCTCTGTTGATATATATCACAATAACTGTGCCAAACACTGGAATGCAATAAAGACTTGTACTCACTCAATGAAATCATCAATTGACATTGACCTTGCCCTTCTTTCTTCAAATCCTCCTTTCTGCAGTAGTTCTGTCACTTTCTCCTTAACACTGAAATCATCTGGCAGTGGCTGCAACAATCATGCATAAAAACAAAAGTAAAAACCCACACTATGTCTGACATTGCACCAATGGTAGAAAAGTTTTGACAGAGCGAATTGAAGAATAGCAACAGCCAAAAGCTTTCTGTCACTTGGTGAAGACTTGCAGCAATGAAGTTTCTATGTGACAATCAACAATTGTAAAACTCTTTCCATATAATTATGTAGGTAACCACACTTGTTGGAAATTTCAGACTCATGGACAAATATAGACAAAATAATCTTGATTTGAAAAAAAGAAATGACACAAGAATACACCCCCATAAAGACCATTCTTGCTGAAAATTACAAGCAAAGAGAAAAAAAAACACCCAAAGAAACACCTTACATGCAATATATCATATATGAATATATTGCACAGCAGACCTCAGGTATAACAGTCGCAGACTGAACGGGACCTCGGGTACAACGGCATAATTTAAAATCCCTATTTCATACACTCCTCTCATAAGTTAAAAAAAAAATTGTTTACAATGGCATCAAATAAAGCATGCCTCTGATAGTGACATTTATTGTTCTGACGTCACAGAATACACTGAGTAAAATATTGCGGCGGCTGAGATGAGCGAAGTGGGATTTTGCGAGAGGTGCATGTTTGTTCGTACCTTCGTGTGAGATACGTTGTGACCATTACCATTTTCCTTTGTGTGTATTTGTGCGAGATGGTGTAACTGGCAGGTGGGAGGTAAGATGGTCGGATGGCCAAGCACTGTGCAGGTGGGAGATGATGCAAGACTAGTTGCATATGGTCAGACCCTTGTTTGAACGTATAACCAATCAGGTAAACAGGGCATACGAGGTTGGCATACGTAGTTGTGTGTAAATCAAAAGAAAGGGAGGGGTCATTCTGCTTGCACTTGGCGTGCAGATCTAAATCTGACCAAGATAGGTCACTTACTGCACTACTATGGCTACCTTTGGAGCGAATGCATCACCATTCATTTTTTGAGAAAGAGGAACTGCAGTGCAATAATAACAATGGCAACAAAGAAGAGAAAATGGTTTTCTCTTGAAATGAAGGCAAAATTAATTGAAGAGGTGGATAGGGGTGTAAAAAACAGGGCTCAAATCTGTAGAAACAATGAAAATTCTTCCAGGGCACCCCCTCTATTTACACGAGTGGTTTCCCTTTGACCTTGCTTATAACGGGACCTCATTTAGAATGGTAGTTTCGCAGTGGTTCCGTGAACGCCACTGTATAAATGTATGAACAACGAATGAGAAACTCACAATATTCTTGACTGAACAAGATATTCTGTAATTCTTTTCCAAAACTCCCAGGACTTTTGAATTTCTGTGGAATGAAACAAAACCAGATTACTGCCCAATCATCCATACTTATGTCACACTTAAGTAGCTGGTGCTTCTTTCACAGATACTGACTGGCATTAACAAGTTATAAGAATGTTTTTTGTCAGGTCCTCTCTCTCTTTCCACCTTCAATCCTCTGCAATCTTATGAACAGTTTTTCCATGATGAGAAAACAATGCTTAGGTCCAAAGAAACAACAATGTCAAACATGTGTGAAACCTTTGGTCACTCTAATTTTTTAATCATATACCCATTTAAATCTGAAAATCAGCCCAGAAAATTTTAAGTAAAAAAACAAAAACAAAAACAGTGACTACAACTAAATAATTATGAGCCACAAAAGTTCAAGGATTGATTTCCAGTTTTGAAGGCACATGAGACCAGCATGAAAGTTTTGTCTCTCTTTTCTTCAACGCTAGTGTTCTAATCTTGGGACGAAGGATGAAAAGAAACTTCAAAATAACAACTGATGGTATCAGCAGCAATAACAATTTTCATTAAATAACAATATACCTGAATGAAGCACCCAGTGTTTTATTTTTTCGGGAGAAACATATCCTCACCAAACCATCCCATTCCTGTGAAGAAAGTGACAGAAGAATTGAAATTCAACCAAATAGTTTATTGAATTTAAAAGCCCAAATTAAATATAAAATGTGTCAAAGTAAAAAAATTATGCCATAGTGTGTTATAGCTCATCAGTCTATTAACAGATACGTACACAGTAGAAGAGGGAGATTGAAAAAAGTTCCTTAACCATGAAGCCTATGTCAGTTCTGTCGTTGGCATTCACTTGGGTGCCACCTCATATTATTATAATGTTCAATGGTTTTGAGTTCAGGAACATGTTAACCTAAAGGGGGTGTCCCTAAGACGGTTAATAATTTAATATCAACCTTCTGGGATAATAGGGCACTTCAGGGCAACAACTGAGCTTTTGTAATCAAGAGTAGATGACCATACTAAAAAATAAAAATAAATACATGAACAAGATTTTAATTCAATATGAAATGCTTGGGGTTGAAATTTGACAATCAATCCTAGGGTAAACAAAATCCTTTGGATTCATTTTTATATCTGTAGATGTTCATGTGGGGTTAAATTTTTCACTAAAGAAATTAATGATATAATTTGCAAAAATTATGGCAGAAATCACGTAAATCCAATAATCTCAACTAAAAATGATTGCTGAAAGTAAAATATGCCAGCAGCAGATTAAGAAATGATTCAATTGTAGGCCTACTTGAACTTTCATGAAAAACTTAAGTGAAATTTGATTGGTTTACATATGCAAAGCAAACAAACAAAAACAGTTTGCCTATTATCTTCACACAATCATTAGATGCAGCAGTACATAGCATAAATTACACACAGCTTATATGAGTCCATAAGATACTTACCTTGAAATTGATTGGTGGTGGGGGATTCCTGGGTTCTATTCGAACCACACTGGATTCTACTTTGGGTGGAGGTCTGAAGTTATTTTTGCCAACCTAATAGTATTGAAAAAAAAAATGTTTTTACCATAAACTTTGTGGTATTAGCAAACTTCTTTCAACACTAAACTGGTATCTGATTTCTACAGAGTTTACACTAAATGAAGTAGTAATGGTTTATAATGTGCACAGCTATAATGTGCATAGCCGAATTCCACTCAAAACCAAGCCACTTAGTTCTGTCCCGGGCCACCCCTAAAATCGCACGCTGACCTTACCTAATCGGGGTTACGCAGGTCACACGTCGCGGGCTACGGCATCAATTACAGGCGAGCCGCTAGTGATGACATGGGCGTTTTTACGACTTAATTAACTCTAATTTCTTCACTTGTAACACCAAAAAATGCCGCTAAAATACAAAAGCACAACTTCTCTTCTCCCAGTCTGTGAAAATCTGATGTCAGTGCGATGTCCCGTTTTCATGATATTGTGTGTTTATAATAATTATGCCCGAATTCACTAAAAATTGTTTTTAAGTGGTGTATTTCTTGATTGATTGCTTCCAAACGGCTCTATCGATTGCCACAAACTTTGGTTCTTTGTGTTACAGACCTTTTCCCGTTTCATACCTGAAAATTTCTTGCTTGTCGGAACTCTCGTTGCTGGACAATATCAGTTTACATCCTATTGCTGGTGTATTATTCTGCTGATGCATTTCATTCTATATCAACTACACTGTGCCCCATACATGTGAAAGACACATTTTCTTCACTCGACAAACTTTGAAGAATTTGTGGAATGGAAAATGTGACAACACGCAGAAACGACTCAAAAGGAAGCCAAAGAGTTGTGAATCTGTGACGGGTGACATATTACTAATCTATGGAATTGTCATCAGTGACGATTTAAATGACAGACATTTGAAGTTTATCCGTCGTACGTGCTCGTTAAGAATAACCGATAACACTTCAACTCTACTTCAGTAAAGAACGAGCGAGAGTTAGCAAGCCGAGGTGGACTGATTTGGTGTTCTTTTGATAGTCATAAAACAGTCAACCAGTGTAGTATGCATCAACACCATCTCATTTGAAGATTGTATGAAACGTTCAACGCCTAGAATTGCCTAGCAACAGTCTCGACCTTGACATAAATTCAGCCAATAATACTACCGACGTAAGCACAATCACTAATGAACCAGCGGCCAGCGCAATCACATCATGTAGTCAAATTCATAATGTTGTACATAGTGCACACGGGGCGGAAGCATCGACTCCTGTAATTTAAACAGCAACAGAGACCTACATGACATTGCTCGGGAGGCATTTTTGAAATAATGTCATTCCAAAGCAACATACATTAGAACATGACTGCATTTCATCCATAAAACAATATGGTTTTGGGCCTGCCTCTGCCGGGAGAGCAAGTGACAGAGAGTAGTCACCAGACACTAACAAAGCGAGAAACGCGTACAAGAAATCACTGACAGACTGGAGAAACTCACACAAGTTTTGATTTCACATATTCTTCAAATTGCGCCATCGCTGAGTACTGACCACGCCAGTCGCAAAACATCTTGAAAAATGCTGCCTATACACATTATTGTACTTAGGATAATACATAAATCATGCTGTATTTGAAGAACAATGTATAATATACGGCTTGTTTTGGAATGTAAATATTGACACCACTGAGTACAGATGTAAAATAAATCATCTGGGTTACTATTTTTCCGACAACGATGCCTTTTCGTCAGGACACGAACACATGTCTTGTCCTCCATTTGACCGTAATTTTGGTGCCTTGTCTGGAGCACTTTTTTTGTTATGTAACTTTAAAATGAGTAGGTATTAGATATTCTTCAGCGAAAATGTAGTCTTTCCTTATGTGCCATTACAAAACTATAAAAGCTATCTTCTTCTACTTTTCACACTGCAAAATTCAAAGCCTTTTGTCTCACATGCGTCAAGATGGTTATTCTGATGGCCCTGGTTACAATGCAAGGTGATAAATCATAATAGTACCAATTTGATATAATTCACCCGCGCAAAGCGCTGCCAGTCGCAGGTGTAGTGGCCCGTCGCTGACCCCGGTCGTGATGACCCACTCCCAGTAGGGCGCTCGGTGGCCAAACTAAACGACCGGGTTTTCGGCGCTGTGAACAGTTGTGAAATTTCAGTAACTGCAAAGTGCAGGGATGGGAATTACTGACGGAAAATTTTCCTTAAATTTGACATAATGCGTCACTACCAACCACAATACACATCACTTTGAGTCTCCATATTGATGAAAGTGCTGCATTCCAAAATACCAAATCTGGACTCGCAGATGAGGTCTCTACTGATTTATATAATATAAATCAGTAGAGACCTCATCTGCGAGTCCAGATATAATATTTGACACTTTTTAAATTGTTTTACTGGTTCAATTTTCCAACCTGTTATGTCTTTTTCCCCCGATGAAGGTTGATCACCAAAAGCTTGATCTGTCTTCCCTTTTTCCTTTGTGTTGTATAGTATCATCTTGGCATTATTTCTCCTGCGAGGCTTTGCAACCTTCAACATCTTCCTTTTGCCATATTCTGACTACACATACAGTAAAGCCAATTCATATAATGGACAACAAACATAGCAGATTTACTAAGAAAAAAGATTTTGGAAATCTGGAAATTTCCTGAGAATTGTCATCCCTGAAAATGTTACTGTGATGGAAACCAGAACTCACAATCAGGACATCAGGCTTGACATCAGTATATGACAGAAGATTATGCTTGGATATTTCATTTGCACACAAATTTGTAAATTTTAAAATATAATTTCCACAATTTACTCACTTTTATCAGATGGTCAACCCTAGCCAGCAGTTGTGTGTTGACTGACAGTCGACAATAAAGTTTGTCACCTGGTTGTGCTATCAGTCTTTGTGCAAACTCCCTTTGGAACATGAGAACTGCACACCTGGTGTAGTATTAAAAAAAAGTGGGCATTTTTCTTTGGTAAAGTTACCCGTTTGCAATCCTGGAAAAAAAAAAAATCCTAACAAGTCAAATGTACCAGGAATGCTAAAATGGAAAGCCAACAGTCACTTCTATTTTTGACAGTTTTTGCACATTTTTTAAAGGATTTTGCATCTTCCAAATAATATAAATGAAATATGGAAACAATCTGAATTTTGGGAACTGAAAGTTTCATTCAAAAGTGCAATGGAGTACGAGCAGAACTATTAACAGTATAGTCTTCAAACAATACTCGAAAATTCTTTGAGAGATATTTCAAGAACTGATGTTAACAAGGAAAAATAAACAACTTGTTTCTTTTTTACCTGAAAAAAGGTCTGTGAAGAAGAAGCTTGAAGACAAAAGGAGATGAAATCTGAAATTCAAGTAAAATGTTCCATGTATTAATAATGCCGGCCTAGAACTTTTAATTTATTCTCATAAACAGAATCTAACTATCCCTTTGAAAAATCTAAACATTAATTGTGCTCAGACTAATACCCAGCTAAAGTCTCCTGAATCAGACTTCTTAAAAAAAAAAATTCCAGAAAATTTTCACTGTAGCTTGCTTCATTAACATCATAAATGTAACACACCTGTCATCAAAATTCCCCCATTTTTATCAATCACTAACCTGCTCTCGTCAACATTCATACAAAATGTGAAAAATGATGTACCACATATAGAGCACAGGAAACTGCAGTATGTTTCTAATGACAGAATACCAGGCCACTGATAACTTACGTAAATAGTCTGGCAGCAACAATTCAGCTTTGTGCAATGTCTCGTGGTAAGCTTTTTAAGACAATGGGAGTAAATGGGCTGTCCCATTTTGTATCACTTGTGAATATCATTGAAACTACTCACCTGATAAGGTAAATTGGCTACGCAGACATCAAAGAATGGTAGATCTGTTTTTAAGACATCCCCAACCATCACCTGCAGTTTTGAGGCCTCTGGTCTGTGGAAAGCACATGCACATTAAATGAGAACTAATTTGTCTTACATGCCACAGTAATGAAAACAAACTTCAAGCATGTATGGTCAGAAGTGAAATATATTGAAACTGTAAGTAAATTACCTACTTTTTGTTCACATACAAAATATTCAGTGTTCCCGATAACGCACGCGCGTGCGTCTGAGACGCACAGACAGGATGACATGACGCAGGGAAAAATCCACACAGAGTTTTACTGACGCACAAATTACAAAATTTGGGGGTGTCTGTGCGTCATGAAAGTCCGGCTTTCCGCAGAAGTGCGACTGTGTGATTATCGCGGTGCAGTGTTCTCAGAAACGGCAGATATTTCTCGGAAATGCGTTCATGCGTGCCTCTGACTTAGGCCTAATGTGTTGAGAGTTGCGGCCCTTCCTCTTCTCGCGAAATATGATTAGTTTTTCTGTTTTGAATGTTTTCATGGCGAATTATTCAATATCTGACAATGACTCTCACAATTTACAGCTGAGAGTCATGACGACTCTCACAAAAAAATCCTGTAGGGAACACTGATTCAAAAGACATAAGCTTGATATTAACCATGAAGAAACAATATCAAAGATTATAAACAACAAAGTACATGTAGCCAGAACAACAAACTTACGTTCCCTGAACTCTTTTGTGAATTTCAGCAACCATCCTTGGATCAACTTCACAGGCAATTACCTAGAGTAAACAAAAACTGTTTAACATTCATTTTAATAGGTGAAGCAAAATCACACGAAGGTAAAATATCCCGCTATTTTTTTTACTTTCATATTTTCTAAACACGGGAACTCTAAGGTCTGATAAACCTAAAGTCTAGTCTCTTCAAGCTAGAAGTTAGAGTGCAAGACCATTCAATCAAAATATTCAGTGACCACAAATGAATCTGGCTTGGTATTTTTTCTCGACAGGAAAAGAAAGATACCAGCAGTACCCATTTGATGTCTTTAACGTTAGACCTCGCATATTCGTGCAGTGATAGCCTGGGTTAGGTCTTTACAATCCCTTTTTGTTCTCCCGTTGTTTCCTAATCTCAAGGCAACTTTAAAATGTGCAGGCACAAACTATGCCTTGTAAAAGACATTTGAGGAGCCCACGAGAAATACGAGCAGGGAAATGAGAAAACTTAATTTTAAGTTTTTAAGACATTCCATTCCGCAAATAGAACTGTGCTTTGGCATGAGTATTGTTAAATTATTTGAAAGCTCTGAGCTTGAAAATGACAGATGTTGTTCAAAAACAGAAGACACAGCAGCCTTTTGAATTTGCATAACATTGTTTGGATTAAGCTCATTTCCCCCCCCCTTTTTTCACTAAAAAACACCTAAAGGCCTATAAACTTGCATTGTTTTTCCTTTCCTTTAGTGTTTTGTACTGAAACTTACTGTTCTTATTAATTATAAAGTGTGTACAGTACTATTTCTGCTGACCAATCATGTCTTAATTTGGTTTCATTTTGATTTAAATTAGAAAATTGTGAGTTGTGAGCTTGGTCCCGCTTGCAGCGCGCACACCCCACCCCCCCCCCCCCACAAGTTTAGTCCTCTAGATGGATGTTTTAATAGTAAATGTGGAGCTCGGTGATTAACACTCAGAACATGAAATAATTGAAGCTGTGTAACTCACAAGGAACTCCTTATTATTCTGATAATTGCTGTTTCTTCAACAGATCGCTCTTGCTTCCATTTATCTGTCGTTTTTCTGGTTTATCAATTAGGGCAGGAACATTCACAAAGTCCGCCATTTTGTATCATGTACCGATAACCAAGCCCGTAAAATACTAGGACTGGTTAGTTAAGTGTCTCATGATCTGGTTAGCTACATGACCAATGGACTACGCTTTTTCTTTTTGCCTTGAGCTTGGACTATGCTCGTTCTTTGAAAGGGTGATTTTTTTTAAACAAAGGAGAAAAACATGACTATGCTTGTTTTTCCTGTGGGTTGCTCAATTTATAACAGCATTATTAATCTGATTACAAGCAACTATTAGCAACTCATTAATCGTGACTCGAACTTATATTTATATGTTTCAATAAATATATAAAAATTATGAGCAGATACTCTATTGTGCCATGAGATATGAAACTGAGAAACATGAAATGGACGTTCTCATTAATGATCTCTTGCAAATTCATTTAACATCAAACTTGCCTCAATACTAAAAATACCTTCTTTGCTTTCTCCAGCAACTTCACTGTCATGTTACCAGTCCCAGGACCTACTTCTAGCACAACATCTGTTGGCCGCAGTGCTGCCTGAAGAGGTAAAGTTTCATACATGTATTTAAATATAACCTATCGTCCTATGCAACATGTTGAGATTAAAATTATTGTACAGCATAACATTGAGGCCACAAATTCTAGTCTCAGACTGTTAGAGAAACATGAGAATACAGTTACGAACATAAGGGGAGTATCATAGCCTGTGTCTTCATCAGAACATTTATTATGCATAGCATTTCAATAAAAGTTTTTCAGGAAGAATGCCATCTTGCCACACGCATAAAGCTACATACATTTTCTGTTAGCTTTAATGCTAAAAGCCACTCTATAAAATTTACTTTATCCACTGAAAACTAAGCCACATGTTAATATTGTGTATAAACAGAAAATTCAAACTAAACACTCCCTGAAACCAAACATTCTATTTCTAATGTTTGTTTTATAACCACTTTTATTTTTCTTCAGCTTTAGAATCAACAAAAGTATTCAAAGTGGGAATTGGATGAAAAACAAAACAAAATGGTAGGCTACATTATACGCCCTCGACAATTTCATTTTGATGTAGAATACACCACAATCACGACCCTCAACAATTTCTTTCAGTTTATAAATACATCATGCTCCAGCTCGTTTACATATAACCAGCAATTTCCTCCAGGACTATGTGCCAGAAGCTTCAATACTTCCAATTGATAAGTAAAATTTTAATACAAAGAGACAAAGTTTATACTCATACCTTCTCGACCATGTTGGTGACTATCATTGGATTCTTCAAAATGTGCTGACCAATTTCTGTTCTGAATGATATTCCTGCACGGAGAAAAACCAATCCAATGGTAAGTGGTATGGCTATTCAAATAATGATGAAATTTTTAGAAGATGCCATGCTGATGACCATTGCCTGGCATTGCAAACATCACTATACACTATAGTAGGCTGCTGTTATTTATCATTCACTTGCTAAATAGGCCTATACTTCACTTTTAATAATAAAATTTTTTATACACCTCCTCTGTCCATTCTTTTCCACACGCACGGCCCATTAATAATACCAGATTTATGTTTTGAAACTGCTCAAAAATGTTATTATAATGTAAATGTCATGACATTGGTGATTGATCTAGTGTCAGTGAAGACCACCTAGGATCTATATAAAAAATCTTAGCGTGGACTGGGACTGAGGATATCCATGCATTCCAACTTTCAAAAGGAAACGTGAGTAAATTTTATACCATGTGGAAATAAACAGGTTGCGATGCCCTGCCCACATCTCGATCTAGATCAAACTCAAAGTTTGCGACTGTGATATTCGGACTCGGGTCCGTTTCTAAGGATTTTATATTCGGACTCCCGAGTCCTGATAAGACTATTTCATATTCGGACTCGGGTCCATCTGGACTCCCGAGTTCCGATATCATTATTTTATATTTGGACCCGGTCCGTGCGGACTCCAGAGTCCCGATATGGCTATTTTATAATGGTCCTAGCCTATGTCATGGACCATGCCTGCCTTTAGGCTGTTGGCTGCTCTTCTGTATCAACAGAAAATTATGCACCCCCCTCCCCCCGCGGCAAATCCATCCGCATTATAATAAATAGGCCTACTAAATAGTCCCCACATTGATGTACTTTTGTGACAAGTTGAAATTAAAGAAAAAGACAGATAGAGTTGCCTGGAGCTGAGTTTATTCCCATTTTTAAAATAAGATATAATGAACATTTCTTGGTAAAAAATCTTACTCCCAACCAGGGTTCTGCCTCGGCCTGCTCATCAAGAATTAGATCTAGATCTATGTGCAAGACTGCCAATAAAAGTATCACACACAGACTAAACTTCCTTGAGTAGCATACTCTATTAATATTAATAGCCTACTTGTAATAAATGTCCAGCCAAATCCTAACAACTGAAGTCTGTTTGGTTTTCAGACGTGAGGTAAAGTAGGCTACTTTTCAAAAATTTCATGAAACTTCCCCGACTGCCCGACCTTGTTTCTGTTGAACTTGGGCCACCTGCTGGTGTATCCGCGATTTCTTCTTGGCTCTTTCCTTTGGCATGTTGAATTCCTCGTGAGGATGGCCCTCTTTAGTTGACAATCAATGAAAAAGAATCGAGACGAACTAAATCTAAACTCTACCACCTGTCTTTAGTACTAGTAGGCCTATGTATCGCGTGGTGAAACAACACTGTGGGATGTAGAAACCACATTGATCCACACTTTGTACTTGCTTGGGGTAGATAACTCTGGAGACGAGGACTGCTCGTCCACTCTTAGGATCATTGTTTTAGTATAGGCTTTTAATTATAATTATGTTCTGACATAGAGCAATACTGGTATTTACACTGACGCTTTCAACACATTTTGACAAATAGACGGCCAGGTGGCAATACTATTATTTGTCTTGGGTAAGAGTGTACGTTATAAGATATACGGGAGTAGGATTAAAATGTGACCATAATCTCCCTCCCAAAATTAATTACAAACAGCATGTTGATAAGAAACTGATTTTGCGAATATCTTCGAGCTTATGATTCGTTAAAGTGAAAAATCTTGTTGTGCTAAATGAGAGTTAAGTTTAGAATGTACTTTGCCTTTGATAAATATGCATGTACATCAAGATTTATGCCTCAGCACTTGCTGTGAAATGAGGGCAGCAAGTGACAGCTGGGGTGACAAAGAGAATGAAAGCATTACTATCTCGTTATCAGTAACTTGATGCGCAAAAGCCATATTTATGGCAAATACAGTAATTTTGTTTTTCGATGTGGATATAAACCTTTTTTAATTTTTAAGGAAGGGGAGGGGTTCAGACATGACATACAACGTAGTTGTGTGGGAACTAGTCTTGAACGAAATAATACAAACGATCGCATTTCTCGTGGAACGACAGGATCTGTAATATAGTTGAAGATGCTAAACAAACGAACGAAGAGATCGACAGAGAGACAGACAGACAGACAGACAAATAGACAGAAAGACAGACAGAAAGACAGACAGACAGATAGATAGATAGATAGATAGATAGATAGATAGATAGATAGATAGATAGATAGATAGATAGATAGATAGATAGATAGATAGATAGATAGATAGATAGATAGATAGATAGATAGATAGAGTTGACTCTGCAATCGCCCATGAAGTAGGCAACGACACACATTATTCATAATGCACAATACGGTGTAGTCATAATGATTAATTGTATTCCTCCCAGACAACTCAAACACGTCTCTTGAGATGCGTGTAGTCTAGTTATCCAGCTAGCCAGCCAACCACCCTCTGCCTACACGCGGTATTAGGCCTACTTGTGTATTGTGCTTTTAGTCCTTAAAACTTCATTCAGCAAAACTACTTCGAAAGATTTAAGGTTTGTACTAACAATTCTCAACGCAGTGTAGCTTAGTGCATTAAATGTGCGAACTTTACAAGCAGTTAGCGTCTTGAATACTGGGAAGCATGTAATCAGTTGTTCCACGGCATTATCTGTGCTGCAAAGAAAAGCTGAAAATATTATTTTATGCATTTGATCCATCTGTTTGTGGATTGGACACGTTCACTGAAAGAAAAGAAACGTACATTTTGACGTGAAAGATACTTTTTCGTTTTATTCATGGTGTGAACATTTGAAATAAGAAACAGATATCGAAGGTGATGGATTCTTTACATTCATTTCAACGATGAATCATAATATTGCACTTGAACGACGGTATAGAATAGTGGTGTAGTTTTGTTCCTTTAGAAGAAAAATTATATTTTGGTATGACCTTAAGAAACATAAGAGTATTACTGTCATCGAATGCCACACATTCCTGAGGTTATACACAAGCTGTAACATTTATAAATAATTTGGCCCATCAAAGAGAAAACTCTAGCTTATCACACCTCCAGCATTGTGTGTGTGCGACTTCCCAGGGCTCAGGGAATTTTACATTTTTAATATTTCATTTTGTTACAGTTACTATGAGCTCAGTATTACCGGCGATTTAACGCACTTGAGTTCAAACGATGGTACGTTGGTAGTAATTTAAATTAGAACGCCAGTTAAGCCAAGTAGCCTAAAACTTGTGAATATTTTGACATCTCGTTTGTGATTTATATATGACACTTGGTAAGGACTTCATAAGTTTATAATCTTGCGAGAACTACGCATTTTGAAATCTAGGTATAAGAATTCAGTTATAATAGAAGTTATCATATAATACTAATAGCTCAGTTATTATAGAAACAGGGATGAGCTTATGCTGCGGTAGGGAAACCCCCAGGAGTGCCTCTTGGACCGCCCCCGCTCCCTTTTTTTTTTCCATAAATGAAAAAAATTAATGTCTCTAACTGCAATCGTTATTGCGTCGGTGGCTGGTGAGCTTTCTGTGTGCTTCTTGGTGAAAATTTTCCGAGTCGTACGAGGAAAAGCGGAATTCAATGTGTCAAGACATTTCTTTTGCTTTACCATAGAATTCTATCTGTAGCTTAATGTATTATTTTATGAAGACCTCTGTGGCCTCCGCTGATTCCAACGAGGCGGAATTTATTCTGTTGGTAATTTATCTGAAACTGGCATTTAAAAACAACAAGAACACCAAATGTACTACTGTTGATACATGCAGCATCCGTAAGTGGTTGAGAGAGAGAGAGAGAGAGAGAGAGAGAGAGAGAGAGAGAGAGAGAGAAAGAGAGAGAGAGAGACAGACAGACAGACAGTAAGACAGAGACAGAGAGACAGACAGGGAGAGAGACAGACAGGCAGAGACAGGGAGACGGACAGACAGACACACAGACAGACAGACAGACAGACAGAGAGAGAGAGGCGGACAGACAGACAGAGATAGACAGACAGACAGACAGAGAGAGAGAGAGAGAGAGACAGAGAGCAAACACTAGATAGAGTGGAGCGCCTATCTGGAAAAAACAACAACATACATTTCATGTCACGAAATTGCAGTTTGTCTGCAAAGACCAGTGTCGTGCTACTATTACAATTATAAAGGCCACCGGCAAAGACGAAACGGAATAGGTGTGGTTATTATACATCTATGGGTGTGGTCCTAAAAGTTATTCCAGGGTATTGTGGTAGATGGGAAGTGAAAAGTGGAATTTACTGGTGACTATTTCACCGTTTCTGGACGCCTCTGAATGAATCATGCTGTCCTATAAAATTCATTCGCAATAAAATTTTAACAAAACTTTTCAGAGCAAGTAGATAAAATAGTTTTATGTTCACTACTACTTGACTTTTTATTTCAGAAAACTATACCCACCAATAAATTGTGTAGACTAAATGCAAATGCTCATTCGTCAATTTTTTACATTTTTGAGTGTTAAGCCTACCTGGCAGGTCGACTTAGTTTTCTTTTCACAGAAAGCGAGTGATGTAAACAATAATGTTGATAACGTTAACATTATTATCATTTTGGTGTTACACAGGATTATATGACATTTATCATCAGGATGAAATGCCTTCTTGCGACCATAGTTCGTGTTTGTGAGGAATTCGTCGTTAAATGTTTGCGGCTTTGGTATTATGATAAGGAGGTAGAATAAATCGGAACGGTGAAACAGCTATATTATAATGTCACAGCGCATTTTAAACGAATATCAAAGTGTGCATTTGTTACACCTCTTGTACAAACTAAAAGATCCCCAGTTTTTCAGAAAATGGAGACAGAACAAAGAAAATCTAAGGTGACATTTTGCAGCAGACTTTCCTTGCGTCACGCATGTTCTCCCTGTATTAGCCTAACAGAATCTAATAACACCCTGGGTGAATTTGAAATTTGCACGAAAATCTCCACTTGGGCTTAAGTAGCTCTCGTGATGTCAATCACAAGGTGGGAGTTTAAAATTTCACTCTGAGTTTTCTTTCTCTACCATTTCCGGTTAGCAGAACGCTATAAAGGTTAAGTTGCCACGTACATGTACAGACCTAACTTGTGTGTAATTGGCTGTGTTACTAGGTATAGCGGTGAACAGATCGTGGACAGGCCTTGACAATCATCATGCGTGCAGCTCTCTGTTGGGCCCTGTTTATTTTATATGCTGGAGGAGGACTGGCTGAGAATGTTGGTAAGATGTTTTCAGTTTAATCTCATTTACATTTTTTTTTTTTCGGAAAGACCTCCCAGTGCTTTTCATGCCATTATTGCCTGATTGTGCCTTTTACTGTACCGAACAGTTAATCGGCGAAAAAGATCCCGATAGAGGACTAACTCGCCAGGGTACCCCCTGGACAGGGCCGCTCCTAAAGCTGCGTCCTTCTGAGGGTCCATAAAACCCACGGTGTAGCATAATAATTTCATTATTGTAAGAAAGTCTGGCGGTGAGACGCACTCGGAAGCCCTCTTTTTCTTCCATGGAAGTCATCATGGTAGCGCACCCCCTCTCTCACCCCGCCTGCGACCCACCGTTCGAGGACGCTCCTGAAGTAAGTCACATCCTTGTAACATCCTTACAGTGTGACTCATATAGAACTCCTCCCCATGTCAATTTTGGAAGGACTTCCGAATGCGTTCCATAGCCCGAGTGAAAACAATACATAGCACCCCGGCGGCTTTCCCTGATATTTCAATCTGACTACTGCCCAGACGGACATCGGCCTACGGCCTTGATGATACAAACTGACTAGACCTCCACGTCGTTACATATCAATCTGACAATGCCTATGCACTTGTCGAGCTATGGAACGCAATCGGAAGTCCTCCCTCAATTTTAGCCTCAGTTTTGGCACACCATTCCCACGTCTTCTTGAAAGTACCATAGCAGTGCGCCATGAATTCGCTCAAATATTCAAATGTCAGTATATAACCAGGCAGAGAGTAGGCTTACATGTCGTTATCAAAAGTTCAATATGCAAATAACATCCGATAGGAATGTATAGTACAAATGACAACTAAAAGGTCTGTGTTGTGCGGCTCATATAATCATTTCACTGTGTGTTCTCGTGCAGTTGTGCAGGGTTGAGGTCTTTCTGAAAATATTCAAATATCAGCAACTAATATGCACATTATTGTTGATGCCGTCGCCATCGGCGATGCTGTCGCTAATGGTCCACCAAATACTAATTTTGCCCGTTCATTGAACATTCACTCTCTTGCAGGCCAATCACCTCGAAAAGTTTTACAGGTCTATCTTTAGCCATCTTCGTTTATTTCACCGTTTTACTCCTAAAAGAGAGAATTAATTACATTGCAGTTGTCTTCAGGCTCAGATCAAATCTGATTTCAGGTTTACTTTATGGAAAAATCATATCAACACGTAGTCTATAACTCTATAAGAATACTGGTACATATGAAAAGCTCAAAAAATTTTACGGTTACGTACTATTCTACTGACTGCACAGACTTCATAATAAGCGCAAAATCATTACGGTATCTGTCCCTACATGACGTAGTTATATTAAGCTCTTTATAAGCCTAGTGAGCTACCGTCCCTTTGACAAGCAGCCAATTCAATAGCGTTTTGAACCCTAAAAGTGATGCTTTCCTTGGCATGAATACTTTTTTTTTTATTTGTAGAAACTTGCACTGTATCCTCCGACAATACATCTTTCTCGCTTTTGATAGGTATTTAATTCATACCCACATGGTATAA
The DNA here is from genome assembly GCA_963931925.1 of Onchidella celtica. Lineage (NCBI taxonomy): Eukaryota > Metazoa > Mollusca > Gastropoda > Systellommatophora > Onchidiidae > Onchidella > Onchidella celtica. Next base: position 17,735,292 of record OZ007571.1, read on the forward strand.
TGTAGCCGAGATCGTAGCGGAGCCGAGAAAAACCCAGGCGTCAAACAAGCAAACGAGTGTGGGATAATTTAATATAAGCATTGACAGGAACGAAAAATTTCTTTCTCTGGCTTGTAGTTGTGCCAAGAGTTAAATTATTTGTGTGATCACGAGAGCATTTTGCAGCGATGTTACTGCTTTGTACACCTTCCCAGTTTCTTTGCCTTCTTCTCTCTGCGTGCGCTTTTTTTTTTTCCTTGTGTCTTTCTCTCTCTGACTCATTCTGCCCAGCAGCAAAATTGCTTTGAAATAATATCGAGACACATTCAGGACGAGAGCTTTGTTTTCATTATATCACACTACAATGACGCAATTCTCACCAGAAGAGATCAAGTTCAACTTATTTGTTCTGGATGACTCCCCCCTGCTGATGCAGCATAGCAGAGTTTACTGCATACAGGGACCCGAAATGTGTGTATTTTGAATGGAATCCCTCTGATAATGTGTCCACCTGAACATTGTACAGGTCTTCGGCATCATTTACAACCAACACACACCGGCCAGGTTAGATTCTGAGTTTGAGTTTGAATTTAAAGAAAGCGGCCACATTGCACTTGGCAAAACAAGACAGACAGAATATAAGGGAATAATAGAACAGAAGACCCTACTAGTAGCGCCCACCAACCATCCGTGGCCAAGTTAGAACCTACTGATATAATGATGGTCACGAACTTGTATTTGTATGACCGCCAGTTCTTTTAGCGTTCCTCGCAGTGCTACAGATTTCGGACGTCCGTCAAAAGAATGCTGACCTAGATGAGCTGTCCCCAACCTATCGACTTTGTAGCCACCACACTGAATAGTTCAGCGGACGTTATTTTTTTTGTTGACTATCCATTGTTGAGTGTTATTAGAGCATAATGTCATTCATCAAACCTATCCATGGCCAACATTTCGTGAAGTAGCACAAGCCTGGTTAAAAACACGATAAGAGACCAAAGAGTTAGAATCCAAATACTTCTGCAGTTACCAAATAGAACATAAAATCTGTTACGTTCCCACCCGCTCTTAGTTCAGTCCAAATTGTTTACGTCAGGCAATGCGTAAACATGTTGATCATGTCACAAAACTGAAATGCGTAATTTGGCCGCGAGACATGTAGAGTGGCCACTTTGTACTTTACACAAAGGACTCTTTGTTTTGACAGAAATTGTTCTTCCATCAGAGCTATGTGAAAATCGAACCTGCAAAACAAACCGACTTTTATTTACACTTTTCGATGGGAATACCCTAGTAATTCAAACAGATTCTTTATTAGCATTCATATTTAGATGATGTTCAACAGTGTCGCCTCTGTGTAGTTGCGTTAAAATTTCAAAGCAAAACTGAAGCTTCACACACACACACACACACGCACACACACACACACACACACGCTTGCGCGCGCGAACAGACACACACACACACACACATACATGTGTGGAAAGTTAAAGAAGTGAGAAAGGGAGGGAGAAAAAGAAAGCGTGTTTGTGTGACTGTGTGTGTTTGTGTGTGTGCGCAGGCTTCCTCTTTGAACGTTTGAGATGCTCCTTTCTGAATAAAAAAAGCCCCTAAATCCCTGGGACGTCTGTGTTAAAGACTGAACTTTGCTTGAGTGTGTGTGTAAAACCTTTTATTTGTCAAACCTTACTCTCCAGGAGATAAGGGGATATTTATTACCATTTCCAAACAGTGACGTCTCACAAGGCTTAATTTGGCCACTTATCTGTTAAGCATTCTCTGCATGCACCTCAGGTTAGGTTTTCATGACTCCTGTTTGTCGGATCAGATAGTAGGTTCTCATTCGCTTGCTTTCTTCATGAATAATTCCTACATAAGAGCTTCAGTAAATTAATCGTGAATTGCACTTCCTATTGACACACCATTGAATACAAAATTTCGCTTACTATAATAATATGTATTATTTGATTTTCATACAGGAGAAGACCGTAATCTTCGCCCAGACGTGCCCACGTCAAGATCTACATACTAAAAGGCTTCAAACCATCGAATTCTTTTAGTTGTTGTGATGAATTGCGAGAAAAATATGTCGACAGTTTTATTTCTTAGGCTTGCGGTCTTGTGAGTTCAGTGTAAAATAGATTTTGTTTGCCTTTACCAAAGACTGTAGAAATAACTTCTACATTCTTTGCCTTCACGGGCTTGGCAAACATGTGGGGAAAGTTTAATGTGACTCGGTATCGACAAAGTCGCCAAACCGTGGTGTACAGGGAGAGCTGCAGCTAGAGGGATGCAAGTATGTCAACACTTGTCGATAGAACTGTGTTTGGTATCACCACCAGTCTTTTCAGCGTCGGATTTACAGGCCCCGCCTCATAGATAAATAATATACAGTCTAAATGAATCGGAACTAAACGTATTAGAACGGTAAAACAGATACGTTCATCACCATTATCATAGTAATTAACATTTAGTTTATGCAAAAGATGCATAAAAACACGATGTCCGAACACTGTATGCCGTAGGCAAACTCGTAGATCGCCTATGCCATAGACTAACTTACCGTATTTCCAAGATGGCGGATGGCTAGCAGTGGACGAATTTGACCCGCAGCAGAGGTCACGCTTGAGCGATGTTTCGTGACGTCACACAATGGGAATGTCCCGTCTGGTTTATCCCTAGTCTGTGCCCCGTCTCTGTGGTGGGAAAATTCTGCTTTTGTGAGAATTTGTTCTCAGGGGCAAATATAAGGGGTTTTCCTGATCGTTTGGTGAATTTAGTGTATATTGTAGAAATTACTCAAAATAAATTGTCTCGCCTTGAGCTCCTGTGGGAACTGCAGCCCACTGACAAATGTCTGTGTGTCAGTGCTGATACATGGGGCGTAGAGGGTTAGGGGGCCCGGGACATTTCAGGTTCGGTGATGGCCCTTGTACACAAAGATTAGAATACACGGCAAATAACCACGCTGACACTTCATAATCTATTTATTGCATGTAACTGGAGCTAACAGTAACAGGTTATACATACATAAAAAGGTTGAATGAGTTATGGTATATATCTTAGGTAAATACATGTATACATGTTGTAATCATACACGCCAGCAAAACTTCGGGTAGATTTTTAGGTAACACAAATTATGAAGGACATAGCTATGCTGCTGGCTACCTCTTTAGTTACCACAGAAAACAATGGACTCAACAGTTTACACAACAAAGTTAAACTCGTTATTATATTTTTGTCTAGGGGATTGGGCCTCTGACATGGGGGCATGGAGCAATTGCCCCTTTTGTCCCCCCCCCCCCCCCCCCCGATAAATCCAGCCCTGAGTCTTTTGCATGATATTATCGTATTTGTAGCTTTGTAGAATGTGCGTACTCGAGGCTCATTATCTATTGGCGGCTGCCATAATGAGCCCGTGTGAACGGGCGAATTGGTGACGTGCAAAGGACCTCGACTATTGAATCCGATGGAGTAGGTCATACTCAACCAGTGGGAGTGCCTGATCCCGTGAAATATGCCCGTAGCTCTCTGTTTAAGTTGGATGAAAGTGTGTAGTGACATTTTGTAGATAAAACAAGAAATCTGTGCAATTTTGTATGTGTGCTCTCTCTCTCTCTGTGTTTGTCTGTCTGTCTGTCTCTGTCTTTCTTTCTGTCTCTCTCTCCACCCCTCTCCCTCTCTCTTACTGATTTCTTGTGAGAGATTACTAAAGCAAATAAAGAACCCTTGGTGCGACCCCATAGCTATTCTGTAGTTCTTATTTTTGCCACTCCATAATTTTATAATATGTGACCTTTTGTTTCTAAATTGGGAAGAAATATTTGGCTGCTCGTATTTTACCGACTATTTGTTTTTATCTCCAAGTGCTAACATAATTTAAGTTGAGTTGATACTTATTCGTGACGTTGACTATCATGCTGTTGTAAAAGTTATCCTACTTGCTTACGCACTTGAATTAAGAATTTATGCTACTTTTGTTTTGATTGACTTTCAATGAGAAGTAAATCTTTTAGGTTCCTGTCCTTCCAACTTAGTCGGTCCATGTTCACCCCCCCCCCTTCACACACACACAAAAATGTCCACATTTTTTTGTTCAGAGTTCTAAATGATTGCATTTTCTGTCCCCCAACATATATAGGAAAAACAATTTCAACGTTGCAGTTTTATTTACATATTTGTGAATAATATTTACAGTGACATATAATTATTTAAAAAAGTTTAACTGGTAGGTATTTTCTTTCAAAGCACCAATTTTATACCAAAAATGTATTTTTATTCATGATAATTGTCTCTCTCTATATATATTGTTTTGTTTCTGTAGTCCCTTTCTCTGGCAAGTGATACAGTAGTCCTAATTACCCCTTACTAACTCACCATTTAAAAGCACCTTTCATTGCTGAAATTTAGGCCCACAGAAAGTTTTGATAATTGATCTTTAGTGACTCTAAATATTTCATTTATGTTACAAATTAGAGATGAATGATTATTGAACTGATTAAAAAAAAAGGTTCTCTTTCATGTCAGTCTCATTTGGGGGGGGGGGGGGGATGAACCATTTCTGCGCGCTGTTCCTGAACATGAATAGTTAGATCAGGTTAATCAACTTCTCAGGAATAACCAACGTATGGTGACATCTGATAATTATTCCACCGTGTTAGGGAACTAGACTTTATACACCAATCTAGGTGTGTTTAGGTCTATATTTTAGGAGTTTCACTGCCCTTGGCATTTACACCTCACTTTTTCTTTTTCTTTTTCTTCTCGTAGTAGGGATTAGGTTTGTTTTAGAATTTTGCCCGGGCAGCGTCCTTTTACGGCCTGCTCTCCACGATTTCCAACTGCTAAGGTATCTTTAACGTGAGCAACGTGCACACGGACCCTCCGAATTTTTCGTCCTTATCCGACAAGAGTAGGTGCTCGATCCTACCTACCATAGGATCAGGGACATGAAAATATGAGAAAAATCCCCAAATTTCAACATGCCTGCACCGTCTGGGATTTGAACCCGGTACCTTTGGCAGGAGAGGCGAGCACCTTGCCTCTAGACCTCCAATCTAGGTCAGATTCACTTGTTACCATTATTTTAGAATTAATCCGTGCCTTATCTTTCTATCTGTGTTTTAGATTTGTATGACTAAATAGTTTGCTACGGTCATCACAAAATGTAACTTGAACGAAAAAGGAAAGCAGAACGTAATGCTAAACGATTGTTGCGCCTCCTGTAAAACTTTGCTTTTGGCTAATTGGTCCTTTTCCATAAGACGACAGTATTCAGTACAATATGCACGAGACTTCCTGATTAAGTATAACCAATGATACTAGATACAATAAGATGAGACAATCCCTTCTCCACGCCTCTGAAAAAAAATCATGCACACAGTTTGGGAGATGATCGAGGGCGGGGCTCGTGGCGCACTGCATGAGAAGAATGCTTGATAATAATGATACATTGATGACACAGAATTGTTACAGTGCAGCTGCGACTAAAAGACCAGAGTTTCCACGCAGCGGTTGAAGTTATAATGACAAAACAAATGACTTCAATCAAAGCTGACAACGACAGCTGACCAGTGAACAATAGTAATTTTTTTCTCTGTGTTGGTTTTCTAAATTACGGCTTTGTTCATGGCTTCTGCGCATTGGCAGCTAGGTGGCGGTGCGAGATCTGTGCACGCTAAACGCGCTAGCTGTCTCATCTTATTATATCTAGTATCTTTTTTATAACAGTAGGTTCTGAAGTAGTACCAAGAGACAGGCCCTATACTGACTGTTGTTGGACTGGTCCATTTCAGGTCGATTCTGGCATGTGACAGACTTTCATTATGATCACACCTACTGGACCAGTCAACTGTCTTGCAACGACAACGTCTCAGAGCCTGGTGAGTACGGTGATTACTGGTGTGATGCCCCTTGGTTGCTGGTACAAGACAGTATTAACACCATGGCTGCGGTGAATGGAGACGTCGATTTTATCATTTGGACGGGGTAAGTTGACAGACAGACAGAAAGACAAACAGATGAATAAACAGACATGTAGCTGCGTAGGTAGGTAGGTAGGTAGGTAGGTAGGTAGGTAAGAAGGTAGATAGGTAGGTAGGTAGGTAGGAAGGTAAGAAGATAGGTAGGCAGTAAGGTAAGAAGATAGGTAGGCAGGAAGGTAAGTAAATGGATAGATAAGTACCGACCGTCAAACCGCCAGACAGACCGACAGACAGACGCAGACAGACAGACAGACCTACCGACAAATAATTTAGGTAGCCCGCGACTACATTTAAAACTCTTAAATAATGTCAAAGAAAATATACCCTACTGCTTTCTTGGATGAGTGAAATGTATGAAGTATTTATTGTCTTTTCATAACATATTCTTAATCTTCTGAACTGTCAAATTTTGCCAGAGATACTGTAGCCCACATCAAGGACAAGGATACGAACTTGTCTCTCAATATGGAGATTATTCGGAACATCACCAGAGCCCTGACAAATGGTTTCCCAGGAGTTCCTGTTTACGCGTCGCTAGGTAACCATGACTTCTATCCGTCTGACCAAGCCGAGGCTGAAGAGAGCGACCTTTACCGACAAGTTGCAGATATGTGGGAAGACTGGATAATCAATCAGAGCCAAGTGCAACTCTTCAGGGGCGGTAAGAATTTGGTTTTTATTTTGTTACTCAATATCAGTCCTGTGGCTTTAAGGCCGCCATTCACTTTTGAGATCGGACTTAAGATCGGGTCTTAAGTCCTGACACGCAGAGATCGGGTTGAGATGGACGTACCCACCCGCTATTGAGATCAGGACTTAAGATCGGAGTCAGTTGCCGAAATGCCTTCGAAACGTGAAGTTGTGTTTGCCACTGGTGCTATTTGTCTTGTGGTGAAAAAGAAAAAGGAGCATCGAAGAATGAGAGAATAGGCAAAGCAGTGGCTCCTAGGCCGAAAAAAAAATACACGCACAAGAATCTGTTAGGAGAGCTAAGGCTGAGACTGAGACAGGTAATAACACCACACGAACGACTGACGACGACGTTGCGATACCTCGCCACAACAAGAAGTCATGAAGACCTTAAGTTCTCTACATGCATTAGCCCACAGGCTTTGGGTAGAATAATCCTAGAAACATGCAGAGCAAAACAAGGGAGCGGCCCTGCGAGGACACAGCACAAAGCATTGGGTGTGGGGCATAAAAAAAACCCACCCACAATGGGGGGAAACGGGGGGGGGGGGGTAAGAATAAAGTATTTGGTATCATTTCACAGTAAAATTCGACGACAAACACGATTCTGAAGTCAAAATTCCAATATTTTGAGTTTGACACCCCACGATTTTGAGCTCCCGCTGGGCTGATCTGTGGACTGAAGCGAAAATATCAAGCACTGCTTGATATCCGTCAGTCCGCGATCAGTCCATCCGTTTGAGATAAATCTCAATGAGATTTCGCCATACACGTTGAGATCTGTCCTAATATCGGGACTTAAGTCCGAATCTTAAGTCCGATCTGAAAAGTGTATGGCGGCCTTTAGGCCTACTCCTTTGACTGTTATCTTAATTTTGCGTGGCTTAAAACGGAAATTTTACGGACAGACGTTTGTTCCAAAATTCAGCATGTCGTGGGGTATTTGTCATATTATTGTATGCGACATTTTTATTTTTTTTTTATCATGAAAGTGGTTCTCTCACTCCTACTTTCATTATGTATAAGCGCCATTCCAATCGGTTAAAAACTTTTCGACGTATGTGTTTGTGACGTAATATTGCCCTCTGATTTTACACAACTCTTCAAAGTTTCGATCCTCATTTATTCGAAAAGACAAAAATGCACATACAAGAATACAGAAAATACCCAACGATATGTTCTAGTTACTAAATGAAGGTAACCCAGGAGGATATAAACACAGCATTGATGGTGCTCTTTCAGTGGTAATTGTGGGAGGAATTTCGTGAGGTTAGATTTTGTAAGGAAGGGCAGGAATGAATGAAGATTAGTTTTTGGATAAAAATGTTTTTAACAAAAAATCATTGTTCTCACTACTAATTCCATATCGTTGCCTGAATGGTTCATTCAGTCGAATACAGGACAGGAAGTTTAACAAATCACATTTAATAAGTCACAGTTTAAGCCGATGTGAAATGTCGTCCTACAGGTGGCTATTACATGGCTATGACCCAACCAACGATCCGTCTACTGGCTCTCAACACAAACCTCTACTACAGGCAAAATAAGATCACGAAGGATATGGATGATCCTGCTGGTCAGATGGCATGGATGGATAACCAGCTGAAGGAAGCGAAATTGCGAAATGAGAAGGTAAAGTTATGTTGCAGATAGACCTAGATAAGGCTGCTATATCGACATCTTCAGTAGGTTTACCCTTGCCTGTACGTCTCCCATGCTGCAACTTAACAGAGTAGGTGTAGTTGACTACCTGGCTTATCTTTGTAGAGAGACAATCTGTTTTTTTGTTGTTTTCTTTGAAACTGAACTATAATGTCCGTTACAAGCAGACACCAATCGTAGCAAACAATCATAAATCATAAGATATCCCAGTGCTGTTTTGCCATTGTCACAAGTTACTATACTCAAACCTGACACAGTTTGTCAATGACCAGTTAACACATTCCAGTATTGTACAATTTGTCCAGACAGTAGTTAACAAAACGGCAAGTGGACAATCGTATCATTGATTAATCAAATGCAGCAGTTGGCACTTCTTGTCACTGATCAATCAAAAGGCAGGTAGTCTGATGCAACGCATGCGTCTTCTGACCCATGGTGATCACACTGACCACAGTTCGATGGTTATGTCGACCGCACTGATAATTTTATCCAAGGCAATAAACAATATTCTCCACAAGAATTTGAATTTATAAGGACTTTATTAGTATTTGTGTGTCTGCTTGAAATAATATACATGTGTTACTTTAGGAACGTCTTCCATAACAAGGATCTGGACAGTTTAAACCACGGTAAATTATGTAAGCTTCACCAGCATAATATGGAGTGCTCGTGTGTGTCATGTGGCCAACTTGGGTTCTATCTCTACAGTGAATATTTTGGTTAAAACTTAAGGTTAGGATTAAGGGTGAGGGCTGGAATTAGGCTTTGCTGATTGACTGCTTTTCGTTTGTGACATGGCTACAGCAACTTTGTTTTTCGGAAATTGGGCATATGTTGGTAACATTAGTAACAAAAATCCAATTGTGAGTATTTATGCTACTTGACTCAAATAGACTTTGGCTAAAATTTATTCCTACTAATTTCATAATCCACCAGGTTATTCTGACTGGCCATGTTCCACCTGGCCTACTCACACCCGACTTTGTAGATTGGTTCCACCCCATTCATAGGACAAAGTTCATGGACTTGTTATTCCGATACTCAGATATCATCGTGGCGGCTCACTTTGGACATGATCATTCAGATGGCTTCAAAATCTTGCAAAATGAGAACGGTAAGGCTAGAGGCCTTGTGATTGTACACCATTAGTTTTGTAGACTTTCTGTGTAAAGTTTGTGCTATAAAGCTGTCTAACGTACCTCCTTCAGTAGTCTCTCTTGCTGTCATATTTATGTGTCCCTCACATTGAAGGATCATAAAAAATGATTTAAGTAGGGTAATAAATTAGAGGCCACAATAAAAAACATCCTTTATTAGGGCTAAAGCTGCGTTCTCATGTATACGGAAACGGAAACAGCAACGGAAACCTCAAAGAGCCTTCAATAGAAAGAATGTTTCCGAACGCCGTTTCCGTACACATGGAAACTCTCTTTCATTTTACTATATGGGGGATTTTTTGCCGTTTCCGTTTCCGTACACATGAGAACCCAGCTTAAATCAGCTCTTTTCAGGGTCAAACAACATCAAGAAGGAGAAATAAACACAACAAACCAATCAGAAACAAGGTGAAAAGCAAATAAAGAACAAGGAATAGAGTTATAAATTGGTGTACAAGCTCCGTAAATAAAAATGTCAACACTGGTAGGGTAATAAAATCTTTAGTTTAGTTTCAAGCGCTCACCTGAAGGCACAGTTATTTCCCAAACCAGCACCAACGACCACAAAAACAGCAACAATGAGAAGGCAAAAACACACAATTTTATTCGCCCCCTCCTCCCCCAGTACTAGCCGACCGACCGACCAACCAACCAACCAACCAACCAACCAACCAACCAACCAACCAACCAACCGAGCCAGCGATAATATACTTACTGTATATGAACTGACGATGAATCGTCAATAAAGATATACAGGGAGGAGTACCTTACTCGAGCGCCACTTTCACTGTTATCAATTTAAACACATGGAATGGTCAGATGGACCTGGGGGCGTGAGGGCTAGTCAGTTTGTATCAATGGGCGGTAGTCAGATTGACTAATCAGGCGAAAAGGGGCTGGGGTAGTTGTGTTTAGTTAGTTTCTGGTCTTTGGCGCTCGAGTACGGAACTCCTTCCGATATACATATTTAGAAGAACGCGTAGATGCAGTTTTTGGCTAGACGGCCAAGTATACCTATTTACACTGTAATGTTTTAATCAAGATCCCAAAACTAAAACGTGACAGAAGTTATTTACTATACTATTCCCAGGTGATCAGGCCGTCCCTCAGTTTACGGCGCCATCGGTGACCCCTTGGCGTTACCGTATTCCGGAAAAGACGGGTGAGCCGCATAATCCAGGTGTCCGTCTTGTTGAGTACAACAGAACTACGGGAGAACATACTAACTATCACCAGTACTATATGAACCTAACGGAAAGTAACAGAAAAGGACGAACCGAATGGGTGAGTCACCAGCCTACAGTTTTTGGGTTTGTGTGATTGAACATTTCTTTCATATGTACCAGATTGTGATCTGAGTGATCCTAATACCTGGCTTCAGGTACATTGTAACCTAACGGAAAGTAACAGAAAAGGACGAACCGAATGGGTGAGTCACCAGCCTACAGTTTTTGGGTTTGTGTGATTGAACATTTCTTCCATATGTACCAGATTGTGATCTGAGTGATCCTAATACCTGGCTTCAGGTACATTACATAGCATTGAACTGTGTTGAATTTTATTGTATTGTACTGTGCTGCACCATATTGTATAGTATTGTAACAGATTGCATTGCATTGTGTTGTGTTGTATTGTACCGTACCGTATTTTACCGTACTGTACCGTACCGTATTTTACCGTACTGTACCGTACCGTATTTTACCGTACTGTACTGTATTGTGTTTTATTGTACCGGTACTGTGCTGTATTGTATTCTATCACAAGAAAGTGAAGAAGCTCAACCAGTGCTTAAACTGGGACGCTGTAGCCAAGAGGAAAGAGCCGCTACCTCTCATGCCAGCTGTAGAGGGTTCTAACACCTTCCGAACCACTGTCACTTTCATTACTGCACATTATCCCCTGTTGAGAATCTGATATTACCGTCATGTGGGCACGTCTGTACGCCATTCAACGACAAGTTTAGTATACTCTTAAACGGGGCCAACTTTCTTGGGCTGTTGACTTTGGGATAATTAATCTTCTCTCTGTTGACATACGGGGTGTCATCATGACCTAGACGTGGACTTTGGGACAGTCTGAATACACCTCAGATTTGGGTGCCAGCAGAAAATTACATAACGAGATAGGTTGCTACCATAGATATACACTAGTGAACTAGATTCCACTCGTCGCTTCGCCAGCCGTCTCTTTCCCTGCTTCCCGACGCGAGCCGGAATGGTCCGCATTGAAACCCCTTCTCAGCATCGTGGTGTGGGCTGAGCGCTCGGTGCTGCCTAGTTAATGGGTTGAAAAATAGCGGTGACTGTGGTTGATTTTGTAGCTTTAATTTGATTGTGATTGATTTTGTAACTTTCATTTGTTTATAGTCACTCACATACCATTTCCGTACACTATGACATAACATTGAATAAAATTCCTCGATTGAAAAAAAAAACAAAAAAAACAACACCAGACAGATTCAACCGACACAACTCAACACAACTACAATGTAAATCCAATGGTGTTAATGTGCATGACACAGTGCGAGAGGGTGGGGTAAGCCTAGAGGGAAGACAACGGATGATGAGGACAGATAGATAGATAGATAGATAGATAGCTAGATAGATAGATAGATAGATAGGACAGACAGATAAACCTTAGAGAGACAGACAGTGATAGAAACAGATAGAGAGATAGAGACAGACAGTGAGAGGGATCTAGAGAGAAGCGATAGATAGATAAGATAGATAGATAGATATATATTTAGATCAGAATAGATCAGATCAGATCAGAATAGATCAGAATAGATCAGATCAGATCAGAATAGATCAGATCAGATCAGAATAGATCAGAATAGATCAGATCAGAATAGATAAGAATAGATCAGATCAGATCAGAATAGATCAGAATAGATCAGATCAGAATAGATCAGATCAGAATAGATAAGAATACATCATATCAAATCAGAATAGATCAGATCAGATCAGAATATATCAGATCAGATCAGAATAGATCAGATCAGAATAGATCAGAATATAGATCAGATCAGAATAGATCAGATCAGAATAGATCAGATCAAAATAGAAAGATAAGATAAATAGAATAGATAGATATAATAAATAGAATAGATAGATGGAATAGACAGATAGACAGACAGATAGATAGATAGATAGATAGATAGATAGATAGATAGTACACAGACAGACAGATAGACAGATAAACTTTCTCATAGACAAAGGCCTACACGCTGCTCCGTTTACAAACACGATGACTCAAATAATGAGTCGCGACACACCCCAAGATGGCCGCCAGCGCCTTCTAACAATCCCATTCAGTCCCTGGCCTGTCTGGGCATTGGTTGCTACATACAGCAGTTAAGAAAGTGCACTAAACATCCAGGAATGTCAGAAGTAGACAAAATATGCAGGCCACTTCAGTGTTAACCATCAATGAAACAAAAACGCATTGTAAGATTGACAAATGGAAACCTGTTCATCTTGCAATAAAGTAAGTTAAAGAGCTCCCTCGTATTAGTATGTAAAGATTACAATTTCACAGTTAAGAGAAAAAGATCTGTTTTTGCTTACAGCATCAGAACTTTATACTGTTATATATCGAGGGTTGGCAACTAGAATGTTTTATGTCCAAAATAGTCAAACTGAGAAAAAAAAAGTTTGAAATTTGTAAAAAGTCACATACTGTGTGTCCTAGATATCTACAGGCATTTAATGGCAATGAATAGAATTGGACAATACATATTCTGGTTGATAACTCTCGACACATGAGTGCATCTGGATTTCAGCGTGTCTGACACAAAATTACTTATCACAAATTAAAAAAAAAATGTTACTGAAGCTGTAAGTAAATGCAGCAGTGACCGTTTATATTTCAAAGTTTATTTTCGAACCAACTAGCTTTTCAAATTACATTTTGCATGAGAATTTAATATCAATGCAACACTGCGGAAGGCGTTCTAATACTTGAGACAGTCTTCTAAATTCCGTCAGTGATCACCGTTACCCCGTGAAATTGACAGGTGCTGTGAGAAGATGGGAAAAGCCAAGAGGTGAAAAACAAGAAAATGTCAACATAGAGACAAGACGCATTCTGGCGACTCTGTATCGCTGTTCTCTCTAACGAGAGCATTGTGTTTCCTTCTGTTTCCTCCGATCCTTTGAAGGTATTTGGAATGACACAGTCAAGTTGTCTGACAGTTTCCCCACAATCTCATCTTCCTTTTTTGGTATCCCGACAAGCATGCCGGTGTGAGACACAGTCAGCTGCTGGCAGTCAAGACGTGCACATCAGAATGTTCTATACTTTCTCAGTCCACCCAGGAAGATCCTATCCTACTAAGACTGGCCAGACACAGTCAGATGCTGGCAGACAAGACGTGCACACCAGAATTTCCTATATTTTCTCAGTCCATCTTCCTATCCTACTAAGCCTGGTCAGATACAGTCAGCTTCTGCCACCATTTCTTTTTGTGCATAATTATTTTGCTGGCAGCATCTGACTGTGTCTGACCGGGCTTAGTATGATATCCCTTTTAGGGTAGGAAAGCATCAGGATAGAGAGTATGGGACTGCAAGAAAGGATTCCGTTTTAAACACTTAGTAGAGAGGCTAGAGATAGATGTAAAAGTGGGATCCATTCATATGAAGAGGGAGGCTGAAGAGAAATTTCATACATGCATTCTGCAAAGAAAGTTTAATGTGAAATCATAAGATTGTATGGAAAGGGCTAGGCTTATAAGAACTTTTATAGTCAATGAGACAGGGAAAGTAGAGCATGCTGGAAACATAAAAGGAGTGCTCTTTGTATCAAGAGGGAGTCTCTAAAAAAGCAATTCAGCCGGCAGGAGTAGACTGATAATGGTGTCGTATAGATTTTAAAGTGGAAAGCTGTAGCGGAGCCCTGCAATCAAAATTGGTGGTGTTAAAATAAGATCGTGAGTCCCGGTACAATTTCCTTTGTGAAAAAGATGTTGTAGAAGAAGTGCCCTGCAGTTTAAGGCGTGCAGCCACAGAGAGGGGTGGAGTATTTAGAATAAACTCCGTCAAGAGTTATAGATGGCACTGTAGAGATGCCTTGCTATTTAGAAATAGTGACAGAAGTGTAGCGTTGTGAAAATAGTATCCGTTAAAATCTTGTGACATAAGTTAAGGACACGCTTGTTTATTTTGTTTGTGATGATTATTGTATCCAGGACGGGGTCAGGGCGAGGTGACCGGATTAAATAGGTCAGATAGGCAGGGTCTTGCGGGTCAGTGTGTCATGGGCTGGCTGCGTGTGTGTAGCATCCCGAGCCCACCACATTATTGCCGAGTAAGAATTTTACAGCCAAACGATGTAATGTCGCAAATACAGTGAAGCGTTTCTTTCTTTGAGAAATATACTAAATTTGTTTTTGAAAAATGTGATTTGTTATGTTAACCTTAGTACATAGATATTTTAGGGCAATCATCGTCAGAACTTTAATAACTGAACTGGATTCTTAATTTGGCCACATTTTGGCCGACTATTGCGGCTCCAGCCGGCGGCATTGTCCATTAGTTCAAAACATTAAACATGTCTGTAGCATCAGTTGATGACAGTGCTCTCTATTGTGTATTCTTCTTCTGGGATTATTGTATGAACCAGACAACTTGATCTTGTCACGGACCATGAAAACATTCGCTAATCATTCATGGAATTTCATTCCTGTGTTTCTTGGGTTGTAGATCTATTCTGTGTTTCTATACTTTTGAAAACATAGGACTAACCTAGAACATAAATCTAGATCTAGATCTAGATCTCTAGATTTCTCAGTGGCAGAGGGCCTACTCAGGCCTACTAACTCGATCCAGATCTATTACTAGATCTAGATCTAGTACTAGATATCTACTACTGGCAGTACTGGTGTGATTCAGGATGATCTAGATCTAGGTCTAGACATTCAAGGTTTATTGGAAATTGGTGAACCATTTCACAACCTAATTCCTCATTACAGCAAAGTAGCCTACTGAACTGTGTAGATCTAGTGTAGTGTAGGCACTGGCAGAAGAAAACACTTCCTCCATCCATACTTCTTAACATGTTTAAGATCTATCTTTGCCCTCTAGTTCTAGATGTAGATCTAGCTCTGTCTACCTAATGGTGCCTTTTAATCCTCAAACTCGTAAGGATAAGTCATAGATCTAGATCCAATCTAGATTCTAGTTCTAGCATTCACACTTATAATTTGGATTAGGAGTGAGTGGGGTGTACTTGGGTTGGTTTTGTGAGGAATCTTTTAAATTGTGACTTGGTTCACCTTTATATTATTTTGTTTACACAGATGACCAGTGACACTGATGTGTTGATAAAAGTACGTTCAAATTGAAACATGGGTAGAAAGTGTACTGTTTGGAATTGCAAAACAAACTACGACAGTAGTAAAGGTAAACAGGAGCATATTCCTGTGTATGGATTTCCTGATGACCCTGTCGAGCAGCATAAATGGATGAGAAGCTTGCCAAATGTGGTGGATAAGGTAACAGCACACATTGGAGTTTGTGCCCGTCACTTCCCTCCAGATGTTCCCATGCAGAAAAAGGGTCGTTATGGAAGACCAACAGTCCCTCCTTCCATTTTCCCTGATGCACCGGCATCAAGCATTCCAACAGCCAACGTTACAACGCCACGAAGCACAAAGATGTCTTCAAGTGCTGCACGCACAGTGGATATTGATGAAATGGGTGATTTTGCAGTGAGCGATAGATTTTCATTAGAAACATTTGTTGCAGACATTCCATCAAAGTTAAATAATGTCAGGATTCTAGTTTCCAATTCAGACACATTTATTCTCAGTGACACTCGTGATGGGCCAGTATATACTTACTGCTTCTACATGAACCTTATGCAGAAAGACAATGGGCCTTGTGTGCAGTATGAAGCATACTATAAATTAAAGCAAATTTGTCACCCTAAGTATAAGCTTGCCACATGCTGGAGTCAACTCGAGGAGATTTATCGTTTTGTCAGAAACTACTCTGCCTCAGAGACTGACAACAAACTCTCTCTCTCTTACTCGCTCTCTCTCTCTCTCTCTTTCTCTCTCTCTTACTCGCTCGCTCTCTCTCTCTCTCTCTCTTTAGAGTGCTCCTTTATGCGAATCTTATTTTTTAGGCCTATATATGCCGTTACTAGAACTGTACCATGATAAACAAAAACCGTCATGATAGAATTACATCTCTCGCTAGCCCACCTCTCACTTCGTTTGCCTCACTTGCTCCCCGCATCGTCCGATGGGCCCCACGCCCCGCGGCGAGGCACACAAGCCCACAACACGCTTGACCTAATTTAGCGGCTATCAGACCTATACTATTCCGTTCACCTAGGGTCAGGGGCAATTTCTAGAGGGTTGTGCATGTCACATTATATGTTGATCTTGTTCACTAATTGTCTCTTGGCTGTAAGTCAGATGTTTACTGTCTTCTAAGTTAATTATGTCTTGTATGGTGTACGGAATGTTGTCTTTGTTGTTGTCTAATTGTAGTGTTTGTATTTCGGTCTTGTTCGCTGTGCAGTTGTGTATAATATGTGCTGTTGTCATGGGTGTGTCACAGTGTCTGCACGTGAAGTGTGGTGGCAGAGGAAGCACACTGGTGCATGTTTAACTCTTTCTTGGGGTTACTCTTTCCTTGATTAGTTCGCACACCCGTATTCAATAAATGTTCCACCTGAAAGATGTAAATCACTGCGGACAAGAGTTTCACCATCAAAATGGGGTCTTGCTATGACTAGAAATCACAGGAAGACGGTGTATCACACGCAGGGACAGTATGAAATTAGATCTACATTTTCGGTAGACATGGAAACACCTCTACTTCTTGACGGACTTTTGACGTTTCAGTTTATGTACATATGGAAACACAGCTTTATTGTGAAATTGTGTTGGTGTAAGAGGGACAGCTGCGCTGTTACTTGTTCACGGGCTCTACTTACGGTCTTGCAGCGATTGTGCCGAAAGGTGTATTTTACAAATTTGAATATAGAAATATACTGAACTGTGTTCATTAAAGTGGTAGCAAGGTTGCACAACTGTTCAATTAAATTACCATCACACTTAATTCATGTACAAACATCAACTTACACATAAGTATTCTGTTGTTTGCCAGTATTGCCAACACACCAGAGCCAGGGAAAGGAAGACTTATGACATAATTAGTATAAACAGATGGTCCCATTAGCAGGAAATAGGCAGGATAGATTGATAGATTGATGGATGATGGATGGATAGATGGATAGATAGATAGACTGATTGATTGATTGATTGATAGTTTGATTGATTGATTGATTGATTGATTGATAGACTGACGGACGGATAGATGGATGGATGGACGGATGGACGGACGGATGGATGGATGGATGGTTTTACAGTAATTACGTGCCACTAACTTGATTTTTATTATTATCTCAGGCAATGGCGATATTGATGTTTGTACTAGCAATGTAAACTACCCTATTGTCTAATGGCCACAAACAACAACAAAGTTAACCACACACAGACGGCCACAATAACACAAGATAATCCAGCCTGTACCCATGTGTATAATTTTGTACCTCTGGTTTCCAATGAATGGCTTTCTGCTTTCTCGTCATCATGCTTTCCTGAGTATCGTGAGGAGGAGTTTGGGAGGGGCCGGGAGGGGGGGGGGGGTCAATAACGGAATCATTCTAGAATGAACATGTAACTAGTTAGTTTGTTGGGACGTCCATTCACCATCCCCTCCTTCCCCCCCCCCCCCCCCCCCGACTTTTTTTTTCTTCAGATTTAGCTCCAATTCTGGTTTTGTTACGACTAAGGAAGTGGCTGAAATCATGTGCAATGCATTTCGTGCATCTGTTTGTATATGAAAAGTGCCTTTGTAAAAACTAACTCTTTCACGCGGTGGGATAATTCTTCCGCTTTTATTAATAAGTTAACTCTGGCAGTCTGTGGATCAACCAGGGAGTCCGCTTGAGACAGGAACTAACATCTATAAGTAAATCAGTTGTGTCTTGACTTCTAAGTACCATTCCATTCTTTAAAGATGGACCTGTCAAAGCAAGTATTATGTTTTACCTGTGTCTTTTCCAACGATGAAACGAAGCCCACTGAATCCGTTGCTAAGATGTCCAACAGAATTTAGACGTTTTAAAAAGGTATATTCTTATCATAACTATGAGCTCCTGTAAAGGGGCTGTTCAAATACATTATTACACCATTTTGGGGACTTTTTGACCCCCCCCCCCCCTTATTACACTTTTCTTACAGAAGCCAAAGACCCCCCCCCCCCCCATTCTGTATTATTACAATTTTACATACTCGTACTATTTTTTTTTAGCTCCACTAGTATAAGTCTATAACAGTGAACAGTATGTAATACAGCATGTATTAACGTTTTATTGGAAACAAATATCACAAAAACTCAGCAGTGGAAAAATCATCTGTAATGTGGTGGACACATACAGTCAAAAAACAATCTTAATTAATAATGACAAGAATACAGTTGTCACAAAAATGCATGTTGAGATATCACAAATCCACTATAAGTGAAGTCAACGGTGAATATTGTCTTTTTTCAAAAGAGCATTGATAGTTGGGGATGGAGAGGGGATGGCTTGATACCCAAGAATGTAGTTTTTCAGTGCATTGATCTCATCAGTCAGCTTGTCCCGAGCTGGAGTAGATCTAGGATTTTGGGCATTTGATGATGTGGTGGGGTTGGACGGTGGAAGGATAGGGGGTGGAGCTGGGAGTGTGGAGGTAGTAGGGCTCACTTCTGAAGTAGTAGCAGTTGGGGCTGGAGAAGGTGAGGCCTTGGGTTCAGGGGTTGATCTAGGTGTCTTGAAACCAAAGAATGTCAACCTAGATTTCATGGCAGCTGCTTTCTTCTGTGCAACTTTCCCCTTCAACTCTTTAATGGCACTTTCAATATCTATGGTACCAGCCTTGTACCCCACCCAATAAAGCTCTTTCACCTCCTTATCCACAATGTTACCTTTTTTATCAGGATATAACTGCCTGTACAGCTGACAAAGTTCATTGTACTGGTTCTTTGAGGAAGCCATTTTGATTGCTAGGCTACCAATGTAAACAATGGCAACACTGGTGAAAGTTGGACTGGATTGCCAGGTTTAGTAAAAAAAAAAAAGCCAAAGCTTGAGCCAAAAATTATACACTGAATAAAAATATATATAAAAAAAATATTCTGTATTTAAGATTTTATTCTTCATTAAGATAAAAATAGTTTAAAAAATAAATGACAAATATTTTTTTTTCTCTCAGCTACCCAACCTTTTTACCTCCTAGGGAGCAAAAAGTGTAATATTACACTTTTCTTACAGGAGCCAAAGACCCCCCCCCCCCTCCGAGGTGTAATAATGTATTTGAACGGCCCCAAAGATTTCATTCCTCCCTACGTGTAAGTTGTTTCAGTGGGAATTGGGCAAAATCCTACTTTTGTTTTTATTACTATCATTACTAGCTAAAATGTCCAACCGTTCTATGAACGGCAATGGACTGGGCAGGCCATGGAAGTAATTGCATGCATGTATACTTCATGTATCTTGTGAACATCAAACTCCTGACACACCACACACACACACACACATTTCATTCTTTCATTCCGCCTTATCTTAAGCCTCTTTTGCCTTTCCTAATTAATCCCGTCCTTGGCCCAACACCTCACCTACACCCCTCACCTCACCTACACCCCTCACCTTCCTCTTTCGATCCTCCTTCACTTTTTCATCTTTTGCCACCCATTTTCATCTTCGCGTGTCACCCTTTATCTAGTTCGATGGTGAGATGGGGTTTCAATGCGGACCATTCTGGCTCGCGTCGATAAGCAGGGAAAGAGACGGCTGGCGAAGCGACGCGTGGGATCTAGTTCACTAGGCCTAGTGTGTATATAATCCACTTACAATAGCGAGACAGGTGACTGCCGGGGCCGCTCCATACGTTTGCACTGCAGTGCAGTGTGACAGGCCCAGCGTGACCCAGATACAAATAACGGCGGTCGCACAGTCAGCTGGAAGGCTGACAATAGTGGAATAAGAGGCGATGATGGGCACTATTTCTTTCAATTTACTGACGTTTAGATAAAGATGATAAATTGTTTTATGAGTGTGATAAAAGGAGGAAAGACTATTGTAGTCTTCAAAAACCTCAACTTTGTCATGAGTTGGGTCGTAACGAATACCATACTTGATGGCCATCTCATCAAATTATAGGCCTATAATGGCACATAATCTTTCCTTCTCTGCCATGGCCTTTACTTTAATTTTGAACATATTCAGAATATTCTGACATAGACCCGGTTGTATGTGAACATTTTTCATGGACAAAGACAGAGTTCTGGGTGACGGAAGGTGGAAAACCTTTTGCCGTAAGCTGTAAGCTTTTCTACTCGCATGGTATACGGACAACGCAAAGCTTTTATCGGCAAAAGTCCAGCGGCGTGCTCCTTTGGGTAATTTAGAAACCCTGATCTGGGTTAAGACAAAGCGGAGGGCATCTTTTGACAAATGCGGTTTGAGTATTTCTTCCAAAGACCTGCCATCTTCTGTAATTGTTTCACTTGGTGCAGATTCTTCCCGAGACTTCTAAAGCTTTTTCTTAAGGCGCCAGATCTTTGTTCTCTGCGCTGTAAACTTTTTTCGCAAAGAGTTTTTAATTGTTTCTAGCCTTTTGTCGGCATCGCCTGTATTTGGGTATCCATAGGTTCATTTTGTTGTGATGAGGATACGGGGGGAGGAGAAGGTTGAATGATGCGTGTAGGCAATGGTCGATTTCCAGTGAGTTTGGGGGGGGGGGCGGATTTGGCACTTTGAAAATTGTTGGGACGGCGCCTTTCACCAATCGTTTTCTCGTTGTTGCTGTTGCGCTGAAACAGCATGGCTCAAAGTGCTCTGAACACAGAAGATTGCTCTTGTGCAGTGCTTCAGCCGACTTCTCTAGATAAGCCCTTCGTGTATTCACTACCCACTTCTTGCATCTGGAGAAGGAATGACAATATGCCTTGCCACAAAGATGTCACGCTCAATCTAATGGATAATATTTTCTTTTCTTTCATTGCATAGACATCCACTATGCTTCCTTTTCAGCCCAACTTACATATTAGATCCGAAAGACACTCCAGAATGTTAATCACAGACATGCATACGTTAAAAAAAACCTGTCAATTACAATTAATCTTTCAATCTAACAATAATCTTAAAACAACCAAAGCGCCATAATTTACGAGAATAAAATAGTTTTAATTTTTTAAAGTACATTCAAAGTAATCAAGGATACCTTAACTTTAAGTCAATGCGAATGCATTACCATCCCTGACGAACATTTGACAATAATTTTGTAACAAATTGGACAATAGATGTATGCTGACTCGATGCTTTAAAAAAAAAAAAAAAGCCATGTAAAAGTTTATTACTTGACTGGGTCTAATGGGAAGGAGAAAAATGATAAATCCGGTCGTTTGTTCTTTGAATTAGTACAGTACATAGCAGAACACCATTTACAGTGTGTGTTCTTAGTGCTCGCCATTGTTACAACTACCGAGAATCGAGGAGCTTACACCATTATACGGTATAACAATGTAAGCTTCTTGCCGAGAATAAAGACTTGTCTTCTGTTACCGCCGTTAATGCCAACACGGATGCCTGACCCAGATACGCGGATCCAGCCACTAGTCCGATAAATCTAAGACATGGGTTTGAAGTAACTGCAACATAAATGGTTTCTTTACAGAACAATAGTCCGTACCATCCAAAACAACATATCAAAAATCGGACAAAATCGGACCACGGGAAATTAGATAAAAAATTGTTTTAATTAATTAAAATTATATAACATGACGCGTTTTGGCAACCGGAGTTCCATACTTTTACTCCGCACCGGGAACGCCGTTACCGAGGTGTCACATAAGTCAAAGAACAAAGCACATACCATCCCCACCCCACCCTTGACCAAGGTGTAGATGTCAACCGCCGGTGGATAACAAAAAGTATGGAACACTATTTCTGTCGAATTTCAGAATTTCTCTAAAGATATAAAAGGAGACTGAAACAGTCCTCAGGAACTTTTGTGCTTTGTTTTTGTGCTGAAACTTGCGATTAGCCTTTTGAGAAAAGTAATTACTTTGCACAGAAAATGACAATAATATAATAATAATATGATTTGACTTCCGCAATGTATGTACTTCACTGATATAATTTTGGTACATGTACAAGGATGGTACATTGAATGCCGTTTCTCTTCTGGGCCGTACACATGTCTTCATTATCCAGTCTATGGCTAGCAGGAACAGGAAAGGTGAGAGGCGACAGCCCTGTCTCACTCCTCTCTGTACTTGGAAAGGGTCGGTGACCTGTCTGTTGGGTATCACTCACAGGGTCGTCCTTTCATAAGAGTTTTTTGATAATGTAGGTGATTTTCCTCGGCATTCCATAGTATCTCAGCAACTTCCAGAGGGTCTGCCGGTGCTGTCGTAGTCAATAAATTTGACGTAGAGAGGTGAATTATATTTGTTGTGCCGGTCTCACGTCTGGAAGACCACACACACACACACACGGTGACACTGGCATATTTATGTGCTCACCGTGGTCAGTACCCTCCTAACAGTTAACCTTGTCTTTTGTCTCCTCTCCACCTGTCCTAGGGTCGTTGTACGTTACATCGTGAGAAAGCAAGTTTGTTGTCCGTCTTTGTTCTTGTTTAACTATATATGTAGGATGCTTGGGAGTTCAGTCAGTCGGTGTAGTAAAATTTCCAACAGGACATTAAATGATGGCAACACCAGATCTGACTGAAATTTGCGTACTCTGCAATCAAGAAATCCAGCCGGAAGAAATTGTTACAGAACTGACTGTAAAGGGACGAGATGGAATTAACCGAGCTAGTGAAATGCGGGGTGATAAGATCGATGTCGTGGAAGGCCAAAGAGTTCATGTTGGATGCCGTAAGCAATATACAAATATTAAAGCTATTTCAGCCTCGCAGCGATCTAAGGAGAGAAGCAGTCAAGAGACAGTTGTTCCATTCCAGCGTCAGTTGCGATCGGACACATCTTTCAACTTTCAGCGTGATTGCCTGTTTTGTGGAAATGCAATTCCTAGCACCTCAAAACAAAAGCAGCCAGGTTCATTTCCTGTCAGAACGGAAAGAAAGTTCACAGATACCATCAGAGAACTTTGCCAAAAGCGCAACGACGACTGGGCTCAACAGGTCCTTGGTCGACTGGAATATGCAAGAGATCTGCATGCCAGTGATGCACTATATCACCAAACCTGCAGTGTTAATTTTCGTACCAATAAGCGCAAGCCAGTGTCTCAATCGCAGACCACTGAGAAGCCAGCAAAACGTTCTAAAGGAGGCAGACCAATTCAATTAGGAAAGGCCGATGCATTTCATCAAGTCGTAGACTACTTGCAAGCTCACAAAGAGGGGCAAATCACTGTCAGTGATCTGGTTGAAAAAATGAGTGAACTTACCAATGACCCCTATTCAACAAGATACATGAAGAAACGACTTCAGGACCATTTTGGTGACAAAATTGTCATTGCAGAAATGCACGGAAAGTCTGATGTAGTAACACTTCGAGAGACTGTATCGGAGATACTCCATGATTTCTACAACAGACAAACTAGGAATGATCCTGAAGCCGAAAAGAGGTTCATAATAAATACTGCTGCACGTTTTATTTTGTCTGATATTAGAGACATTCCATCAAACAAAGACAACGCGTATCCTGTTAATGAAGAGCTATCTTCTCTGAACAAAAGCTTGGACTTCTTGCCATCCTCCCTAAAAGATTTTTTGAATGAACTGATGACGGGAAAAGATTCCTCTCTGAAAGTTGCCTCTATAGGTCAAGCAATAATGCAGTCAGCAAGGCCACGAATACTCATTTGTCCCCTGCAGATAGGATTAGGCGTTCAAATGCATCATCTCTTTGGTTCCAGACGCCTCACTGACACACTGAACTCCCTTGGCTTCTGTAGTTCTTATTCTGAGGTGAAGCGATTTGAAAGCTCTGCCGCAGTCTGCCGTGGAGTTGCAATGCCGGAGTTTGACAAAGAAAAGCATTTACTCCAATATGTTGCCGGCAACGTAGACCACAATTCTTGCACCCTTGATGGTTTTAACACATTTCATGGAATGGGCATGATTGGTGTGATTACACCAAGTGTGAATTGTTCATTTCCTGTCAAGAGAATTAAGGTCACAGCCGAAGATGTTGCAGCTGTTGGAAAGATTCAAGTGCACTTCTACAGATCCGAAAGAGAAGCTGAAACATCTCTGATTCTCAAACACCTACCCGCTGCCGAGGCTGAGGATCCATTTATAGGCACTGATATTTTGTGGAAAACATGTTGGCTTCTGCGCCCAAACAGACCCTCCTGGGCTGGTTTTATGCAGTCAACGAGCGAAGGAGCCCACGAGGGCACATCTAGTGTGATGTTTCTCCCTATAATTGACTTAAACCCGAATGACTTATCATGCTTATTTTCAACATTGACTTTCCTTTCGGACCAGGCAAAGAATTACCATGTAGATCCCATTGTCACCTTTGATCAACCTTTGTACTGGAAAGCTTGCATGATAATTGGCTCGGAACCTGCGACAAGTCTGTTGAAATCTATGGTATTAAGGCTGGGAGGTTTTCATATGCAAATGAGTTTCTTGGGATGCATCGGATATGTCATGGCTGGCTCCGGTCTTGAAGATGCTTTGGAAGTTATATATGCACCAACAACGTTGGACATATGCTGAGTGGAAAGGCAGTGGCAAGAGCACTCCGTGGACACTTCAGTGTTGATACCGCCCTCCATGCACTCATTATCTCGCGGAACTTTGGTGTTCCATTGCCTCATGTTGGTCGCGACGATGAAGACGATGACGAGGACTCTGCAGACGCAGAAAAGGAGAAAAGTGACGACAGTCAAGATAACACAATGCAAAGAGCAGCACAAATGCTTGATGATCTTCTTGAAAGTAAAACGTCTGCTGAGGCAGTATATGAAACCACCGTTATTGCTTCCATTAATCAGAGTTTGTTAGAAGAAAGGAATATGGCAGATAAGGCCAACAGGCTGACTGCAAAACTGTGGTTTTTGTACATGGACATGGTTGAGGTTCTGTGCAAGTTTATCAGAGCAGAGAGAACAGAAAACTGGAAGCTGCACCTTCAAGCGGTTGCGGATATTATGTTACCCTTTTTTGCTGCTTGTGGGCACAATGCATATGTCAAATCCAGTTACGTATACTTACAGTCGATGCTGGATCTCCATGAAACGCCTCCAAGGGTGTACAGATTGTTCATGAGTGGAAAACATACAGTTCGACGCACTGATCGCTTCTGGGCCGGACTGTCTACTGACCTCGTCATCGAACAGATTCTCATGAGAAGTTTAAAGTCCAGCGGAGGGTTGACCCGGGGCCGTGGACTGGATGAGTCACAACGGACGTCATGGTTATTGTCAATGCCTGCATGTACTGTCGTGAGTGAAGCAATGGATCGTGTTACTGGATGCCAAGAAGACAATGACCAGCATGTGGATGTCACTTTTTCTCGAAGAGAGCGTGATAGGAAAGACATTGGCAAACTGATCACTTTTCTGCAGCTCAGAAATCCATTTGCAGATGATATCCTTACTCTGAGAAATATTTCTACTGGATTTGTTGCGGACAGGCTGTTAATATTACCAATGCCAAGCTCATTGGGCAGACTATACTGTCATCAATGAGTGGCAAAGATATCAAGAAATATTCATTCAGCAAGAAGCAGCGGGCCGTAAATATGTCAGCAAAGGAGTCTATCAAGATTGGCAGTGACAGTTTACAGATTGATCCATGCCTCTTGTTCCAGCGATTGGTGACTGCATCCAAAGAGGCACCTGAAGATCAGAGAGACATCTTCAAATATGAACTATCTGGACACCCAGCTTCCCTCTTTGAATCCTCAGGTCTTATGAGAGCTGCAAAGAAGTCTGACTTCGCCGATTCAACCAAGACCCTCGCTGAAGACAAAATTCCAGGCGTCACAAAGAGCACACCAGGACCTGAGGAGGATCTGGCTTATGTCTTGGATGGTGGGTCTCTGATTCACCGCATCCCTTGGCCAAGAGGACAAACATATGATGAGATATGTCAAATATACGTAGTCTACGTCGTACGGAGATACAAAGACGCAACAATCGTCTTTGACGGATATGTTGGCGGGCCTTCAATTAAAGATACTGCCCATATCAGGAGGCGTGCAACAAATGGAAACAAAGTGCTGTTCCATGGAAGAATGGTGCTGGGTTGCAAGAAGGAAGTCTTGTTATCAAATCTCGACAACAAACAGAGATTCATTAATTTGCTTTCTTCCCACTTCCATGGAACGCATGTTAAGATCACCCAAGCAACAGGAGATGCAGATGTACTCATAACCACAACTGCTACAGAATCTGCCAAAACAAAACCGACCGTCGTGGTTGGAGAAGATACCGATCTTCTTATTCTCCTCTGCCATCATGCGGATCCACATTCAGTAAAGGTTTTTCTCAAGTCAGATATTCATAGGCAGGAACAGACTGTATGGGACATTCATGGAACAAAGTCAGCACTCGGACCACTTTGTCAGTATCTTCTTTTCACGCATGCTCTGCTTGGATGTGATTCTACGTCACGTCTTTATGGTCTTGGAAAAAGATCTTCTGTTAAGCATCTTTCAAATCTCACGTTCCAGGACATTGCCAGATCATTGCTCAATGCACCTAATAAAGATTCAGTGACTGCTTTTGGCGAGAAGGCATTGTTGCTCTTGTATGGCTGCCCTAGTGAAGTTTCTCTAGACACTGCTCGATATCACAGATTCATAGAGAAAACTGCTGCAGGAATATCTTCGGTTGAGCCACAGAACCTTCCCCCCACATCAGCAGCAGCCAAGTTCCACAGTTGGAGAGTCTGTTATCAATTCAAAGAAAGGACCTCCCAGTCAAGTGATATGGATCCAACAGAATGGGGATGGAAACATCATCAAAGCCACCTGATGCCAATTCACACTGATCTTCCCCCGGCCCCTCCAAATCTCTTGACAGCCGTTAGATGTAGCTGCAAGACAGACTGCAGGAGCTCAAGATGTAGCTGCAAGAAACATGGACTAGAGTGTTCGTTTGCATGCAAGGAATGCCACGGGACAAGTTGCACGAATAAGGCACACCAGGCTGTGGTTGGAGATGACGGCGCAGATGAAGCTGTCCAAGAAAGTGATGAAACATTTTGATAACTCTTTAAGTTTCCATGTCACCAGGCTTACATAAAGCAGAAACGAGTGGATACAGATTTTGACAAAGTGTTCGTTTGATGTGTGAACTTTAAACAAAGTGATATACCGGTGTTCCATACTTTGGATACAGAACTTTACACCAACAGAACGGGGAAAGCTGGTAAGTCCTGAGTGATGTAATTGTAAGAACTGTCTTTTTTAAATGTTGTTTTAAATACTAGACGTTCATAGGTGTTGATTTGTTGTTTCTATAATGATTATTGTCACTTTGCTGTGGTATATCTTTAATGACCTGTCATTGCAACCACATACATTGTTTATATTGTTTAGACAGTAGAGGTAGGCCTATAATCCTTTTCCAATGATCTGATATTTTGATATTTGTGAATGGACATTTATTTATTTTACTTGAAATATGAAGTTCTGGTCCATTTGAAAACCAATGAAAACGAATAGAAAAAGTACGCGTGATATCGTTTTACTATTACTTTAGTGAGGCCCGCCACTGCTAAAAACAAAACAGGAGCGCCTATTGTAGAAAATCCAAACGAGAAGAAGCCTTTTCACTCTAGACTTCCGTTTGTTATCTGAGCCGACAGACTCCCCGGAACAGGGTTGGCGCGAGGTCGTAAACGCTGAAATTGAATTAAGAAAGTATGGTGCGCCGTTAGGAACTTGGGGATATTACACAAAATTATAATCTTTATTAATTTTTTAAACATATTTCCCATGGTCCGATTTTGTCCGATTTTGGATATGTTGTTCGCCAGACTAATAACTATATTTCTGTAAAAAAATCATTTGTGTTGCAGTTTGTTCAAACCCACAAGGTTTTTTCTGCTAAATTTACTGGACTACACAGTTACCTGTCTCTCTATGGTTCAGACGAACATTTTTTTTTATCCTTTGTCAGTCCTTGGACTGTTGTAGCTAGTTGGCGCGAAAGTCAAAACGTCAACAGAATGGCTGAAGCAAGGTACCTGGATGATTTGGCAGCATTTTTTTGTTCTAAGTTCGGTAAATTTCAATAAACTGTAGCACAGCTTCCTTATTATTCCACCCGGACATTGTATCAGCAGTAGAACTAGAAGAACTGTGGTATAAATATTATGTAAAATAAAAGCAAAACTGGTAGCGTGTAGGCAAAAAATAAACAGCACTAAACAGCTAGACCTAGATGAAACAATGGTGTAGGCCTCAACTGACTCCAACAAAGAGGGATATGAGAGTGAGATGTGTTGTTATTTGCCTTCACTTTCCAAAATGAAGGGACGGGCCGAATGGTGAAAAAAACAAAACAAAACAAAACACACAAAAATTTTAACTTAGTAATCCGGCATTAAATTGCGTTCCCCGCCTGATTTTCACTAATTTCGGGTCGCTGATCACGAAAATCATATTATTTCATATTATAATGGTAACAGTATCAGTTCTTCTAGTTCTACTACTGATACACTGTCCGGGTGGAATAATAAGGAAACTGTGCTACAGTTTATTGAAATTTACCGAACTGAGATTGCTGAGAACAAAAAATGCTGCCAAATCATCCAGGTACCTTGCTTCAGCCATTCTGTTGACGTTTTGAATTTCGCGCAAACTAGCTACAACAGTCTAAGGACTGACAGTTTAAGGATAAAACAAATGTTCGTGTGAACGGAACTTCTCTCGTCGACAACCTGTCGGCCCAGAAATGACCCCGATCTCGCGTCTGTCGGTTAAACTCTTACTTTGTCGATGAATCAACTGTACGTTTAAAGGGAAGTGAAAGAATTGACCGAACATCGGCCATGCGCATGTACCAAAAACACTCTGTGACGGCATGACGTTACAGAGTGTTTTTGTTTTGTTCTTCCGACAAACAAGATGGCGGGTGGATCAGCGGATGAGTGTAACTTCGAGATATGTCTGAACGGTTAAAATGCCTGCTGGTTGCATTGTAGTTGATTGTTATGACAGGGGTGGAAAGGATGGATCCATGCTGGTCAGATTCCCTGCCATCCGTGTAAACTAGGGAAAGGAAGTGAAAGAATTGACCGAACGTCTCCCATGTGCATGTACACACGTGCCATTGTTTACTGCAGCGAACTATTTTTAGCTCACCTCCGATTGGTTCGTGACGCTTTAAGTGCTCGCAGTGCAAATCAGCCAACGAATCAAAATCAATGCCACAATCGCCATGGTCATGCGTGGGTCCGGGCAGCCAAGATGGCGTTTATGCGCATTCTACCTATACATCTATACTCTCTGCTTCTACTACATCTGCGATTGGTGCTCCCACACTTGGAATAATAACAATAAGGAGAGGGCCAAGGAGATGTTTGCAATATGAAAAAGGATGAAGTTAAAGCAAAGAAGAAAGAAAGAAAAAAAAACAAAGAAAGAAGAAAGAATCGCCTCTTTCTCAGCCTTGCGACTGTTGTTATCAGAGAATCCATTTCTTCCATTTCATCTGCCGTATTCGCCGTGTTAGGCCTGCGGCACATTGGAATTGTTTAATATACACATCATTGACGAAGGAAGTGATGCATTATTTTTGTCAACGGCCCCAAACTGCCCTCCTGAATGCTGAACATAGCCCTTCTTCGAGCTAAACAGCCCTGTTATGGGCTCTGGGAGACCGCCTATAGAGGATGAAGAAGAAAGCAGTTAGAAGAAACAAGAAAGACAAGTACAAGAAATCCAAAATAGAGGAGGTGGAATAGCCCCTGGTGGATAAAAAAACCTCAAACAACAAATAAAGTGAATTATTGTTTTACTTGCTGAGTTGGAGTTTATTTGATGCCACTTTGCAGTTCCTTGTGGCACACGCCTAATGTAGTCCAATACAAATTCTGCTGCATTTTTTTCAATCACCCAGTTCAGCAACAAGTCTGAGAAAAAGAAAACTGGACTCTTTTATGACACAGGCCGCGATGATGACGTATTTACCACTAACTTTTAGTTCAGTGATAAATCTAATTACTGAATGAAAAACACTCTTTTCTCATAGGCGCTCCGGTTTTTACCGTTGTTCGTTTGTATTCAAAATACAAACAGCAGTTGTTCTTGTTTGCTAACGATACGCTCCTATTAGTGGGGCGGCTAAGATAATAAAGCTGCACTTTTGGTTTAATGCATGATTTAGGAACAGATTCTTTTAATCACGAGGATTAGTTTCCAAGACACAAACATTATCAGAAATCTCTCTGATAGTCACAGTGATCGACCAATTATTATCAATGGTCAATAAGTCCATTTCCGACAGAATGGGCTACCATGGCCATTCGCTGGAGGTATGATCATTTCTGGTGCACCGAAATGTAAATCAATGTTCTGCATAGCTGCCAACGTTCCAAAAAATCCCCAAAACAGAGTATTGATGAATTAACCCCCCTTCCCCCTTCCCCCACCACCACTGGTAAAAATCTCATCACCTAGTCTCATGGAATATTATTCTCTCTGTATAAAGCAGAAAACAAACACTGCTTCGCCAGTATCATCATCACCCCATTTTCAAAGGAAAGAACTGGCTGCTTTTGAATTGTGTTCAGAATTCAAAACTCTTTCAGGATTCTTGCAGTACTGTGTCAGACCCGCCTCCACGGCGACATCACTTCCAACACGCATGCTTGTTTGATAGTTTTGTTGATACTTGTGTGATTTCACAATAACTTATAAGGGAACTTCAGGTAGTCAAACAAATTCTTCTTCTGTTTCTCTTCAGAGAAAATTATACTCCTTCATCGACGCCTATGATGTTGAAGACATGAACGTGCCGTCCCTGAGGAAGATCTTCTCACGCCTGGAGAAAGGTGGAGGGAAGGAATACTCCTCTAAATTTTGCCAGTTCGCCCTTGCGAGTAGCCACGAGAAGCCGTGCACGGACGAAATGCGAGCGGATATTTACTGCGGAGGACTAGAGTATAATTTGACCAAGGCCCAGGAATGTTCTAAGAAGTATCTTGCAGATATCAACGCTGCTCACAAACAACACTTGAACGCCCACGTTATTATCGTCTCGTTACTGGCTATTGTGTTGAAGATGTTGTACTAACGTTGCATCCTAACGTTTTTCTCTTTCCCCCCATAACGTGTTCATGTCTGTTCAGCTTTTTCCATGACTGGTAAAAAGAAAATTCACTTTCATGAAAACTGAGATGTGAACATGAACAATAATTTTATTGTTCCGGTAATCCAGAAACCAAATATTATATCTGATTTCATATGCGTTTCAAAATGTTTGTATTTTTGTATTTGTATACCTCTTTGATCCCATTTAGGAAATTTGCCTTAGTGTTATTGCAGTCCAGTTACAACTGGAGCAGACACGTCGTCGCCACAGTGCAATGCCGGTAATGAGCTGTTTAACATATCTGGTGAATTAAATGGGTGTTGTTTGATCCATTGCTTTTGGGGGGGGGGGGGGATTTGAATGAAATACATATAATATAAACATGTTGCATATTTGCATAATATGTATCTGTGCCATGTTACCCTGGCATAATAAGCTGGAAATTTAAGGACTGAATTTAAAATCAAATGAACAGGAGCGCATTATGTCATCATTCCTTTTGGTTATTACACAGGTTTCGTTGATTTTGTCACTCGTGATAAGGATGTATTTATTTGACTGCACTCCTGCTGGGCAGGTACGATGAGGCATGGAGTGTTTGTTTTTGTATCTTTGAGAGGATCTGAAATGAAATGTACATTGCTTTCCTGATGACATTCGGACTGGCTTCATAAAACTGAGTTTTCTTCAACAATTCGCAACGAGAACAATGATCTCTTGTAATTTGGGGTGCTAATGTCTGCGGCCATTTTAATACATGTATTATGATCGTTATTATTACTTTGAGCTTTAATAAAATTCAATAACACACCACATTTGTAAACGTTTCATAACCTCCATCATGTGTTTCATCCAGCGTTTTTGTTTTCTTAAATAGATGACCGCAGTTTTGGCCTCCCTCGCCCAATGTAATCCTAGGTAAAATTGCTCCAATCATTCTATAATTACTCTATTACTTTACACACCACAGTAACTCGTTGCAGCATCATTTCAACTTCTTTACCATTGCCAAAAGCAACAATTACTGTTACCATCAGCACTGCTATCACTAGTTATTTTTGTGGCTAATCTATTTGACAAACTGTAGCAGGGAAACAGGTGGAAATAATGTGAACAAGCAACTTAATCGGGAAAGGCTATAGGGAGCATCGAAAGTTATGATGTGCATACGGCCACAGGTGGTGAATTGTTACACCCGGATGTCCCATTGTGGTTGTATAATACATTCTATAACGGGATGGAGATACCGGTTGTAAGTTGTTACACCACTGGGAGCGCTTTCTTTAGACAATACTACCAGTAATATTCACTCTACAGATGGGTTGAGGATGGCAATGTGTGCTATACCAGTGAGAAAATTAGTGTAATTCATACCACCTTCGAATAATTGTAAAACATCTTATTTTATCTACCATACTGTTTTGTTTAATTAATTTTAGCTGTTACCAAGTTTGACATAATTAACTTTAACTTTTGTCTACTTTGGCATTTGGAAAGGTCATGCAATAAATAAAATGAGAGATACAGTCCGGATTAAATGAGCGGATATAATAAAGTCAATTCTAGGATTCAGTAAAAGATCGAACACATGTTAGCGAGTCGACGAGTGCTGTATGTCTGGGCAGGCCTTGCTTCTGAAGCAAGTTGTGTGAAGTGTAAAGGGGCTGTTCGATAGTGTTCAATAGAATTAGAACATTAGCTGAATTATGCGCACTCACTGGTAATTTTAGAATCAGAAAATTAAAAAAAAAAAGAGCCCATTCCGGCCCCCCACCGCCGACACAACAGTTGAGTGGGAATGGAGAGAAGTCTGTGAGGTAAAGGGGCATAACCGTGAAAGTAAAATGAGACTACTTGTAAATAGCACTTACTTCCCCGTCATAATTTTTCAGAATCTACCGTGTTCAAGCCTGATCCCTCAAAGGGTGTTATCAGAGCTTTTTCAGCTCATCTTTTTCACTCAGTGAACACGGGCGTGTTTTCTAAAAATCGCGGCTTCTACTTTTATTGTGAGTATTCTCACGTAAGCGTATTATTGAGGTAAAATACTTTTCGAAAAACACGTTCATCAAAAACGTGCGAAAAAAAAAAAAAAAGCGCTTCATGGGAACAGGCTTTAACTCATTCACTACGGTGTGGACACCGACTTTCCAGGCCTAATAAAGTAATACCGAAGCCAACTTCTCCAAATACTGAATGCCATCCTAATTCACTGAGTTTCCTGTCCTTTAGTGCTTAATGTATTATGTTTCGTGTTTATACTAAATGAAAGGAAAAACATCTTTGAACTACGTCTAAATTTCAAACTGGACATTGAAGGGAGTTCCAGTCCACACCCACAAAAGTTACCGTAAATTCTTCGTGATGTTTACAATTCCCATAGAGTGACTTTGTGAAGAAAATTTTGCTCTTCCTATCCATTGTGAGCTTCAGCATTCTGTAGGAAAGTATAGGATCCTGGCTCTAATCACGTGTGTTCCACGGATTTTTAAGTTGCACACTGCGACGGCCAGTACATTCCGCAAA
Organism: Onchidella celtica; assembly: GCA_963931925.1. Taxonomy (NCBI): domain Eukaryota; kingdom Metazoa; phylum Mollusca; class Gastropoda; order Systellommatophora; family Onchidiidae; genus Onchidella; species Onchidella celtica. The sequence continues at coordinate 17,769,601 of OZ007571.1, forward strand.
AATTTAAAGCCGTTCTCAATAGTGGTAGTAGAGGCATATCGTAGCCCCAAGACATACCAAGTCTAACTTAACTTTCTTGTTTAACTGCTATCCAGTTGAATGTCTATCAAAGTTGCCTATCGTTGTCACCTTACATTTTTCACTACTGTCACTACTGCTTCTTGTGAACAACCGCATCACAAAACTTCCGTGTTGCCGAAAAAGACCGTAAACGCCCCAAACCAAATTTTACAGGAGAAGAAGAACAACAACAACCACAAAAATCGTTTTGCGATCTGCTTTAAATTCTGTTCCTGTGAAGCGTATTTTTTTTTTCCCTGAGGGTTTGTTTTTTCTTTCGTTTCAGGCCTTTATTTTAGGAGGTTTTCTGCCATTTCATCTCACTTTCCTTGTTTTTATTTTTCCTTTTTGTGGTAGTGATTAGTTTTTTTTAGAATTTTGCCCCGGCAATGGTGTGCTCCTCTCGACTTCTAACTTAGAAGGTACCGTATCTTTAACGTGCGCAACGTGCAGAAGGGTCCTCCAAGTTTTTCATCCTTATCCGAGAAGACCAGGTGCTCCTAGAGGATCAGGGACAGGAATTTCCCCCCCCCCCGCAAAAAAAATTCCAACATGCATGCACCGACCGGGGATCGAACCTGGCATCTTCGGCATGAAAGTCTTTTCTTTCGTAAAGACGCCCATATTTTGTATTCCCATGAAGCATGTTTTATGGGGTGTTTTCCTCACCCTAACACTAGTAACAGGGTCTGATCTACTTCTTTTGACCACTGGACTATCGCAATTTCCGCTTTGTGGTGATCAGAAAAAACTAGTCATACACAATCATAACTCAAATAGATTGACACAGCACATTACACTCTGAAAACTGGTGCCAACAGAGTTAATTTACTTATATTGTAGATTGGTTTAAATGGTCTTTTTCCGTAAAACGGCAGTATAATGAATCACATTGGCTCTAAATAGCTCTGCTACTCTTGCGAGAACTTTTTCCTACAACCACTGCTTTTGTTAAGGGGAGCGTCACTGTTCCTACTGCCACGATCGTCACCTGCTATACATCCATCTACTTCCATCTTTAACTACCACCACAGCGATATTAGTAATAATTATAATAAAAAGTATCGTGAATCACCGACAACTGAACACTCAACAGCTGGTCCAGTTGAGAGAACCATTACACTTACAGTATTTCATAGTTTCAGCCTTTATCTTTCATACAGATTGTCTAGTTAACGTACCGATGGCCAGAATTCCATATTTGAAACTAGTCTTCCCAGACTTACATCTGAGGAAAAAAACAACAAACAAAATGTTCTAACTGATTAAGAAAATATTAGTTCGTGAAAGAAATATTTACATTTTTGCACTTATTTGTCTATGTAAAATCAGAATTGCAAGTTTCTGAAATTTTGGAAAACACAAGCAATGTCAGGACACTAGAGGGTTACAGGATGATGATGATGATGTGAGATTAAACTCATTCTTCTCTGGTCTATTCTTTAAAAGAAAAACATCTGTATCTTTCTCGTGGCGGGAAACTAGCACCAGTCGGGCATGACATTGAGTGAGAGTGCCAGCATGTCATTCTGGACTATGCGTATGTGTAATGCAGAGGTTACACATGTATACAAAAGGCGGAAAAAAGTCGCTTAGGAAGTGCAAAATCAAGAACGAAAATAGAATTGAAGACATGAGTGAGAACTTCAATCTTACACACACACATACCCCAAAAAATGTACAATGGAATAATTGAAGGGGTTGGCTCTGTATCGTGCCTAAGAAGAAAAAAAAAAAGCTGAACTTGAGATATTGAGCAGAAAAAATGTCCTTGTATGACTCTGAATCAGCTCCTTCCTCAATCTTATAACAAAAAATGTCCTGAGCTAAGCCCAGAAGACAGCATACTCGCCGATTTTCTTGCCGAGCAATACTATTTGTTTTAGAGTTCACGTGGAATCGTATAGAGATCATAAGTCCTTCCAATTTACAGTTTTTTGAATGAAGGGCTTGCAAAAATCAAGGCTACCAATATCGTCCACGAAGTCAGCAAAACCAAAACGCTCACAGCAATAATAACAGCGACGCGAACAATTGCAATAACAACACAATAAATTCACCGTGTGAAAATAAAACAAAATGAGACAAGAAATCAGAAATAGCAACAATGACATGAGCTAGCTACCACAGTCATCCCACAATTAAATTTTTTTTTTTATTACAGGACTCAGGTGTCCCTCCGTTCCTAACATGTCTCCTGAAAGGGGCTGGCTATCATACTGAGAGGGGTATCATACTAAACTCGGAGCGGCACAGTCAGCTCCTGGCAGACAAGAAGTGCACACCATAATTTCATATATTTTCTTAGTAAATCCGTGACTTTCTGGGCTTAAGTGGGTATCATGCTAAGCCCGGAACGCCACAGCTAGTTGATGCCAGCAAAATGTACAACCAAGAAAATATAATGGCAGAAGCTGACTGTGTCTGACCGGGCTTAGTATGATAGGGTCTTCACGGATCCACTAAGAAAATAATATAGTGAAATATGGTGTGCACTTCTTATCTGCCAGCAGCTCGTCCCTGACAAGGTTCTAACTCTCTTCCGTCAACTTTTGAGAAATCGAGGACGGAAGTTTCATGTGATCATAGCTTTTAGTTTTAGAAGAAAAAGCATTTTTTTCTTTTCGTTAATACTTGCAAATTACACACCAAATCTGCTTGATACTTTGACACACAATGGAGAAGGCCAGTAGAAGTAGTGTGCAGTGTGTACTCAGTTCAGCCAAAAAGTGGAGAAAGAACCTTGTCATTCTAAAGGGCCGAGCTGACTGTGCTCTCCCGGGCCTAGTATGGTACCCTCCTAACCTCCTTGCGATGCTGTGAATTCAATAATTTGTGCATTGTGTTGATTATTCGCCGATGGCGCCTAATTATATGCTCTTAAAAAAGGTTCTATGCATCGCCACCGTATTTCACGTCTGTGAGTCTTACTACAGATTTCATGCGCACCAGAGCACTACGCACTCATTTCTGGTTGGGAAATATCCCGCACGGAATTGAACGCGTATTAATATCGTTTCCGGTGCGGTGGACTCTCTACAGGGAGCCAGGACAAAGATTATTGTATTTTATATTTTTACAATTTTGCTTTTTATTTAAAAATACCTGAAACGCGAATCAACACAATCGGTCGATACAAAAGCGATTGGGGTGGATTAGTTGACACTTTAGAAAGTTAATTTCATAATTTTTGAAACTCATTTAGGCTATACCGCAAAGCATTAAAAAAAAGGGGCCAAAATTGCACTACAGTGAATTACTCCCGCCATTATTATTTTTTTTTTTATAATAAGAGTCCTGTCTCGATCAATCAGACGAAAAGCGGCAACGAAAAATAAATTGCCACTGCGATCACAATAACTCACCGGTGTAACTGCAAGTTATATACCCAGAAATGAAAACAAAACTACAGACTAAACAACATTAGCGTATCCAATCCGACAGCAATGGGGAAAGGCCACATTTCTTGTACATAATAAGGACTGGTTGATTAATCAATAGATAACGCAATATATTTATCTTGTGATCATAATTCTATGAATGGAAATAAGAAAAATAATAATCCAGTGTTCCTGATGTTATATGCTTATCGCTCGATCAGATAATCATTAATAATCAGCGCGAAATGGTTACCTTGCTCATCAACTGAAGCACAAAGCCTTTCCCTTTTTTACTTGTCAGGTTTGACATTTATTATCATAAGCTTTCGTCTTTTTCTTTTGTTTCGCCAGCTTTTGGTGCTTCTATAATTTTCATTGCATGCTTTGGCACGACAAAGCCGGGTTTTCTCGCACACACCTTTCCGGATTATTGAATGACTAATTTTGTAATATTTTCATCGTCCATGAATAAAATGGTTCGCAGGATGGAATGAGGGTCGGGCGGAAGGAAAATTTTTTATTTGTCGGTGAAGTCCTTCATCCATCATTCACCCCCCCCCCCCCCCCACAGTCTATAAAGATACGAGACGCTTCAGTTTTTTTGTGTGTGTTTTGCTGTTTGCATACAATTTTTTTCTTCTACACTTTTACATTAAGATGATAAGAAAAAAAAGGCAAGCTTTATAATTATGTATATTATGTTTTCACCTTTCATGTATGTAACAGAGTTGAAAAGACAGGGCTAACAACAGGGTGAGAGAGATTGTAGAGGGTGAAAGGGGTGTAAGGAAGAAGGGTCTTTGATAAAAGAAACTTCAGAATTTCTGATTGTTATTTTATATCCCATTATGTTTACCCTGTACTTGTAATCCTTTTACTTTGTTGGCTTTTGCAGCAGCACAGATATATCCCCGAGAATTGTTGTCAATGTTTTTCGATGTGTCTATTCGTTCTTAGTCACCTAATGTTCGCTTTTCAAAGCTACTGTATACATGAGAGTAAGACCAGCCACAATGCCGGGCAAGAAATTGAATATTATTAGAAGTGTCATTGTGTACAGCCACAATGCCGGGCAAGAAATGGAATATTATTAGAAGTGTCATTGTGTACACCACTGTTTCTCAAAGTGGGCAATATTTTGGTGGAGCCTGGGACTTCAGAAAGGGGTGTGGGGATTTTTGTTTCGTTTACAGAAATTTTAATTTCGCAGAGTATTTTAAATTAACTTTGAGATAAGCTGCTGTTGCTCAAGAGAAGTCAACTGGATAATCCGCAACGTGGTGATTTAAGGCTAAAAATGACGAACAAAACTGGTCCCTTGAATCAAACAAATCTGCAGCCAGCGTCAAGGACAAGGCTCCTATTGAAGTAAGAAACAAGTGAATACAATTTGAAATAAAGTTTTAATTAAAAGTTCTTTTAAATATATATAATATTCTTCAAGTGAAGGATCTGAAACAGATATCGTCGATCATGGTTCGCCACTCATTCCTCCGGCCGGATACTCTCAAAAAGCCCATATTGTCCTGGTTTTTCCCTGTCGCCCATCTGTTCAAACTCTCTAGATATGTTACTTTTTGTCTACCTCTGCTTTTTTTGCCCTCTATTTTTCCAGTTAGAGCAGGGTGTTCAAGACCTTTCTGTCGATTCAGGTACCCCATGAACTGCAACTGTCTTCTCCTAATTGTTTTTATTAATGATCGCTCCGTGTTGGCGTCTTTCATCACCATTTCATTCGATTTCCTTTCCTGCCATGAAATATTTAGGAGTCTCCCTAAAAACCACATTTCCGTTGCCTCTAGCTTGTTTTCCAAGTCCTTACTTAATGTCCAGCATTCACAGTCGTACAGGAGGGTTGACCACACATAGCTCTTCCAAACTTGTCTGAAGGAATATTTTGTTGGTTTACATACAGAATATAATAATAAATATTATATAAATATAATATAATAATAAATATTATATTCTTGTTCTTGCTGCATACTAACTTTGTCAGACCACGGAGTGGTGCACGTTTTTTTTTATTTTAAATTGAAATGGGGCGTGGGACAAAAACAACAAAAACAATAAAAAGGTTGAGAAACAGTGCTGTACACAATGACACTTCTAAAAATAATATTTGATTTCTTGCCTGGCATTGTGGCTAGCCTTACTCTCTTGTAGCACATCAAATTTGGACCCGTGTACGCCGGCAGCGACAGTTTTCCCACCTCTCTTGCTGTGCTTGTTTGTTAATGGAGATTTTCTGTTGAAAGAAATATCACGGCACTCCCATAAAGTACCTCAGCTTATGACAGGATGTTTACGAAACTCTTTGTTCAAGAGAAATCAATTCAGCTTTTCCACGATTTCCCTGTCATCTCTCTCAAAGTGAATCCACTCCAGCAAACTAAAGACCGAGCAGTAATAATAACGCCGTTTGCTCATGAACTGGTCAAAGGTCCGCTCTACATGACTGCCGCGAAAGGGTCGTAAAAACTTACGTAGACGTAACCTGCGTTGACAACGCAGGGCAAAATAAAGCCTTCTTTACGCCGTGCCGCATTCAGCAAAGAGTTTCGCATCGCACTTTCATTTTTCTAATATGGTGATAATTATTTTACTGTCCTTTTACTGAACTTTAGAATATGCAACGTGGCATGTTGTCAGAGGGTGAAAATAATGCCTGCACATCGATCGAAAGGGTACGTGCTCGCACCAGATTGGCGTTTTCACCTGACAGATCAATCGTGCAATCTTTGATCTCTGAGGTGCTTGAGAACAGGGGATAGAAGAGGGGATGAAGTGGCTGGAGATTAACACAGATATGAATGAACGCCGCAAATATGTTGGTGGACTCAAAGTGTTGCAGTTTTGTGCGAAAGAATTTAAGATCGGAGATACGCAATTTGACAATAGCATTTAGAATGAAGTATGAAGAGAAAGAAACAGAATGAGAGAGCAGTTAACCCTATAATTGCCATGGCCAATATTACAGTGTTCTATCACGTGGTTTTGAGCTGGAAGTGGTAACCTGATAAATGTTGGTATTTGAAGCTTGGGTCGGGTCGGGCTGGACAAATTCAGCAAAGTATATCTTTCTGGGAGACTGATTTCACTGGCTCTGGCGATATAACCCTGAAAAATTAAACGTCTGAATTGGCTAAAGTCAGTTATTGGGTTAAGGGGAGGGGGCTGAGATGAGGGCATTTTAGTGTACGCGTTCGATACAGAGGAATCTTCAGACATGTTGTAAATCATAAAAAGTGGGGTGGGGGAATAAAGAAAAAAAATCAGTCAAGAGATCAGTTAGACAACCAAAACACAGATAGACAAGGAGACAGAAAGACAATGACAGACTGGAAGAGAGATACAGCCAAGCTCCGAACTGACAGACATTTTATTGGTAAACACATTAGATGGATAGCTCCATTGTAGTTTGTAGTAAGATTAAATAGATAGATGATAGATATGTCAGACAGACAGCAGAAAGATGATATAAGACAGATAAGACAGACAAACCGAGGAACAGACAGAAGGACTGGCAGACAGACAGACAGAGATAAAGGCAAACTAACTGGTGCCTAGATAGCTACAAAAATATAGGAAATATGCTGATAAGTTTAATTGAGCACTGAAATTTTTTAATCTACTCCATTGTTCTGAAAGGGAGAGAAAACAGAACCTAAAGTAAAACAAGAATACGAGAGCAGAAAGTTGAAAAATGGCAGCTAAATAAACAAATGATAAATAGATTTAAATAGATCAATCAATTCCATACATGGCCGAATGAATGGAAGGGTAAACAAATGGCACTATTGAGCTAAAACTGCAACATGAACCGGCCCTTCGCCACACCTAACTATTATACATGAAAATATCGAAAAGAAACGAAAACGGCGCAAAGTGGCCGTTAACGCGAGGTTAAACTCAAACTTAACTCAAAGACACATCTAGACAAAACCAGGTTCTCATATGCGTAGATGAAGACATCAAGTGGTCGGGGCACGGAGGGAGGTGTGAGGGATGAAGGAGGGAGGAGGACAGGAAAAAGATAGAGAGATGGGAAGGGAAGTACAAGACCATTATGTCAAATTACCATACATTTAAAACAACACTAACCAGTTTAGAGTTTCCCCCTCCTCTTAACTGATCATCAAACCACAGGCTGTTTCTGACATAAAACTGAACAGAAATTACACAGTGCCTGCCAACTTCGCTCTCATTGCGTTTAATGTAATCGTTATCTGAGCAATTTGCAGGGAGGAGATACCTATCCACGAATTGATTTTATAATTTTCTTTAGGCATTATTATGAAGAAAAGGCTTTGAAGGCAACGATGGGCTGTGAGGAAAGAGGAGTGGGAAGGACAGAAAAATAGGAAATAATGGTGCAACAAAGGTTGAGAGGACTGGACAGAGACAAGTGGGAGGAGGGAGGTGAACCTGGATGGAGTGCAGGGAGGGGGGAAGAAAAAAAAGAGTGGTAAAAACATGCCGTCCTCGAGATTATTGATAAAATAGCAGAATGGATGAGGAATGTCACGGATAGTGAGTAGAACCTCCAGTCAAACAAACAAACACACAAATAAAAAAGTAGACGTTTGGACAGAGGGACGGAAGAATGGATGGCTGGAATGAGGGATGGAGGGGTCGGTGTCTGGATGTGTAGTTTACTTTGATACATCGCACACATGGCTATGATACAAAATTAGAATCTGGGCCAGTGTTTTTCAACTTTTTTTTTGTCCCATGCCCCACTTACCTTAAACCAAAAAAAAGTGCGCTCCACCAAAGACTGTAGAAATGACTTTATACATTCTTTGGCCCCACCATGATCAGACAAAGTTAGTATATAGTATATATTATCTCTACGCCCCATTCTGAAGTCCCACGCCCCACCCAAATATTGCCATGCCCTACCGGTAGGGGCCTGTGCCCCACCTTGAGAAACACTGATCTAAGCAGCACAGAAATTGTCAAATTTCGCCCATCAACAATTTGAATCTTCACTGCCTTGATTCAGTATTTTAACCGACTTGTCAAATGTAAACAGGTCAGTCCACAGGGTATTCCTATCGTATTGCCACAAAACAGCTGTAGCCAGACGCTCTATTTTTATAAGTTCATTTACTGGAGTAGATTTTTTGCGGGCCATCGACAGCTATCACATTGGATGTTTTTTCCACCTGCCTGTCGCATCCAGTGAATGGTTTCGTTTATTTATTTATATTTCAGCGTCTGGAATTTCATATCATTGACTGGATCACCTCAGATTAAATTCTGTCCCTGATTGATTAAACTCGTTTTTAAAAAAAGTTATTTTACTTTTTTTGCTGCCCAACAAATGAGATAAAATGTTTTTCAGCTGCTTTTTCCGCGCGACACTTAATACTTCTATTTGCAAGTTTTCCATTCCGAAGTCCGTGTTCTTTGGCCTTCTTTTAAAACGTTCGTGTGGGGTTTGGTTTTATTTTATTTTATTTTATTTCATTTTTGTCGACGTTGAAGAACCACAATACTCAACTCGGTTTACATGATCAAATTCTGGAATCTTAAAGTTAGCCATAAAGTAGCCAAACTGGCCGTTATCTTGTCGACGAGCCCGTTAAAACCCAAACTCAGGCGCTGGTTACCGCTGATCTGCTTCAAACATTCGTTTTTCTTCTCTCTCTCTTTTCTTCTTGTTGTGTTGTATGTTTTTTGTTTGTTTATCATATGTTGGCGTCACAATTTACTGTGGTTGTTCTTCGTGTTATTATAGTTCCCTGTCTATTCTCCTCCCCCTCACTCCGCTTTGCTCGGTTTCTCGTCTCCTTTTTTTCTGTGTTTGTTTGTTTTGGTCCGTTTGTTAAGTGTCTAGTTGGTGGACGTTCTGGCCGCTTCTCCTTGCTTTCTGTGATATTCCGCCTATCGTCTTGCTTCTTCCTCGCACAACATGGCTGTTATCTTGTCGACGCGGTTTCTCCAAACTCAAAAAACTCAAAACTCAAAATTTAAACTCAGACTCAGTTTGTTTGTTGAGGACATTGTTTTAATAGCACGATTGACGGACGTGATGCGCTCCGAAAATCCCAGCCTGGAACTAGCAGCTAAATACTCGTATCTGTATAACTTTCTACAATTGGTGTGTGTTTGTGTGTTTGTTCAATTTTGTTATTTGTTCAGCTTCTACCCTGTTACATTTCTTTGCCTGATGAAGCTCAATCGATGAAAACGTTGATTCGTCTTCCCTTTTCCTTTGCGCTTTATTGTAGCTTTTCTATATTATTTCCTAACCGAGGCTTTACTACATACAACTTTCTTCCTTTTCATTTTGCCGTATTTTGACTATGCTTCATGCTTTGCTGCGACCCCACAGATTTTCTGTGGTTTTCTATTACCCACAGGTGTTGTTCTAAATAAAACCCGGATGGCACATAACTACTTGTTGGTAACATTTTTATTTGAACGAAACAAACACATCCAGAGACTCAGAGGATTTAACAATTCCCCAAAATGTACAGTACTGTGTTCGTTGACTTTCCTCCGCGCAATATTTTAGCACTAGTTGAGGCTCCCGGTGTCATCCGGGATAAATCTGCTTCTGCCCTCGATCCCGTTCTCGCCATATTCCTCCCGCCTTTTCCCCTCTCTCTCAAATACAACATCCTATGCACATAGTCTTCTTTGTAGGGAAACATGTACCAAATTGAACTCTCTTGAAAGGCAGTCAAATAAAAGCCACAATAAAAGCCGAAAGACGACACCATGTGAAGACGAAATCAACCGAAGAAATACATTTTTCCGAAAATGGACGCCTTAGTAAAGGTAATTCGTATTAATGGTCGTATTATGTTTTGGGTATCAGCTGTAACCTAAGCAAACACTTTGAAGCGTGCACTGTTTGCGATTTAGTCGGTAACTGGTGCCAGATGTCGGCAAGTCCTGAAATATAAGTAGTTTTGTTGATATAGACTGTCCCTTCCTTGTCTTCATTATATCCCCCCCCCCCTTTTCTCTTTTTTCCTCTTTCTCTCCTGTTTTGTTCCATGTCTTGATTCAGATTTACCCGCGGAAATATTGCACGACAAAGAACAATATTCTTCATGCCAAAGGAACTCTGTCTCATATTGTTTTCCTTGACGACAAAGTCTTGACAAATCGCGTGATATCGACAAAATAATGACCGTTATTTCTTGCGCTCAAGCAAAGCACAATTTTCCAGGGATGAAGTCAATGGCAAGCACAGTCTGAGAAAGAGACTGAAGTAAACATTGATTTTGTCAAGACGTTGTCGTCGTGGCAGGTAAAACAATGCTGTACGTTGATATTTTGGTAGAGGACGAGCAGATATGTAAAAACGTGTTTGATTGGTTGAATATGAAGCAAAATGGCGTCTGCTTGGTATGAATCAGTGAAAGTAGTACCGGGCTAACGGCCACGCCCGACTGCGGCAGTATTTAAAGTGTCATAGAAAAACAAAGAGCGTCGAAACTCTTCTGTTTACCCGCACTAATTCCTGTCACCTTGTGAAACTAATTTTTGTAGCCTACAACAGGTAAGTACTCCACTAACTTCTATACGTTTAAACATATAAATCATTTATTTATTAAAAATCTGTTATCAAATTTTATTGCAAATTCAGTCAATGGAAGGTGAGAACCCAACTATTTTGTAGGCAAACAGGCTAATTAGCTCGACTTTTCACCATCACTATAGACTCTTTCCAACAATAACAGTAATTCATAATAGTATATTATGTGGCTATCCAGAACTTTTGAAAACAAATGAACTTATCGTTTAGTGTTTCACTGGTATTACTCTTTCCAAATATGCAATTTTATCGTAATTCGTAACAGTAAGTTTCTACCTATTTGAATTTCATTTACTCAGAAATCATGAAATAATCAAACAATGATACTGAGATTTAGACTATGACTTTTTCACTGTACCCAAGACTTCCATGTTGTTCATAATTATTTCATTGGTATTTATACTTATTCATAACTTCATTCATACTTATGACTAACAACATTGTTGTGTGGTCAGATTCTAGTTCTCTTATCTGTCACTTACATAATATGTCCTCGCGGCCGCTATTGTTTTGCGTTTCACACATCTGCCAGAGAATAACATAATTATTTGAAATCCTGACACTCACCACACCCTCCCCTCCTCAAACCCCCCCCCCCTTCCCCAACTGACTCTCACTCTCAGTGTAAATACTGTATTTTAACTGCAGTCACAATAAAAAATTTCCTACGTACTGGCTTTGATAAATACTTCTCATTCATGTAAATGAGAAATATCGTCCATATTAACAGTACGCACTGATATGTATACAAAAAGCAATATGCCCGAGACGAGTAAGGTAATCTTTATTTCCAAATGCTCTTAATGCTATAATAAAATACATTTATAATACCTGTAGTTACAGACATCTTTTGGTATGTAGTTTTGCTCTAGAATATTGTTTTCCAAGGTCTGCCGGTTCTTCGAAATAGAAAATTTTGTGATCAGCCTTTAATGCCTTACCTTGCATCGCGCAGGGGTACAGGTGCCGTGAAGACGTCATAGGATAGGAACAGAACACTCCCTTCAAAAATGGATGTCTTTCGACACAACATCCTGGTTCTTTGCTGTTACGTCGTCATCATTTTCGGAGCTTTGATGTCGCTAACGCTTTGTAACGAGGAATGCAAGGCCAACTGTCTGCAACTGAATGCCCACTGTCCTAGTATAGGTGAGGAGAGCTGGCCTGCTTCATCATCCTCCAGCTTTATGGGGTATTTTCCAGAGGACGATTGCATCAATCAAGTTAGGACATGTCTGTATTCTTGCAACAGTTAAAGGACATTTGGTGGAATCTCCTGCACCAGGAAACTATAATTGACGGCGGTGCAATATCTAGTGCTGGCTATGCACCTGAGATGGTAGATGCCATATTACCTCACAGGAACGTCCGATGACTTCAAATATAACTTCATTACTGGAAATTTTGCCATGTACCGTATGCCCACCTCCACCACCCTAACGATAAACCGACAACTATGAGATTCAGTGCTTTCGGGCGTTGGTCATCTGGAGAGGAATGGAAAGAAAGGTGTATTGTAGCAATAATACATGTATGTCTTTTTCATTTAAATGATTACTCTTGTACAGAACTCTTCCCTTCGCCTGAACATTATTCGTGTAGCTGGTATGAAATACAGCTTACTTTGCTTGTGATAAACTGACAGTTTGTGTTTATTTATATCTGCTTGATGGGTGACAGAGTGCAGACAACTTTCATGTACACCAGGCATGTCAATTGTGAGTGTTGCCCACGGGATATTATGTACAGCAGTTCTGTGAAATTCTCACTGTCAAAGGAACGGATTCACGGAGCAGTGGTTATTCAACCTGGAATTGTTGCATGTACCTCAGTCTGTAATTTATTTCTGATGTTCTGTTGTGAAACAGATTTATACCAAACAATAAAATAAATAGACTGTGAATACATTGATGTTGCTTTCTATTCTGTTTAACCCCTCGAATGGCGACAACATAAATTATTGTCATGAATAAGTCTTTGAATGTCGGCTGTGAGTTTGTCTAATAAAATTACACATTTTTAGACATTTGATAAATTTGTTCTTAAAGTTCCCATTTACCCTTTGGAATAATCAAAACAATCGAATTCAAAAGTAACAAGGACTAAACAAAACTCATAGCTGCACTGTTTCAGTATTGAAACGGTTAAAGGTGGATCACTTGGCGTGTCTACGTTTCTCTCATACAACACTAAATGGATATTACCATTTACATTCAGTTTTAAACACGCAATCAGAACTGTTGATACAGAACTCTCGTTATGACTGATTATGACAAAATGATGTACGAAGACAGTCCTTCGAAATGCTTAAGATGAAATTAAACCTTTGTTCCATCTTTTTAATTCAACTATTACTTTTGATTATTAATTTCACTTCAGTACTATCTTTAAAAGATGGTAAAATTTAATTTCATCCTCGAAATAATGTCAATATAAAAAAAAAAAATCTAGAAGATAACTACAAAACTGGTGATACGCGTTGCGCGTTGGTCAGAATGTCATTCTCTGCCCCCTCCAGTGTTGGCACAATCGAGTATTATGACCTGTCACTCTCAACTTTTGTCATGTTTTCACTTCATATCTCCTACGCCACGGAAGACAAGAAACGTCACAAATTGATAAGAATCTGTAGTCTGTTCCGAACCCCATTCTCTCTCCCTCTCTTAAATATCAACTCTGGCGTGCACATAATTATTTGACATTTGACTTGTTTTGGAGAAGAAATTATTTCCACTACTTATCATGTAGCAACTGATTAGGTAGATAGTAAGGAAACTCTTGTCTGCTCTTAAAATTCAGTTCACTGCTAGCCACATGATATTGTGAAAGTAGCTAAAGTAAGATGGCTCCCTGACAGTTTGAATCGACCCACAATCGACGCCCGTTGTTCGTTTTTTTTCCACCAACTTGGATACACCATTAATTAATTCCAGGCCAACAAAACTGAAGTGGAAACTTACTGTTGTCAAAGTAAGTTTTTTAAGGCTGGGGTGGGGTGAGGGTGGGGAGAGAGGTGTGGGATGTTGTTTATAAAGACATAGGGCCATGTGCAAAAAATGTAGTTCAGTCAAGCCGAGTCCCTAGTGATTTATATACACATGTATCAGGGTGAGCAGCCTAGGCTTAGCAACGCTTTTCGTATTATGACCCATAATACGATAACCCTATTTTACACTCGGGGTCTGATAGAGCCTAGACACTCACTCATTTCACCATAACCATAACAACCACCAACCGACGTAAAATAACATTGTGACGTTATGGACTACTTTCATTTTATCATAATTATTATTATAAATATAACTATGTAGTGTTTGGGGGAAGACAAAAAGACTTGTAATATAATCAGTTTGCAAACACCACCACAGGAGATCATTTTAATGTACAATAACAACAGGCAACAACAACAACAAGCAACAATAACAGCAACAACAATTACAACAACAACAAGCAAAACAACGACGACAAAGATAACGACAACAACAAAAACAACAACAACAGCAGCAATAACAATGCCAACAGGCGCACATTTTGTAACGTCGATTGAAACAAACCGATTGCCCGTCAGAATAAAAGCAAAAGAGACAACAGTTCTCCAGCGGCCATATAGCATCATGAAAGAACGCACATTTTCCCTTACTTCTAGACTATGCCTGGATTCCATTCTGTTATAAGTTATGGTTGATCAACCATGCTAACATTTACCTGCCATCCATGGGTAACCATGCGATAAGAATTGATCTTTTCAGAGAATGGGTGGGCCAACTGCTCTTTCTTTTGTTCCAGTAACACGACAGTTGGATTTAAGAGAGGGTTCATTTTTTTTGCTTCACACATTGTGAACTTTCGAGAACCAGGAAGGCAATGATTTTCCGTGAAAATAGCATTCACGGGTGTATAGTTTTACATGCAGCAGATTTTTCTGCATTTAGACGTGCAGCAATCGCGTTATCTTATGTCATTCCCAGTAAAACTTGCGAAATCAAACACGGTGCGGAGTTTTCAAAAGTTGAAATTAAAAGATAAAATAAAAATTGCTTCACCCGTTAGTCGTTTTAAATCGATTTTATAATAATTAATATTCACACAGCAATCTTTCTTTTCTTTTCCCTTCCGGGACATTCAACGGTAACTGACAATAAAGGCCACGAAATAAATAACCGAAAATTTATTTCAAAATGGACTGATCAGTCCTCCAGGAAAATGGTACAGAAATGATAAAAATGTGTTTTAAATAATAAAAATTAAGATGAGTCCATTCAATTGCCTTGACTTTAGTTCGTAACTGATGGGACAGAAAAAATACCATGTTTTGTACATAGCAAAATGAAACGGCAAAATTTGTGAAATCAAACCAACAGGATTGGTGAACAATATTTTTCTACATTCAAAAAATGCACTTGAGCATACATAAAAAGCATAAATAATTCGGTTTTAACCGTTAAGCACAATGGGGCACTTAGTTTGAGTAACTGATGGGACATAATCATGGTAATTGATGGGAGGTTGTAAACATGACTGCTCTTTTCCAAGATGGTCGCTGGGTCATATGATCACGCCAGGAAGGTAATGCTAACCAAAAAGGTTCATTTAATTACTACCCTTTACAACACAACCATTAATATTTTTCCCAAGCACGGTTTGTAAAATGTCTCTTGGGTAACATATTACTGGACTGTCCCTTCCGCGAAAGAAATAATTAGTTTTAGATACTAAAATATCGAGGGTCACATGGTAAACTATCTCAACTCGACTTCAAAAAAAATTTTTTTAAATTGAGATGTTTGGCATGCTTGTAGCCCTCGACAGCCCGCAGGTTGTGTTAGAAGTTGGGGTTTAAATTCTGAAAAACTAGAGGTTAAATAACGTTTTTAAAATATCATAAGTATTAGGTTTGACGAAGAAAGTTATTCAATTTTGTTTTGCTTCTCCGGAAAACTTGGTAAACCATCGACATGAGAGTTAAGCAAAAACCGCCAGGATGACTCTCCGTCCTCCCTTACCCCTTCTCCCAATTTTCTCTCAAAACTGAGGCTATGGACCGACTACGGTTAGTCTTTGTGGTTTCAAAACATTTATAAGTTCCTATGCACATGATATCTGGAGTAATTCGGATTTATCCACTTAGCGAAACTTGGAACTGCAAAAAACAAATCACACAACGACCAGAACCAAACAGAGAGAGACATGCACTGCGAGATGACTCAGCTGTATTTATTTCACAGCCCAAACTCTCCCACATTGAACATTGGGATAAATCTTGAAAAGTTCATCAGATGGGACCCAGAATTATTTCCCATGGAACTTGGTTTTATAAGGGGGGGGGGGGGGCAAAGTATGAAAACAATGAAAAAAGATACAATTCAGACAAATAATGTTACGAAATGCACCTCGGTGCCAAGTTCAAACGGAGGAATGGTTGGTTTTGTTTCGTTTCCATAATTTTTATGGAAAATTAATTAACACCAGGCAAAAATGTAGTGAAGGCTGAATTTATGGGTATTGCGGCACCACACGAGGACATTAACGATATTATGCAGTCTGGGTGCCGTTACTGTAAACACCATTAAGTATAATTATGTATCACGGTTAGAATAACGTTTAGTTTTTCCAGTTTAAGTGCTACAGCAGCAACCGTATAGAGAACAGCAGCAAACACACACACACACACACACTACGCACGCATGCATGTACGCAACTGTGCACGATCTTCCTATCAGAATGTTATTCCTACTACTTAACCCCCCCCCCCCCCCCCCACGACCTCCAACCGCCATCCCGGGGTCATCCAGATATTACCCGTGGCAGCTAATTACATTCCACGCCATAAGCCAGCGTCTCACCACAGTGACGCACTGAAGTTGACTGTGAATACCTCTGATTAAAAAACACAAGGTGCTGAATACGAAAATCTAATCGCTGTCCGACCTGTTGTTAAAATTTGTGATTATTTTCCTAGACATAATTAATTCTGGTTGTATGTACAATCACAGCGACGATCTTATCAATTTTTGCCGAAATCGCTGACATTAAAATTTTTGAGGTTTTATTTCCGTACACAGTATATTTAATGATTCTAAAACAGAAGGCACTTGGGTCTCGAGGGAGGAATTTCAAATGCAGGGCAAAGAACTGAGCCAGGAAGGGAATAGGGAAGGAATGTCAGGCAGAAAAGACTTCGCAAATATAAAGAGGAATGAGAAGTTTTATGATCAAAAGAAATAAGGATTTCTTTCCACATTTGATTTGCAATTAATAAAGAAATTTAGTTTCATGAATAGTTTCAATAATCACCAGTGTGACATTGTTGAAAAGAGATGTCAGTTCAAAACGGGAGGGAGAGTTGAGGAAATCTGGGACTCCGAGAACCACTGCACTGATCTGCACAACCTGTCAATGACTGAATTAAACTAGATTTTCATGCGTACGGAAACGGAAACGTCAAAAGCCCATCAAATGGTAAAGAAAGAACGACTGGTTCCAAGTGTAAGGAAACGGCGTGCCTGTGCAAATGAAAATATTCTATTTCACTACTTAAAGAGTTTTTGACGTCTCCGTTGCCGTTTCCGTTTCTGTACACATGAAAACCCAGCTTTAGGAGTGGAAAAGGAGTATGCCGCCACCACTTGGAAGGAGGTGGATTGGCACGGTCGCATAATAATCTCCCACCACATGGCAGTGTGCCACCCACGGAACAGGACAATTTATTCATTTCCTAATTGTCAGTTTGCCGTGTCAGACTAACCTAGCAACCAGAACACGGCATAAACCTGGTTTTCCATTTCCGCTACTGCCACTTCAGTCATCACAATGGTTCCATAACTGATTCTGCTCCCCCCCCCCCCCCCCCAGTTAATTCATTGTTTCATTCGTTCCCCTTCCGTAACCCCCCTCCTCTTCCCTGATCAATTTATTTGTTTCATTTGTTCCCCTTCCGGATCGGCGAGATTTTAATGAGATCCATTCAGTAAATCACCGAGACTAAAATGATAATATTTGCAGCAGGAGAATGGAATGAAAGAAATCCAAATTAAAATAATTGACGCCGGTGAAATAGATCTAGAGTAGTTCAAACAATGCGTTGTTCAATGGGCCTGTAGAGTTGGACAAAGGGGCTCCCAAAAGGTACATAAGCTCGGAGGAGGGGGGAGTATCCCCCCCCCCCCTTCCCAGTGTTTGAAAACCTACATTTGGAGGGAGGGAAGACGGTTCTGGAGAGCTTACATATGCTTCAATGACGGTAACACATTATAAAAGTTGGATGAAAATTTAAGAGTGAGGGACGGTCGTAACAATCAAATAATTATATTTATAGTCAAATGCCAAATTCCACTTGAAATTTTAGAACATCAATGCTTTATCATGGATATTCGCCTTTCCATTCTATTCTATTCTATTGGCCGCATTTTCATGCTGGAGCTGGGGATAGGGATGAAACCTTGCTATACGTATGATAATTACAACAGACCTGAGTAAGATTAATCTTGTAAATTCTTTATGCCAAGCCAAAGTGTAGATCTAGGTCTAAGTCATTTCAATAACAGCATGAGGATGCGATGCAAATACTAGTAGAATTATCACACAGAAATTCACAAATGTGATAAATTTGATTTTCGACCAGCAAATGTGTAACTGGAAGCGAAGAACGGCATTTCTGAGCTCACTCTTCGGTTTGGCTCGACGGAAATTGCGTCTCTTTTTTTTTTGGCGGCTAAAGAAATTCTTAAATACGTAGTATTCAAGACTGAATTTTGACCAAAATGGACACGTGTCCAGGTAATTTTTCGTAAGAAATTGAGGCGATGTACAAAGTTTTGTAACTTTTTGGTCACGTAGCCACGGCGTTTTAAGTGCTTATGTGTATCATGTACCACTTCGACAAGCCCCAGTCAGCATTCAAATCGAACGAAATAATGTACTTATTGCGCAAGCCTTTGAATGCTCATCATCGTTTGTGGCAGAATAATGAACTTATTACTTCGTTGTGTATCCTCAAGCCCATGTAGAAATGTCACAGAAGAAAAGCCAATATCTGTGTGCCCTTATCTCAGACAATAATCATAACGTATGGCGTCCAGGAAATCCCGAAGCTTGTCTGTCAATTATGTAATGAAGTACAATTACATTGTCTATGTTCCCCCTCTTTTTCCTTAATTGTTCTTATGAAATCCCCGTGAACTTCACGCCCATTTTTTTTTTATATTTCTGGTAACGTTGAATAATATTCTGTAGATCCTTATGTGTTATATAAAAGCTATAAACCTGTGGCATTCTGGAATCAAGAAGTCGAACCTTTTAGAGACAAAGCTATGTTTTATGAAGAGATTAGGACATAGTCGGGAAAGTTGAAGTTTTGACAGATCGAAAGTTCTTGAATGACTCTTAGGCCTACAGTGCCCCAGACGCGCCCATTTGTCATCATTGAACTTTGTATAGTATGTGGAATACAATACTACAGTTTCCACTTTCTAAAGCAAGTACGGGTAGGCCAGTTAAAAAGTGGAAATGGTCATGTATAGAAAACAATCGACAACTGAGTGACATTTACATCGTTGATTACCCCCCCCCCCCTTTCCTTCCACTGTCTAGATCGTAGATCACTCTCCCCCCCCCCCCTCCTCCGTCTCTATTTAGATGGTGGACCATCTCCAGATTTCTGTAAGTCCATCAATAGTTATATCGTGAACCGTGGCAGCTTTAAAAAAAAAAAAATCTCAATCACAGATTGGTTTTCAAGCTGTTAACTTTCCTGAGCCAGAGACAAAGACGATGCTGAAAGTGCTTAGGTGAAATAGTGAACGATTTGATTGATTGATAAACCGATGAATCAAGCGATCAAGTCTTTGAACCAGTTAATTCCTATAGCGGTTAAAGGGTGAGAAAATTCAACTGCGACTGAGTCATCAAAATAAATATCACTATTATATAAAGTATTTGCTTAGTTTGAGAGCAAAACCTTGAGAATCCCGGAGTAAAATCTCTGCTTCTCGTACTGAAAGTAAAATATATTGATCCAAAATTCTTTAAAAAAAAAAAAAACCGAGCTGATAATTTGCTGCCGTCCAGTATTATTACGCATTTTTACTGAAGCGATTTCGAAATAGTTCTAAAATATTGAAGGTCGTTAGGCTGTAATTTATGCTTGAACTGTGATTTACACTGATGGGGAATCAATCAGGTTTCGAGTCCAGGAAATGTATTTGCTATACACAATAGAACATCATTAAGACCCGAAACGATCACTCTAGGGAAACTCAATCCAGGGTGTCCATTACTCTGTTTCTTCCGCTGTATGAGTGTAAGGCTTGGTTAATTCGTGGCTGAGGAGGTCGATGGAATATATCGCAAATATCTGGCCACTACATCAGTTGCAATGGAAATGTGTTAATCATTTTTGAAATGTTAGTCTATAAAGTCTCTTTTGCGAAAGCTTTTGTTTTTATTTTTATTTTTACCCTCTCTCAGATCTCTGACTGTTTTTTTTCCTCTCAAAGATCAAAGATAATAATAAATTATTTTTTTCTAAAGACAGGAGGAAATCCTAACATAGCGACGCCACTTTGTGCCCAAACTTTGATTTTTTTGTGTGTTTCGCCGATATATATCTCGTTGTTCTGCGTTCTCTTCTGAGCCATTTACTCAAACTCTGATTCCCCTTTGACATGAAACAATGATATCCAGCTAGATCTGAAATACAGATAGCATATTATTTACTCATTCTCTGAACTTATCATTCACATCCTTCTTTCTTCTTGCTTCATTCAATAACTCACTGTCGTCATTTACATTGTATTATTTATTACCTTATTTCTTTACCGTAATTAACATTCGTTAGCCTGTTCTAAATGGCTGATTTTTCTTGTTTATTCTAAAAGGGACACCATCAACATGCGAACTCTGGTTTTGGCTTGTCTCCTCCTGTTGGCGGTGACGTCACAAGTCAGTGCGGACTGCCATGAAGAATGTCAAGTGGACCCCGTGTGTTCTATGGATCGAATGTTCATGTTTGGCATGTTCCCCCCACCTTTTCGCTGCTTTGAGCAGCACAGATGCCTGCGAGAATGCATGCAACGTGATGAGCACTGAGCACAGTCAGGCTTGTGGACGCAGCTTGGTATATCATCACTGAAGTAAAGGCAATACAAACATGTTGACACAAAACGGCACATGCAAAACACAAACAATACCGGCTTTTAACAAACAAACAAATCACTCTCAAAATTTCTTGATTAATTCTTCCTGAACACAACAGTGGAATGTCTATAAATATCATGTCTGCATTCTGGTACTGTTATCTGCTAACGGCGCAAAAGCATAATTTTTAATTGAAACAGACTTGGAATTTACCTTTTAATACAATTTTTACAGCTACAGAATTATGCATCACAGTCACCCAGCAGACTAACGACCACCATGCATGTATACTAATCCATGCGTCCTCTTTACATCTGATATCCACACAAACTATGGAGTGCAAGGAAAACAACTTTTCGTGACGGAACTTTCCTAAATAATTATGTGAAGACACCATGCTATGCAGGAGAAACGAACCAACCACACTTCTTTCCTCAAAGTCATATACGTCAATGAACCAACACTTTGTTAAAGTTGACAGTTTTCTATCACTATAATGTCTCATACACTTTTTCTTTTTCCTTCTCTCTCTCTCTCTCTCCTTTTTTTTTTCTTTTGTGTGTGTGTGTTTAAGTTCAATTTGGGATTACATGTATTGCAATCGAAATCAACTGAATTATTACTAAATTACAATCTTAAGACAAATATTTACCCTAAACAGTATTTATAAAATTATTTATGGAAAGAATATATTTTCTATTGAATTTTTTTCATCTCTGAACACATTTTTGGACAGAGTAAGTACTTGAAATGATTGTCAAAATAATGATTTGTTGACTGTTATTAGATCTGTCATTCACATTATTTATACCGGTATTGTTTTTTTGTAATGGTCTCTACACTCAGAATGCATTTTTGTCGACAAAGGATGGCAAACAAGACAAGAAACTCAAATGTTTTTATGAATTGGGCGTAGAAAAAAAGTAAGATATTAACATGAGCTGTTTATATGAAAATAACGAAAATAGCCAATAAACTCCACTTTCTTCAGTGCTGTTCGTTAGGATTGTTTCAGTTTGTTGTGTATTGTATACTACCGAACTCTCCTAGATCATAGAAATGTAGATTAGAAACCTGAAAATTACCCACATTCAGGCCGCCTTTATCCCAACTTCACTCCATACCTTATCTCGCATCTACATTACATACACAGATGCTTAAAACAAAAAAAATATTGTGCGTCCACACGCATTTCTCTCTGGGGCCATCCGTAAAGTTTGTACTCTCGGGCTGCAAATGAACGGGATTTAACCCCAGCGTATGAAAAATGCAAGGGGGGGGGGGTCGAGATTTCTGGGGGTGGCGCGGACGCTTTTCAATTATGGTAATGGCTTAAAAATGTATGGAACAGGAAGGCAGTGAGGGAAGGAGAAGACCAGGAATGCATCAGAAAAATTATGGGGGGGGGGGGGGGGGGGAACTAACTCGAACATGCAGTTCTGGTGAATTATTCAACAGTTCATGCAAGATGCCGTCTAAAGTTTTAGAATAATTATCAAGACTTTATTATGGACATTCACCATTCTGAAAGCCGTACTATGATGGGGTTGGGTTTGGGGGTTTTGAAGTCAAGAGTACGCAGAGTTACACAGAGAGTGTTTGGGGAAAGAGAGAGGTGTGGGTTACCAAATCGTATGAACGTTATGGATGGCCCATTTGGCTCCACTCAATACGTCATCATTACCAGGTTGAATTAAAAAAAACAACAACAAAGAAAACAAAGAAATGTGAGCAAGTTAAGTGCAGTCTGTCAGGTGTTTACAACATGCTGTAGACAATGCAATGATGATAGCAACAACAACAAGAGAATGCAATCTTCTCATGGCTAAAAGAGGACGACTGGACACAATTTAATACATCTTGTATGCTCATAATTTTATTGCATTTTAGAGGATGAACTTCATGCACCTTTTAACATAATTCTCGCAGCAGTTCACTCAAATATAATGTCATTCTTCAGATTCTTTCCTACGTATGTTTGTTTCCAAAGCATCAGAATATTTCAGAAGAGATACCTGTACCCGGTAAGATACCATAATAAATAAACTTCGCAACAGTGAATCGAGTAGCTTTAAGAAAGATATGCTTGAAAACATGTATTAATAAAAGTATTCGCTTGTTATTACAGGACGCTACTTAGTTGCTATGGTTTTCCTGGGTTGTGTTGCAGTAGTTTTACAATTACTTGACGTAAATCGGGTGGTCATGCATTGATTGTCCAATCCTTGACTTTTGAATTTAGTTAGGTTCACATAATTATGATTACACCAACTCAGTCTTTGTGAGACGTATGCAGTAGCGAGATCTGAATCTGTTCCGTGAAATGACACCTTAGGGACATCTTACAATATCATAATGCAACACATGTATGTTGAGATTATACTTTGTTTTATTTCCAAAAACAAACTAAAAAAAAAAAAAAAAGGCGAACAAATACAAATCCATAACAAAACATTTTATTATGTGAACAGTCATTCTCATATTGTGTAAGTAACTCTGGAAATGTATCAGATATCACCAATTATATAACATATATACAAGACTCTTTCAAATGTAGCACGAAGTTTTTATATTTTTACCCAAACACATTGATTGAAGCATCGATTCTTTTCAAGGAAATTCGAACCTCATGGGCCGATTTGATGTGAAATATTCATGGCCCTATCATGAAACCGCGCAAGTGCGAAGATCCTGATTGGAAAAAAACCCAACTATTTTACTTCAGATGTGTATTCCTTGAAATTTACTTTTAACTATATAAGTATGCATTTGACATATACAGAAAAAGAAAAAGTAAAATTCCTTTCAGGAGTTATACTAGAATATTTTTGACAAAACAGAATTGTCATGCGCAGTTTCGCGAATATACTTTTGCGGTTTCATAGTAGGGCTAGTGATAATACTAGTTAAAAACTGCGACATGATATAGACCTAACAACTTCAATTTATAAGATGCCATGAAGACGGAATCTTTTCCTTCCTCCTCCTCCTTTCACAAACACACACTGTTAAAGGATCGTTCATTTTCAGACCATAATTTTATTATCTCTCCTGTCGAGGCACGTGGACGTTTCTGTAAGAGAACACGTAAACTAAGCCATTCTCTGTGAAAACAGATAAAGAATTATTGTGCTTTTTCACTACAGTGATCTGACACTTGACAAATGCCAGACGCTAAGGCTATTTTTTCTTTTGTTTGTTTGTTTTTTTACTTTCCCTTCAAAGGGACAAACGGACTGGGAATTTGTTCTCTTTGTGTCTTTTTTTTTGTTTTGTTTTATCTCACGCATGGGGAATTTCAGATCAACGTATCGCTGCTAACGTTAGCATAATAATCATTTTACAAAGGCTGACAGAATATTTTATTATAAAACAATAGTGTTGGGAGTATTATATTGTGATGCAATTTGCCCCCCCCCCCGTCCTTTTAAAAAAAATCGCTCAACACTGCAGCCTGCCTAAATGATAGTTTTAAAAACCATAAAATTAATTTTTTCAAGTGTCAACTATTCTAACCCATTCTCTTTTGTATCGACCTTTTGTGTTTATTCGAGTTTCCGGCAATCTTTTCAACATGGTGTAAAAATGTGAAATGCAATGGTTTGTGTGTGTGCTCCGATTGATAATCCCGGGGGGGGGGGGGGAGATGTATTTGACGTTGTAAGTTGGTTAGTGGTGTCGAGAGGGCACGAAATCTGAAGCAAGACTGTTGGTCATTTTGGAGAGAGAGAGAGAGGGAGAGAGAGAGAGAGAGAGAGAGAGAGAGAGAGAGAGGGGGACAGAGAGAGAGAGAGAAAGAGAGAGAGAGAGAGAGAGAGAGAGAGATAGAGGTTTATTCCGGGTAATACAGGTACCTCATCTAGTTTTTTAAAAATAATTATGTTTCTATCAGAATTAGTGGCAAGGTATTTATTTAACGTCTGCCTGTTAATAGATCTATATCAAATTTCAACACTCATAGGTTTATAATCATTCAAACAAATGTATAGTAAATATCTGGGCAAAGGTGCTACTTCAATAAACAGAATTTTTTTTTTTTTTCTTGACTAAAATTGTTATGGAGGAATGGGTCACATGAGGAGGGTACATGTTCATACAGATAAGAACCTAATTAAGTATGATGAATTGATTTCATAGTGACACAATTTTATCGTTCTTTCAAATCTCCACAGAAATGAAAAAACGAAAAAAATGTGATAGTTATTTGCATTACATAATAGAGTATACTTAAGTATGAAATCCCACATGGGATGGAAGTTGTATTCAAATACAAATGAAATCGATATTAACTTCTCGACTTATTTTCTTATGTATTTACAATGTTTACAGTTCAGTTTCGGAAATTACTTTTATGCACATAAAGAAAAAAATAATGCCTTCTGCATAAGAAATAAACAATTGTTTTCGATTGTTTTTGCCTTTTGAATTTCTCCCTTCTTTCTGCAAAATGTCAAAGCGTTGTTATAAGTATGTACGCATCCCAAGCGTTTCGTGCTAGGGGCTCCTACGTATACGTACTATCCTTGACCCCGTCCTTATCCTCAACCCTAAATCTTATCGAATCCCTAACCCTGCCCCCTACCCTTTCAACCCCCCCCCCCCCCAAAACAGGAGGAAAACAAAAAGAAAATCTGAAAGCATAATCAATCATAATTAATGAAAACTGTTGTATTGAGCATTTCGGAAGGAGCTCTGTAGTGAGTAAGTGAGTCTCACAAGGTTTTAAAATACTTTTAAAAAAAAACCAAAAACTTGGGGGACGTACGTACTTGTAACAATATTCAATGTCAAAACATCCACATTAGGCCTTGACATGTACAGAATTCTAAGAAAGCGACAGTTTTTATCTTTTGTACAGAAAAGAAAAGACAGTCATTTTGTAGATTTGTTTGGGGAACGGACAAGATCGTTACAAATTTAGGATAGAACGATAGAGTTTTTGCTTTTTAACAAACAAACAAACAAACAAACAAAAAACAACAAAAAATGAGAAAAGATATGATAGCCCTCAGCAGTTATGATGTTTGGTAACGAAAATGCATTAACACCACAGATATTTATCTCTGGGGCTTCCCCCACCCCTCCTCCAAACACGTACTTTGAAGAAAAAAACAACTAACTAACCAAGTACTGGGAACAAAGATGTCGCTGTTCATTGGGGAATAGTACAATTCACATTTTGTGCCTGGTTCAAAACGCTGTCCCTCCCCGGGCTTGACCCAGCCAGGGGAAATCCACCCATGATTAGCTCCACCAAAGTATTCCTGTCCCCAGCTGTCTATACACACATGTTCCCTGGTCAGTGTAATAGTCGGGCTGTATGATTTCACACTGATTTGATTTTCTCGCTTTCTCCGTTTGTCTGCGCGCTTCCCTCCCTCTCTTTCTCTCTCTCTCTCTTTCTTTCTCTAGTTTCCTGCTTGTAGTGTGTGGAATGCAGAAGGAAGAAACTGTTGACCGGGTAGTGGTGAGGAGGGGAGGGGAGGGATAACAGAAGATACTACAGAAACCTTCTCTACACTCCAGTATTGATTATACTCACGAGGACACAGCTGTTATTTGTCGATCTAAAAGGACAATTAGAAGCTTGTTCCGGTCAGAATCAAGAACATTTCTCTACGTTCGCAATTCTACAAAGATGAAGGTTAATAAAGAAGAAAAAAATCTTAGCAACGCGGAAGGTTTTCATATACTTGGATTACTGTACACTTTATACATTCACAGTACCCTTTGTATCATTTTATGTTCAGAGGACAGAAATGATCCTGGATTGAAGATATGCCATCTCTAACTACAGGTTCCAAACCACAAGTCCTCTCTTACTACAAGTTCCAAACTACACGTCATCTTTTACTACAGGTTCCAAACCACAAGTCTTACTACAAGTTCCATATCACAAGTTATCTCTTACTACATGTTCCAAACCACATGCCATCTCTTACTACAGCCGTACAAATTCCAGATCTCATGTCATCTCTTACTACAGGTTCCAA
This sequence comes from Onchidella celtica, assembly GCA_963931925.1. Lineage (NCBI taxonomy): Eukaryota > Metazoa > Mollusca > Gastropoda > Systellommatophora > Onchidiidae > Onchidella > Onchidella celtica. Next base: position 17,796,723 of record OZ007571.1, read on the forward strand.
ACCATAAGTTATCTCTTACTACAGGCTCCAAACCACAAGACATCTCTTACTACAGGTTCCAAACCACAAGTTATCTCTTACTACGGGCTCCAAACCACAAGTCATCTCTTACTACAGATTCCAAACCACCAATCATCCCTTACTACAGGTCCCAAATCACAAGTCATCTATTCCTACAGATTCCAAACACTCCCACACAAGTCATCCCTTACTACAGATTCCAAACCACAAGCATCTCTTATTACAGATTCTAAACCACAAGACAGCTCTTACTACAGATTCCAAAATACAAGTAATCTCTCACTACAGATTCCAAACCACAAGTCATCTCTTGCCACAGATTTCAAAACACAAGTCATATTCCTTATTACAGGTTCCACACCATATACGTTTACAGCTCCCATCACATGTAATTTTTTATCATCTTTGTTTCATTTGTACACACGAACAAGAAAGTCAAAACAGAATTCTTGAAAAAGGATCGTGAAAAAAAAATCCATTGCCGAGGCAGTGGGAGATAATGGAAGAAGAATGAAAAGAAAAATATTCAATGCAGTTATTGTGAACACATTATTTACCATGTAATATGACGGTAAATAACACAACAAACAAAAAAAAAAAAAACCAGCAGATTTTAATCGGCAACCCAAGACACGCATTCCCCTATCGCCTGGACATATTATTATTATTATACTTTTTATTATATGCCTCACAATAATAGGGGGTGGGAACATACACACATATTCACAAAGGCACACACGCAGGCACACTCTCAGAGAGAGAGAGAGAATGAGAGAGAGAGAATGAGAGAGAGAGAGAGAGAGAGAGAGAGAGAGAGAGAGAGAGAGAGAGGGAGGGAGGGATCACAGCCAATAGGTTTGAAATGGCAGCTTAAGTATGAAACTGGAGTGGTACCAGAAAACGTGTCTCCACACGACAGCGATTTGAATGGATAATATAGTTAAGCTGTTAAAGACAAGATGGGAAGAGGGAGAGGGGGGGGGGGCATAAGTGCAAGCAGAGCTGTATGTGGAGAATCTTATTTCAGTGTATAATTTGTATATGGTATGGAAATCATACAGATGTCGAAGTACTAAGTCGCGGCATTCCATATTACTTTTGTTGATATTCTACATTTTGGCTGCTTCATTTTCTTGAAATGATAATTGGAAATATGTCTGATCACGAAATCCAGTGATCTTTCTCTCTCTTGGGAAAACTCAAAATATTCTTCGTCTGATCTCTGTCTGGAGAAGGGGTTGGAGGCAAAAGAGGATGGAAACAGAAGGAGATAAAGCTTTGTATGTTGAAGGTTTATAGGCTTTGTGGGGTTGATTATGTGTGGGACTATTTAAGGCCTGGACAAGCACCCCACACCACCCCCCTCCCGAGAAACAAAGACCCCGTGTTCACAGAGGGCAAAGGGCATAAAACATTTTCTATGATGAGATTGATGAGGCAAATGGTGCAATGAATCAAACAAACTCATGCAAACATTCATCCTTGCAAAATGCAGTCATACTCTTTCCAGGCCACACACTATCTGAATCCTACAAGGAGTAATTAACATTTCAGAGATAAAGGAAATACATAATAATGCCCCCCCCCCCCCAAAAAAAAAAAAAAACCTGTTAAATGTAAAAATCAAAGCAGCTTGCAAGAAGTCTATTTACATAAACATTATACACGTAGTTGAATGTTGTTGTTTTTTCAATTGTTCGAAATATTTTCACTGCTGCAGCAATTCAGACATCGGTATGCAAACCAGCCAGTCAGTAAAAATCTTATTCTTCTTCGTGGTGTGGAATTTTTAAACAGGTGCGGATGTTGCAATTCTATTAATATCACTTTCAACGCCTGTTCCTAGGTAGATATAAAGGAACCCTCCCAGCATAAGCTGAGCATTGTCTTCCCAATCACCGGTCATGGAAAAAGGGCATCAAATTGGCGAGTTGAACGAATGGCCTTTAGATAATTTTATGGAAGAGTAAGGTATCAGACGGTAACTCGTCAAAGTAAATCTACAACTCGCCAGCGACAATGCTGAATATCCTGAGAATAAAGCTTGAATTTCACGAAGTTTGCCATGTCATCAGCGCGGTTACAAAGGGCGGCGGAGCGCATCTTCACGAAGATCGACATAATACAATGTCGAAGTACAGAGGCCATTTCCAACATTGCCGTTGACCCTTGATATTGTGCCATGCAGTTGCCGCAGTATCGAACAGCAGAAAACGAATGAGATTTAATGTTGCCAATGGCGTGTGTGAATGATACAGAGAACTGAGCTTTTCAACGATAGCTATAAACACCGCAGTATCACAATCACTCGGTGAGAATGAGAGAGTTCGTGTGACAAACGCATTGCATGAAAAATTATTATGTGAGGACGGGCTGATCTTGAAAAAACACGATTAAATCGATTGCTCAGCATGGCAGTAAACAATCATTTTCCCTTTCAAATTCACACGGGGGAAGCAGAATACCGACTTTCCCCCCTTCCTCCTCGAAATCATTCTACGTATATTACTGGGAATAACAGCAGGCAATTATGACAGAAAACTCCCACAAAGAGCCGCCAGCTAACATGGTCAAAACATTTCGTCAGTTCACCGTGTCGATGGTTGAAGCAGAGAGTATAGATGTGTAGAGAGATCTCATTTCCGCCAAATCGCGAAACTAGGGCGCTGCGGTAAACAAGAAATTGAAGAATTGAAAGAGACCGCCTTCACCAAAGATAGCGTGCATATCTGTTTAATGTGGTTTGTTCATATTTTTGGGCTGATTGAAACTAATTAGAGCCGTTTGTAAGTTCTTACGCCCCGTGGAAATGCAAAAACGGGTATTGTTTACCGCAGCGACCCATTTTCCGCTCCATGCTAACAATGGTTTCGCAGAGCCTCCCATGTCTCGCAGTGCAAATCCACCAATAGTGAAACCTCTCTATATATACATACTCTCTGGTTGAAGTACTGAACAAGCGTGGTGTTGATAGAAGAAAAGCGTTATGATGGTTTAATGATTCCACGGGAGCAGTTGATGCTTTGTTGTTGTCACAAATCCGTGACCAGCAGCGGTTCTGGAGATGAACTTTCTGAAATAATGTCGAAATCTCCCAGTTCTTCCTCATCGTAGGAAATGGAAGTCAGTGTGTGAAAGGCGTGGATCGCCACTCTGTTCACTCGATGTTCCTGCTCTTGTTTTTTGTCAGGCATGTATTTGAAAAAGTTTTCCAAGGTTGCCTCCTCTTCCAGCTCCTTCTTCTCCGTCTTCAGGTAGCGCACAATCATAACCATCACACCTGAGGGTAAACAGACAATGTAAAACTCTACATTACGCCGTCACAGTTGTAGCCTGAAAACCATGTTGTGCGGGCACGTTCAGTAATAAAAGACTATAAGTCTGACTTCTACAGTTTCATCATTATTTCAGCCATCAAGAACAAATGAGTCACAGTTGGATTTGGAAAAACATCCCACCGTCATAGTCAGCAATTTTATTAACAACTATGAAACGAGAATGCGCTAAAATTCTACTGTAGACACCATGACCAAATATGGTATCATAATAATATTGCCTTTCTTTTCTTTCAAGCCTTTAGAGCGGAGAAGTGGAAACAGACACATTTTCTTGTCAAATAAATTAAATGTCATGTGGCCTTTCACATCGTAATAACAGTCAATATGCTGAGACCTGCAAAGTTCCCAGTTCTGTGTACATACATTTTTAATTTCAATAATAGACAATTATTATTGTAGGCTATTTCACACCTTTCATGTTTTAACGCTAGACTTCTGTCATCAGTGAACCGTGCAGGGCACACTATATTGCTATTATCAAGCTGACGGGACATAAAACTCAAACTCAAGCCACGAGCGAGAAATTAATGCATGCCATTTATCAGCATCCTTATTTGATCTCTGCACCATCATCCATAACTATCCGGTATCAAACGTTCATAAAAAATCATCTTACCTGTAGAGTAGAAGACAAGCACCACTACTATGTATACTAGAGCGCCGAAGTCTGATTCGGCATCCGCCATATCTCGACGACCTTTACTGGGCACTACGTCATTCTGGACCTCCGCAACAGCTTTGACGCAATTGGGATACAGTGACGTTAGAAGTCGTGTAGTCTGAGGCGAAATCGTGGTAGAGTTCATGTCATCATCGAAGATTTTCTCTGAAATAGGAAAAAAACAACAACAAAAGGTGATTTTCTTTATGATTTACTTTATAGTAGACGGTGGAAACCACACTATGTTTTTCGTCCATAGTGTAAGGACGTAGTGAGAGAAAAAGAGATGGAAGGAAACAGAGCGAGAGAGACAGGGCGAGAGGGTGGGAAGAGATTGAAAAAAAAGAGAGAATTTGAGAGAGAGAGAGAGAGAGAGGTGTAAAGAAAGAAAGAAAATTTGAGAGAGAGAGAGACAGAGACAGAGAGTGCAAGAGACATGGCAAAAAAGAAAGAGAATTTGAGAGAGAACGACAGATGTTTCGTTCAAGTCACTCCAGCATCCTCACCCTCAATGTCATTTACCCAAGTCATCCTTTTCTCTCCATCCACTGCAGGCTGTTATGACAGGGAGTAACTTGATTATATGAGAATAATGACAAAGAGCCATTCTTTTCCCAGCTGACTGCTAGAGATCAGATCATTGTTTCATAAATTTAATTTTGCGAAAAAGTATGCAAAGTTTCGGACTGCGGAGAATCTACATCTAATTGTTGAGAAGAAATGAGACATAAAAAAAACCCACCAACTTCGCCTTTTCAGGGAGTCAACTTCAGGCGAGACATGCAACAACTCTGCAAACTTGTCACAATTTACATAAATATATAATACATTTTTCATTTAACAAAAAGGAAGCCATGTCCGTCATAGGAAACGTCAGAACGGAAGCAGAAAATAAAATCGATAGCTGGAAACATTCTACAACCTCCCAGTTTCAAACACTGCATCATCACATATAAAATTGCATGTTTACTGTGGAATTCTCCAGCACGAGCATCTTTAACGTAATTATGCAAAACCAAGTTTTGTATTCACGAGGACTGTCAGTTATTAAAAATATAAAAAAAATAAATAAAAGGGTCTGCAAACCAGGCACAGAATTCGTTTCAACGCGGAGGAATGAAATGTAAATCGCGTTTTATTCAATCAAATTTGATTCATTTAGAACGTTCCTTTCTCATTGTCCGACGGGAGTAATTTTACGCACAAGCATGTCCCCGTTCAAAAAGGTGCACCAAGAAAATGTAAGCTGCACATATCCATTTAACGTTGACAATCTTGTCATTTCTGTCAACGTACAGCCATTGAAACCTACCACATTTGAAAAGTGTTTTATACCTTCACTATTCTGCTGAAATGCATATTCAGCAACTGTCATTCCACGTTCAACCTTCTTTTTTTTTCCAAGCCATCAAATAGCCTTTATCAACATTTTCTGCAATGTTTTCTCATTTCACGTTTTTGAAATGCACTTCCGACACCTGCCATTTCAATCTCAGCATTTTCATTTCGATGCAATTTTTTTGCATTATTATTTTTATTATTTTTAAAGATGCTCAAAAGCATTTGATGGGAATTATCTCCAACAAACTGTTTGAAATAAGTGACACTATTAAAGAAGTTGGGCCTTTGTGATCATTGTCATACACAGTAAATTACCACTAAATTCTCAACCTTTATTACCAGGAATTTTACGGCTAACAGGATAATACGCCCCCCAAACATCAACAAAAAGCAACAACAGCAACAACAACAACCCCCCCCCGCCCCCCCCCCCCCAAAAAAAAAAAACAACAACAACAACAACAACAACCAAAATAATTCTTTAGAGATCAGTTTCACTTGACGACGAAGAAAACTGCTCTCCTCATATTTCTTGTTGTTTTTAGGCAAGGAGATCGACACATGGCACTGCATTACCATTGGTCCTGCTGTGATACTGTTGTAGAGTTATAACGCAATCTTTTGTTTATTTCTAGGCACCAGTTATTTTCAGCAATATGACTTCAAAGTGTCATTTCTTTGTAAATAATTGAAGGCCCCGGTGCTAAAAGTATTTAAGTCACATTTTCCATAATTTGCAGCTGTTCGGAGCGACATACGTGTCTTACGGATTCCCAAGTCTACAGCTGACTGTCAGTGCCTGGTATGATATCACCCTAACGACCACCTTGAACACTTCACGATTTGGAGGGGGGGGGGGGGCGGGGGCGGGGGGTGGGATATTTTATTTAAGTTTGATACCCAGAACTTCATCATTTAAACTTTCACAAATCAACTCTTAACGTTCCGTATAAAATTGTTTAGTCTGTGAAGTCCTCAAAATATGTTTTGAATAATTTTGTAAACGTGTGAAAAAAAAAAAAATTCTGTCAATTTTGTAGAATTCAGCGTCCTTCAGAAAGGACAAATCCAAGTCAGAAAAATGAATGTGTGATAGACAGACTCATAATGAGCACAATCATTCCTGCTCAGGGCAATAAAACCAAAAACCCAAATAAAACGAAAAAAATGTTTATGAGAAATCCATCATTGCATTCCCTTTGAGTCACCACTGATCCCCTTTTCATCTTAGCCCGCTACACTTTTTAATTCTAAAAAAATATCATATTTATACAATTTGTCAAAGCCAAAAAAAAAGAGGGGGGGGGGTGCGGAGGGGGTGCATTGGCAAACCAGACAAATGGAAGAATTTTCCAGAACAATCTCAATCTTCAGCCGTGACGGTGACATTAAAACGGTGTTACTATGCTCCTATACAATGACTAACGTAGGTATCTCGCTCTGTTTGTGTGTGTGTGTGATTTGCTGTAAATTCTTTCATCACAACGACACTGCCGTGCAAGGACAGAGCGACGTAACTGACTGCATGGCCTTTTTCTTCTTTATCGTCTCTATGAACTTGTCTCACACATAATTCTTTTATGCCAAAGGCGCATGAATACAGAAATTACTGCAGGAAGTATGTATTTATAGAGTTCTCTCTTCCGCCAAATTGCGAAACTAGGAAGCTGGGGTAACAAGAATTGAAAGAGACCGTCTTCACCAAAGATAGTCTCTATTGCTTTATAAAAAATGTTCCAAATGCTTTCACTGCATCACCAATAATCCTTTGAAATAAAAAAATTCACAGCTGATAAGATTTGAGCCAAATGTTCCACTCATTCTAGTAGGGAGGATGTTATTAACCTGGTTTTGGAGCTCTTAGAGTGATGTTAGTATGAAAATGATACTGAAATTTGTTTGGCTTTCTTGGGGCTTTTTTTCAGCATTGTTTGGCTTACACTTAAAATTTCAATCTGGCAACCCTGCATGCTAACAGTGGTTTCGCGGAGCCTGCCGTGTCTCGCAGTACAAATCGACCAACAGTGAAACTTCTCTGTACATAACACTCTCTGGTATCTGTTAAGGTGCTTCGTTTCATGGCAGAGTCTGCGTTCCATAATACCCAAATCTGTGAGCGCATAGCTGCAAGCCTTGTGTTATTTCACAATGCATGTCAACCTTTGCTCATTGCCAATTAACTAACACACTCCAACAAGAGTAAAGTATTCATTACCTACTCTACACATTGGCCTGGCCTGTACAATTTCTCGTCCTCTCTTATTATGTCTCTCAGAAAGACACACACACATATACACACACACACACTCAGGAGAGGGGAAAGAGAGACAGAGAGAGAGAAAGGGAGGCAGAGAAAGAGAGGCACACACACACAGAGAAAGAGAGAGAGAGAGAGAGAAAGAGAGACAGAGACAAACACACACACACACACACACACACAGATTTATGTGTGTATTAGAGTTTGGGTTTTATGGCCTTCGGCACGCACGATATCGGTCACTCTGGGCCCTTCAAATTCTACCTAGTCTTGATACTCAGAACTTCAGTCCAAATTTCATGAATAAAATGTTTAAAGTTCGGTATGAAATTGTTTACAATGGTAAAAATTCTTTAAAAACTGTTTTGTTTAGACCTGAAAAGAATTTTGTAATAGTCTTTAAATCGAGTTGTGGATCCTAGGACACTGGTAAACATTCTTTACAAAATTTTTTTGTTTAGATCTGAAAAGAATTTTTTAATAGTCTTTAAATCGAGTTGTAGGTCCAAGCCCCTTTCAGCAAAGGATACAATGCACTGTGGGTCCGCGTCAGAAAAGGACATTCTTTCCTGGATCAGCTGGTGCTTTCCTCGAATATGCATGAAATCTACACATTCAGTTAGAATATGCTTTATTTGACAAATGCGTGCACAGAGAGAGCAGAGAGAGAGAGAATGAGTGAGAGAGAGCGAGAGAATGAGATAGACAGCGAGAGAATGAGTGAAAGAGAGAGAGAGAATGAGTGAGAGCGAGCGAGAGAATGAGTGAGAGAGAGAGAGAGAGAATGAGTGAGAGAGAGAGAGAATGAGTGAGTGAGTGAGAGAGAGAGAGAGAGAGAGAGAGAGAGAGAGAGAGAGAGAGAGAGAGAGAGAGAGAGAGAGAGAGAGAGAGAGAGAGAGAATCTGTCTGTGTATTGTTGTTGCCAATGTTCCTAATGATATACTTGTGTCATTGCTGTTGTTGTGTACCATATGCCCGTACTTTCGCATTTCATAACAATCTCCAACTGAACATGTCTGGCCAAGAAATGTATTATTTTAAGAATTATTATAAAAACCACAGATACGTAGACGCATTTATAATTTAATGTTCTATTAACATTCGCTATAGTTCATGTTTTTTTTATCGTTCGATTGTTTTATCTGTTCAATTTTTCCATTTTTTTTTCTGTTGTTGTTATTTTTTTCTTTTTTTTTTTAATCCTTGAAGAATCCTTTTTCGGAAATATTGGCATTTTCTGTCTTCCCTTTTTCTTTACGTTTCATTGTATTGTTTGGGTATTATTTCTTACGCGGGGTTTTGCTACATACCTTTTCTTTTTGCCAGTTTTAGACATTATTTCAAGAACGATAATTTCTCTATTCCCCCCACCCCCTCCATTTCCACGCAGTGACTGTCCTTTTCTCGTCCCCCCCCCTCCCCCCCCCCCCCAAATCCCTCCTATCCCCGCCAGTCTCACGTGCACTCTGTCACGGTCTTGTCAGTGCCCGAGGTCCTCTTTAGCTCCGTAGTCCCATCAAAGATACTAGAATTGAAAAGATAAGACAGCTAGTGCTTTGAGCCTGCACAGATTTCGCACTGCCATCTAGCGGCAAACGCGACGAATGTCATGAAAGGGGCGATAATTTACAAAGCCAAATAGGGAAAACATTGAATTTTGTTCACTGTTCAGCTATCGCTATAGGCCTTGATTGACGTCACTTATTGTGGAATTATAACCTCAATCGCTGTGGGAAAAACTCCAGCTATTTTTCCTTTTTTTTTTTTTCAGTCGCAGTAGCACTGTCATAATTTTGCATCATAAATTTACCACTATATTAAGCATTCTGTTCATACTATGCGCCATCTGCCCCGCTCCTCGATATCAGCGCACAAACTGTGTGCACGTTTTTTTTTTTAGTGGTGCGAAGAAGACAGTGTCTCATCTTATCGTTTCTAGTATCTTTGGTCCCATCTAGTCCAAAAACCGAAAGTAAAGAGACCGTCACTCAGTGCAACTGCAGCCTAAAGCAACAGTAAATATTGCTCCATGTCAAGCAAAACATTATGCAATACCATTTACGCAAACTACACAATAATAGCTGTGGGTTTTATGGTTGGACCTTTCCAGGCGGGAGTGCTGGTGATGGAATAGAGAAAGAAATGTTAAGTATCTGCAGAGCTTGAAATGCCAGCACATTTTGCAGTCAGGGAAATTGACTTTATGAGTGCAGGATCATTATATATATGTTCCGTTAATTACCTAACCTTCGCCGTATGTCAGGGGTTTAATGGGCCCAGGTACAATTAAAAGCGTTTGTAATTATCTTATTTCCGGGACTTCTTTCTTGACCTTTGTACATTATTATTTTGTATTTGTATACTTCTTAATCCCATTTGGGAAATTTGCCTTTGTGTCATTACAGCCCAGTTACAACTGGAGCAGACACGTCGTCACCACGTCGTGCAGCGCCAGTCGGCTTTTGGGGGGGGGGGGGGGCGGTAGGGATTAGTGTGTTTTTTTTTTTTTTTAAATTTTGCCCACGCAACGGCCTGTTCGGCCTGCTCTTCTCGATTTCCAACTGCCAAGGTATCTTTAACGTACGCAACATGCAGGCGGGCCCTAAAATTTTTTCGTTCTTATCCGAGAAGACTAGCTGCTCTAGCCTACCTACCATAGGATCAGTAGCAGGAAAATGTTGAGAAAAATCCAAAAATTCCACGTGCCGACCGGGATTCGAACCCGGTACTTTCGGCATGAGAGGAGAGCACCTTGCTTCTAGACCAACGTGCCCCCAAGGTTCCAGGTATTCCTCGTTGACGTCATTGTCCATCTTTCTGTAGTTTTAAAATGTTAATCATCAGCGCACATGCATTTTTACTATTTGGACATATCAAAATCTTGCACCACGGTGACAATATTAATATACATGTCCAGCGAATGTGCCTCTTGTAATCAAGGACATGGAAGGGACGTATGGGGAATGGGGCGATTCTCATGTGTTATTTATAGATTTAGACAAAAAAATAAAACAGTTCTTTGCTGTGAGATTAAAGAGTAGTATAACGGCAACAGAGTCTAGTTTCACAGCAATGGTCACGCTTGTGTGAGCGTATGCCATTTCATTTGTGCCTTGCCTTTGATTTTTCTCTCTGGCATTTCCATGTGGTGATTGTTTTATCTCGATCGAGTCTCCCATCTCCTGTGTAACAACCAAACTATGATTATGTTAATAAGATATTGGTCCGGGGCGCTTAGTAATGACAATATTATCGATAGCATACAGGTTAGGTCGTTTAATGGCATCGCCTGAGGGTGGGATACATCTTTTCTAGTACAGGGCGAGAATTCAGATGAGAGCTGTGACCAGTTTTTCTAAACTGATCTAAAATTTTGGATCATTATCTGGATATCTAGATATTTTGAAGTGGATGATCCAAAAATCCGGATCACTCAAAAGCAAGTTGCTGCCCAGCACTAATCTTTTCACAGGGGTCTCTGAAGAATTAGAAGAATATAAATTACATTCTTAATGGATATTCTGTGATGTTAATATCCGTTGTTTGTGCATAAACTATAACCAAAGCTGCCGGTTGGAGTCGCCCAGAAACCTACACTGATACCAGACGGGCTATCCCTAGAAAATACGGTTAAGCTCCTGGAAACAAGCTCATCAGTCGGCTCCTGTAACCCTGATTTTAAATACAATCTACACAAGAAAGCAAGAACAATAATATTAAGACAACCAATATTTGAATCAGTTCTTTTATCCTTTCTGAAGCAAAGTACTCGGGAAACTTTTCATTTCCAAATCCTTTGTCATGACCGCCTGACACTTTCCCAGATACGCGATATTTTCGAATGACAACCTTTCTGCACAGTTAGCGAGAACTTTGCCTAATTCCAAATCGGATGCATCTTCATCTTTAAAGTGCACAATGCAGCCTAGTGTGACCAGTGTCTGGGCCTGATAATGCTTACTTGCCTGGGTGACAAAGGAAAGTGATAAAACTCAAATCACACAAATGTTTAAAGAAACAAAACACATTGGAGGAGTCAAGACTAGAGTGATCGCCCCCCCCCCCCCAAAAAAAACAACAGTGAACGAAATACCACAGATTCTCAAAATAAAATACGATTTGAGGAATTTGAAGCTAGATTAATCTATATTTAATGCAAGACCAGTCTGTTGCTGCCGACGTTTCAACAAAAGTAGAAAAGTAAGACTAAGCACAGCCACGCCTAGTTTAGCTAACAACTTATGTATATTCTGCTGTTAATGTTCAATCTGTGTCTGACATTTCCAGAAACTCCCATACACAGGGTCTTCTCTATCAATTTTGGCCTTGCCCATTCCACAGTTGGCAATCGCGCGAAATTCAGACTGTTCGATCATGGTTAACAGAGATAGGACTACTCGGCTGGCAGCGTCACGAACAGAAATGCTGATCATGATACTCTGTGCAAGGACTGAATGTTACGGCTACACCATGTACAAACTTCTTCAAATAAGGTAACATTCAGAGCTTTTGTTGATTCATCTGCTTCAGAAACAAATGAAGAAATAACGATATGAGTGGCGAAATGGCAAGTAGGGGCTGTACGGTATTAGAAATTTATAATACTGTAACAATAACATGACCTGGCCATATTTTGTAGGTTGGCGTTCTAGTTGAGCTGTACAGAGATCTGCACGATCCAGGTATTATATATGTATAGAAACAACAAAAAAGTATTCCCCTTGCACCGCCCCTGCTTCAACACGAAGATTTTATGTAACTATATCTTTAATAATATTTTGTCTTTTATATTTCTATATCCCTAATGTCCAAAACGTGTCAATGTCCCTAATGTCGAAAAAGTATCAAAATCAATGGTATCGATTCAGGCGAGATAGGAGGTGGCTGAATGTTGGAAAGGCTGACATTTGGTATCGCGGGGAATGGAGAAAAAATATTACGACTGCACTAGCTGGCTGTCTAATGGACTGACAGACCAACTGACTGACTGAATGACTTACCGGCTGAGTGAGTTAGTGAGTGAGTGGGTGAGTGAGTGAGTGAGTGAGTGAGTGAGTGAGTGAGTGCGTGAGTGAGTGCGTGAGTGCGTGAGTGAGTGAGTGAGTGGGTGGGTGAGTGAGTGAGTGAGTGAGTGAGTGAGTGGGTGGGTGGGTGAGTGAGTGAGTGAGTGAGTGAGTGAGTGAGTGAGTAGCTGGCTGGCTAACTGGCTGGCTAACTGGCTGACTAACTTACTAAGTGGTTAACTCATTATTGACTGACAGATTGATTGGCTATCTGACTGACTAACTGACTGACTGACTGACTGACTGACTGACTGACTGACTGACTGACTCACTCACTCACTCACTCACTCACGAACCTCCTAGGCAACACAAATTCGCAGATGTCTCAAGCGCATGATGTCAACTGCTAAAATGAATTATTTCTACACTGTCGACTTAATCCCCTCTATATTTCACAGACAACAAGAACGGAAATTCAAGCCCAGTGCCACATTCGTTTGTACATCACAGAGACAGGGAAATGAATACAAAGTAACAGCCGGATGAAATTTGGAGACAGCTAGCCAACAATCGGCTAGGTCAGCATCGGATTAGTTCAAGTGCAATTTGAATTGGAATCTCTCAGTGTCTGCCAGGTATAAATAATGCACAACGTCACGTCCAATTATTCTCATTAAGAAATGACCTACTATGCCACACGCACAGCCTAGCCTCTGCAGCCAAGTGTTAGATTTCAAGAGAATGATGAAAGGTGCCAAAGAGATTCTTCCATCAGGCCAATCTCTCTAAATATATACCCTGGTTCTCCGATAACAATTATCTTAGGAATTTTTATATTTTCTTTGCTTAAAAAAAATATGTATACATTGTTTTCTCAAGTTTAGCAACATATGAAATATGTTTTTAATTTCCTGGATAATATCTTAAATTTTGCAGCATTTTTTTTTACTTATCTTTAAAAAAAAAGTTTTTTGTTCACCTTGTTTCCTCCATAATATCATCAATTTGGCAAATATTTATTATTTCGCGGGATCGAAAGAATTCGATCAGCGGTGCAATCCTATAGAGAAGGGGAACCCAGATCTTTTTGAACCTGTCTCAATGAATGGAAAAGTCATCAAACATTGCGCCGGATAACTTGATTATAGGTAACAACAACGCACACAACTTGTAGCAAATGGTGGGCCATTAAGTATCATTTTACAAAGACAAAAGCCAATCTGGTAAAGAAACAGTTCCAGTTGAGCGGCGAATGTAAAATGCTCAGCATTACTCGGGACTCTTAAAACGGATGTAGCCTAAAGATCTGTATGTACGAACGTGCACCAACTAATTTAACTAATCTTCTGGTGTATCGCTAGCCCTGTCATGTTATCACATAAACGTGTTCCCACAATCGCAGATGACAACTCTTTTTTGCCAAATATTCTATTAACCCTTTCTAATAATAATAATAATAATAATATATTGCATTTATATAGCGCCCAACCCCGTCGATGACAAGCTCTGGGCGCTTTAACAAACTCTTACACACACACACACACACGCATACACAAAAGAAATTCAAAAATATTTACTATTGTTGCTGCCGAAAAACACCTAGCCTAGTTTGTCTGAAAGAAATGGGTCTTCAGATGGCGTTTGAAAGAACCAATGTCATTAATTTCCCTGGTTGTCTTTGGAAGAGTGTTCCAGATGGTAGGGCCAAGAAATGAAAAGGACTTTTCTCCTACAGTGGACAGATTCATTTTAGGTACTTTCAATTTTGTAGTGTCAGATGATGATCTTAGTTGACGAGATGGAACATAGTAATCAGTTAAATCAACTAGGTACGATGGAGCAGTATTATTGACACATTTGTGACAAATGGATGACAATTTGTACATTATTCTTTTCTCGACTGGCAGCCAGTGCAAACTCTGCAGAAGTGGCAGTGCTGAATCTCTTTTCTTTTTCTTCAAAACAAGTCTCGCTGCATTGTTTTGAGCAATTTGGAGTTTTCTAATATTTTTTTGTGAAATTCCAGCCAAAAGGGAGTTGCAATAGTCAAGCTTTGAAAGTACAAAAGAATTTACTAAAACAGCCGCAGTTTCAGTTGAAATAAGATGTCTGATTTTACCAATTTTCCAGATTTCCATGTATAGAATACGAATGAGGTGACTAACCTGAGATGACATAGAAAGATTTGAATCAATGTAAACCCCTAGGTTTTTTTACTTTTTTTGAAATTTCTATTGAATTAGTGCCAATTATCATCTCAGTTCTGTCCACTTCTTGCAGAACCCGCTCACGGCCTAATAAAATAACCTCAGTTTTATCCTCATTTAGTGCCAGTTTGTTTTGGTTCATCCAGCTTTTAATTTCTGTTATACAGTTTCCAGCCTGCTGCAGAAGGCTGTCAACATCGCATGGCAAGGCAGAACTGTAGAGCTGGGTATCATCAGCATAGAGATGATATTGTAAATTAAATTTCTTTATTTCATGTACAAGTGGAATAGTATAGATAGTAAACAAAATAGGACCAAGCACTGAGCCTTGTGGTACGCCATACTGAAGCGCATAAGAAAAAGATCTTATTTTGTTGGTTACAACAAATTGGTGGCGATTTGACAGGTAAGATTCGACCCATTTAAGGGCGACCCCTCTGATTCCAAACGATGTTTCTAGCCTTCTGAGCAGGATTTCGTGATCGATGGTGTCGAACGCTGCTGATAGATCCAACAAATTTAGCAGAGTAATATTTCCAGAATCTGCCTTTACTAATATGTCATTCATGATTCTTAATAGTGCAGTTTCAGTACTGTGGTTACTTCTGTAAGCAGATTGAAATGGTTCCAACAGGTCATTATTTCTCAAATGACACATTAGTTGTTGTAATATCACCTTTTCAAGGATTTTTGAAAGAAAAGGAAGGTTTGAGACGGGTCTATAATTTTTCAACATGTTTTGATCAAGAGTCGTTTTTTTCAAAAGTGGTGTTACCCAGGCTGTTTTAAAATAATCAGGGACAGACCCACTTAAAATAGAGTTGTTTATTATTTTTGTAATAGTTGGAACCAGTTCACCAATACAAGATCTAACCAAAAATGTAGGAATAGGATCGAGGTCACAACATTTTGATGGCGATGCCATGATGATAGATTTTACAGATTCATTCGACACAACACCAAAAGTGTCTATAGGATTTCCCTGAAACTCATCAAAATGATCAATGGCATCAAAACTGTCAAGATTTTCTCGGATAGTTGTAACTTTTTTATCAAAATAATCAGCAAAAACATTGGGCAACAAATTGTTCTCGTAAATTGTGGGTAGAGGTGTTTCCTTTCTTTTCCCTGTGAGTTCATCACAAATACTAAAAAGTTCCTTACAAGATGTAGAATTTTGAAGTTTAGTGACATAGAAGTCTTTTTTTGCAAGTTTAATAACACATTTCCATTTGTTCTTCTGGTGTTTGAAAATGTCCTTGTGGACTGTAAGACCTGTCTTTAACCATTTCCTTTCTGCTTTGCGACATTCTGCTTTGGCTGCTTTGACATCTAGGGTGTACCATGGAGCGAACGGTCTGTTGGAGATTTACCTGGTCTTGATAGGTGCATGTCGCTGTAGTAGATCTTGCTGGATGTTATTATAAGATGTGATGTCGCCTTCAAAGTTCTCGAGAGCATTGGCCATTTCCGTCTTGAAGGCATTGATGTCGATACCTTTTATGTCTCTGGACGACACAACTTTTTTGATGATATTTGGCTTTGCGAAATCAATATCGAGTACAATGGTTTTATGATCCGAAATGAGTTTTTCTAGGACGGCGGTGTTGGTGAAGGTGCTCAAGGTTTGTTTGATGATCACTAAATCTAAGATGTGATCAGCTCGATGAGTTGGACATTTGATTATCTGAGACATGTTGCATTGGTCGATAAGTTCTTTAAGTCGTTTTACTTCAGATGATGTTTCAGAATCAAAATGAAAATTAAGATCACCCAAAAGAACAGGGTATCCTTTCTCGCAGGTTAAGCGTGGTAGGAGAACTTCAAGTTCACTCAGAAAATTGGTTTTACTGCCTGATGCTCGATAAATGCAGACAAAATGAAAGACTTTGGTGCCAAGATCTAATGATAGCTCCATAATCTCAAATGTTTCAGGTTGGTAGCTAGTTTCCGGTTTAATAACAATTTTTGGTTCAAGTGATTTTCTGAAAATTACAGCGATCCCGCCTCCAAGACGATTTTTCCGAGGAAAAGATTTAATTTTGAAATTAGGAGGTGTCAGTTCATCTTCAATAATAGCATCACGCTCTTTCACTAACCATGTTTCAACGATAAACAGTAAATCTAGATTCTT
The DNA here is from genome assembly GCA_963931925.1 of Onchidella celtica. NCBI lineage: Eukaryota > Metazoa > Mollusca > Gastropoda > Systellommatophora > Onchidiidae > Onchidella > Onchidella celtica. The sequence continues at coordinate 17,813,685 of OZ007571.1, forward strand.
TTCGTGAATGAGGTCCACAATGTCTTCAGTTTTATTTCTAGATGAATTCTAGTAATTCTATTTTTTTTTCTGTTCGGTTAAGGAGGAATACAGTAAGTTAAATGTTTTATTTATATGACAAAAGTGTATATGAACTATAGATAAGGAGAACAGGCCAAGAAAAGTTGTTTTTTTTTTCCTCTCAGTTAAAATTAGGTTCCGTGCAGTTGCGTGATTTCGCGATAGGGCCAGATATACCATCGGGACAACATCTTAAACCATCAGTAGACACTAGACGGTTTAAATTAAAAAGGTGTCCCTGAAGACGATGCGTGAAATGTCAATTACGTTTCAAGTGTAGGAATTCGCTACCTCAGTCTTTGAGAGATATTGAAAATTCTAAGGTTTGTAAACATTACTCGAAGAGCCATCTGTTGACATACTGGAATATCCGTGAATGCTTTTGTTTCTTCTTCTTTCTTAAAATTTTAAAATAAACTGATTTGCGTGTATGTTTTTTTGCTTATGTATGCATGACTGAGTATACAGTGTGAAATAAATGTTGTAAAGTCCTTAGAACCTGGTCGTTTAAGGGACCGAGAGCTATATAAATGCTACGAACCAACAACATAATAAAACACCAAGAAGGTCCACTAGCATGAGCTTTTACTGGTCGTGCAAGTTAGTAGGTTACACTTTTAACCTATTCGTTTGGAGTACACAATTATACTCGCATCTAATGACACTTTCAGTTTCTTTATTAGATTATTTTCAGAGTCACTCCAGTACCAAATTAGCCTATTTCATGTCCTGGTCCAGCCCTAACCTAAATTCTTGTAAAACGCCTCGGAAGTGTATAAGGGTCTCCCAAGCCTTGACCGCAATACAAAAAGTTAATCAAAGAGCACGGATAATTTACACAGTTCTAAGGAAAGAATGATGGTATGACTGAACGAACAGCTGTGGCTCACCATTCGTACTGTAGAGGTGTTTACTGGCACTTGTAACAGACACTGTTCGACAATAAGATATTTACTTAGGAAACAAACTAAGAGACACTATAGCTTTAGCCTTAGGATATTAAGTCGCGAGACGGAAAGGGTCACATCAATAAACAGACAAAAGAAGAGCAAGAGAGACGAGAAAGGCATAGAGAGAGGGCGGAGGGAGAGATAGATAGATAGAGATAGATAGATAGATAGATAGAGAGAGAGAGAGAGAGAGAGAGAGAAAGAGAGAGAGATTTAAACAAGGGATAATGGACTAACAAAAATCACGGCTAGATGAATGGATGGATACAAACATGAACAGTCAGCCGGATAGTATTGGCAGAAAAAAAAGGGTCGAGCTTTTAAACAATTAATGATTTATTAAGTTAGCATGTCGGCAAGATGGGGGTCATTCCATGTGAGATACAGAGAAATCTAAACCAAGGGTAGGAAAAAGGTCGGTCCTAAGTAGATAGATAGATAGACACACAGACGGACAGACAAACAGACAGACAGACAGACAGACAGATAGATAGATAGATAGATAGATAGACAGACAGACAGACAGACAGACAGACAGACAGACAGACAGATAGATAGATAGATAGATAGATAGATAGATAGATAGATAGATAGATAGATACATAGATAGATAGATAGGTAGATAGATAGATAGATAGATAGATATACAACAAGTTAGCAAAAATTAGTGGACAGTATTCTTAATATCGATTTCAGAAGCCAGAGCATTCTGATTTCATTTTTTAGCTCCAAGATAACACATACATTGAATTGCCGTTAAAAAAAAAAAAAAGAGGAAAGGATTTTAAAAATGAAAAAAGTCCAATAACTAAAAGTCAAGAAATGAGCATATTTTTAAGAAAATTCAGTGGTTAACAGATGAGGAGTAGCACAGACCAAACTCCTTTCCTCTAATAAGCTTTCAGGACATGTACGAACTCAAAAACTTTCAGAAGAGGTGTCCCAAACATATTGGGATCCTCGGTCTCATGAACTGATCTTGGCTATGTCAGTTTGTTGGTCTGCGCAGTGCCCAAAAATCTGGCTACTCTAATGAAGCATTTGGGACAGTTCATGTATTGTACCGCCCACAACAATTAAAAGGACATGAACACAAACCCTTACACGTATTCAGGAACGTTCTCTATGTATGTCAGTGGAGTACGTCTAAAGTGTACTTGCTTAAATTGAAAACATGGTTAAAATGAACACGTACTTTAGTTCCGATTTGTTACTTCTTCACCAACAATGGCAAATACTAGATTATTATGAATTATTAAGAATCAATGTTTGCTTAACATGAACTCTGCAGCTCTGCTGTAGAAGATAACAATTCCAGTTTTATGGAAATATACAAAACAATCACACCGAATTAAATACACACACACACATGCACGAGCAAGCACACACACATACACGCGCACGCACGCACGAGCAAGCACACACACACAACTTAGGTGCTTCTAAATGCCAGTGGATGGAAGAATTCTATTATCTGCCAATATATTGAGAAAATAAATTTGCGATATGATACAGCTCCATCATGATGACACATGCTTCCCATAAAAATGGTTAAAGTGAACCTGTTTTAAAGTGAACAGATACCTCTGGTCCCCTGAAGTTCACTTTCAGTGCGCTTCACGGTATGTGCGCATTTTGCATAAATTAAGATGGAAGGCATGTTCGTACCATGGATGAATGGTTAGAGCGCAATACACAGAGACATCTCACAGTGTAAATGCCTGTAAAAACACCCAAACTAATTCCAACTTACCCATACGATGAAAGTACTTGCTATCGCTGTCATAACTATTGTATTAAAGAATACAAGATAAGTAGAGCCAGTAAATTCATGTGACACGCATTTGTTTCAAATAAAACATTTATCTTTTTTTTGCCCTTCATGTCTCGAAATAACTAAGATAAGATAGGATAAGAAGAGATAAAATTAACTTTATTATCTTATGAAGGAAAATCATTTTCACAGAGCGTTTAAAGCGCGTACGTTTTCACGCATCTTACGTATCATTACACGAACATTCCATAACTCAGTAACAGACGTAACACATTAAATGGAATCTCACGGCACAGGTCTAGCTAGAATGCTTTGCTGACACGTACTGCAGAATGGTAAAACGAAGTAACCTTGGTAATCATTTTAAAGAATAAAACTATCCCTATTGCATATGATAAAAAGAATATGATTTAATATGTTTCTGTAGAAAAAGCAACATTTTTGCCGCTTGTCGATTGCCAACATAAGAAATCTTAACACAATTTTTCATCCTTTTTTTTTTGTGTAAACCTAAATGCTCTGGAATACAAAGTTTCTGTTATTCATTTGAAAAATAAATTGAACGCCTTGACTCTTGAGTCCATAGACAGCAGAGTCTCTAGTGGGCTCAAGTAGTTTGCTGAAAAGTATGAAACAATGCCATTGTTGAGCTAATAGCCCATTGATTGGTTCGCTTGGCGTATGAAAAGCCAGCTGCCAAGACCACGTATAGCAGTTTGCTAGTTCATTTGTTAATTTTCCAAGGGTGCTTCCATAATTTATCTCTGAAACCCTATAATCTTTGTAATATTGCGTGGCGGGGTCACTAAACTGTCAGTACCCTCTTGTAAACATTAGGTCTCGGGGGAATAAAGTACTGGTCACGTATGGTTGTGTACCCATAGGGAATTTGTTTCCTTTGAATTGTTTTCTCCTGCGAAGTTATTTGTATTCGCTTCTAGCGTTACTGTGGTCCCGATAATATTTGTGTGACAACACAGAGAAAACAGAAAAAACAAACATCACCTAGGAGTTGTTGTTTTTCGCTCATAGTAAAAATGTTAAAAATAAATTCTTTACTAAACATTCGATTTTTTATTTATTAGAGTAGATAGCGCTATAAAAGTTGAACTTATCTTAAATGGAGTAATAAATTGTTTCGTCTCTGTTTGTACATTTGAAGAGGGAGTAAATGGTACATAGTTAGAGACAACTTTAATAGCTTGCGGTTGACGACCAGTGCAACATGGCTTTATTATTATTATTATTATTATTATTTTCCACCAGCCACCGTTGCTGAGAGGAGCAACGAAAGTGTGATTTCAGAGGAGAAAAGCGTCCTTGTGTTGTGTGGTTTTAGTGTATTATGAAATATCTATGTCCATTATAGCATTTTGAAGTTGGATGGCGTGACAGTGTGGAAGAGAGGAGACAGACATGAAGCATGAGAATCATTAAACTTTAATGATTTAGCCTGTGGCTTAACGCGTGGAAGATCGAGCTATAACGCTTCAGGTTAGCGCGGAAGAAAAAGTGGTCTTCTGAGGAAATGAAACTGAATAATTTAATAACACTTTCTTACACAGTAAATTGAGCTACAATGCACGTTAACACCACGATCTTTATAAACCTGGATGTTAGCAGAAAGCTATGGTTCACTGATATTTTTATCTTTTCATCAAATTACAATCGTTTGCACCTACATCCTGCCTCTCACACATACTCATACATACTAACAATTAATTCTCTGTAATTTAATTACGGTTTGATGTTTATCGACGATCGATACCGAATAACCGACATAGTCTACTGTCTAGTTAAAAAAAAAAACATGATGCAAACTGGTTTTTTACGTTGCCCTTCGGCAATTTCAGATTATGAAACGGTGTGTCTTGACACGAGGGGAGTTGCAGTAACGCTATGTAAGATTTTGTAATTATATTCATGCAATTTGTTTGCTTAAGGAAGTATTAACAGAAATCGCAAGTATGTAACTTTTCAGGCAAGTTCAAGCGATTTCTTTTTCACAAGACACTTTCAAATTAATAAAATTGGAGGAAAAACTCATGTCCACAACTCTATGGAAACTGTCTGGGCTCTTTAAAACTGAACTTTTTGAATGCTCGGGCTCGGATCGGGGATTATTATCACAAGCCACGAGTCCCATATTCCAAAACAAAGTAACTCATCATTTTCAGATCTATACGAAACAACTTTTGAGAATTTTACCAAAGTAAATAAAATTGATACAAAAATATTTAATTCTATTTGTGAAATTTAAATTAATGACACTCTGAATACCAAACGTAAATAAAGTATCCAAACAGACAGTGAATGGCTCAAAGTGGCCGTTATCGTGCCAAGGCGCCCGCCGTAAATCCAAAATTTAGACTCAAACTCACACTCACTGATGATCTCTAAGACGACAACTAAACAACCATTTCTTTGCATTCATTTGTCTTAACATCATCTGCAGGTCGTATCAAGCCTCTTCATTACATGAAAACAAAGAATTTTACTAAAGCGGTCAATTGATAGACATGAAAATGGACAAGAATTAAAGGAAAATAGACATTGCAAAAAAAAAAAAAAAAAGACACACTGACCCTGATAGGGACCACTGGGGAAACAGCGAAAAATTCAGAGTGAAGCGACTCGTACTACTCAGTAAGATCTAGTTTGATCCAGCATTGAGTCTCACTGAGCTTGTCCCCGTCAAACAGCTGCTAAATAAAAATACATGTCGTTATGTTCGTCAGACAGTAATTGGTGGTTGCCCAGCTAATATATTTTATTCAAGAGGTACTTGAAACTGGAATGTCACCGTGCCATGCCTTAATGAACAGAATGCCACTGGATGAATAAATCTGCATGGCTTTAATTGACAAATTCCTGATCGGATATCGATCTCCACCCTCAATCCATGTCCCTCCCCACCACCTTCTCCAATACTCCATTCACTGACATGTGTACTGCTGAGCTTGATAAAGTTGTGGATGGGAGCTTGTCACGCACACTTCCACTTGTAGTTTCGTGACACACGGGACTATCTATCATCCGGCCCCTAACATGCTGACGGAATAGATACCATGAGGGGCATAGCATGCCAAATTTCGTTCTCATTGCTATTTTCACCACTGGATTGTGACTTGTTCTCTCTATGCTTTTCCTTGATAATATTTACAGCGTTACTGTTGATAGATGGGTGACTCCTGTTTCGTCCACAGTCTCGTCTGTTCTTGCATTCTTAGACATCTGTGTATCGTATAGGGTTAAACGACTATCATCTTGTAGCCCCCCCCCCTCTCTCTCTCTCTCTCTCTCTTGAAACACTGACCAAAATGACTTAAAATTACTTGCAAAAGCATGCAGAGATTATTTTAAGGCTGGCCGTGAGTACCTTGATTACCTTGATCTCTCGACCCATCGCAATATACACAGTAGTTTTGTAACATAGCTATTGAGCATAAACAAAGTGTTTTGTAGTTATTATTCAAAATAAAAATGACCTTGTTGGCAAGCACAACCGCTTGTATAATAATAAAACGTAGATCTAGCAAGCAATGAAATGGACAACCTGAACAAAAGTAAGCATATGTGTTCATATAAAGCTATTACGACAATCACAGAAATTTCTCCAAGAATAAACCCTCAGCCTGGCATTAAATCTTCTGTACACCTTAACACCCATGCACAGAATTTTTTATCCTTTTAATATGTAGACTAGTGTCTCAGAGTACACCCTCACCATTTCCGACACTCGTGCATACAAAAGTTCACACAAACACCAAAAAACTATCAGGCAGGAGTCTTGCAGGATGGGCTCGGGCAATAGGGCACTGAGTTAAGTCTGGTTTGCCTCGGTTTTGACTTAGGCTTGAAACTTCCTTCGCATCAACTAGATCAAGCGAGACAAGCTTGTTTCAGTTCAGCAACGGTGCAAAGTCGCATAATAGTCCATTATAAAAAAGAATTGAAACACCAGACTTGACTCTGTACGCCATGGATCTAAAATGCCATGCCCATTCAGCAGAATGAGAATGCCAAACTAACAATGGGAATGAAGGATGCACAAATTGTTAAGATATGATCTTAACTCGGTGTTACGATTGGCAATGAAAACAATAACTCACCAAGTTTTCACAAGCAACAATAACAGTGAAGTTTTAATCACACAAAAGTATGGACTGACAGATATTTAAAAATACACATTCGGGCAATAAATAATGATCGATATATACGAATCAATAAAACAGCGATACTTCTTTGCACAGCACTATAAACCTTAACAGCCCATAGATGTTGGTTTCTATGTTAATTTCTGAGTGTATTAATTTGAAAAGTATCCGAATACAGGCGGTCCCCGAACGCTGTACGGAGCAAGCATAGGCTGTATCATCTTATATTAACAAAGGCGGAGTCGTTATATAAACAGATATCCAGGAAAAGTATTACAGACTGCTGGCAGCACAAAAGAAATGGCTTTGGTGTATAAAGGGGTTAGAAATGTGATATGTTGGTTTTATGGGTGGACTGTAGATGCTTTCAAACACTGGGAATTTTGTATATTAAATCACTTCATTCAGGCTTAAAATGCGTGCTTTCAAAATGTCTTTACGTCTATTGACATAGTGTACCAGTACTGCATTTCTAAAAGGATGCATTTAACTAAAGTGTAGTTTGCCCACCATAGTGTAAAATGGATCATATTATCCGAAGTAGAATATCCCTTTAAAAAAACAACAACTGCAAGTTGAAACAATTAAAAGATCTACAAGTTGAAACAATTAAAAGATCCACGCGTTGAAACAATTTAAAAACCTACAAGTTGAAACAATTAAAACACCTACAAATTGAAACAATTAAAAGACCTACAAGTTAAAACAATTAAAACACCTACAAATTGAAACAATCTAAAAACCTACAAGTTGAAACAATTAAAACACCTACAAATTGAAACAATTAAAAGACCTACAAGTTGAAACAATTAAAACACCTACAAATTGAAACAATTAAAAGACCTACAAGTTGAAACAATTAAAACACCTACACATTGAAACAATTAAAAGACCTACAAGTTGAAACCATTAAAAGACCTACAAGTTGAAACAATTAAAACACCTACAAATTGAAACAATTAAAAGACCTACAAGTTAAAATTATTTAAAGACCTACACGTTGAAATAACGCCATTTGGCAATATTCCCATTTGTGAGCCAACACACAGCCAGAAAGAAAGGCGGGGTAAAAAAGGTTTGGGCCTAAATGCTTTTACTGTATGCATTATTCAGGTAGTTCATCGCCAGACCTTTATTCCCCCAGACTGCCAAGATCTTTTCCTTACTATTTTGTCCCGTTCGCTCAAAACACTGGAATATTCAGTAACATAAACTGTGTTGACTGTAAAGTTGGACAGTTAGCAATTAACCGTTGAATCAAAATCGTGTGCAATTTTCAAAGACTGTTTCATTTGTATTACCCCCTACTTCAACAGGCACTTGAACTTCGCAAATTTTTTGTTACAGTGCCAGAAAAGGATCGGACTTGTCTTTCTGTAAATAAAGATATTATTGGCTTGAGAAAACTTTCGTTTTCAGTGCTTTGTTACCAGGATTCGAGTCGAGTAACTCCAACTCAGAGAAAACTGCGCACAATAATATGCCAGTAAATGTCTGGCATGGAAACAAACTATCTGATTGTATTTTCCGATGCACTGGTTTTAAGTTGCGTTCTATTCACATTCTTTCATACCATTGAAAATAATTATGTTGTAATCAGAAACAAAAAGGTTAAGAAATGGCAAACCACTTACTTATAACTATTTCAAGGTGTATAGAGTAAACTTGTAGAACTATAACATAACTGTAGACATGGAAATCTTTCTGCTTTGACAACTGTTGCCAGAGCACACATAATATGTATATTAAGCACCTTGCACCAGATCAATTTTCTAAACCGGCCTTTTTTAAGCTTCAATGGAAATCTTATTTAGTGTGTGTGTGTGTGCGCATGTGGTAGGGCTTGGGCTCTATTACCGTAATAAATCCGCCAGTGCAGCTGGGTGTTTGAACTGAATTGATCTGAAGAGAAAAACTATTGGCTCAGCCAAAATCGATACAATTACTGACCTGAAAAAGACAACAAAAGGAAAAAAAAACACCTCATTTGATGTTTGCATTTTCAAGGCACAATCCCAAATCCTATTTAGCAATAAATGTATAAAGGCAAGCCAAAACTCATGCATATATACTTACACAAACATACACGTGTGTAACAAAACCAGTTGGAATAGAAAACTTAAATCCTCACGCCATAATAACATTGTCATGCCGTCAAAGCAGATGATTTTTCTGTCCTGTGCTGTTATGAAGCAATAGTTCCTAATGCTTTTATGACCAGCTGATCGCAGGCGTCCTTTGCCGTCTTCATAATTGGTACTGGATACTTTTTTACATCTGGACTTTTGAGCAATAAATATCTTTATCATCAGGACTCAGTGAATCTCCATATACCGTGGAGCGCAATGACCAATATCCAGACACCATCTTAGATTTAGCATCAGTAAATATAAAACACTTGGGGGGAGAGGGAGAGGGCACATTTCAGCCAAAGATTTAGGGCTGAGAATGGAGAAGTGAGCCGTGCATTGATATCAGGAACTCTCGAGTCTTTCTTTTTTCTATCCCTCAAATATCATTAGGATAAGAAGATCAGATGTATTTACGACGGAATATCCTCGACACGTTCTTTGAAGTTCCATACAAATTAACGTGAAGCATTGCCATAGTTGTGAAAGAATGCTGCCCCTTGCTTTTGAATAGTGCCCCTTTAATATTTTCCTTCCCAATGTCCAGGCACGAGAACACACATTTTCATGTCATAATTACTTATCTTGACGGCGCGTTTTACACAAACAGCAGCGCCATGAATACGGAATCATGAACGCATTTTCTTTTTTGCTTCCAATCGAATGTGATTCATGTTTTGGTTTCACGCCATTTATGGGAGTGTATTCTCCTGTTGCCTTTCTTCTAATGTCACGTCAGAACCATTACATCCACCGCGATAAAGGATTGCTGCCTCAGAAATGTGAAAAAAACCTGCAGGCATGACTGTATTGTCGTATCCCAATGGTTCTCAACCTTTTTCCAGGCAATCGCCCCATAAGGCTTCAACGTTTCTTTCATCTTCCCTTTCCTACCCCCCCCCCCCTTCGAAATCCCTACTCAAATCCGACAGATACATTTCACAAGAAGACAGGCTACACGCAAATTATGACGTTAAGCTTTTCAAAGTCTTTTTTAACGTCAATAGGCATGTTGATTATTCATCATAAAGTAGAAAGCATTCTTTATAAAATGCACACACAAAAAAAAACAACAAACAAGCCTTTTCTGTTCATAAAACCTATCTAGACAAGTCAATAGCTGACCCGTCTTTGCCAACAAATCGCCTCCTTCATCGTTTTCACCCTTCTTTAGCCTTTACTTTGTTATCGCCGCTTCCCCCCCCCCCCCACCCGAAATCAAAATCGCCGCCCAGTTGGGGGGGGGGGGCATATCGCCTACGTTGAGAACCACTGTTATATTCAAACTGGTGCAAATGCCAAAGGCAGAGATCCACCGAAAATAAAGACTTCAACACACGCAAATCTCCAACAAGCACAGTCTCATCAACAAGGGACTTATCGGTCTTGTACAAAGATGGCAAAGAGTGGTTAGACACACATACTGGAATGCCCCCATGTAAGCATGATTTGACACAGCATTGCAAAAGCACACATGTGGATCTCAAAATGTGTGCAGCTACACTTAGACCTGTGAGCGTCATCGGGCACAAATCAGACGAATGTCACATGTTGTGTTACGCAGACTATCGATTGGAAAGTGTGACAAGAAAGATGAATGTGTTTTCTGTAGTCAAGGCACAATAAACAGGAGGTAAAGTAGAAGAATGAAATAGAAGCACTGAAGACATCTGTTACGCGATGAGGATAGAAAAAAAAAAAAGAAAAAAAAAAAAAACTATAGGCATGAATGCATTTTTATTTCTCAGTGAGCTAATATATTATGCAGTATGTCTAATGTTATTTTGACCCCTGTCTCAATGATGAAGAGACAATCATTCCACTTCGTTTCCTATCGAGCATTAATTCATAGATACACCAACGGATAATGTTCAGGCATGAATAATAATAACAAAAGCATTTTTTTAAACGTTCCCACGATATCTACCTGCTCCCTTCACGTTTCCAGGAAGAAAACCAACATAATAACAGCAATAATAAACTGTTCATATAGATATTGTTTTCTCATCAGTGGTGGCAATGAAATTCTCTCCTGCCAGTGATTAGGGGCTTCAGTCCAACAACAGATCTGCACAATGTGTTCTCTGCAGTAAATTCATTTCTTTCTTTCCAAAAATTTCGAAAATATCCTAGCTTGTATCCTAAATCTTACATCCCGAGCTCATCTTTGTTTGTATAATAATATTATACACAAAAGCAACGAAATGTTTACATAATCATTGGGACCACGTTGTTCCAATATAAACGGTAACATTGAAGCTTAGAAATGGATTATGCAAAAGAAGAATGAGGATCCAAGCACTTTAGCATACGCAGTTCTCAGCCGTTGCTAAGGTACATGTTTTTGTATTCTATTCACTCAAGTCTCAAGAGATTTCCTTTGCCAAGGGCTTTTTTTTTTTTTATTCCTCTTTGGCTATTCCTATAAAGGACCTGGATTTTATGGCTGTAGTGAAAAATGCATAAGTATTTCAAAACTGGCGGACACGTTAGTCCTGGCTGTCTACGGTTAAGCCCCCGAAAAGCACTAAAAGAAATCTGCCATGTTCCGGGAAAAGACCGTAAAATCGTCTTCTTAGAATGACAAGGTCGTAACTCCCTTCCGTCAACGTTTGAGAAATGAAGATTGAAGTTTCATGAGATCGTAGCGTTTAGAGTGAAGATTTTGTTTCTTTTTAGTAATACTTGCAAATTACACGCCGAATCTGTTTGATACCGAGACACACAATGGAGAAGGTCCGTAGAAGTAGTGTATAGTGTGTAACTCATCTCAGCCAAAGAGTGGAGACAGAACCTTGTCATTCTAAAGGAACGAAATATAAACGCTTTACTTGGACAAAATCTACACTTTTAGCATCTTTTTATAGGATAAAATGCGCTTCATATTTCTGACTGGGTAGTACTTTTGTACGAGTAATAAATATCTTTTGATCATCACAAAATACAAATTGAACAAAGGATCAAGCAGGGTACATCGTGAAACGTTTTTTACATCTTCCGTAAAATTTTGCTTCTGGCGTAGTACAGCACAGCAGGAGGCGGTGAACTTAGTGTTGATAATCTGAGATTACTCTCACATCTTTGTTTACGTTTCTTAACAACAACTACAAAAAAATTGAAATATTACTTTTTTTTTTTTTACTGAACCCATGTAATAAACACTGACTGATAAAGATTTAGATCTACGTAGGCCTAATACCAGAGACACAGAATACTGAGACTGACTATTCCTTCTTTCATTATGTCCACAACCTGCCCGCGAATAAACACGGTGATTACTACTCACAGAGCTTTTTTTTCATTCAGTTATGAAGTTATGTGCTGCGAATTGTTGCACTGTTGACATGGATGGTACGCGCGCGAGTCGACGGACGGAATTTGGCGAATTGAACCGTCGTCGGTATCCTTTATCTTTTGTTTTCTTAGTCATTAAAACGGTGAGGCTATGTACAACTTTTCCACAAACCGTGTTCGTGTTATGGACGGATAGCGTTGTCTAGGTCGTAATCCTTTCCGAAACAACTTTGAAATTCTTTCAAGGGACAGTTTGAAATGAGCTTCCAGAAAGGTTTAGAGTGAATTGTCACAGAACTATTTTCTGTCATCATTAACAAAACTTGAAACTGAATACTTCATGTATAACCCAAAGCACATCCTAACTAAATTTACCGTTTTCCATGTCGCAAAAAAAAAATATAATAATAATAACAACACCCAACTGAAAAGGGCTCAACGGTTAAAAGCGAATACCAAACATGCAACCTCATCTTATTTCTCAGGAACTTGAAACTAAGCAACAACTTGCAAAAGCAGGATTCCTAGGCATCTATAACTGTCCCGTTACTACCCAAACATATAGCCTAAATCAGACTCAGGCCAAAACAGAATTGTCCTATTATATTCTTGTTGAGGTCAAGCCTAAGACTATCAAGTATCATGGAAACAAAATAGAAAAAAAAATGCCCGAAGTTTCTTCCTTCTATAATGAAATATGATAAATAAATGATAAATATTTCGCCAGTTCGGGTTTCTCAAAACTCCAATGTTAAAACAGTACTAATTACCATAAAGACAAAAGTAAAGCGTGAATGATAACCATTTATTGTTTTCTTATATAGATACACGTTTACTCAACAGGCAGTTTGACGTTCGTGGACATCTGTTTTTCTATTTTATTGAATATTCCGAGAATGATGTAGAATTAGTTATCTGAATGTGCATCTTTTAGTAAATCCATGAATTTCAGGGGAAGAGCCCACAGTCTGATTAACGGTCTGCAATCTTGTAAAGAAATTTTTAAAAATCTTGCTTTTCGTACTTTCAATATCTTCCGATTTTTGCACTTTTTCGCCGGATCCCAATGCCAGCACTGTCTCCTTTTCCCCGAGTAGAGTCAGTAGAATGTCAGTGTTAATGTCTAAATCCCGAGTAGAGTCAGTAGAATGTCAGTGTTAATGTCTAAATATTTCATGTCTTGAATTGATACTTGACCGATTTTAACAAAAATTCATGAAAGGATTTATGTTTCATTCTGAAATGTCAAGTTATTGTTGTTATTTAGGGTGAAATGTTAACTTTGAGATGTCAATCTCATATGGGATTTGTTTATTTTTACCTCAGCTCGAATGTGTGACAGATCAATCTGCATTCATTTCCAAGGTTATACAAAACGGAAAAGTTAACTCAGACTAAAGTCGTGTTTTCATGTGTACGTAAACGGAAACGGAAATGTAAAAAGACCTTCAAGAAGTGAAACAGAAAGAATGTATTTTATATAATTATGTATACGAAACGGCCTGGAAACGCTCTTTCTTTTTACTATTTGATAGATTTTTGGCGTTTCGGTTGCCGTTTCCATTATCGTACACATGAAAACGCAGCTTAATTCTTTTTTCCTCGAAAAAGGAGGAGGGATGGTGTGTATGTGTGTGTGTAGGGGGGGGGGGGAGAGGAAGGGGAGGGGAGAGAAAGTCTGGAGTGAAACTTCACGGTTAACTTTTCTTTTCGTCTTCTACATCCAGCTTTCTCCAAGACATTTCCTTAGTCGTAAATTACTTAACAACATCTTCGTTTCACAACGTGAAACTACCATCCTCGAACTCCTAGCTATAGAAACGGAATGTCGAGACGAACTTGGAAGGGGAGATGAGGTTATCGACATTTAAACTGTGGTAATCTGTGCGTGCGTGAGAGGGAGGGGAGCAAGTGCTCAATCCGGGCAGACCATGAAAATACCGGAGAAAAAGGAAGACGAGGCAACAGATGATTAAAGTGAACAGGATAGACAAACACACAGACAAACAAGCAAACAGACAAATAGATGGATAGACAGAAAGCAAGTAGACAGAGACAGACAAACATGACAGACAGATAGATAGATAGATAGATAGATAGATAGATAGATAGATAGATAGATAGATAGATAGATAGATAGATATCGACAGACAGACAGACAGATAAACAGACAGATAGATAGATGGATAGATAGATATATAGGCCGACAGACAGACAGACAGACAGACAGGCAGGCTGACAGATAGATTGATAGATAGATAGATAGATATGTAACTGAGTTAAGTGTAGATAGATAAATAGATATCTGAGTTAAGTGGCCGATGATTAACCGAGACAAAAGCATCGTCCACTTGGCCCGGTAATGGCTGTTTTATTGACACCCCCCCCCCCCAATCATATAAATTATATGAAAAACGAGATGCCGAGATAATATAGTATGATTTTCTTATTCAGTTTTCCATAGGCCTGTTGGGAGCCCCATCATTCTTATCTGCCACTGTGCGTTCTGTCATACAACAATAATTGGTTAAAACACTGTCGGAAAGTGTTGTACGGCACTGTGATATCGCTAACTCGGCCATGAAACCGGCACAAGTGGCGACCTAATTTTATAGGAGAGGAGGAAAATTCTTTAACCTGAAATGTATTTCTTATAGCTTAAATATTCATGAACATTTTAAATATATTGTAATCCCCCAAAATCAATTTATATATTAATAAAAACAAAACTGATAATCATTACAATTCCTTTAAGGAAATCATGGAACATTTAGCAAAAAAGAAAAAAAGCCATCTGTCGGGCGTGTTTAGCTCTTTATTTTAGGAGGTCTCTGCCATTGGCATTTACACCTCACTTTTCTTGTATATTTTTCTTGTTGTGGTAGGGATTTGTTTAGTTTGTTTTTTTAGAATCTTGCCTGGGCAGCGGCCTGTTCGGCCTGCTCTTTTCGATTTCCAACTGCCAAGGTATCTTTAACGTGCGCAACGTGCACACGGACCCTCCGAATTTTTCGTCCTTATCCGAGAAGACTAGGTGCTCGATCTTACCTACCATAGGATCAGGGAAGGAAAATATGAGAAAAATCCCAAAATTCCGACATGCCTGCACCGACCGGGATTCGAACCCGGTACTTTCGACATGAGAGGCCAGCACCTTGTCTCTAGGCCACTGTGTCCCCATAGTGGGATGGAGTCTGGGTAGCAGAATACGTAAGCTTTTCAGTCATGGTGGTAAACTAAAAAGTTTTTTTTAATTTTTTTTCTCCAGCAAATTAAGTTGTAAGATTTTATGAAAATCATGATTCCGTGAAACAGTAAAATAGTTCATGTAAAAATGCCATGTAAAGTTTTCAAACATCAAGGCACTGCCATGGGGCATTCAACTTTCTAATGGCTGAACGCTCGCACAAGAGAATAGGTGAGGACTGTGTGTGCATATGGGTTGAGGCCAAGAGTATGGAGGGAAAAGGGAAGAGGGGGTGTAAAAAAAAAAATCGCCAAAATAGAATGTACATACTTTGGGGTTAGCCCTAGACCTAATTTATTTTTAAAAGAGTGCCTGAGTGGAATTGGAATTCTCAATGTTAACTGTTTCGCTTTCCACTTTCCAAAAAATTTACAACCACAAATTTGAGGGCAGCATTTAGTGCTGTCCCTCCAGTGCATATCTCATTAGCCATCCCTTATAGTTATTGCAGAATGACAATTGCACGCATTTTAGAGGCAACACAAACTTCAGCCCTTTGTTAGACTTGTACTTAGGCCTACATCATGGATCGCAGTGAATATTTTCGATACAATACTGCGCGGGCTGTCCTTTAAACAAAGTTGGTCTCACCTTTTCTCCTTGCTTCCCGTGCCATATCTGTGTATATGTTTCTTCCACTCTTTCCCCCATTTCTCCTTGCACTTGGAAAGCAAATATTGTTTCACCAATTTCAGCGTGCCATTCGCATCTCCGGATATTTAGATAGCGTGTATTGTGTTTACTAAGGCTGGGCGGCACTAGCACTTTTTCAGTGTCGCGATTCTAAGCTACACCACAACTTCTCGTTGGAGTGGACACCGACAACGACTCCAGTGACGCCACGACCCTTTGATGCAAGCCTCCGATATTGGTGTCGACAATGACCCCAACACTGACCCGAGGGATGATGACACGTCTCCAACACTAGTGTCGACTCCCAGACCCGGACTCCGACACTGAACAGTCAAACGTTAGTAGGCTCTCTCTTGTCGGGTGCCGGGCACTGGGGGGGGGGGGGGGGGGGACAGTTTTGGTTCGCATTATATAATGATCATGTCACGTTTTTTGGCAAAACATTGAACATTCAGTGCCGATTGTCAGAATGAACATCGGGGTTTTCATCCTTATTTTTTATTTTTTGCCGTGAAGGAGACCTTCTTCAACCTCTGGTCGCCACTGGAGACCCACTCTCCCTGAAAAAAAAACAAGAACCCCCCCCCCCCCCCCTTATTACTCTCATGCACTAATTTGCGTCCAGTTCGCTCTCTCTCTTTTTCCCTCCTCGCCCCCCCCCCCCTTTCTCTCTTTCCGTCTTTCAACCCATGCATAGCCCTCCACTTCTTAGCTTTTCTGTCTGTCCCATAATCCTCATTTCTACAACCCCTCCCCCCCCCCCCCGTCACACACATACACGCCTCTTCCACTTTCATTGTCTTTGTCTCTCTGTGTCCTTTGGTGAGGCCCCAGCTGCACTATTACTATGTTACAATTGCGTGACACTGATGATTACACTACAAAATCTTTCCAAAGGATCAAGTTTGGTCCCCTTGTCCTTGGGCTCGCAGGATACTTGAAAATGAAGACCCAGATGGAAAAACGACAATAGTCACATATCCATGGAGCCGAAAAAATCATTGTAATAATGTTTTAAAATAACCCAAAAAAATCTGTAAAATTGGACTATGGTCATTCTCCCATCTGGGGCTCCAAATGTTTTCTAGTGGTCCATGAACCGAGAACTTTACTTTTCTCTAGATATAAATGAATGTGCTGATGTTAATCTGTTTTTCTGAGTTTTGAAACGTGTGGGAAATTTGGTTCTTAGCTTTTATTCAGATCTCATGAGGGCCAGTGACCCATCCCAGTTTTGTAAATTTTACAGGAGAACGATTTGAAACTTTCCCATGAAGTATCAAATGTCTGTTACGGCCTTTAAATCCTCATCAATAATTAGGTCAATTAATTCGATGATGGAATTCCCATCATGTTAAAAAGTAGTACTTACCAACGCCAAACAGAATATGCACAACAAAAAAAAAACACCACACAAACAAAAATCGAAAATTTTCGAGTTACGGTATTTACGCAGGCACCCCTCGATTTTATGTACAACGTCTGGTATGTAGCCTGTTTCCAATGCGTGTCGGCCATCTTGGATTTTGAGCGCCATTTGGAAAAATTGTTCGTGGCTCACACCTTCTACTTAAAATGCCTCCTATGGGCAACATTTGTGCCAAGTTTCATGCTTGTATCATTTTTTTGTACGATTGTTGCAATAATATAGAGTTATTAAGCCCACTACATGTGTAGCTTTTGTCCTCTCAAGGCGAAGGTGATAACGAAAAATAATGGTCAACTCTATGTAAACTTGGTTTTGTATTTTTATATGCGTGTAAGTGTGTGTGCATGTGGGAGACTTGGTGGGACTGCTTATCAAGTCTCTAATTTATTAAATCTTCTATTTAAAACTGATAACTGTGAGACTTACAGTAATAACAATGTGCCATTAAAAATAAGTAACATCCCTAATAAAACTAGGTACGGGTATGTAATTATGTATTCTACATGAATGGACAAAAACAGCTTTTATTACAGAGGTCTCTGTTTCATTGTTTTGTAGGAAAATTTAAATAAAATCGGACTGAGTGTTACATGTTTTGTCGCCAAATGTAAGTTTAAAAATGTGAATAAAATTTTATAAACATGAAAATAAAAATTTTCAAACAAAAACATTGAATAACATTGCTTTTTACAGTAAATAATTATTTCAGTTGTTGGCTTTAAATAAAGACCGTACGAGAAAAACAACATTGGGGCTGATATTATGCAGCTATGGAAAAAGAGACAGTCTGTGGGGAAACCTTAGTCACATTGTTAACTTGGTCATGTATTACTGGATTGTCTTCATGTATTGTAACATCAGATTTCAATAAGGTTTATAGGCAATGCACTTTTTCGTTGGTTTGTTAATGAAATTGTGAATAAACATATTTGTTACTCCGTTATTCTTGTCTGCCATTTCGACGATTTATTCATCCATTCATCCATTCACCCACCCATCCACCCATCCATCCATCCATCCATCCATCCACACATCCATTCATCCACCCATTCACCCACCCATCCATCCATCCGTCTATCTATCTATCTATCTATCTATCTATCTATCTATCTATCTATCTATCTATCTATCTATCTATCTATCTATCTATCTATCTATCTATCTATCTATCTATCTATCCAGTTAGCTATCTTATCCTTCTAAATTCTATTAATTGACACTATCCCTACGCATTCAGAAGTAATTAGAACTCCTAGAACTAGATCTATCCTCATTCAGAATAGCCACGATTTCGCAGCCATTAATATACTGTTATTTCGAAGGTGCTGCGTACGTGGACATCGATACATTAAGTGTTTGTTCTTGGCACTGCCTAGAAAAGATTAATAACATTTAGATTATCCGGCACGAATGCGGAGTGATTTTACCACCAGAAAACTGCAACTCATCCATAGAGCGACTGCACCGTACCGGTAGTCTAGATGCCTTACCACAAGCACATTCACCTTGAAATCAATGAAAATAGCTGTGTATCCCCGCACAATGGCCATTCAGGGATTAATTAACAAGGCAGTGTGTTCGCACTCACAACGTTCCCTTTGTGACTTGAAACAATCGTCTCGGAAGAGATAATATGCCCATTGAGAAACTAGATTGGCTAGTGCGACCTAAACCAAAGACCAGGGCTCTGGAGCAGGAAGAGTAAAGTAATACATCGATTAAACCCAACCAGAGTGATATGGAAAACGTGATTCAGAAAAGAAACTATGTGGAAAGCTGCAACAGAATTGATGGGGTCTCTGTAGGCCCACTGACCATCTCTCCTTGGTACACTTGTACAGTTGTTTACCACTTCCTCGAGACTGCAAAATTCTCTTTATTTTGCAAAAATTTGCCAAATTATTACGTTCACACTATCTCGTTATGGAAAAAAGATAGTATATGGCAATCTAGATCAAATAAACTTTTAAACACCATTTAAGTAATGAAATGTGCTGTATTTTTCTATTGGGGTAATAATGTTAAAACCCACAGTTTGTTTTGCTCATCGCAAAATGGAAATGAACGAAGAGCAAAGCTGGGAGCTACTCAAACTTTTTATTTGTTTGTTTTTGTTTTTTTTTCGCTTCTAGTGCTTTTTTCCATAATAATATGACAGCGCTCTGCTCTCACAACTAATGTCATGAAATTTACAACTTGAGTCCATTACTTCCGTTTGCTCCTAAGACCACTAATACCAGTGGCCTCATAACTGTTGCTATTGCTACAAAATCAGCTATTTCAACCATTACAAAAATTACGGAACGATGTCACTACCATTACTGAATCTATTACCATTATTTTTGAAACGGCACAACTACTGTCACCACTTCAACATTCTTTGATAACTTTCGCTATTATCATAACTATTTCTCCTATTATTTGAGACAACTTTGAAATATTTTGTTTTGTTGTTTTATCGTTGTTTGTACAGTATTACTCCTTTTCAAAGCGGTTATAGCTATAACCTCAAGGTATTTACCCCTTACAGGTAACTCACCAGTTTAATATTTCAATAATTAATGTATATTGTGTTTTTAAAAAATAGAAGACTTTAATCATTTTTAAAGCATTTATACCGCTCCACGTTAACAACAAGACCTACTATATTCTCATATTATGCTTGGGCATGAAACTGCCATCATTGTGTCATCTATGCCCGCGAGCAACTAAACATTACGAGCCCCTCAAAACAATGAGCCACTCTCAAAAGCATTGTCTCGGGAAAAGGACGAGCTTCCTCCTAGTGGACTGTTAAAGCATTTTGCTCACCACGACACCCGTCCGCGCTACTGGGATTACTTTTTTTTTGTTGAGGTTCTATTAGCGAGAATTGCACGCAAGCCCTCGCCACTTTTGTCAACGTCAGTAACAGGGGGGCTCGGATTGATCTCTTGAACCAAACCAGAAAGGAACTCGTCAAACTATTATGTTGACTTTGAAAAGAATATTATTCTTTCTCCATCATAACAATCAATATGTGTGTGTTAGCGACAGCAGTGAATTGCTTGTCGTGTTATCAAGGACCACTCACAGCTTCAGTGTTGGAGAACAACTTAAGATTATTGTCATGTAACGGTATCATTATGACTTCTTAATGGTCAAATGTAAGCGTGTGGTATAATCATCTCGCGTGAACTACATTGCTTAACGTATTTCAGACCACTGAATAGTTCACCAAAATTGCTGCATTTTCTATATTTTGAAATATAAATATATTTACAATATCTGTAGTGTGATAATGATCTATGAAGAACAGGGCCTCGGCTGGTAAACCAACGATTCTTTCATTAATGCTTTACTATGGCAAGGTCAGATTTAGAAATAGTGAGATCTTAAACTACTGGAAACTGTAAAGGCCTCAGATGGCAGAGGTCAGAGAAGAAGAAAGTAGTGTGACACTGACGAAAATGCCACCAAGATGCAAACAAACAAAAGCGGGGGTGGATGGTGGAGTGGTGTTCCGTTGAACTTTAAAATTTTTTCTTTCATTCTTAAATTTCAAAATGTTTAGGCTAAAATAGCAACACAACAACAGCAACTCTGAGGTCGAAGAGACCCCTTTCAAACAGTGAGGGCCAAAACTGAAGGTCGTGTAGCTATTTAAAAAAATATTTAAAGAAATTAAAAGGCGCCTAAATCCTAACTGTTCCATGGCCCATGGTCTACAACTAATTTCATAATAAAAGTGAAATTAATGAGGAAGAATGAGACAGTAATCGTTCCACTCATCATGAAACGTGCAATGGCACAGACGAACAAATTGACGGCAACAATGCTGACAAACAACAACAATAACAATAAATAAATAAATAAATAAATTCACGGGAAAAAAATAGATTTTGAACTAATTTTCATATTATTTGACCGCCGAGACAACCATTTGACCAGTTAAGTAAAAGTAAGTGCCATATAATGGCTGAAATACAATTATCCCTGCGACAGTCAGTATTCTGCCCGAAGTAAAGTGCTCAGAAACAGTGTATAATTCAGCCAGCTACTTACCTATTATTTTCCAATAAAAGCATCTCGAAGAGAATGATCAAGGGAGTGCCATGCACTTCCACTGGTTCTGGGAGTCATGGCAGTTTGCTGGAGCCACAAATTACGTGATGCTTACCCCGGCGGCCGTCTCGAGGTTTAAGCGAAACAAGCGACATGAATATTTGATAATACGGGTACACACAGTCCTATCAAAGCTCTCGATCGCATGCTCAGCGGGTGAAGCCACAAGTCTCGTACCAACTCTGGCCCACGGGACTCTGACAAAAGAGTGCATTGTCTCAAAAGTGTACAAGCAAGCTCTTTGTTGATGCCCTTCTCGTACTGTAACACCCCCCTCCCCCCCCCCCCAAACATCTTTTTTCTACTCACCCCCAAAATCAATGCAGAAATGGGCAGGGATTATGACTTTGTTAGTATATTTATAGATCGGTAGCAGTATTCTCTGCCTCTGTATACATTTCCTTTCCTCCTTCCGCACGCATATAGGGTTTGAGAGAAGCAGGGTAATCCTTTTCTATATTATCGGTTTCTTTCGCTTTCATTAACCTTTGACGTTTTACTCCTCTTCTTCATTATCGATCTCCCCTCTCACAAGGATGCCAAAGGTCGAGAGTGCTTTAAAAAATTTATTGGAAATTACCAGGGGCGTGACTACGGAAAATAGCACCTATGGCAAGCTATGAAATTGCGCCCCTGCCCAGACATCTGACACCCACTTATTACACGACTTCACCAAAATTAATATCAGCTCAAAAATGCAATTCAGTCTCGTTAATCTTCTAATAAACAAATGATCACACCACATGAAGTATAACTTCACCTAGTTTAGAAATGGAAAACAACATGATTCACTATCCCAGCTGGGCTGCTTGTCGGAAAATACTCAGTGGTGCCCTGCCCCATTTTTTTGTTGTTGTTCAGATGGCACCCAGGGCACAAGTGTCATGTCTGCCATACCTTGAATACACCACTATACATTACATTAGGGAGTAAGAGACTGCACATCATATTTTCCATCTCCCATGAGGGATAGATGACAGTTGCTAATGTCTTCTGTTCAGCATCGAGACTGTTTGACCCCATGCTTTCCTCAAAGCTTTTCATTCAACAGCTCTTTGTTCTTCCTGATTTTTATATATTTCTTTCATCCAGTTCTTAGAATTTTAGCACTTCAGATAAGGTCGACAATAAGTCGTCGTACAAAGACATCAAGCCTGATGTCATCACGTAACAAGTCCCTGCTGCGTCACCAGTGAGCCATGGGTTGCGCTGGTGCTTTAATGAACAAGATTGAAAGTAAAGATGGAAGGGAGATAATAAATAGCACAATTAAATGGAGTCAATTGCATTAAGAGTTGTGCAGCTTCCCCAGTGCCTCTTTTGGGCCATCGATAACGACATGACACATGATTATGCATTCTCGATTTTGATTTTTTTTTTTAATCATCCTTTCCCACGTGTACGCTTTTCATGTATACATTTGAAAATTGCTATTATAGTAGTGAATATTCGTGACAAAACCTTGGGGTTTAAAACTTTAAATGGCATTTTGTATGGATTAATTGATTGTTTTATGAGGAACAAGATATATATATATATATTTATCTCGAAAAGTGTTAAAGGTTAAAAGCAAAACAAAACCAAAAAAATAAAATTGTACCCTCACGTATGCTTTTCAAGCTCTGGGGGGCACCTTCTCCCTCCCTCCCTCCCCCACCCCAGGCGTAAGCAGATTATGGAGGGCCCCGTTGCAGAAAGCACTATTAGCACTATCTCGAAAAGTGTTAAAGGTTAAAAGCAAAACAAAACCAAAAAAAATAAAATTGTACCCTCACGTATGCTTTTCAAGCTCTGGGAGGCACCTTCTCCCTCCCTCCCTCCCTCCCCCACCCCAGGCGTAAGCAGATTATGGAGGGCCCCGTTGCAGAAAGCACTATCAGTGGGCCAGGTCGATGTCTGTCTGATTATTATCGATGCCTTCAACAGAATTCAATGTAGAAATAAGCAACCAGTGACGGGCTGAGCTAGAACACTTATGCTCTTAATAAACTCTCCCTCTCTCTTTGTCTCTGTCTCTCTCTCTGTCTCTGTCTCTCTCTCTCTTTCTGTCTCTGTCTCTCTCCCCAACCGCTGCTGTCGTAACATTTTTTTCACAGCACGGCTGGAGAGAAAACAACAACGAAGGAAATAAGACCTTGTGGACTTTTTGCAACTGCGACATTATTTTGTTTAAACTGCCATTTTGCCTATTCGTTTTCAGCCAATTTCTGTATTAAATCGCGAACGAGCGTACGTGATGCAAGACAACATAATTAGATTGGGACGGATATTCAAAGAAGAATGGAAGCAACATTTTGCAACTCATGGAAAAGCGTAACTGGGAAAAAAATGTTTTGTTTGTGGCATACAGCTCGGCTTTATTATCTTTTTATGTACTATAAAACAAACAAACAAACAAACATACAGAACGAAGAATTTCATTTTCATTTATCGGTGTATGCATGCAATAATTAAGAGAATCATAAAGAAAAATGGGTGCCGATATGGAAAGTAGACATTAAACAATTTTGTTTTTTTTTAATAGAATGTCAGAGGTCAACCTTAAATCAAAGAGGTAGGCAGTCGCTTGAAGATCTGAAATTAATCCTCATCTTGAGAAACAATGAATTTGTTCATATTCCTTTCCTATTATTTTGCAGAAGACGCGACAACAGAGTAGCAAGCCTCAGCATGATCTAGTAGACATAAAAACAAATTATTATGGAGATGCAGGGCATTTCTGAAAGACGAGGATCAGTACTATGGCTATGAGAAAACATCGTTAGCCATAGACATTGAACATTTTTGGGCGTGATTTTCAAGCGCCACTTTGTATTTTGAACTGGGTATTTTCCGTACGAACCGCTGAGAGCGGCTTATGGGAATGAATCAGTTAATTTAAAGTGCAAGTGTGGTGTCTCGCGAAATCAGGTATTGAACTTATGGTTTCAAGGGCGTGACGAAATTTCATAGCCCTCATGGTTGGAGGGGGGGGGGGGAGGGAGGGGGAAGGCAATGTATCAGGGGTGGCCAAAACATGGCTCGCAATAAGCCACATGGAGCTCTTTGGCCATCAGTCTGTGGCTCTTGGAAACTGTTAATCTGCACTAATTAGAAAATATCAAGATGATTTACTTTTGAAAATAATATCAAGAAAATTTATATGATCAGTCATTTTCAACAAAGAAACAGATGTTGACATGTAGATTTATAACTTTTGCCCATTGTGACTGACGGAAGACTGTATTTTTTTGTCATTCATTTAAGGGCAGATTAGATAATGATGAGCCAGTGAAATAATGATGGGCTCCCACAATTTAAAATCATGTTGATATTCTTTTTAAACTTTTTTTTTTCCTTCCACATTGATTTGTTCACTGTTGGACATACAGTAAGAGTTTTACAGACCTATTTTATCACTGGGTCAAGTGGTTTAGCTCCCTCATTTCGTGTACAAACCCAGGCATAAGCACATGTTCTGATCTTGTCAGATTAACTTGTTTATGACATTGGCAAGTTTTTCGTAGATGTTCCCGTAGTTTATTACTTCGTTTAATACGTTCAGTGTAGTTAAAACTATCATCAGTGAAGCTTATGGAAACATTCGTAATATATTATGTACTTTGTGATTACCGAAACTACTATAATTACTGGCAGTTAAAAAACTGCATACAGGAGTAAATATTGTTGCATAATTATAATTATTTCTTAACATTTATGTAAATTTTCTAAAAACAAAATGTATGTAACAATAAAAACGTGTGTAAATTTTGCTCATGATGTGGCTCTCAAACATTTGAAGTTTATCGTATGTGACTCTTACATTAAGCAAGTTTGGCCATCCTTGGTATACACGTACCCACCTTTCCGATAAATGTAGTAAATATTTCATTTGTGTTTCTTGTGAATAATAATAATAATAATTTTTAAAAATAAATTTATTCTCTTCTCCCTTCATCATCTTTCAATTTTCATGCACTAAATCCAAATATTGCAGGCAGATTTATCCCTAACATCCGCAGTCAGTTGATCACTTCTTTCATTAAAACTGAAAGCAAACCAAATAAAAATAGTGGGATCTCCAAAAACGCTGAGATAACTTCCACAAAACACTTAAATAAAGGATTAATAATAATAATGATTTATTTCGATGGGTCACTATGAAATTGCAAACATAAATTTAATCTAACTGGACTTGCTGCCTTTTATCAATGACCACATATAATCTGTGTCACTGTGAAGTGAAATTGCGTTGCATTCACGGTACCAGACCTGTATCAGAGGAAGCTATCGATTGCTTCGATTTTAATGATTTATGCTTTTCTATAAACTGGGAGCTATAATTGATTCCTTTTGCCCCAACTTGACACAAAATCGTACGCAGTTTATGTACAAAAGGGCTTGGAACAATTGATCTGTTTTGAGAACAGGGTGGTTACCAATAGAGTTATTTTGGGGCCTTTTTACACAGACCATAGCCTTCTAAACTGATTTGCTTGTCACCGTTTGAGATATAATTCACAATTCATGTTGGGATTTTTTTTTGTTCCTTTTCGCCTGATTCACATTTTAGAAATCTTGCCGTCCAAATCGGTGAAGTATGCAACCACATCAAGAGGCTCAATTTGCTTAAAGTTTGGACAGGTTTGCGACCTCTGAATGGACCATGCCTTTGAGCCTCTCGTGTCACGAATTAAGCCTGTTCATATCAAAGATCCATGTCTGTCAATCTGGAGAACGGTCAGATCCACAAAACATCAACAACAAAAACCCTTCAGTATGCCCTATATCGTACTCAAGTGTTCACATCGAACGCCTGTGTCCGTCTGTCCTTCAAGGTTCACCGTCCACCAGTTATTTCATGGGGGGGGGGGGGGGGTTCAGTCAGTTATTCCTACGTCAACAAGCATTAATTTCCATATTAAAATTTTTTTTTTTTTGTTTTGTTTAAAAAGGCGGGGTGGAAAGGGGGAGGAGGGAAGGGGAAATCATTAACATTTGAAGTAAGTTGTCGAATGTTTTCGGCATCATTGTAATCAAAGATACTAGGAACAACGTATCTGGCATCTGTAACGTACGCCATACACATTCTGCCAGAATTTGTGGCACCAGTTTGGGAAGATATGGGACATAACCAGAATCTTCTTTTTTTTATGTGCGTTTTCTTCGCTATTTTAGTTACCACAAATAAGTAAACTGGAAATTTTGTTTTGGTATCCATGTTGGAAGTATACGCCACAAGGACACCGATTAACGAGGATAGACGGAGACGTTCAGCGAGAACACCATTTCGTCCATCAACGTACATGCATGATAGACGATACAGATATATCTGGTGGTGTGAACAGGCGGTAATTTGTCCTCATCAATACCAAAAGGCAGAACCTATTTGGTTCATGACATGTCGCGAATACTCACAGTATGATTTTTGTTATACTCACAGTATGATTTTTGTTATCAACTAGAGTCTCCTTTCCTAAAAGTTATTGTGGCCATGTTGAAAACGAAAAGACTGTTAAGGGTAAAATCCAAACCCTAACCCAGGTTCAAACCCTAAAACTTAAAACAACAACAACAACAACAGAGGCCAAATATCTTGGCATTACTATTGATTCATTGCTTAACTGGCATGCGCATGTAACATATGTATACAAGAAAGCCAACCAGCGCATGTATTTCCTCAGAAAGCTCCGCTTTTTAAAAGTTAGCAAAAGCATTCTGAAAATATTTTACACCATGGCTATTCAGAGCGTTTTGATGTATGGAGTTGTCTGTTGGGGAGGAAACATCTTACAAAAAGATAAAAATAAGATCAATAATTTAATTAAAAAAGCATCCAAAATTTGTATCTGTGATCTGCCATATTTTGATGAGCTGTACACTGGTGCTTGTATTAAAAAAGCTAATATTATTATAAATGACCCCCAACATCCCCTGAACAAGGAATATATAAGATCTGTAAGAAGTTTAAGGCTGTTGTCAAAGAAAACTAAAACTGAGCGCTACTTTAAATCGTTTATTCCATCATCAACTAGGATGTTACAATAATGTCGTCATCTTGATCGTAATCTGTGCACAGTTGAATTATGTCCTGCGTGTCAGGTCAATGTGTTTTAGTTAGGGAAGCATATTGTGTGCACTGTTAATTTTGTTAATTTAGTTAATTTATCAGTGTGTGTGTATATATGTGTGTGTGCGCGCTATGTATCATACTTTCTGCTTCTGTAACTGTATTGTTATGTATTCAATGATCAAAACAAATTTCCTTGTACAAGGACGAATAAAATTTATCTTATCTTATCTTATCTTATCTTATCTTAACAACAACACAACTACTAAACGAAGATTCAGTTCGGCCATGTGGTGCAAAAGGTCATTCCAATAAATTATATATATTGTGCTGTTTCACCAGGGCGGACTTTACCACAGCCACTTCCTGCAGACAAAGCCATCTTGACGCACGGGTACACTGGGCAGTTGCCCAGAGGCCCCAAGGGTTTAGGGGGTCCCATGCATGCAAATTTACATTGTTTTTGAAACGGGGAAGAAAATCCCGCGCACTGCCCAGGGGCCCATAATGATGTTGACTGCCCTACCTGCAGATAACCACAGCAGTGTGGTACTTGGCGTGCCATCTCTAGTGACACCACCATCACTGTTGTTCGAGGACAACTGAGAAATATTACCACGAGTAATCTCTATAGTACAGTATACACCTTCAGCCTCTATACTGCACATTAACAGTGATTATTACCATACACTAAGAAGCATAAAACGAAGGCAAGCTGAATTTGTTACCACCGTGGTCACTTAATTCCATTAGTGCAAATCATCATTATCACCAGCACTATATAAGCATCATAATGACTGAAGACTGGAGAACAGGTAGTTTTGAGGAAAAAAGCAACAAAGAAAAAAAAGGAAAAAACGTTTAGACAGATCTAACCCTTGTGTGATATTGGGAATGTATACACACGCAAGTCAGCACCAAGGCCTGCAGTCGTTTCGTTAGTGTTATTAATAGCTGGGACTTTCCAAATGGTTTCCAGTCATACTAACAAAACTATTAAATTTTTGAACAAAATTCTTTCTTGGCTTTGGTGTAGTTCCCAGGCCTTACAATTACAGAAACAACCCCTATAATAGGCCCTACCCATTAAAAATAAGTCTGTTCGGCTATTTTCGATAATTCGGTTAAAGCCGAACCATTGATTCCATGTATGAACTGTCAAAGGTCAAGGCCAATAGCCATCAAAAATGAAAGCACGAATCTCTACCATGATTGTGACGATGAACCCATGAAATCATTTTGAGTGTTGGCCAGCTTTGGGTTGAGAATGGACTCACACCCTCCCATTGATGCCCAGGAGAGCAGTGACCATCATGCATACGAACTGGTATGACATAGATCTCTAGATCTAGATCTTACATGCCTTTCCACATTTGCTAATGTTTTCGTTTGCAGTCGTAGGCTACTCGTAGCCCACATCACAAGACTCTTATTACAGACTTTCAAGATCTAGAGTCTAGATCTACTACTAGATCTAGATTCTAGATTCTACTAATCTAGTCTAGATCTAGAGTCTAGATTCTAGATATCTAGATCTTTTGGGATCTTCTTTTTATTGGTGGGGACTCGCATTCAATCCACAGATCCCGTTAGAATAGCAACAAATTGCACGAAAGCAAAAGTTTATGGGGAAAAGGGTTGCTTGACCCATTAACATTTGGCCATTTGGATTTTTGGGAACAAAAATATCTACAGAGTCCAGGCAAATTGTTTTGACTCTGCAACACTGGTTGTAGATGGATATTAATTGAGCATCCAGCATACCGAGTCCAGATCCACAACCAACCCCTTTGTTGGGGAGGAGTTCCATTCGAGTCACACAATGGGGTTATTACTGTAGTATTTTAAGTAAGGAAACGATGTTAGGAGTGTCCTGTGTGGGGGTTGCAGGGGGCAGTGGCCCTGTGGCAGGTTAGTCCTCTAGGTGGATGCCTTTATATCTAGTAACTGCATGACTCGGCAGTTAACACTCAGTGGTAGCCAGACTAAAGTTGTGTAACTCATATGGCACTCCTTTTCAATGTTGTGCTTTTGTAGGTACCATGGACTAGGCTACTCTTGTGAGGATGGCGGAGGATCTTCCCCCTCTCCTTCTCTGCCCCATCCTCTCTCCCCAAAATCACTGACCAACAGAACATCATATCCATTAGAGATCGGGGAAAAAGTTTGGTGCGTCCCAACCACTTTGATTTAGGGTTAGGGATTGACAGGGTGGTTGGGTTGTACAGAACTCTTCTTGCGATTTCATATCATATCCAGCATGTTAGGTATCATACCAGAATCCGTGTTTCTTTTTAGAGACAGTTAAACAGACGGAGAAAAGATCCAGTGGAATAAGTAAAAAAAAATGTCTGAAATAAAAACACTGTAATGAAGGCAAACAGTTTAAATCTTTATGAAATAGAAATCATTATGCGCAGACAAGAGGCATGAAATTCTGCTGCCATTGACACCTTTCTAGCAGGATGACTGCAGGAGAAATGAAAACTATCAAGGATTGATTGATAATAATCATCTCAAGGAGATTGGACTTACATTTAAATATAAAGAAACTAACATTCTACATGTCAGTGAAGCATGTATAATAAAAATAAAAGGAGATCAGGGAAGGCTGGCATGGGCAAATAGTAGATAATAAACAATGGGGGAGGTGATTTATGTGTCAAGCATTCTTCTGTGTCAGTGGCTATGTATCAAAATGGGAATTAGTGACTCCAGCCCAGGTTTTGTTTTGTAGCAACTAGATTTTCATCCTCTTTGGAAGGTATTACTGTATACAGACCTTCCAAGTCTCCCCGTATTGCAGGGAGTCTCCCCGTTTTTATGATAAAACCCGGCCCTCCCCATATTCCTTTCAAATCTCCCCATTTTCGGGAAAAGGGGAAAGAAAAACAAAATTAAGTCAAGTTTTGCCGATCACACGAAAATGACTGATTTTTTTTTCATAGTGTGGCTTGACTGATACAGTGTATGTATTTTTCTTTGAGGAGCGTGGGACGGTGCCCACTCGGTTGGGGGTAGGGAGGGTTGGGTAGGAACTAACGCAAAGGGGACCTGCTCGGCCACCATGCACATTCAGTCTTTTTCCCGGAGAACAGTTTTGAGACTGGTCGGCGCCGGCATGTCTAGAGAAGTGTCGGCCTAATCGCTTTGATGTCCACCAGAGATGTTACACTAAGTGGGGCGTAACCCAGCTCGAGTTGGGGAGTGAAGGTGGGATGGAGACCGTCCGCTTACTTGGGTCAGATGTCTATTGCCGTATTGGAGATGGAGATGCCAGCGCCTTTTTGATTTAAAAAAAAAATCCACTTTTTTTCGGAATATGGAAAGAAAGATTATAGACAGCACCAGGGGCGAAGCATGGCCCTCTGCAGAGGGTGATCAGAATTTAAGCTAGTAAGATCCTCATAATAAGACGTATCGCTACATCATATTCACATAATCATAAATGCAGCGACTAAAACAATGAAACGGTTGCTAGGCACTGCAAAAATCTGAAGAGTGGACTATTCTTGTCAACAGGACAGGAATGCAGCAATTCACAAGCCAAACTAATCTGAAAAACTATTCATTCACACCAACAGACTTATAAATGCATATTTTTCACCCATTTTTTAAAATATGATTTGAACTTCACGTTTTCATTGTCATATTCATAGCTAGAGATTTTGTTATTCTACCATCTCATAAAGTTTCTCGGAAAGGGCCCATTAACATCAAATGGTAGAAAGTGCTTAAATGGCATCTCTGTGACACAACAATGTGTAGCGATTTCGGAGAAGTGGCTATCTGCCGTTGCGGTTTAGGTTCAAGCGACCTATCAAGTGAATTGATGTTCTTAATACGTTCGACTGATTTTGATCACAGTTGTAATTATCTAGATCTAGACTATAATAATTATTATTCTTTGATAGCTCTTGCTTTGCGTAGAGTAAATTATTCTTAGATTACCTCAAACAGAAAAAAAAAGATCCACACAAACTCTTTCACTCTACTCTTTACCTTTCGATTGGGATGAAAACGACCGCATAGGGAAAAACCTGCGTAAGTACGTAAAATCAGGTCAGACCTTGATTATAAACCTATTTTTTTCCCCCACTATTTTGCTGTCTGCGGCGCCGCTTTGACGAAAACAGGCTATGCTCAAGCTAGCTTCTGGGTGTAGTCAAGTCTTCTTCGTCTTTGTTAATCACTGATTTTGGACCAGTTCATATGGTGTAAGTCCCTACAAAGATGCTTTTTGGTGAGGGGTGTTAGACTATAACAACAAACCCAAAATAGCAAGATAGAACAGAATGCTGAACTGACTAAATGGACTTGGAGTTGGGCTCGATCTGAAA
Source organism: Onchidella celtica (assembly GCA_963931925.1). NCBI lineage: Eukaryota > Metazoa > Mollusca > Gastropoda > Systellommatophora > Onchidiidae > Onchidella > Onchidella celtica. The sequence continues at coordinate 17,845,851 of OZ007571.1, forward strand.
AGCGTAGTGATTCTAGAATTAATATTCGAAGGGTAATCACTGATTATTTGATTATGAGGAAGCCTCGCCCCTGGACAGCACTAACTTGTGGAGGCAAGGGATGGCCAGATAGGACCACTGTTGCGTCCTCATGAGCATAATTATGTACTAGATGTCCTACCGGGCATTGCCCGGAATAAACAATCATGTGCTCCACCCCCCCCCCCCTCTCTCTCTCTCTCTCTCTCTCTCTCTCTCTCTCTCTCTCATATAATAAAAGTAATAAACTACAGTCTTGCTTCAGAACTCATGCGCACCAGAACACTACGCACCAAACTGAACTCTTGATACGGTTACTTTTTATGACATGCACGGTACTATTATGTATTACGAAACAAACATGCAAAAATACAAATGTTACATAGCAATAAACATTATTTTTTAAAAATACATGCTTGAAGTAAACAACTTTTAATTATAGCCATCATCTTCCTTATCTCAATTGCCACGTTCCTGCCAAATGTAAGGCCTGAAGAGTGTATAGTTTGGTCAGTTAGTCATGCCAAAGGTTGCAAGTTACTGAAATATATAATAGATGCAGTAGTAGTATCATTGAGAAAACTTAGCTGAGGAAAATCGGCCTGAGACTCCCCAGCGTGGGCTTATTTTACATAGATTCATAAACCTATGGAGATTTGAAAGATCAAGTGTTGGTATTATACATTAGGGTAACATCTTTACCCTCATTTGCAGCACTTACCAAAGCCATTTAAAAAGTCTTATCTGATGAAAAAAAAACCAAACACTTTCAACGAAAAAAAATTGGCTTTTTTGTGATATCAAGACCATACCATAGAGTCTCAATTAATCTCATTGTAATCAATCTGCCATTACAGCGACAGACAAAATATTATCTTCTCAGTATAGCAACTCTAGTGCCCAAAAGATTATGCTAACTTTCTGATTATGGCATTGAGTTACTAGGTTAGACTGACCAGACTGCTTAGATTCAGCATGGAAATTGTCCCTAGGCTATCTCCAGCCATGTCAAATGTGCTTTACATATTATGTATCTGCTGAGGTCTTGCAAACTTGGGGGTGGCAGTTTTGAGAGTAGCAGTTTTATCCTCATTTTGAGCACTAATTGGGGGGGGGGGGGGGGGGGGGGCTTTTATGCGACACTTAAAAAAAATTTTTTTTATGGTCATTGTGTTTCATTTTTTTGTTTGTTTATGTGTCGAGTTTCTAAGAGGTTCTGGTAATCTCCCCGGTTATTGTGAAATTTCCCCACTTTTTTACCCAAATCCTCCCCACATCCTGTTTGTATTAGTTGGGAGGTCTGCGTAGATTTAGTAGGACACTTATTTCATGTTGTGAATGTTCATCTTCGTTGCTGAGCTGCACGTTAAGAAACATCCGTCTAAAGGACTAGTCCAGTCCCTGTGATTGCCTGGGCAGAAAAGCTCTTAAAGTTGTGTCTTTGAAATGTCCTAGCTGTGTGCTTCATTAGTTGTAAGCGTTTAGTCTGTTCTTTTTTCTCATCTCATTCATTCTGAACTCTATGCTGGGGTGGAAAGAGATATGTATTTTTTTTTTATCATGGTTAGATTAAAGCATTGACTCTAATTTTGATAACGCTATCAGAGAGTAACATGTGTGAGGATTAATGTTTTATGTATAGTGAATGATGGAATTAGATTGCACCACATTGTGGAAGTATAGCATTAGCACTGGTGGAGGAATAGTCTGTGTAACCATAAAAAAAAAAAAAAATATTGGCTGCATGATAGAATTGTATTGGTATTGGTAGTAATGAAAGTAAAAAAAATTATTTTACATTTTGATTGTTTCAAGGTCAGGTGTTATGTCAAAGTTATGGCGTTTGCAGTAGCGAGGACAGGGGTACTATTTGGCATGGTTGGAAGGCAGTGGATTTTGCATAAATGTATTCTTCAGTTAATAAAGTAACATGTGGTTGCATCACGCTATCAAATGGTTGGCTGGTATTACAAGAAATATGTTGCCGCAATTTCTTTTGCTTTTTTTACCATTACCCACAGACTGGTTCAAAATGAATGTCATTTAAAGCAAAATTTTAGTGGCATTTTAAAAAAATCCATGTTATTAAATGATTAGTGCAAGGTAATATATTTGTATCAATATATATTTGTTTCAGCCGGAAGTGGATGCTGCACAACTATATGTTTTGATGAAAAAGAATACAAGAGTATCAAGAAATATACGAGCATGCTGGTTTTTCAGACACCTGAGAAGAAGTGCCAGCTTCAAGCCACCAGTTTCAGTAGAGGTTTGTTTATATGTTATTATCTTAACCCTAGTCCTGCGGGAGGCCACTATATTGGCCTCCCCGCGCAACACGCGAGGCATGGGAGGCCATTATTTTGTCCGACATGCTTAACCGCGGGTCCTGCGGAAGGCCACATTTTTGTATAGCAATGGTGCGCCTCGCGCTTTGTTTATTCGGTTGCCAAGGCTGTCGTGTTTTTTCTTTGCGTTTTTTTCCACACTATTTTCGCGTGTTTATCTATCCTGTCACCCCTACTATATCTAACAAAGTGGTATCGTCCGATTACATTTATTACGATGCAATTATACTATTCGCAACTATTCGTCATACTCATGTAATAGTACTGACGGTCTGAAGTTTGAACTGGGGAAAATCTTGGGGAAACCTTTGACTTTGATGCTGGTTGTCGTCTTCATGTGAAATGAGAAGAAATGGGCCATGTGCGTATTTGAGACGCCGTTCTGCGTCTGTAATCATGAATTCCGATGTAATATTAGGGCATGCTGCATAAGGGCGTCTGACAGTAGGTTTTACATAGGGAAAACTGGGAGAAAATGACCGACTTTGTCGTTGGTCGTTGTCTTTATTTGATGTGGTAATTAGAGAGATATTGTGTTCCTTTGATTAAACCGCTTTTCAGTACATGTATGTGCTCTACGACCATGAACTGGAAATCAAATCTCTGGCTAAAACTAACATTACAGTAAGTGGAAGCTTTACATAGTAGAGGAGGGAGAAGACAATGTCACGATACATGTGGTTAGTAAATTAAGCGAATGGCTTAAAAAACAATTTTTTCACCTGAATGGCCTGACTTGGGGACAGAAAAAGCGGTGGTCTTGGGAAAATGATAAAACCTATGTTGAACTGCATGTAAATGCAGCAAATTCTTGATTTGGGGCCTTTCATTTCACAATAAAACCTACTGCATATCATCACAAGTACTTTATCCAAATATCATAGGGGTCACTTACGATTTATCCACCATTATTGTTGTTATTGCGTCCTGAAGTATATGCGATACACGTGTTCACAAGGACCCGATTGACCCGACCGCCGAGGTTATCGGCAACAGGCGAACGATCGGCTGACTGGCCGCTGGCTATCTCCGCACGGGGCGTTACGTGGACGGGTTCACTCATGGTGGGACGAGGGTTAATCACATTTGCCTTGAAGCATAAAGCATCATTTCATAATTCTTGTCTAATGTTATTTCATTTTTATCGTGTAATGTATTGACACTTTCATAACATCCCCTTTCATTATTACTTTCTGAGTTTACATACACATGTAAATGCATTAGGTGTTTCAATGATGATGTCATTTACCTCAGAAAGTTTTACAAAAGTGGGTGATATGCAAGAGTGATTCACACTGCATATTATTACAACTAGTATTAAAACAAGTCTTTGCAAAAATTGTATTTTATTACTTCACATGTTCAAGTGGATCTGCCCAATTACAAGAGCTATTTGATACGATAAAAATCTCATTGTTGTTGCATTTTGACACGTTTAGTGACATTAAGATAAACATTGTTAGTCATTGTCGAAAAGGACCAGTGATTATGTTCACAAAAGACTGCATAAGTTATTGTGATTGTAAAATATTAACTGTCATCATTTTTATATGATGTTACTCTACAGTAACTGCTACATAACATTATTATAGGGTTCTTTAATTGTGAGCACAGTTGTATGGTTCATTATTTCTCATAATTGCATGTGTATCTTTTAGACAAGAACGCATATGATGCCAGTAGGGAAGAATTGCCTTGGAATGCCCATGCAAGCTGTTGACCATACATCAGGAATAGACTTTTTAGAAAAGAAAAATTTTGTGAATCTTTAGTTTTTCTTAGCCTGTGCCAAGGAGGCTTTTTGTTAAGTTCAAAGGAGCATGAAATATATTTTCTTATCTTTCCAGGGCCTGACAGAGGATTTGACACTAGTCTCAGTCATTCCAAAAGATTCGGAAGTAAAACTACTGCTTGGACAGACATACAAGATACGGGTTGGTCCTGAAACAAATGTCACATTCCTGTCTTCACAGTACAGGCTGTCTTTCACACTTGATCTGAGCCCTTCATTGATGTCCATTGTAAGTTCAAATATTACTGAACACAGAGTTTCAGTCTAGCTATTGCTATAGTCTTGTCTTAAGAGGACAATTGATACTGGATGTGTTATAAAATGAGCTAAAATAAAAATACTCCGTTAATTAAGGCGAGTTTTGAAAATTACAGCTGTTCAAGCAGATTTTAAAGGTTTATTATCTTAAATCATTTGTGACGAATATGGTGATTGTTATTTGAACAGTGCTAAGGTCGTGTACATTTTTAAGAACATTATGTTATTGCTGTTATTGTGGTATCCATTGGAAGGAGTTTTAAAGAATCTGTCAGTTTTTTTTAGTATGTGTACCAGGTGAGGTATTTGGCATTACTCCAGGATAAACCTGTGCTCCCACCATCCCTCTCCCTCTCTGATCTCTAGAAAGTTTCTCATAATAATCTGCAATCTTGCTGCAGATGTTATGCGTCAGGACACTAGGTACTCATTTCTAAACAGAGAAACTGCACTAAATTGAAGGCGTGTCAAATGTAGTCTCCCATGCGGCAGGGTTTTCCAATAGAGCAAAATTAAAGATCATTGTACTTTGCTGTCAAACTAATATTTGTAAAAAAATTGTTTTAAACTTGCATGAACATTATAAGTCGACACCAAAGAGACTGGGTAACATCTCTTGACATTTGAGGGAATTAATTTGGAAATTGTTTAAATTATTATTTAAGCTGTAGCGTTAAGCAAAACAAATGGTGAAAATTGCAGCACAATGAAATAATCCCGCTGCTATTTTTCTTCTTTATGATAAGATTATGCACTGTAAGTCGTCACTGCATTTTATAATAATACCTCAATGAAAAGATCTACATGAAATAAGAATTGATAAAATCAGTTGGAAGGGTTGAGTTGCACGAATTTTGGTAGGATATTGTGTTTGAATCTGTGAAACCTGAAATATAAGCCATATATTACATATAATGCTGGAAGTAATATTAAATTGACACTTTTCTACTCCACCATGTTTAGGACACCAACAAGGGACAGTGTGTTTACAAAGGAGTTTTCCAGTCTTTGAGTAGATGCCTTAGAGGACTAGTCATGCCAGTAAGTGAAAATGTTAATTGTCAGTAAGGAAAAGGTTTCAAAATGAGAATTGCATTGTGAAAATATTGTCATATGTAACAACTTAATGCTTTTAATGTAGCAAATAATAGGCTTTATTTTGTGGATGTTCTAGTGGAACGGTCGGCAACCTTTTTGAGACGAAGAGCCATGTTTCAGATTTTTGATAGATTTCAACTAGGCGTGAGCCACAATATGCATGAAAATCTACATACCTGTAGTATTTTTTCTCATTTAAAGATTTTTTTTTTGTACTGACAAGTAAAAAAAAGGAAAGAGCCACAGGTGCAGGCTAAAAGAGCTGCATGTGCTTGCAAGCCACTGGTCGCTGACTTATGGTATAATGCTGTATCATTATTCTTGAGGGCAAGAAACAGACATAATTATCTGCATACTCATAGTCATTTTTCTGTGCACAGTCAAGATTGTGATGTCGTACATTACTGCAATAATTAAAATTATAATTTGATGTGAAGTCATCATGTACAACATTTTTTCGGGGAGCATTTTGTTGTATGTTACCTCGTATTATTTCAGATCTTGATCCCTGGCAGTGATATATGGCACTCTCCAGACTTATACATATCTGTGATATGCCATACTCCAGTTGTGTGCTCATTTACAAACCAGGTGTGATTTTTATTGTTGATTTGTAATACTGTGTTACTGGATATTATGTATGGTATATATACATTAATGCCTCTAACAGAGGAGCTCTATGTAATGTGGTAAATACGTCTGCATGTCACTGCAATGTTTGAAATTTCAGAATCCATATCACAGTATCGAATAAAATCATAATTTAGTTTCTTATCAGTCTCGTGCTTTAACAACATTCCTTATTCTCATTCTGATTGGTCTTTGTGATAAAATTTAATGTATGGTTAACTGTGAGAACATAACACAGTGAAAGGAACACTGGAATTAAGTTTTTCATCAGGTTCTTACTGGTGTCATATTCTTTTCTCCAGGTTTTGGTGCAGGGTGTGAAGATTAATCAAGGCAATATAGAATACTATCTGAAACATATAGAGTATGAACTTGCTCAATTTGAGGCTGCTCTTGCAAACAGTTTTGCAACATTGCTCAAGCTGTACAGAAGGAAGGTTAGTGTAACTGTTTTTTTTTTTGTTTTACTGTCAGGTGTTTGTCACATTTAATCACCTCATGTGGAGAGGTCAGTGGAAAATCCTATAGCAAATTGACTAGTTTTGAAGAAGTTTAATTGATAATAGTGATAGAAATAGAGCTGCACTACACTAGTTCTGCTTTACAAGAACTTCAACCTTATAAAGGGTTTTGTGATAGTAAACCTGAGTCTGCTACAGTGCACAGGGAGAGGGCGGGTTCTGCAATATTGCCAAAAGTTGATCCTGAATGTTCTAGAAAAATAAAAAAGCATCAGGGAAAAAGATGGAATATTCAGTGGTATTTCTAATTTTTGTTGGGTTCCTTTTAGTAAGCTAGCCTTTACTTTTGAAATAATCAGTCTTTGAATCTGCATGGTAACTTTTTGGACTAGTACTTTTTTCAGTGTAAAAACAATGTATAAATAGTCATAGGTTTACAAGGATTTAGAGGAGCAAGGGAAATAATACACACATCAGCGTGGGTACCAGACCTCCAGCATAAACTGGAATTCTGGTTTTGCCAAGTCTCAAAAAAATTCGTTCTGGTTTTGCTATTTGAAGAGTGAAAAAAGAACTTAGTTAAGCAAAACAAAAAAAGGGCAAAGTGCGAGTTCAAGAAATCACTGCGCAGTGTTCTGTCACCATGTTGCTCATGCCTGTGTCTTCAGGTTTAGCTGATTGCATCAACGTGGTTTTCAGGTTTCAGCTGGCTCAGTTGCTGGCACCCTTGCAGTAGGTTTACCACTTTTTTTAGTCACCAAGAAGCATGGTGAAGAACAGGATTTTACTTCGTGTTTTGAATGAACTAAACAGATAGCATTAAATCACAAATATTGAAGAAATTTAAAACTCACAACTATTCAAGGAATGACCATTCATGAATAAAATTTAAAAAGATAATTTTGTTAGACAGAATGTAAAGGTGCTTTGTCTAGACATTTACTGTAAGCTGAGCTGAGGAATTAATTCCTGTTTTTTTTTTTTTTTTTAGCACAGGGCCAAATCAAACGAACTTTGAGAAAAAGAATGTATATATATAATATCATATTTCTATTGTCTTTCTAAGTTGCAATATTTTCATTATCCACAGGAAAGTTTCTTCCTTGATGAAGATGAGGAGGAAGAAGTAGAGCATCAGTTTAACCTGATGGAGCACATGGGCAACCCAGAGGCAGGATTTACTAACATGCTGAGATATGGGATACTTTCTCTTCAGCTGCTTCCTGATAACTCAAGCTCAGGTGAGTTCCTACTTTCTCAGCCATATCTCTGATCTGGTGCCGGATGACCATGGCTTTACTTACAGTTCAGTAGCCTTTTCATGCAGAATCTAGAGCTGCATAAATATACACATCATCTTGTGAGAAAATTTTGTTTGATAAAGAACCCCGTCTTGGGTGTGTTATACTATGTAAAATTCTTAGCTTAAAAATGAAATGGTAGAAAGTCCAGTCTACAGAACTGATCTTTCAATATTGAAGAACAGTCTTTTTTTTAAGTTGACAGTTTTACTGTTTTTTTATATATTTTATTAAAGAGTCTTATTCCATGAAGTAAACAGATTGGGGACATTTTTCATTTGTGTGGCATCAGTATGTGCTGACTGGGCCAGTTCTGTGGAAAGCTCTGACCGCAGTGTGTTTCAGAATACCATTGTTTTAATCTTGATGAGGCTTAATCTGGCAGCAACCCCCAGATGCAGCCCTAGTTATTATTTCATTTGATTGAGCCAATTGTTCATTTCTGACATGTGTATCAGAGAATTTATTCTGCAGCAAATGGCAACACTGATGTAATTGGAGGGAATCCTTGTTTCAGGTATCATAGTGATCACGGATGGTATTGTTGGTTTACCAAGCTCTTACATGATAGAGCTTCTGTTGAACCAATTGAGGAACAACACAATCATGTGTAGCTTCATCAAAGTGGGAAGTCCATCAGGCCTGTATCGGAAACTGTCTCATGTCCCCCACATAGAACTAATGCAGGCCATTGCTACAGCAACTTTTGGAGCTTACCTGGGTTCTGGACCTGATGTGGTATGTCTGATTGGTAACAGATAGAGAACGTTATAATTTCTTTTGTGGGAATATGAATAGCGACAGCTTTATACGATATAATTTCCTAGGTTAATTTTTGCAAATTCAGGTCCTTCTTAATTCTTTCTGTCCCAGCCTATTTAGCAACAGACACAACACAGAGCATAACTCTACTAAGGTGTACATTTTCAAATTGCAAAAACAAGAGTAAAACATACACAAAGTTCATGTTGTGATATATCATACTGATGGGAAAAAGCCGAAGTTTTATGTTATATGTACAATTCAGTGTGATTTGGTGTGTCTGCTGGTATGGCCAGAATTTTTCACATACAAGAGGTGTAATTACAAAAATGACGATCGACGCACCATGCGTTGATGGGGACAGAAAGAGTTAATCTTTGCAGTGTTTGACATTGTGTTTCTACCAATCTTTGGGGCTTCATCCACTTTTTACCTGAATTAAAATTTTTTTTTTATTTAGGTGGTTTTTCTGTGTAGCAATGTCAGTAGTCTTATATCACATCATTCACCTTTTCAGGTTCATTTGTACATGAGAACTAGAACCCCAATGAGTGGACCATGTATCAGTTCAGAAAAACACACCTGGAATATAACTTATAAGTTTAGTGTGAAATTTAGTGATATTCAGTTTCTGGTACCGAGTCCTTGTGTCAGAATGTCAGACCTGTAGTGCAATATGACGTTTGAAATTCTATATGTTTAAATTTACAATCTTTTGTGATGACATGAAGCCTATTTTTGTGTTAGTATTGAAGAACAGTGACTTTAGAGATAGTAAAGATTCGTTCCAATAAACATTTCAGTAGGGTAGTTGACCTCACTTAACATGGGTATTTAAATGTGAATTTCTTCAATCAAATTTTGCAGAGTGAGGAGAGGAATGAAGCCAACCTGTATCACAGGGCTATGTTGTTCTGGTCCTTCCAAAGGGGACTTGAAGGCTTCAAGTATGAGCTGACTCATTACAGTGATGAAGACATGCCAGGCTCCATTTCTTGGATAAAAAAGTGAGAGATATAACTGTAAAGCAAACAACATTTTTCCATGACTCATTATTTGGACACACAGTTTGGTGTGATACAGCTTCATTCATCATATATTGGCGTGGTCTTACCACTTTATGCAAGACGTTAAAATGATCAATTTTCGAAATTGAATACCTTTTTGAGACATTAGCAAGCATGTAAAATGCCTTTTAATAATAATATTGCACAAATTTGTCATAAACCTAGTGATGGAGATTATGTACTGGTGTAAAGGAGACAGTGATCAATAGAAACAATTGTCACAGAGAATGGGTTCTTATGATATTAATATACATCTCAAGGAGCTGCCTGTATTACTTTTATGAGCTGCTCTTACACTTTTGTAGGTTACTTCAGTTTGTTAGTTATGAATAATTATGTCTTTAAAAACAATGTCACTTTAGGCTTATGCAGAAAATAAATATCCTAACAATAAATTTTACTATGTTCATGATTTTATATTGAAAATGAAACTGATAGCCTTTCATTTCATGACAGATTTTTATTACCATTAGCCAGTCTTGTGATGGATTGACTCTGTTTTCTCAGAATGCTTCACAGGCACCCAATAACTGGGGAATGCTTTGGCTTGGAGAATCTGAGAAAAGACAGAGATAAGCGAACAGTGGTTGCAGGTCTTCACAGTGTGTTGTCTGTGAGATTGAGAGAAGGATACACCATCAAGTGTGTCATTTTCAAAAAAGGTGATCATTTGATTAGTTACAATAGTTGATGAGCAAGTTTTTAAAAAAACTATAATAGCACATGAATGAACTTTTTTTTGTTGAAAATTAAATTTGAATAGATGTTTAGGGAATGTCATTTCTGGAGCATTATGGCCTTTCAATGGAGGACAAATATGTAGCTCTGATAATAATATAGTTCGTTGTCGGTTTCCCAAGTTTAAGAGTTATTGTCAGGGATGCCAGTCTTCCGTTATTTTCCGTTAATTTTGTCCTGAAAAAAAATTCCGTTACAAAAAAAAAATTTTAAAAAAGGGAAAAATTTAGAAAAATACGGCGAAAATTGGTGCGACACCGGGCAATACAAAAGAAAAACCACCTATTTTTAGATCAGCCTATTATGCGCATGCGCCAGGCACGGATGTTTACAAAATTGTCTTTCCAAGCAGCGATGGGCAATTCTTGGGTAGGTATTTTTGGTAGGTATCTTTGACGGTCGCATTTCCTCCGCGCAATTTTTCAGTTAAAAATCATTCAGTCCACTGGCATCCCTGTATTGTCTCTTCATCATGAAAATCGGTTAAGAAAGTGGCAGTGATAACCTCAACATTTAATGACTGAAATCTTGTGTATGGCATTAATATAGTACTATCCATTTTTCTCAAGAAAGAAGTAAAATATCAAAACATGAAACTGGAAATATGGGAAAATCTGAGATCAATGAAGGACAAATTATTTTTTTTGGTAGGGAGAGGGAGGGAATAATAATCTGTGTGAAATGAACAAAATTGAAGGGAATGGAGATAAAAAAAGTTCTGGTAATTAGTCTACCTCAAGCAAAGTTGAAAAGTTTTCACAGTATTCCAAATTAATCTTCATGGCTTCCTCATCATTTTAATTCCTGCAGTGTGTTGTGGGCATATGACACCTTTCCATTGAAAATGATCATCTCTCCACGAAATTTACATGTATTAGCACTATGTAATTAAATATGTTCTCGAAAAACCTTTTTGAGGAGTTTTGATGATACTAAATATCAATTCCTTGGTTAAATATATACATTATTTTCAAAAACTGTGTGCACTTTATGTCAACAATTCTTTTTCCACCACAAATTTCACATTATTTCCTCCATTCCTTTGTAATTGTAGATCATAAGGAGATTCATGTCAAACTCCTTTTCCCGTGGCGAGATTATGGCAGGATTGAGTATTCAGCATCTGCAGTCTGGCCGCTGGATTCAGGGAAGTAAGGGTCCCATTTTAGTGTTCATATGTTGTTTTTCTGCTACAGTTTTGAAATTGTTGACTAAAATAAGTTTCACAGGCAGGGTGTTATTTATTCAAAAAATTTTTTTTTCAATGTATTGTCACTGCTAGTAAGTATTAAATGACCATGCCTTTTGAGAAACTTGTCCTATAAATATGATACTCATAATTTACCTAGTAACACTTCTGACTGAATGTTTTTAGATTATATCATTGAAGCAAGGACTACTATATGAAAGGACGAGCACGGCTGATTTCCTGACTCTGCTAGCGGAGGCGAATCGCTTAATGACAGATATCGTGAAAAAATGCAAACCCACAACTAAACCATCCACCTCTTACATACTCAGTATACAGAAACATGTATTTCAATGATAAAAAAGCATAATAAAGTAATATTAATAATTGGTAAAAATTAAAATACACAGAAAGCTGCAGCATTAGGAGGTACGGTAGTAAAAGACTATCTAGCAAATTCCCTTAAAAATGATAAGGTTTAATTTGTTATCAAGGACTACGATAGCGAAGGCCATTTGATTATTGACACCTACAGCCTTATTATGACACCTAAGACTAACCAATTGTAACCAATGTTGCATCCAAACATAATCTCATTAAATAAAGCAGTTTTACCACAGTTAATGACGATACCATACAGTAGAACCTCTGGCATAAGACCTCAGTATGTAAAAACACATGCAATTTGACCTTGAAATCAACCTTTTCTATTGGATTTTTTTTAACCACCTTAATTGTAGCCCATTCCATGAATCAGGACCATTTCTGTAGTCTTATAGCAATGGTTCCTCTGTATGTACAGAAACGAAAAATAACTCACCATGTTGCAGCCCAAATTAGTCAGCGAGCCGTGCCTTCTTGGTGGAGGTCTGGTACAGAGCTGAATTTCTTTGATGGTCCTTTTCCAAATTATGAATCCCATGCAGAAGAACATTTATTTTGCCAGGCGTCGCAGCAGATGTTTAGAAAATAATCCAAAACCATAGTAGGTGTTCATGGTGAGAAGAATGTTGACAAGTCTTTGACGGCAGCATGCTTTATGTTTGGATTTCTTCACAAAGCACAAACCAGTCCTTACGAACTCATATGTGCACACATGTGGGACAGTCAAACAACCCCTTGAAACTTCTTGGATGAAGTCTTTTACTTCTCTTGACAATAAACACTTCAGCAAGTAAACTAAACCGTACAACAAATACCAAGCTCGCTGATCATTCAAAGGATGTACAGTCTCAAAGTCAGTTCTTCTTGTGAATAATTTGCAGTATTGCTGATTGGTTTTATGATTGTCAGTCATGGACCCTAAAACAATCCCACCTGTCTTCTCAACAACAGCAGCAGCTTTCTTGACAACAGTGAATTGGTAGGCAGCTGTTAGGTTGTGAACAGGGGTAACAGATACCATAACACTAGGTCCACCATGCAAACATTTCATCATGACACATAACATAGAGCTTGCCTTGGAGTCTGGGTCATTTTTTGACATGCCATTGAGAACACCCCCTGAAAAGGCGACTCTTTGGCGAATTTTCACTTCATCGACTAACAAAAACCAATGTTTCTGCTGAGCATTCTTTGCTTTCTGAAATGTTTTCTCCAGTACTTGGTCAACATCTGTAGAAGAGATCATAGACTGCAGCTTTCGTCTACTTGGGAGAACAAGAAAGTCACGCAGTTGATGGTAATTACAATGAGGGAAAGATTCAATTGCAAAGCAGTAATCTGCCACCGAGAATGCCTTGTCATATACGAGTTGAAGCTGTCTTGTAAGAAATTTGAGTTTCTTGCCTTTGGCAGCTTCAAGCGACTCTTAGGCTTGAACTTGTTGAAGAGTCGTTGCCACTTTTTTAACAACACCATCCACAGGAAGGTCATAGTTAATCGCTGAGTGCACAGCCTCAAAGAATTGTGTGTAGGATGACAGACCAGTGTTTGGACTTAAGATTTTACCCAAAGGCACGTTAATCCCATTCTTGAAAGCAGAAAAAGTAAGAGGTGAACACAAAGTAGATTTGTTGTGAACAATTATTGACAAGAAACTCTCTCTGTAATCTTTCACCATGAAAATACACACAAATTTGTCTTCTGGACGAGATATGAGAAGATTTTCATACTTTTTTAACAACTCTTTGTCAGGAGAAAACTCAGAAAACGAAGTGATTCTGTCTTTCTGTTCAGCTGTTGATCCTCAGCTTTAGGCTCGCGTGGTGCTGGTTTTGGTGTTGGCAAACAAGAAGAAGGAACATTAAAAATACTTGGTGGCAACACAGGCCGAGTATGTCCACCTGGTATCTTGACCATAGGTGTATCCGCTGGCCAATGTCTCTCAATATAAAAAATTTTGTTGGGTCGACAACAAAATCCTCACGTGGGGGGAGAACGTTCAACCATTTCTGTTTTTCTTGTTCGTCTTTAGGTAGTTTAAACACACGGCATTTGTTAGATTCGTTGTAGTTGCCTTTGCAGTTCACAACACCACACTTATTTGGCATTTTGAAAGAATATAAATCCCACAACTTGCAAAAAATATCCACCAGTATCACATTGTTTCACATGTCTGTTTCAATGTTTATATTTTCCCACACAACCAAAGCACTTGTTCCGGTAACGTAAACTTCCGGGAGAAAAAGAGTGCTAGCTTTCTGCACTAGATCTAGGCCTAAAAATAAACGTTTTGGCGTGTTGGATATTCACTAAGTAAATTAATGCCAACAAATCGTATGGAAAATGTGTTTACTGACTTAATTGACATAAACTTCATCGCATCTTATTAGTCTAGATTACTACACTAAAGCGCACTATTACGTTCGGTCTAAAAATAGACTATTCATCAGAAACTGGGTCAATGCAATAGCCTCCGCTAGCGATGTCAGAAGATCGGCCGTGCGCGTCCTTTCATACAATAGTCCTTGCATTGAATACATCATTAAATCCTATGTTTATGTTTGCAATCATAAAAGACTTTGTTTTCAAAACTAACTCACTGGGAACTAAGAAAGGTGATTCTCATCCATCACAATATTCCATTAACTCTTTCGTGTTCAACCCGGCCAAACCCGGCCTTCAAATATGGCCCGCGATTTGTTCAACCCGGCCGAATCCGGCTTTGTCTATGACGCTGCCATGTGTTCAACCCGGCCGTATCTGGCCGGCCAGCGTCCCCCAGTTTTGTATACAATTTTGAGAGGGAGAACAGTGCATGAACCGCTACAAATAGTAAATGATATCACCAGGTAATCTTCAGATGCCCACTGACCCAGTTTGAACCGTAAAGCGTGGTCATCCAACAGGCCTGTTCCTCCCTCTAAGCCTACATCATGTATTGGTCGGCACATGCTTGTAGTACATAGTACATGCATGTACTGGGTGGTGCCTTTGTGTGGGTAGTGTTGTATGCTTTGTTAACAAGCGGGATGGGATGCGATAGTGTGTAACACATGTATTGTCCATCTGTCTCAGATGTAGTATCACACATCCATGTTCAGCATTTCACGTTCACAAAACCAACAAGCAGATTTCAGCATTCTGATGGAAATTGGTTCATCTTTTAATTCATTCATTTCTCAATAACTATGAAAAAAATTCATTGTCATAGGTGGGACACGGGGGCTACAATTTCGAATTTAGTGAAGGCACGCAGCAGCGGCGGCCATAGGGCTGAAAAATGTAAACAAATCAAGGGGCCCGTGTAGCCAGGAAGTCGGCCATTAGAGCGCTTCACAAGTAGCCAGAATAGAAACACGAAAGGGTTAAAGTGTTTTTGGTGTGTTGATTCATTTGAGGCGCAGTTCAAAGGGACTGATATTTTTTATTCTATAGGTATGGTAATACTGAGACTAATGAAACATGACTTTGTATTATTTTAAATTCGCAAGAAATGTACGGTTGATGAATCATTTTCAGCGTGGATGAGCAGTATGATTTGGAGTTGTCAGCATCATTTTTGAGAGGTTTTTCACATTTGGAAGTCTTTGAGAATGCAGCAAAATAGTCTATTGATGTTTATTTTTGGCAGTCCGGTGACACATGTTGAGGTGACAGTAGAGGGAAGCTATGATTTGTTACATGAGATGCTTTGCAAGCCAACAGAGGTGAAAAGTGCTCTCAGAGTCAATAACATCAAATCCTTGTGGGCCATCATTGAAAGGTATTAGTAATTTTATAACCTACATTAGGTCACCAGAGCTTTTCTAGTTTGACTGAATTGATCATATTTTCTTGTCACTGAAATGACAGAATTACTAATTATAATGAGAAGCTGAGCAAACTTACGAAAAATACAGGAATATTTTGAATGTTTTCATATTTATTGTCTTAATCAGGATGCACCTCTTATTTCACCATGGTATTGACCAAAATATTCCTCCTTTTTGAAATATTTTGCAGTTAGCATGCTCTTTGTTGATACAGAAACATATTTTTCAAAAGATTTTCCAATACAATAACAATTTATTGAAAAAGCAAGTAGCAGTGTACATTTTTCATAACTTGCAAATATTGTTCCAAATGAAACCCTTATTTTGTCAGGCATTTTAAAAGGAATTGAGAAATAGAGTACTTGCCATTGTGCAAATTTCCAAATGTGGATAAAGGGAGCTGGAGAATGACAAAATGACATGGCTGATTTTTTGCCAGTGTCACTTTCCTTACTTCACTGACTGAAATTTCTGCCCTATGATCAGACTATGGTTTCTCACCATATGTCTGAAATTTTTTATTTATGAATTATTAATGCCAATTTTTAAAATGAAGTTCTAGAAATGATTTTCACTGTTGTGTAAACTGGTTTTCTTTTGCAGAATTAAGTCAACTGATCAGATGTTAGAACATCTACAGTCATTTTCATCACACTACTTATATTATCAGACACCTGAGAGTATACGTAGTGGTGTACCTTTGTTCTATATGCAGCAGGATGGACCCTCTATCAACATGCAGCTCAAAGCCAGGTATAATGACTTCCTGAAGTGCAGTTCAGCTCTTCGCAAGTACTGTTTCAAAAAGATTTCTTATGTTTTATGCTTTCCAGAATAAATTTGTGTCATATCAAAACAAGTACATGTGATGTAGCATTGAGCCTTTGACACATCAACGTATCTATTTACTTTTGTACTTTTTATGGTTTGTAAGGGGGGGGGGGGGCTGTTGTGTAGTTTTGGTGGTCACCTTTTTACAGTATAAAACTGAATAATTTGTTGCAATTTGGAACATTCAGGTTTGGTGTAAATCGGTGAAGTGCTTGGCAATGAATTTCACTTACCAAATTTGACTCTTTGAATTAATAAAAGTAATTCTACTGCTTGTCTCCCTTAATCACCAATGAAAAGAACCTCTGTTATGTTCATAGAGTTTCTCTCCCTTTACTAGCAAAGGTCAAGCTTGTAATTCGGAAAAAAATTTGGTTTGTCTGTTGAAAAATATAATTATCTTTGTTGTCCTTGTTATAATTGCATTATATTTCTCATCAGCACTATGGACAAATTTGCTGCATTTTGGAAAGCTGTGATTCAGTTGGACACAAACAACTGGTGAGAAACTTATGCTGTAGATTTAAAGAGGGGACTGAACTTAAATGATGGGGTTTTAGGTGAAAGTAGTGATGTTTTTCTATTTCTTAAATATTTCTCATCAAAGATAGAATAATAATATTATATTAACTCCTTGCAGTTCACGCATTGAGAAATCGTTACAATTGTAACGATGGCCTAGTGGTTGTAGGATTCGATCGAACATGGCTATATTTTTATGTTCCGAGCCTACAAAACCACATATTTACACTAAAAAGATGTTAATCTGTCGGTAATTGTAAAAAAAAGTCATAGATCAAGTTTGATTTAGAAAATAACAACTTGTTTTTGCGTCATATTATTTCGTGCGGCCGTCCGCCATCTTGGTTTTTCTTGCGTGCGGTCAGCGTCCACAGTGCAGGTCGAAAATCTTCAAATTTTCCTACATAATGTCATCAGACAATCATGAAAACAATCTGCAGCAATATCTAAGTGATGGTACTAATTCCTGGTCACCAGTGGAGAAGCAATCACGAAAATCTGATGAAATACAGCCCTAGATCTACCGATCATGCCATCTCTAAGAGGTTTGTTTACATTCTTCTACACCAATACTGAAACTAAATTGAAAACAAAATAAACCTATGTGGTCATGGGATCAGTTTCAACCCATAACATGTTTTGTATTCCTTATTTGTTTGAAATTTGATGGTTTATGTGAAAGAAAATGCATTTTCTTTTATGTTTTCTTGGTAGTTGAGTGCCACACTACCTTTGCTAGGAGCCATCATTTGTTTCTTTACATCATACAGTGACAGAGAAATCACCCATAAAATATCTGTAGACAAACTCTGATTGGTACTAATAAGGGAATTTAATTCTGGATGTTTGCAACTACTTTTGATATTACTTGTAGGATGTTTTATGTATTTCAAACATATTGTGCTGTATTTCTTTCAGAGCACCAGATTGTGAGAAGTTGGCCTACAGGAATCCAGACAGGGAGCTACATTTTCTTGGATTCCACCAGCCTGCAGACCTGGTTTTACACCATTCAAAGGTTCTACATATCAGGTACATATTATTATTTAGTGTCAAAAGTGTTTGAGGGGAACCACCAGCTTTTTCACTTATTTATGGATGGGATAAGAATGTCTTGAAATGTTGTGAGGGAACTAATGACAGTCATATATATGAAACTGAATACAAGGAAGTACCTCATTCTTTTTTTTTTTACTGTTTCAGCTGGTCCACAATAATGAACTCTCCCTGAACCATCAGGAATTGTCTTTTCATCGAGTTAATTATGATCTCTTTGCATACAATGGCAAAGTGTATAATACTCTCAGGGGTCACTCATAAATACCTTGATTATGTTTGTCTTATTCACAGCTTTGCTCTTCAACTCAAGCTGTATTGCTGCTGTGAGATCATAAAACAGATAGGTGTGCATATAATATACATTAAGTGTATTTTCTGATGAGTGTACTGAGGAAGAAGGCCCAGCCAACCATCCCTGTTCCATTGATGTCAGGATCTGGAGCTTGAAGAAATCTACAAGTTACTTATGTAATGCCTACTGAATAATAAGCTCCATATTATTATGTCTCACATGCCAGGTTCATCAGAAAGGTTTTGCAAAAGTAATAGTCTTTATAAACAATATTTAGGAGATTCAAATTCACTGTGTTCCAAAAATTTCAAATTCTGAAACAAAGCGGGTTTTCTTCAATTTCTTTTCATCGCTCCGCTTGTGTAATGTTATACAATATGAAAATTCAGTGAGATTTTCTAATTTTCTCTAATGTTTCAGTTATTCTATACATTGTGTCACAAAATATTAGTATTATTTGTTAGGTGTAAGCATTTACTTTACTTATTTTGAATACAAAAGGGACTTTTATGAATTCTGCTCAGATTTTCAAAGTTTTACATGTCTTTTATAATCAAGTGCTATGTGCTGACTACTGGACCAAACTGAATGACTTTTTGCTCATGACATGAGCAAATGAATGTTTTTTTGATATAGTAATAAACTTTTGGGCCTTGGACTTCATACTTATTTTTTGCCTTCTTTGAGACTATTGGGGTGGGTGATTTTTTGCTTCAAATTCTATTTATAGTAACACATAAAATAGGTCACCTATCATACAACCTCTTTTCAATTCATAAACAAATTGCATCATGTTAAACTTCATCCAATGCACTTTCCAACCATACATAACTTGTCTATATTCTATGTAAATAAGTTGATACTATTGTCAGGTCAGAAAAATCTGCTACTGGTAACATGTAATCCAGTACAACCTGTTTCATGAACTGGTACGCTAGCATGGTATCAGTGGGCGTGCACCTGTCGGTGCAAACGGCCAGGGCGGAGGAGGTTCAATCTAACCCAACGGCCACATGCTAGGGCACAATGTGACCCTCAGTACTTGAGTCCTTCATATTGGCCCCCGGTAGCGGTGTGGTCATAGGCTTGTTTGCCTAAATCACAGACGAAGAATTGAGCAAACTTCCCGGACGCAGCTTCGAAGCTGGCGGCAGCAGGCCAGTGGTTGATTGATAGGGCAGATGGCACTATACCGTCACTCTGGCCTGGATATCGTGACACAGAGCATCCACCAGTATTGGTGTTCTTTGGTTTGGGTCTTTCACCCTAGTCAGTTGGGACTGCGAGGCTGTGGAGTAGCCTACAGGCAGCCGGTCAGGCAATATGACTGTCCCTCTGGCATCCTCCTGCACCTGGATACATTTCCAGTCGTCTTGACCCTGTCTTGCCACTTGGATAAGTTGTGTCCAGGCGAGAGAGTGAGTCTGATGTTTGCGCAGCTCTTTCTCACTAAAAACAAATTCTTTGCGCCAGTCTTAACACTCACCTCGTCTTCTTTCATCTTTGTCTCGTCTTCTTTCCTCTCAAAATTCCAATGGCGATGGGCGAGTGCGGTGGCAGCAGGTTTGGATAGACTGGAAGCTGTTAGCACAGACCTACACGTTGGTGGCTGTGGGCTATGGTCGCTTCATCGTCGATTGAAGTGGAGGCGTGGGGAGGCAGCACCCACAGTAGCTGAGCAGCCTTATTTAAGGATAGCACTGCTCACCTCAACTGAGGAAGGGGCTAGAAAAGGTGCCCTAAAGAAAGCCCACTTCACATCACCCTGACTGGTATACCGCGACCAGTGGGGATCCCTTTTTGCGGTCGAAACAAAAAGAAATTCAGCTTACTCAGGCTAGGAGCCTGGAATATACGCACACTACAGGACAACTCAAACAACCCGGAAAGACGCACTGCACTTATTGCCATTGAGCTCAGCAGGTACAACCTGGACATAGTGGCACTCAGTGAGACCAGACTCCCTGATAGTGGCCAACTCAAAGAGCTCAGTGGTGGATACACCTTCTTCTGGAAAGGCAAGGGTGCAGTCGAACCGAGACAGCATGGTGTTGGGTTTGCAATTAAAAATGACCTTGTCAGAAACTTGCAGTCCATGCCAATTGAAATAAATGACAGGCTAATGACACTCAGGATCCCAGTTGGGAAAAGCCAGTCAGCCACCCTCATTAGCGCATATGCGCCCACCATGACAAACCCAGATGAAGCCAAAGACAAGTTCTATTCTGATCTAGAATCTGTCATATGCTCTGTCCCGGCAGCTGATAAGCTGATTCTCTTGGGGGACTTCAATGCTAGGGTTGGCTCCGAAATCTCAGCGTGGCCAAATGTTTTGGGCCCTCATGGAGTTGGTTCATCCAATAACAATGGGTTGCGCTTACTTACTTTGTGCGCTGAATTTGGCCTGTTCATTACCAACACAAATTTTAGTCTCCCCGTGAGAAACAGAACGTCATGGATGCATCCCCGCTCAAAGCATTGGCATCTCATAGACTATGTCATTGTGAGGAAGACTGACAGAAAGGATGTCCTTGTAACAAAGGCGATGTGTGGTGCCGAGTGTGGAACTGACCACAGACTCATTGTTTGCAAGCTCAGACTAACATTGAGGCGCAATAGACGCCCTCAAGGGAAAGCGCCACCTAAACGCCTAAATGTTTCAAAACTCTGCTCAGCTGAGAAACAGAGCGAGCTCTCATCAGAACTCTCCTCAAAATTGGATTGCGTGTCTTTTGACCCTGAGAACATTGAACAGAGCTGGACTGACCTAAATACGACTGTACACTCTTGCGTCAGCAGCACAGTTGGTTTTCCTGTCCGCAAGCACCAGGACTGGTTCAATGATAATGATAATGAAATCAAAGTGCTCATCAAAGAAAAAAATAGTTTCATCCAAGCTCACTGCAGTGACCCCTCTTCCACAGCAAAAGCTGATGCACTGCGTGCATGTAAGGGTGTACTCCAGAAGAAGCTGAGGAAAATGAAAAATGACTGGCTTGAAGAGCGAGTAAGAGAAACTCAGAAATATGCCGACACAAACAACCCTAGAAAGTTCTTTGAGAGCCTCCGAGCTGTGTTTGGACCATCCCGCTCTGGCACTACGCCACTTCTTGCGTCAGATGGTTCAACACGCATTGTTGAATTGAATGCCATAATTCAGCGTTGGGCAGAACATTTCGGAGGTGTGCTAAATCGGCCATCAAATATAAATACTGAGTCCATTGACCGCCTCCCTCAGACTCCTATTAATGCAGCTCTTGCCAAGCCATTCACAGCAAATGAGACCCGAACTGCCACAAATCAGATGTCCTTTAACAAATCACCAGGCGTGGATTCAATTCCTGCTGAGGTGTATGCCTTCGGTGGAGAAAAGCTTATTGAAAGGTTGACCGAGTTGTTCAATCATATGTTGAAAGCAGGGAAGCTGCCACAGGACTTCAAAGATGCTTCAATCATCCATCTGTACAAAAACAAAGGGGACAGCCAAGTCTGTGACAACCATCGGGGAATCTCTCTACTTTCAATTGCTGGCAAAATATTGGCAAGAATGCTTCTGAATCGCCTTCTTGATCACCTCTCGTCAAATGACTTGCTTCCCG